>JACWTT010000008.1:283208-882612 GCA_014851275.1 Cryphonectria japonica | reverse complement strand
CATCTTAATTTTATAAATAATAGTATTAAAATTAAACATTATTTTTTTCAATATAAATAAATTTTTTAAAAAAAAAAATAATTTATTTTTTTTTTTTTTTTTTTTTTTTTTGTTTATTTTTTTTTTTTTTTTTTTTTTTTTTTGCTTGAAGGATCCAATTCTTGAAAATCGCCTCCCCTGATCATCCTAATTTTGGTCCCGGCACGTCTGGCCTAAAATGATTCATGAGCACCTGATTCCCCATCCCTTCCATTCGACCTGTTTGCAACACACAGCGCACAAACGCTTGTTAGCCCCTCTGTTCACGTCTTCAACCCGTCTTTGGCCTTGTTTGGCCGCAGATCAAACTTACTCCAGTACTTCCTTTCCGCCGTCCGCAGCCGTTCCTGCTGCTTGAACTGCCCGACGATGGTCGATCGCCTCTCGGCAGGCGTGAGGTGAGCCAGCGCGGACCAATCACGGAGGGACATTTTGTTGAGTGTCACGGTGAGAGCAGACTTGCTGTTCGTGAGGAGGCGGCGCTCGGATCGGCTGAGGGCCTGCGTTGGCGGCGCAGGCGATGATGACGACGACGAAGGAGCGTGCTGGTCGGGCGAGGCGTGTTCGGTCGTGGCAGACTCGGACGGCTGGGCCTGATATTCGGCTTCGGGAACAAGATCGTCCAGAAGGAAGTCGATGCCATGCTGGCCTTTCGACCTCCTTGAGTCGTCAAGGGGCAGCGGCCTGTGGTGGGGATTCTTCGGCGCCGGGGTGAAGCGGTGGGCGAGGACCTTGCCAGGTGCGAGGCGAAGGTTGCCTTGATTCACCATGGCTGACGCTGCTCCTGGCCTTTGAGATCTCTTGCCGCCCACCTCAAAGTCTCCCCCTTCTCCCTCGACGTTCCTGACTGGATCACCACCACCATTGTCACCGTCATCGTCGTTACCACTGCCAAGCCTCACCTCAGCATCCTCGTAGAAGTCCCGAAACTCGCTCGTCTCCCCCTCAAGATCAACACGGCAGTGTCCCTTCCCCATCATGTGCTGCTGTACCGCGAGCGGGGACTGCCGCTGTGTGTGGCAAGACAGGCATTCATGGTAGCCAAAGACGACGAGGTGCATGTACTGGACAATGGTCTCCACATCGACGGCGAGTACCTGCGTACCGTCGTCTACGCTGGTGGGGATAAAGAGGCCGTGCTTCTTGTGCATATGGGTGAGGTTTGTGGAAAATGACGTGGAGAGAATGTTGCAGAAGAGACACTGGGCTGGGGTGAAGATGACTTCTGGGATGGTGTCCTCCTCGTTATTAGTCCCCGTGTCCGTTGTCTCATCATCGTCTCGAGCCTCGGCTCCAGCTGACCAATCTAACCTGTGATGACGGGGTAAATACTCGATGAACAGGGCCACTCATGGGTGTTTAGTGCCACCAGTTAAAAGAGAGAATGGAACATGAAGAAGAAAAGAAAAGTACCTTCTTGCTGACGCTGCAGCATCATCATTCGGTGCGATGCTGGCACCTTGACCTGCAGGGGATATTTCGCCCGCTGCAGCTGCCTGAAGGCTTGTGATTGTCAACATGGCGGCGCTGTTTGTGGTTGTGTCTGCGCTATAAGTGACGAGCATGAGCAAGAAGTAATTGGACTGTGAGCTTGATACTACCATGCGATTCAGATAATCACACCGAAAATATATATACATTTCTACTGGCTTCTTGCACCAGGTTCCCAGCGGCGACCACCAGCATGTGTTTATATATCTGATGTGTGCTTGACCTTGCTGCTCATAGCCACCCTCCCCCTTGCCCCTTCTCTACGCCAGCATACATCTCAGCCGATCTATCAGGAGCGTCGTGGATATGAATCAGCTACCTTCAGCTGGAAAGAGACAAGCCGCGTGGGGAGATTCACAGCCAATTTGATACCAGTCGTGATGGGTTTGTCCCCTTTTCCGGATACTGTTAGAACTCACTAACAACCGGCCGCACAGTCCGGCTGGCTTTCTGTTAGTGCTGTTTTCACTTAGACACAACATGACTCATTGCCGATGCAAGTCGCACCAGACCACTGCGCAGACGTATCGACTCGGCGTGCTTGATGAGGAAGGTCTTCGAGAAGGAAGAAGGGAGAGAGGCGAAAGAGTCAACATACCATAGTACTAGACTTGAAGTGCTGGACGATAGTTGAATGACCCAAAAGTTTGCAAGCAGTGAAGGTAAACGAGCAGGGATTCGATGGTGTGGGTCTGTTGGGCGAGAGATTCGCGAAATTCTTTTTTGAACGACCGTTGTGGCAGGTTCTGCTTATCTCCTTCGATTTGCTTTGCATAGAAGACGACTGGACTCGTAGTCATTTGCATGGTGATGGATTTCTCGGTGCCCGTGGCCTTCAAGCCCGCCTTGTGGGTAGCGGTGCAGAGGTGTGTACTGTCCATTGGTCATCACATGTACTTCTCTTCTTTCAGATATCGCTCGCAGTGGTCACCGATGCCGAATACGTGACACTGACAAGACTCGAGACTCGGACACCTGTAAACACACAAACAAGAGACTGTTAGCAGAATTTAACACCCAAACGCGGTCAATCCCCTCCGTTCGTGAGGGTCAGAAAAGGCAGGTCACTTACAATTCAGCAGGCATCCCGAACCACACATGCCAGAGATGTTCCATCAGTCGCCCGCTGTTCAGGCTCTGCAGTGGCGTCTTGATCAACCAGTTTCTCAGGTCAACCCACCATTCCAGGCTCCTCAGCCTGATCCTCTCCCTGCTCACAGCGAACTGAGCACAGCACGGCGCGGCCAGTCTGCTGGGAACCTGCTCCCCCTTCTCGGGCTCCAGAAACGTATGCAGAAGTGTGGCAAGATGAGCCTTCCTGTCCATCCTGGGGAAGCGGGACCATTCGCCCGGCTCAGCCCCCTCAAGCGGCACGACGTTCTCGCACCCGGGGAGGCAGCGCGTGCTTGCATAGCCTGCCTTGACGATGTACTGGGGCCTCAGCCGGGCGATCTCTTCCAGGGAGTCGAGTTGCTGGTGCCAAGCCCGGGGGTGGGCGTGGTGAAAGAAGACAACGTCCGGAAGGGCGTTGTAGTTGTCGATGATGTAGGTGAGGTAGACCATAGCCTCGTTGCCCGCCGCAGAGGGGACGGAGAGCTCGGGGGAAAGTGGCTTGTCGACTACATAGTGGGCGATCGTCCAGTTGAGGGATGGAGGGATCTCAGAGAGCCAGGCTGTGTCGTGGTTGGTCGTCGAGGCCACGACAAGGGTCTTGCTCAGGCTGGACGGTGCATCCTTGAGGCCTGCCATAAAAGGTCGAGACTCGATGTTCTCCAGTATGTGACCGAACAGCGTCTTTGCGACGATAACGAGGAAGCTGGTGGCGAGCATGGGATAGAGGAGGAGGGAGACGGCAGCTCGGAGCTGCCTCTTCTTGTAGGCACCCATCGCGGATTGTGGACGTCGATGTCGAGTATGTGTGCAATCTGCTTGGTCAGTAAATGGGAGAGGAAAGTAGGAAGCATCTTATTGAGGGCGATGAGAGCGACGAGAGAGGGAGAAAGAAGAATACGAGAGTGACGACGGTATAAGCGTGTGGACAGGGTTGTCTAACAAAAGGCTCGAGTTGAGACGATGGCTGTATCAGACATGCCAGCCTCAAGTCGATCTCTGCTGCAGAAGCTCCCGAGACGCCCAGGGGACTCAAATCTTGATACTGCACATGGAGTACGGCCGATTTTCTAACAAAGCGAAGCAGAGAGAAGCTCGTTGTGTCCATTGTTCAAAGAGGAGTGAAGTTGGATCGGTTGATGAAGCTATCCTCTCCGCCCTCAACCCGTCCCTTCTAGATAGTATGAAGAGAATTCTGGTGCTCATTGTGAAGAATACAACCTGGCACTCTTTGACTGCGAGAACGTTGCAGGCCTTGGGGGACCAATGGATCTTGGATCCATAGCAGCTGAGATACATAGTATTCTCGACTGCAATACTTGTAGCACCATACTTGGATGTATACTTTGAATATTTGAGTATTTGAGGAATGAAGATACCTAAAGAGAGAAATCGCGTTAGGAGTTTCCTCTACCCCGCTAATATCGCTCGATTGCCGCTAGGGCTCCAGGGGGTTCTGATCCTCTCTACTGCAGCAATGTGGGGCCGGAACCAAGAGCTGGGGAGAGCTCGGGAACGCCAGGCCATGATCAGCCGAGGATGCTCGCCAGATTCCGGGAGAATCATCACGCGACAAGCTTGCAGCTGCTGAGACCTCTCGTGCCCTCGCCCGACCGATCAACCAACCAACCAACCAACTAGCCAAGCAACCACAAACAATTCCCACTACCCAAGTACATCCCCTACCACTGCAGAGCTACCACGACTCAGCCCGCCCTACAGACAGTTGTCAACCGAAAATGGGCATCATCAAGCGCACCTTCTACACAACGGTCCTCACAGGGACGGCCTTTGTGGGCTACATTGCGGGCACGACCTCGATCATCTGCCCGTTGCCTCGCGACGACCCCATCTGGTCCAGCAAGACCTATACCCGCTACAATATTCATAACAACCCCACGACCCAGGACGTGTGCATCAAGCGGATACCCCTCGACAAGATCAGGCCCGAGCTGCTGCAGAAGGAGGGCGACCTGGCCGTCGAGTTCTGCCGGGGCGTGTGGGCAGGGTGGGGTAAGTCTGCGCTTTGCTTCCCTTTCATTGTTTATGCATCATTGCAGATATGTGTTGGGGCAGAGTAGACAAGCAATGCTGACGAGAAGGGCGGGGGGGATCGCGCCCCCCTGCGAGATCAAACAGCATACCGTCTTCAACGCCGCTACCTTGCCCAGAAATACGAGCCCCAGACCCCGTCCCAGCTGTGGGCTCCTCGCGACCTCGCCACGTCGACCTACGAGAAGGGAACCTGCATCACGGACCACTTCGAGGTCGTAGAGAAGACGCCAACCTCCATCACGGTGCGCTGTGGCGACTCTCCGCGCAGCCAGGGCGCGCGTGACAGCGACGGCCTGTTTGTTATCTACGCCGAGGTGGACAAGGAGCGAAACGAGGTCGAGCTAGGGCTGAAGAGCTGCTTCTTTAACAGCGCCGTGCGGCAGGATGGCATCCTGGGGCCGATGCCCAAGTACATGGAGATTGCGCATCAGTACTATGCCAGGCTGTGGATGGTCAGCGCGAGCCGGTGGGTCTCCAAGGGCCTGTTCGGCTAGAGGGAAGCAGAGGAAAGGACGATGTTGTTGCCTCGCGAGCCCAAAAGAAGAAAGTGCAGGAGAAGAGTCTTTGGTCTCGTGGATGATTGCGGTCAGCACAGGTCTTTTTCCATTGTACGGATGATAAGGTTTGGAGAGAAATTAGGAAGGGAATTTGGTAGGGACGAGCATGGCAAAATCTTGGTTGACGGACTGCGGGCGCATTTCAAACTCTTCTGCCCTGGACGGGCATCATTTTCATGTCGATATCGGTTGGAATTGGTGTATAATACCCATCTCTCAGCATCAATGCCACAGGCTGGATAAATACGTTGGTGCCAGGTTGATCGCTACTGGAGCTGTCTTCACAAGGATGTTAGCGGATGACGAGGGGGCCGGTAATGGTGGCCATAGCGAAAGCTGTGCTGTATGCTGGAAAAGTGGGGGGGAGGGGGAGGGGGCCGCCACAGGGCGTATCTTGCCGGACTTCAATCTAGTACTATTAGGGGCTACAGGCTGCACGCCTTGCATAAAGACACGATGCTAGAGGGGGCGCTCAGGCCTCAAAGATACTAACAGAACCACCACCCGAAACTTCACAGCGCGCCCACTGATGGCCAATTACTACGGTACAAAGCCACCTCCCCGCCAACCAACCAGATCGTCACATTCCACAGCCCTGGACCCTGAATCCCACAGGTCGAAACCTCGTCTGGCAGGTCCACCCGTCACGTACTACGAGCAGTAGATACTAGCTACCAATTCAGTTAAACCCCTGTTGCCCGTTTCTCACTTTTGTTGCCAGAGAGGGGAGGGGCTATGATGGTACATGTTATTATCACTATCAGTGCCTTCCATGCATTATCATAAATCACAACCCTCATCAGCATCATCATCGTCCCATTTCCTCCCCCTCCTCCTGTCTTCCCTTCATTGCCACTACTGATACAACAATTTTCTATGATAAGAAACGGTGTATATAAACTCATTTAAAAATACCACGCATTTCACATCCTTCTTCACGCGGTAACAACCCCTCCTTTGTCCTCCTCCCTCTCTCCTCTTCCTTTTCTCCCCAGCCCGGGCTCTACAAGAAGCCTATCAACAATTATCCAACGGCTCATCCTCCCCAGCCAAGTCAACATGACGGCAGACGATACCAAGGCCACCACGAGCACGTCAGTGCAGGCAGACAGCGTGGAAGGGACCAAGACAGCCAATGCAACCCGCAGTCCTGGAACTAAGACCGGCCCCTCGCACCCTCTCGGCCCGCTGACAAAAGACGAGATATCTCGGTCGTCTTCTCTGATCAGGGCACAGTGGCCTGAGGGGACCAAGTTCCAGTTCAAGATCATCACCCTCCTGGAGCCGCCAAAAGCCGAGCTGGCTCCATATCTGGAGGCGGAGAAAGCGGGTCAAGCGCCGAAGCCGATCGAAAGAAAGAGTCAGGTCGTCTATTATCTGAGAAACACTGTAAGAATGATCACATAATCAAGCACTGGGGCAAAGAAGAAGAAGAAGAAGAACAAAGAAAGAAAGAAAAAAGCAAATTGTGTGTCCTATTCATTACTGACGTCTCCCTAGGATAAACTCCACGAGGCCACCGTCAACCTCACGGCCGACAAGGTCGAGAGCAATGTCCGCCTCGGCCCCTTCATCCACGCCCCTGGTGATGGAGAGGAGCTCATCGCCATCGAGAAAGTCTTGACCGAGGATGAGGGCGTCAAGGCCGAGATCGCCAAGCTGAAGCTGCCCGAGGGCACTGTGGTGGTCTCGGACCCGTGGATCTATGGTGAGTAGACGACCAAGCGGGCAAGCAAGCGCCTTTCATACGCCGACACTACGTACTGACGTACTTCAGGTTCCGATGGCGTTCATGAGGGACTCTTGTCCGACCACAAGCGTGTCAAGCAGTGCTTCCTCTACATGCGTGACCCGGCCAACCCCTCCGAGGCAGACAGCTGCCACTACGCCTTCCCACTCCCCATCTCCCCGGTCGTCGATACGGTCGACCACAAGGTGATCCGCATCGACATCTTGCCTACGGGCCACGACAGCACCATCAAGCCCCTCGAGCCTTGGAAGGGCCCTGTCCCAGCCAACGAATACATTCCCGAGGCCCAACCCAACGGTCTCCGCAAGGATCTCAAGCCTCTGCAGGTCGTCCAGCCCGAGGGCGCCTCTTTCACCGTCTCCTCGTTCAGCGAGCTGGGCAAGACCATCAACTGGCAGAAGTGGGAATTCAAGGTAGGCTTCAACCAGCGAGAGGGCATGGTCCTCTACGATGTCTACTACGACGGCCGGCCCCTCTTTCACCGGCTGTCGCTGTCAGACATGGCCATTCCCTACGCCGACCCGCGTCATCCTTTCCATAAGAAACAGGCCTTCGACCTTGGCGATGTCGGCGCTGGAATCATGGCAAATAACCTCTCACTCGGGTGCGACTGTCTCGGCTCCATCTACTACATTTCTGGCGTCTTGCCCGACAGCGAGGGTCAGCCTGTGGACTATCCGAATGTGGTCTGCATTCACGAGCAAGATTCAGGTCTACTGTGGAAGCACACAAACTACCGTACCAACCGTGCTGTCGTCGTGCGCAACCGCGAGCTGGTCCTGCAGACCATCCTAACTGTGTCCAACTACGAGTACATCCTCGCGTGGAACTTCAATCTGGCCGGCGATCTCACGTACGAGGTGCGCGCCACGGGCATCTTGTCCACGCAGCCAGTTGATTTGGACCTTTCCACAACACCGCACCCATATGGCACCGTTGTGCACCCCGGCGTGCTGGGCGGGTACCACCAGCACTTCTTCTCCCTGCGCGTTGACCCCATGGTCGGGGGGAGGGGCAACCAAGCTGTGGTGTATGAGGAGGCGCATGCCATTCCGCGGGACAGCAAGGAGAACCCCCACGGCGTCGGCTACACTGTCAAGCGCACACCTATCACCACGTCTGGCGGGTACGACCTTGATATCGCCAAGAACAGGACGTTCAAGATTGTCAACACGGGCATCAAAAATCCTGTCAACGGCTCGAGTGTCGGCTACAAAATCCACGTTCCCCCGATGCAGCCCATGCTTGCTGATAGCGAGTCTTACCACTTCAAGCGAGCCGAATTTGCTGATCACAACATCTACGTGACCAAATACGCTGAGAACGAGCTCTTCGCGGGTGGCTACTACACCAACCAGTCGCGGGGCGGGACTGGCGTGCGCTCATGGGCTGACCGCAAGGACAAGCTGGGTGAGGGCGGCGAGGAGCCCGTCGTGTGGGTGCAATTCGGTATCAACCACATCCCGCGCATAGAAGACTTCCCCGTCATGCCCATGGAGATGCTCAAGGTGACGCTGCGACCAGTCAACTTCTTTGATCGCAACCCAGCGCTAGACGTCCCGCCGAGCAGGCAGGAATTCAACTGCAGCACGGCCCTGAATGACATTGTGGATGGTGCGGCGGTGTTGAAGATTGGCGAGGACGGTGCGCCTGAAGCTTGTTGTAGCAAGTAATTACTCAAGTAGATACTGAAGTAGACAAGACTTTAGATTGGGGACGTCTGTGAGCTACCTCTGCAGATAGATGCATTGTTGATAGGATAAACTGCTGAAACGAAGAAGCTGTCGGTCAACATACATGCCAATTTTTAGTTTTCAATTATTCTTTGGCTTCCTTTTTTTCTTCTTTTTTCTCTTTCTTTTTCCTTCACTTATTCACATCTCTTCTGTGTGCAGTCGGCGGCAGTCTCGCGTATATCAGTAAGATATTGTCAAATACATTTTCCCCCCTGTAGATATTATCGTCACTTCACGCAAGTCGAAAGGGATGTGATTTCATTATTCGCAATCCGGCAGTCTTTGCGCTCGTATCAATGAGGCGTTTTGCCCGTTGCGTGCGTAATTACGGCAACAATCATGTCAAGATGCAGGTGACGAGTTGTGCGCGACACGCATCGCACAATGTCGGGATTCCCACGGAGAACTGTCGGTATTTAAGATAGTAGATTCGGGGCGGAACCCATCGTCATGTCATGGTCACAAGCCAAGCCAACGGGTCACAGTGCCACAGGATTGGATCTGCTTAGCTTTTTGTTTCTTTGGCTTTGAGGCCGCAGCCATAGCATGCCGATAGATCGCCATCGCCGTTCTCGGAAGACGGAGACTGCTGGGGCTGGGCAAGAAACCAGCCGACCCGTGGCACCGCTTTTCCCCACATGGGCAGGGCGTGGAGGGATTGGCTCCCCCCTTTCCAGCGCTAGATAATCAATGGGATTGGGCCTGGGCCGCTGCCCGACCGGTCGTCCGCCTAGATAAGCAGGGAGATGTACGATTGGGAATCCAAGGATACACGTAGAGCGTAGGAGCAAAGCACGGGAGGAGGGAGAACCCAGACTATCTCCCTCGACCACTTTTGGGGCCCTCGAGGTACTGTGGTACACACTATCACCAGCGACAACGGCGATTGTCAGCCCTGGGCTTGGCGCTTTTTCGTGTTTGAAATGTGACCTAGTATTAGCTGCTCAGTCGATCATCATTGAGGGGAGGAGGGGGCTATCTGATGGTTTGAGAGGGGATGAAAGCTTATTATATATATTGCGGCCCATTCGCTCCTAGGAGATTTCGAGTCGTCCTCGACATTCCTCGTTTACTCAAACTCATTCTCAGCTTCATTGCCAGATCCTCCTTCGAAAGCGGTACCATCTTCAGTTTTTAACATCCGCAAAAAGAGCCTGTATCCTTCAACCCCCAAAAAACAGACAAAATATATCACAAAGAGGTTCACCATGGCGACAGAGTCCAAGCCCGTCACATTCCAGCACTACGCCGGCCTGCCGGCCTCCTTCTCCCCCCAGCTGCTGGCCAATGAGAATGCGTACCTTGAGGACCTCTTCTCCTCGGAGGCCACCAACGCGGAGAGCCCCCTGTCGTCAGGCATCTTCCGCCTCGAGCCCGGCACCCCTCTCAAGTACACCTACACATACGACGAGATGAAGATCATCCTGGACGGCGACTTCACCATCGTCGACGAGACAGGCCAGACCGTCCACGCCAAGAAGGGGGACCACTTCTTCTTCCCCAAGGGCGTGACGATTACCTTTACGAGCGAGAAGGGTGGGGTGGCCTTTTACGTTGGGCAGAGGAAGAAGGGTGCTGCATGAGAGGTTGAATTTTAAGGAGTTTCAAGGGGCCTTTTTATGAAAGTCAGGGCTGCTTCGGAGGATGGGTTGATATTTAGTTTGAAGCCTAGGCTTGGTGGTTCAGAGGACACAAGGCCTGTGGACCAATTTGGAAATAAAACTTGCATTTTGGATCAACTTCTTTTAAGGTCTTTCCCTTGGCAATACTTTCATGTTGATGACATGTATGATGCTTTATCTAAGACTTCTGAGTTGTTGTAAGACAGAAGAACTTTGATAAAGGCTTCTTTAGAGACTGCCAAATGTGATCATAACAAGCACTTATGTTCATGAGCACCCCACTGATGATCACAGAGTGTTGTGCGTATTTAAACGTCCATGAAAATAATAATGCTATGACTGAGTTCGCCCAGAGGCCCTATGTAAGAGCCAAGTAGCTTTGCATTCACTACTTCGATAACAATGAAACCCCAACCTCTGTCTTTTGACATGCATCACTCGATCATATTAAGAAAATAATAGAACTATTGATACTCCTAGATGTATAGAGCCAAACGGTCCTGCACAGTCTATAATAGATATTTGGCATCATACATGTGTATGAATAGTGAGAGACTGTAGAAGAGAATGTGGCAGTAAAAATTGAATCCTTTTGAGACTACCGCATGCCAAACCTTCTGTTCACAAGTCTTTGCAAGCACTTGTTGCATGATGTGACACAGTAAATCATTAGTCATATGACTTTCTTGTAACATGGCACCTTCGTGCACTGTTCACTTCACAGACACGATGGCAAGTATGAATATTCTCCTGTTCAGTCATAGATATTTGTGATGGACTGTTTGTTTCTGATTGACTCTCTATAGCAACATGAAAACTTTCTCCAGGACATAAATGCCTCCAATTTGTGAGAATCAGAAAGCTGAGAAAGATCCTCAACACCATGTTAGGTAGACAAATAACGCGACAACCAAGAAAGCAGAACCAAGAAAAGGAAACGCAATACTCGCCCTTGGAGCAAAACAGAAAGAAAGGAAAATTGCAGTGTCAACAGATTTCAAGATGCCTCCGCTGTATAAGAATGGAGATTTGGTGATAGCTCAGCACGAAGATGAGCGTAAGTACTTTTTCAAAACTATTGTGGGCGATGTGCAAATCCCAAAGACTACATTCCTTGCTGACCATGAAACATCGCTCGCCAGATGAGATCTGGGGCCGCATCAGAGGTGTTAATGTGAAGAGAAGGGGAGGCCAGGAACACAAGTATCTCGTCGTGGAGAAAGCCTGGATGGAGTATACGGTACAGTAAGCTAATACCTCCTTCCCAGCTCCCTCCACACTTCTTTGCTCTCGTAACCCCTGGTAGCGACTGTTTCTTCCATATGAGGATCGGGAAAGTAACAAATTGTTTGCATAGCACCCGAGATGGCGTGCCAACTGTGACTAGCTTCTGGAATGATAATGCATTACCAGAGCACGAGATTACGGCTGAGGTCTATAAAGAGAGCGAATTGAGGCTGTGCCCGATCCACCCAGCTGCTGGCCATGGTGCGTCGCTAGCAAATGCACGAGGAGCAAGTACATCAGCAACAAATGCATCAACAGCAAATCCTCGATAAATTTGCCGTCGAAGATGATGTCTGGACTAGCAGGTCATCTATGGTGCTGGGGAGATAGCCACTTTGGGATTCCATGGACCTCATGAGTAAAGGAGATGGTAGCATAGAAATCATTTGGTAATATCATCAATGTCACTGGGAAGCAGACTACGCTGCTCCGCTGGTATCCATATTTCGTGAACACCATTCCATTCCTAATCCCGGCAACCTCAATGCCCCAATATACTACCCGTGCTGACAGTATCCTTGGCCTTGACAGGTGAGGTTGATCAAAAGCACCGGTCCCTCGTAATGAAATGCCGAGTACGACATTGCAAGCAGCCGTGGCTACCACTGTATACAACCGAGCTATGCAACGCGAGATGCCAATGGAATCGCTCGCTCCATGCAATTTACACTTTCTTCGGATGTTGATTGCATGGCACAGCTAACAGTGAAACACGTCGATTGGATGTGATTGATACCGCGTGTCCGGAGGAGACATATTGCTGATATCCCCCATATTCGTCACGTGCCATTCATGTTTGCTTTATTACTGTACGGCGCCTCCGTCAAATAACGAAGCGGGGATGGTTGATTATAAGTACTTACTTAAGTAGTCAGAGACATGGTCATTGGGTCTCAACAGGCCCCCAAACCGCCCCCAACTGTCAGAACCTTCGCCTGGACCATCTCGAACCCCAAACAAGAGAGGTCTTTCCTATCCTGGACATTTTGATACACTTCGACTGCTGCCATGGCTATACTGAGGTTCGACCCAGGCGAAAAAGTCATAGCTGACGTGACTGGCGAGTCCGGAGCCAGTAGGTTCAATGAGAGGTCTATCCCAGAGCAGCTTCATGGTCATGCGCTAGCCGAAGAAGCCCAACACTAATCCGATTCTTGACCATAGAGATGAAAATCTGGGGGGAAGTTATCGAGAAGCAGCAGTCTTCTTCTCCCGACTCAAATAAGTACAAAATCCATGTACTGAAGACGATGGACATCCCTCAGACAATGTACGCTGCACCGCCATGAGTACATAAGTTTATTTGGCTTGTGCATTCCTAATTATTCCGCGAATAGGTCTGATAAAGGGGATGCTGCGAAGGGCTCAAATGAGCAAAGCGGATGGGTTGCAGAAGCCTGGTTCGAGGCAAAACCGGCCACGTTTGGATTTGCAGAGTACGATGATATGCTGCTCTGCGACGCGGACCCATCCACGACTGGCCAGATTTTCCCTGAATCTGCTGTGTGGTCGACTGGGCCCATATCCGAGTAAGGGACTGATGTTGAGCCGGCGACCGGGGATAACATTCCGCAGAGTTCAACATGGCCGTCAGGTGCGTTTTTTCGCAGAATGTGCCTGTTGTTGCAAACAGCGGACTCATGTCTGTGAAGAGCGAAGCCAATTGCGTCGAAGACGTTGGATACGGACCATCAAATCGGCCAACAGTAAAATTGTTTCTTGTTGTTGCAATTACACTCTCAGGTGTGGAATCCAGACATTTCAGACCAATGTCCAGTGCGACTGCACCTCAGGTTGATCAGCTCTGATGTTGATTATTTTCAGAAAGGACCGGAACTCAACACCAGACTCACAAAAACTCATATGACATGCTTGATTACTGATCGCTACGACGAGTGTTCTCCGTGCAAAGTATTCCCCACAAGTGATTAGATCAAAGCCAATAATGGCCCAATTCTGAGCGTCTCAGAGGACGGGGAAGAGCAACTGTGAGACCAGAGCAGACGAATTTTCAGTGCCAATCTTACCCGTACTGCAAGTTCTGCTCCATCATCTTGAAAACCAAGGTATTCATAATCTGTCGTCCTGTTGCTGATGGCACATCATTCCTTGTCCCTTTCTGTCCTTTTTGCCGATGGCCCTGCACGGCAGCAGCACTGCACTTATTCACAAGACTAATGAATCGTCTCACATCAGCTAATATGCTATCGCTACGTATATGTTGATGACCAAATGATACTTGTGCATAGTGATTATAGCCGGGAGAAAAACATGCGGTTTCGTGCGTGTGGCTTGCTCGGCAAGATTTCCAACCCAAGAACTTCGGATTTCAATTCCTCCGCTTTCAGCTGGCAATATCAAGGATTTACCCCACAAGGATGTTTTGTATTCTCTTTTGGTGGTACACTTAAGCCCCTGCAGTGCATCTTTACGGCTGTTCGCAGGGGAAAAACACGGAACGTCCTGCGTCGTTATGTCCGGTGGACCTTTTGCCATTGTCGAAGGGCGGGAGGGATTGGTAAGGTCATAAGAGAACAGCTAAGGGTGCGAGTATCGCAAACCGTGTAGTAAACAGTGAAATCAATTCGATTATAGACCAGAAAGCACATGCAAGTCTCGTCATAATCAATTCACATCTGCAAAAAAGGCCTGCTGTAATTGGTGGATGGCTGAGGCTGATCTAATGGAAGTGGGGGGGAGGGGCCTTCTACAAGTTAAAACTCCCGCTTGATGAAGTAGTCATTACAAATCAAAGTCGAGCCATTCAGCGGAATACCAGATGCACCGGGTCAACCATTTGTAATAGCATACGCTGAAAGTAGCCGGCAGGGGCCATAATACCGTCCACCGACTTTTGTCTAGGCGGCAGAGACGTGAGGTGTCCTCACTAAGCAACTCAAGTGTGTCGCGCCTATAAAAGTAGATAGAAGCTCGTTCGTATCTCGTGTCTCCATTGTAGTCCGTTCTCATCACATCAACCGCCCATCACCAAATCTTCTGAATAGATCACCTTGATTCACATAATCCAAGCCTAGGCCAAAACATCATCATGGGGCCCCAACTGAAGCCAATCAAACTCTGGGGGCATCTTGGCCCAAACCCCCTCAAGGTTGCCAGTAAGGACATGTGCCCCGTTCCCAGAGTCTGTGGAAGTATTGTCCCATAACTAATGCATGCAATAAGTTGTGCTCGAGGAGCTTGGTATCCCCTACGAGCAGAAGGATATCCCATTCTCAGAGGTCAAGAAGCCAGAGTACTTGGCGATCAACCCGAACGGCCGCGTGCCAGCCATCGAGGACCCCAACTCTGGTCTCACCCTGTGGGAATCTGGAGCCATCATTGAGTACCTCATCGAGCGGTACGACACCGAGAACAAGCTCGGCTTCCCCCGCGGCAGCGACGAGGACTACCTAGCGAGGCAGTGGCTGTACTTCCAGGTCTCCGGGCAGGGGCCTTACTACGGTCAGGCGGTCTGGTTCAAGAGATACCACCCAGAACAGGTGCCCAGCGCGGTGGAGCGATACGTAAACGAGGCGGCCAGAGTGACTCAGGTTCTGGACGGCTACCTCGCGACGCAGAAGGCCAAGGGTGGGAGCGACGGGCCTTGGCTGGTGGGGAACAAGCTCTCATACGCTGACCTCGCCTTCGTGCCGTGGCAGAAATATCCCATGGAGGGCAATTTCGACGGATTTGATCCGACAAAGTATCCGGTCGTCAAGGAGTGGCTTGACAAGATGCTTGGGCGTCCCTCAGTACAGGCAGTCCTTCCCAAGGAGGGATGATTTTTTTTTTGAGGAGATTATGTATAGGGGTTGTATCTGAGATCGAGTATAGCGGTGTGACAATCAATGCTTTGAGGATTATCAAGACATCAACGAGAAAATGACCATTGAGACAAGTATTGCAGACCCCTCGATTATCTATGACACGCTTTCGGGTGCAACAGGTTCTTCTTTCTTCACATGAGGTTATGTAGTAACAGAGGATGGGTGAGTCTCAAAGTCAGTTACTTACTATCCAAATGGTGAGCGCTTGCCTGCAACATCACAAGATTTAACTGGTAATAAGGAGGATCAAGGGCAACCTTGGAATTCACACTGGTTGCTAGTGGTTGGGGCGGGAAATCCCGTTTGAATGGCGCCTCTGTTAGGACGCCTAGAACAAGAAGCCACCCCCCCCCCCCCAGAGTTGCTGACGGCGATGAGGACCTGTCTCAAAACCTTCCCGAATTGGCAGTCCCATCAATCATCTGAGGGACGAAGGATAAAAATAAAAATTGGCGAGCCTTACAACGAGTGTCAATCTGGGCAAAAGGAGCCAAACGGAGGATAGGTTTGGGACTCTCTGAAAACACCCCGATTTGGCAGTTGAATGACAGCACAAAACTGACCAAGATCGACATAATACAGCCTAAAAGATCAGATGGTGCAGCAAGATATCTGGCCTCAATCTTTGCGAGGGCGAAAAAGTATAATGTGCCTGGTGCAGCTCTGCTCCCACCTCTCTCTTGGATTTCCTATTGCGGCCAGAAAGTGAGAATGGCACTCCTTTGCCCCCCTCCCTCTGTTCGTCGTATAACTTTGAGGGGTGTCGGATGACAACAACACAGGGGATCAGGATATGGCTTGGCGGAAAGAAACGCGCGACAGATCCGTCAAGCCATGCGACCACCAAGTCGTTTGAAGGGCGAGAGACGTGGGGTTTATCGTAAATCATACGGTTTCGCCAATAGATGAACCTGGAGACACTGGACGAAGCAGATGGACCAATCGCGAGTCAGATCCTGCAGGCCTGTCTGAACTTCCTACCAAGGTTCGCGCCATGGGGCATTGCAGTGGAAGCAGGGTCATAACCGCCTTGACCCGCCGCGCCAGGTCGACTTCTGTTTCAACCCATCTTCCCACACACCATAGACTGACAAAACAACTCTAATCCTCAACTTGGAAATGTTATAAGGTGTTTACTCCATCTCCACTTTTCTTATTTTCTTGGATGGCACCTCCTCGACCCTTTGTTGTTTTGTGTCAAATCTTGCAAGCTTGTCGCATCGGTTCCTGTTGTGTCAGTGCCTAAAAGGGAAACGCATGAGAGCTCAGATAATCCACAGAGGAAAGGCGATGAGGCAAGAAGAGGCCCATGGATCACGATAGATAAATAAACGAGTCTGCCACCCGTTTCTTCTTGGTAGATCACAAACACAACAAGTCCAACTTCATACCTCTCAATCTACTTCACTTTTAATTCATCTTCTGTTCAGGCACTGGATGCCATTTTTCCATCTTCCGTACACGGTTGCATCATTTTAATATCACATCATTGACAAGATGAAGTTCAGCATCCTTGCCCAACCACTGCTGGCGGTGACTGTGCTCGCAGCACCGTCTCTCCTGAAGCGAGACCTGCAGACGATCCAGTCTGGTATCACTTCTGTCCAGGACTCCTTGACCCAGCTTGGAACTGCCGTCAATGTAGGCCATCATCCAATCCGTTGACAAATGATTCGCCAACAAACCCCCCCTCCAAAAATATTCCTAGAAACTTTTCGATCAACCGAGACTAATATTCAAATTTTGAACCAAAAAAAAATAGGCCGTCAGTGCCACGGATCCCAATTCCCTCCAGGGTGTCCTTAGCGCCAGCACAGCGGCGCAGAACTCCATCTCAAACGCGACGACCTCCATCTCGGCGACCTCGACCCTGTCCCTGACGGACGCCCTCAGCCTGCAGCAGTCCGCGACAGGCCTCACCACCGCGGCCAACAACACCGTCTCGGCGCTGATCTCCAAGAAGGCCGTCTTCGACCAGCTGGGCGTCACCAGCGTGGTTGCGCAGCAGCTGCAGACGCAACAGAGTGGCGCCACCGCCCTGGGCAACGCCATCGTGTCCAAGGTGCCCTCCATCGGCCAGAGCATCGCGCAGAAGTCCATCGGGCAGATCAGCACCGTCCTCAACCAGGCCATCACCGCGTACGGCGGGGCCTCGAACTCGACGACGGCGGCTGCGGCTGGCACGGGCTCCGCGACCACGGGAGACAGCGCTGGGACGGCGGCGAGCTCTGCGCCTCCGGCTTCGGGCGGCGCGAGTGCCGCTGGAACGTCTACTGCCGGGTCGACCACTGCTGATGCTGCTGATACTGCTGATGCTGCTGGTGGCGCTGGCGCTGCTGGCGGTGCTGGCGGTCTCGGGGCGCTGCTTGGAGCGCTGACAGGAGGAGCGGGTGGAGCTGGTGCAGCTGGCGGGGCGGGCGGCGCCGGTGGCCTCGCAGCGCTCCTGGGTGCTCTCTAGAGAATCTCGGAAGTATCGACCTGATGTGATATTGTTCTGTTGGCCCGAGTATGTTCTGTGTATTTCGGTCTTGGGTTCTCGAGTCCCAGTGTCGCATTTTCTTTCTTGCCAAGCTGTGGCTAAACACGACGTGGAGCTGGTGCTTCACCTACTGATGAGATTACGAATGACTCTCCTTACGAATATAGTCCTGACCAGAACGGCAAATCGATGTTACATTCTTTGGTGAGCCGTTATTGACCCTGCGTGCGCACTTGTGGACAGACGGACATGTCCCAAGGTCCTCAGATTCGATGTCGCTCGTTGAAAAATTGACAAATGAGGAATTACAAGAGTTCAAAGATATTGTTTAGAGACTATTATAAATTGAATCTTCAATCGATGATGTTGAAAAGGTCAACAAAAGAGGGTATCATGAAGTGCCACATGCAAAGGCCCATGAGCAGCAAGAAACCAACAACGCCAACGCTCTAAAGTGCATCCCACCATAATATATGACTTTTCCCGTGTCACCATCGCATAAGCACACGCAACACAAAATGACACAAGTCGAGAATCCTCACACCCAGAGTCAGTAACATTGAATGACACCCGTATCCCTTCGTAGGCGCCCACCTCTTTGAGTCCTCCGAACTTGGTACAAAGCATACTCGGCACCGGCTTGCCTCCTGTACATTTGTCGAGTATGGCCTCGGGTGATATTCCGACCCGAGGCGAGGCATGGTTGACAGAGGAGATGGTTCACAAAACCAACCAGTCTGGTGTAGTGTGTATGAAACACCATTCGCCTGGCATCCAAGGCGAGCTGTCGGCTCTTGAAGACCACGGCTATTACCATTTTTCGGTCATACTTGGCTCCTCGGAGGTGACCTGTCAGTGGTAAGACTCAAGATGATGCCATCTTAAAAAGGTGTGGTCGTCCTCATATCCAGGGGTTGAATCCGATCCAATCAGCAAAGTTCATCCGTTAACCTGGTTGCTTCATCAAAAGATGCGCGCAGCAGCCCACAGCCCCAGAAGCAGAGCCAACCCAAGCAGGCTATGCCACCCAACAGGGATCCCCAAGAAAGAACCCCCCTGACCCGGAAACTCAGTATGTTCTGTAAGGCTCACCGAGTACCCATTATCAGAGATCATAATGTCTGCAATCTGCTTGACAGCAGTGATGGGCCGCATGTCGCCAAACACACGCTCGTTGCGGATGTCGACGATGCCAGAAGACCCGAGAATGTTCCACTCGGCATCGAGGGCAGCGACGCGGGCGAACCGGGCTGGGTACTCGAGGGCAAAGGAGGTCTCGAAGCCGTCGCGAGGGAGGATGGCGAGGACCTGGCCTGGGCCGTAGAGATCGCTACTTTCGTTGCTAGCGAGCTGTTTTCCGTGCAAAAGAGATCACTTGTCAGCTGCTTTGATCCTCTTTCTCTTCTTTCTTTCTCTCTTCCCCGACAAGATGCACGATGTTGTAAGTAAATTGATAACAAGGGTATTGCTTACAAAAGCCCAAGCCTTCACCTCGGTGGCGCCGTTCCAGCTGGCATACACGCTCGTCATGCCGTCCTTCTCCTGGGTCATGACATCTGGGTCCGTCTCGGGTTGGCCTGTCCAATCCATACGGTACGCGCGGTAATTATCCAGGGCAATCGAGTTTTTCTTGGTGTGCCAGGGAGAGAACTGAATATCCATGACTGTCTCGCCATCGGCAGTGTGCTCAGTGAATGAAGGGCACCGGCCCCAGCCCACAAAAACGTTACCGCTGCCATCCTCGAGAGGCTGCACGCTGCCCTGGCTCTGGGCCTGGAGGGACTGTGGGTGGCGGTACTCATGCAGGATGCGCACGGTGGGATCCTCTGGGCTCGAGTCTAGATCGATACGGATGTGCAGGCCGCGGCTGCAGTCATTGGTGCAGTGCTGCTGGGTTGTCAGGGCGTGGTTGTCGAAGAAGGTGATCTCGTTCTCGTCGTCGTGGAAGAAGCGGGCGTGGTGCTGCCAGGCAAAAGAGAGTAGGTCGTCTCCTGACGGGTTGGCGCCCTCCTCTGCGTTCAGCTCTCTGAACTGGTTCTTTTTTCCGCCGAGTGTCCACATGATCTCGCCTGTCTGCCCGTTGATCATGTAGATGGAGTGCATGTGGCGGGCGGAGACGAGATAATTCCCAGCTCGAGACTGTATTCGGAGTCGTGAGCGTTCGTGGTCAGCCTGAGTGTCTTCGTTTATAAAAGTCTAGATCGCCCGCCTCCTTTTTGTTCTCTTCGTCTCCTTTCCTCCTTTCCAACTTACCTTTTGTACACTATTGATATGGAAAAAGTCCCATTTCCTCTCCATCTTGTAGAACGAGTCGGCGAGGTCCACATGGTCAGACGCCCTCCACTGGAAAATGACCTCGTTGGTAGCGAGATCAATCTCTTGAAAGACACCGTCGAAAATTCCACCCCTTCGCGAGCCCCGATACTTGCGCAGGTCCATCCCGACCAGGTCATAGGCTGTAACCAGTGCCGTTCCCTGGTCCGTAAACTGAAATTCGTGCAGGTCGTTCTTGACAGACAAGTTTTGCACGTTAACCTTGTACACCTCGTTGTAGTGCTCATCAAGGACCAGCCCGTCGCCCGACCCATGGCCGTCAACAATAGGGCCGGCGTAGAAGGTGAGATAAGACTCGTTACCGTTCTTCTGAACGCGAATATCGCTCGTGCGGTCGTACTCGCGATCCATGTACACCAGGCTCAGGTCGCTGGCGTCCAGGATTAAGGGGCTGGACTGTTCGAAGTCGTGGCGGATGAAGATGTGTGATCCGCCTGTTGGGGAGATCTTCTCCTCGTTCCATATATTGACCTGGATGAGAGGCGCCACAATATCCGGGTTCGAGACGAAGGTCTGGGTGGGCCGCTTCCCGTACTCTGCATTGTTGTATGCCTCGTAGTCATGGGAGAACTCGTCGGCGCATACGAGGCTGCCGAGGAAGATGAAGGCAGCCAGAACACAGGACCATAATGACATATTGAGAGGGGAAAACATCTTTCCTTCTCTCTTCAAGGAGGCAAGCCTGTCACCAGCCAGGTAAGGAAGAAAGAAAAAAGTAGGAGGAAGGAGGATGGGGATGGGGATGGCGGCACAGGTTGACAGACAAGGCTCTCGATTCAGGACGTGATACTCCTCCAAGAAAGCATCATCGGCGAGAAACGAAAACCCAACGAACAAAGCATACACAAGAGAGAACAACGATAATGATAATAACAATAACGGAGCGGCTACGGCAACGAACAGCAGCCTAGGTGGTATTCATACTATGTAATAAAAAATGGGAACCAACAACCACGACTTTGATACCATGTGGACCTCTCGATGCCTATGGTCGGGTCGTCGCCGAATATTCCTCTATGCTTCCTACAGACCTAGCAAGGATGGATCCTTTCTGTCTTCTTCCAGCCTCCCATGCTCTCCATGTGTTGACGTAGCACTCACCCCTCATTGTGCAGCCCGTCCACCCTCGTTCCCTATTGTTTCCCTCCTCCTTTAGAAATAAAAGGTCGGGAAGGCAGGGGAGGGTCCCTGAGAGGGAGAAGAGGGGCCGCTCCCGTAGAGACATCAAGAGACGTATGCATGCTTGCGAAGTGCGTAAGCCCGGCTCATGATCCACAATATAAGTGGTGCGTGGGGAACAGAGATGCGACGGCTAGCTCCTATATCTGGGTCTCACATGATCTGGGGTCTTAAAAGCTGCGATAGGATGGGGCTTGAAAATTTATTGATATGAGAAAGAGTTTCGCACGCACATAGCGAAGAGCATTATCAGATATGGTGGTGGCCTGTCAGGGCAAACCCCCCCCCCCCCCTGTTTGCCCTGCGCTGTGTGCCGCTGTCCCGTCGAGGCACATAATTCAACGCGTGCAGAGGATTACGTGTTGGGTCCACCCGTCACCCGTCAACTATTCTCAAGCCCCCTCTCAGGGATGGCAGCGCAGGGATGAAATTGCCTGCAAATGGACACTCGGCAGAAGATCTCGGGCGTCGGTGCCTTCATTGGCAGAGATTTCCTTGTTGAGATGCCACACCGACAACCGAGTGTCGCATGAACAGAAAGGATTGAAGGAAAGGGGGGAGGTGTCTCCTGTATTGAGTTGCATTATACGTACTATGTGATATGTTAACAACATGTTTCCTGTCTGCCGTCAGTCTCATTTGTCCCCCTGCCGTTTGATCATATCAGAAGATAACAGGATTTGGCCGCGAACTGTTTACGCCTTCGTTATCATTCGTAGAAGAAAAATGCCCAAAAGAGGATACAATTATTTTTAGACTCTTTGCCAAGAACGACGGTGCTGAAGGGCTCCTCAGTGGCGCTGTAGGCCCAACGCCAAAGGGATCCGAGTCAAGCTCAAGGTTTGATCCCCCTGGCAGTTGACTTGATGAGACACGCACGCATATCCCCATGACGCCTCCAGCCACATAGCCTTAAAAAGAGGCTGAGGGGTTAGAGGGGGGAAATAGAATTAAAGAAGGTGGCGCAGAAGGGGGTCCAGAGCGTCTATACCAATCTTGTCCAAGCCACTCAACTCGTACGTTGCCCTCGTGGCAAGACTTCTCTCGCAGTTGACAACGAGGTCATAACATGCTCATGTACATACGCCATGAATAAGGCAAGGAAAAGGGAAAGAGAGGAAATGAGAACCATTCCCATGTAAGTGTCTAAGGTAATTCCTTTCAACGTCGACGGCTTGCCGCATCTGAATTAGCATTCATTGGCTCTCTTTTTCTCTTCTGCACTACATTTGGCCTGCAAGCGTTGTTCGACAAGCAAACAAAACGCCAATGTCGTCTTTGGACTATAGAGACTGCCGATAGCTAAAATTACTACTGTGTAATCATGGTCAAGGTGTCGGTGTGAGTTGAAAATGGTCCTGGCGAAAACGCTGGGCGGGATGTGGGAGGTGTTTCGGCGATCCAGGCCCCGGCGAAAACAGCAATTTACTGTACTTAGCACTTCACACAGGTCGACATCGGCCCTAAACTCGCTCCAGCGGGTTGCCAAGGTTTTGGCGGACATTCAACGTTAATTTGTTGGTGTTGAAGAGCGACTGTGCCACAGCCGACAATGTCTTACGAGGCATACTTGTTTGCTTGTTAATAATTACTATAATATAGCAGAATCTCCCTTGGGAAAGGAAGAACGATGAAGCGATGAGGAAGTCATGCTTGAATTGTTTGCAGTAGAATCCTGGAAAGCCTATCTGGACAGCAGAGCTTGAGCGGCGTCACGCGTCTTTTCAAGCAAGACGAGAGAACAACTGAGAATTATTCCCGAGCTCGCTGACGGACATTGTGTCATCTCTACCTTAAGAACTGTACACTTGAGCACAGTACACACATATACTCTCTCTGTCTCACCCACACCCAAGCAAAGGACCAAGGCGCAACCAAGAAATGGCATCGTCTTACGGCCTGGTCGAGGTCGACAGTATCGAGATTAAGGTCATCGTCGATAATGAGGTCGATCCAATCTCGCCCAGCAACAACCCCGCCGTGCAGTACGCAGGCCTGATGCAGGGTCTACCTCTGGACCCTCTGCCGGCTGGCGACAGCAGAGGTGGTGCCAAGGGAGAAGTCAGGATGGGTAGCATCTGTTGCGGCGCCCACGGGCTATCGCTCATGATTGTGCGCTCCAACTCTCTGTCTCTTCTCGTTTCTCTCTCATTTCTACTTCCTTCATCCTCCCTCCTCCTTTTCTGCCTCTTGGCCCCCTACTTCCATATCTGCCAAGCCACTGACGAGCTGGGTAACTTGTGAAACATCCGCAGACAGCCAAAAGAGGAGAGCAGAAACACACTCTCCTCTTCGACACGGGACCAGAAGGGTCCACCTGGACCCGCAACGCGTCCCGCCTCCGCGCCGACCTCGCCGCCATCGAGCACATCCACCTCTCGCACTGGCACCGCGACCACTCGGGCGGTATGCTCGATGCCATCAGGGCCATCAGCACAGCCAGTGAAGATGGTAATCTTCTCACTGTCAATGTGCACCCAGACAGGCCGGCGTATAGAGGCATGCTGACGCCATCTGGTGCTGTGGTCAGCCTGGAGGCGGATCCGACCATCCAGGAAATACAGAGCGCTGGGTTGAAAGGATCCTCCGCCGTCATCCTCAAGCAGAAAGCTTCGGCTCACAGCGTGTTGGATGGGTTTTTCTTGTCGTCGGGCGCCATCCCACGACGCACTCCCTACGAGAAGGGCATTCGAGGTGGGCTGCGCTTCGTACATTCGTCGTCGTTGTCGTCATTATCAGGCAGTGGTGGTGACGGCACCTGGGAACCAGACGAGGCGATCGCCGACGAGCGGCTTGTCATGTGTCGCCTCAAGGGGAAAGGGCTCGTCGTGTTCACGGGATGTAGTCATGCAGGCATCATCAACGTGTGCAGGCACGCCCTCGAGCTAGACGGAGAAGATGGAGAAGGAGGAGGAAATGCCCTTCATGCGGTGGTGGGCGGGTTTCACCTGGCAGACAATCAGCCGGAGAAGCTGGCTTCGTCACTGGAGGCCCTAAAGGCTTTGGAGCCCAAGGTGTTGATGCCAGGGCACTGCACGGGCTGGAAATTCAAGTCTATGTGTGAGCAGGCGATGCCGGGTGTGGTTGTGCCGTCGTTTTGTGGGACGACTTACACGCTGGAGTGAGTGGGGATCCAGAAAGAAGAAGAAAAGAACACTGAAGAAGGGAAATGGTGCACCTTTTGGTCTGATACAAGGTGGAGAACAAGAACAGAATGATATATATGATATATCCATATATACAAACAGATATATTCATCATCGTCGTCGTCATCAACTGTCACAATCAGGCCACAGAAGTGAGGCTGAACCCCTTCAGACTCCCCGTCCAACCACTCCCAGCACCTCCTACCGTCTTCAGAGGCGCCTCAAACGCTATCTCGGCCCAGTGATGATACTCCCCATTGATTCCCATCTCCGCCAGGAACTCAGCCTCGTCCACCAGCAGCACGCCCCCCTCGCTGACAGAAGCAAACGTCCTGTTCCCACGTGCAATGATAGCCAGGTCGACAGTCTCGCCCAGCGGCACCGTCTCGTTGAGGCGGAAGTAGTTCCCGGCCGCGAAGAAAGTGATGTTGGGGGTGAGCATGAGGGTAGAGTCGCCGCCTGTCAAGAGAGTGGCGTTAGTTGGGTCGGTCAGGTTAGTGACTGTCAGCCCGGCGAGAGTGAGGGTGTAGTTGCGGCCCTTGGACGAGTGAGGCGTCACGATGGAGCAGGATGGGGTGATTTCGATCGTGTCTTCTCCCGTGGGAACGGTGCAGTCTATCTCGACGCTGAAGCTGTTCGGAGAAACGTCCTTGAGGGTGCCGTTGCTCGACAAGGTGTAGTTGAAGACAACATCTGACACAGAGGGAATGGTTCGGTCGAGGTTCTGTCCTGGCAAGACGTCGTGCAGAGTCTCGAAGATGGTGTCAAAGCTGGCCGCCGACAAGTTTCCTCCCCACTGCTTGTCTGCCAGCGCAGGAATACCAGACCTCCAGGCGTAATAGGCCTCAGAGTACACGGAGGCATTGGCACCATAGTCGTTCCAGAGGGGAACGATGGAGCCCAGCACGTAGGGGCTGGACTCGGGAGGGTTGTCCGTGGCGTTGCTCTGGTCAAAGACGTATGGTCGCCAGTACGTGGCATCCGGCGGCGTGCCGTGGAACGTTTTGGTCAGGTTGATATGGTTCAGATAGCCTCCAGGAGGCGCCCACTTGTTGACGACATAGAAATCGTCGTTGGAGTTGACAACGGAATAATTGTTCAGAATGTAGTCGTAGTAAGGGTTATCCTCAAAGTATTCCCAGTGCTGCACCGAGACATTCTGGTAGACGTTTTCGTACGTGCCGTTGTAGATGGGAGGGAATGTGCCCCAGATCCGAATGGCCTTGCCTACTGTGGTGCCGATATAACTCGCCATGGCGTTGACAAAGGTAACATAATCCGTCGAGGGTCCAGTGTACTCGTCTGCTCCGATCGAGACGACCTTGGTATGGAACCAGGGGAGGAACTCACTCCAGATAGTCTCCATCGTGGGGATCGTCTCAGGATGGCTGATATTCAGCAAGCTCAGGTCGGTCGAGTAGCCCAGCTCGGGCTTCCACTGCACAATGACCAGCGCGTGGCCTGGCGCCTCAATCTCCGGGATCACCGTCACTCCACGAGCAGCGCAGGACGACTGGATCTCATCAAAGTCCTCACGAGTGTACGACTCGTTCTTGTACTTGTTGAGACCAGCCAGGGCCTCGGCGTCCGACCAGAGCCGAAAGCGCGCATAGAGACTGAGTGAGCGCTCTCGTGAGTAGATGTCGACATTGTTGTATAGGTTGTCGCTAAGGTGCAGGTGGAAGGTGTTTTGCTTGAAAAAGGACATGTACGCGCACATTTCCTGCATGAACTCCTTGGGGTAAAAGTGCCGGCCTGCGTCGAGCATCATTCCTCGCGTTGCCCAGCCCGGCACGTCGTCTCCTGTGCCAGAGGCGACCGCGCCATCGTTCAGAGTGGCTTGTTGCAGAACGGTCCTTGTCCCCCACCACGCGCCGAGAGGGCTTGCTCCCGTGATAGTGATCTGGGTAGGGGTCACGGTGAGAGTGTAGCCCTCCGACGACGGGTCGCCTGATGCATTGAGATACTTGCTGGGATCGCCAAGAGTCAGGAAGACACCCCCAGCAGCAGAAGCAGTCCCATTGGTGACGGTGGCGCTAATGTTGAAGATACTGCTCAGATCCTCGGCGAATGTGGTTGCGAACTCGAACAGCGTGGGCGGGATCAGAGTGTCCATAGAGTCGTCCACAGCAGAGGCATACTGGGAATCGACCACGATAGTCTGGATGCTTGACAGGGCAAAAGAACCATTGGACACTTCGAAAGGCAGGGTTGGTATGCCAGTAAGGATGTCGCCGGCAACCAGAGCTACAGTATAAGCAAGAATAATCAGCCGTGATGTTCCGAAGGGAGCAAGTTTGATTGGCTGATAGTCACCTACAAGTTGCCGACAGCCCAAGAAGGGCCGTCTTAACATCGAGGAGGAGCTTCATCGTGTGTCCCGTCTTGTCTGACAACCACGACAATACCACCTGGCCATGCGATACGAGGTCGTCTGCGAGAGCTGCTGCTGCCATAGTAGGGAGGGGGAGGGAGAGGAGGAGGGGGTAGGGCTGCAATTTATCCGGACCGACGTCGACGTAGTAATCACATATTGACTTCCGAATGATACTCTGGACATGATAGGCGTCACTATGCAGATTGAAGACATCATGATCCCGGCCTGGAGACTCCGCACTGCGATGCAATCATACAGCCAAAGTAACGTTGCTGATAATCTTGGGGAAAACTCGCCGGTTCCCGCTACGGTCCACCGTCCAGATGTGGAGACGAGCAGACGACGGGTCCCCTGAACGTCCCAAAGTTTGTTTTGTTGCCCGACAGCGTGGTACATGCAACTTGCACAGACAAGAATTGACGAGACCACTCTTTCCTATCATTTTCTTCCACATCCATCCACCTTTGCAATGGCTCGTGTCATCCAGGACGACATTCTTATCATCGAGTCTCATGAGGGCGGATCCCCGTCGCTGGAGAGACCCGGCTCCCCAACCGGTCCAACATGCCGGATGAGGTTGCGGTGCCGTTGCGATCGCCAGAGCCATGACCACACTGGTGCAGGGGACTGCTGCTGCCACTGTCTGTACAGCGACATTTGCAGTATCATGTGTGAACCGACTGGCCATGTTACACGGTTTTCTTGCCTTTGTGTCTCTCTTTCCTTTCTATCTGAGCCAAAATAATGCAACGTTTCTAGAAGGGAAATTTCTCTTGTCGGAACAAGTTTCTCTTGTCGCGTTGGTAGCATACCTTTGATAAACAAGCTGTGATTGTAGCGTGACCAAGCAACAGAAGAATAAGTAAAATCAGAAAGATAGTGACCGTGATGGGGAAATAGAAAAAGAAGAAGTAATTTAAGGACACAACTTAATCACTACCTACCGGCCCCTCGCCCACACATTCGCCATCTGGAAACTTGAGACCTAATCGCGAAATCTTCGGTAGGGAGGAGCGTTCTGTAGAATAAATTTATCGCAGTAAGAAAGGCTGATGCTACTCAGGACCAAAGCAGGATCTTGTCAGCCTTGTGGTGCTGGCGCCAAGGCTGATGTGTCTCATCAGGCTCAGGTGGAAGGCCAGGGAGCCAACGTTCGTAATCTTCTCTTTGCCACTTCGTGAATATGGAAATGAAAGCTCGCTTGTTATGCTTTGTAGGATTATATCAGGACTGATAAAGAGAACGGCAACCATAGCGACGGGAGGTCAATAAATTCCAGAAATACACCCAGCTCTAGTATTGTGTGAAAGAATACAAAGATCAATACGCCTAGTGACGAGAAGTTAGCTAAAATTGGAGACTTATGCGATGCCACTTTTGAGGGAAAGAATTAAAGGACTCAGGTTCTTCGTCGTGGTTGATGAAATAACTCGGGACCACTCTCTCGGACTCAACGTATTGGGCCATGCGGGCTCCAAATGCGAACACGCTGACAAAGGTAAGGAAGAACACGCTGAGAATAGCGAACTTCTTCGAGAACGCAACATTGAGTTGTAGGACTACGGGGAACTGGAAGTGACAGGATCCAGATGTCAAGGAGGATATCGGAAATCGCGAAGCCATACAGGTATAGGAAAGACAAGGTGCAGTACTTTCGTAATTGCCCAGGCTGCCGAGAAATGGGTGCCCCATTGAAAGCCCGTCAGGATCTGCAAGACAACCAGCCACATCCACAACTACAGCAGTGCTGAGGATTCATTTGTGAGACCAGTGTCCCTTTCCTCGGATACAGAAGATCTGCGGATAGAAGAACAGAGCGCTGAGCTTAGAGTATGCCAGCGAGGTTGTACGCAATACATCTTGTACTATTTGAAGATGGATAGAATTGAAGCATGCCTACTGAACTCTTGCAGCTTGATCAGCAAGCACCTGGAAATAAACAGTTATTATAGTTGCTATATATATTGATGAAATATTCCATAATCTGGTTTGGTCTGCAATTATTATTTGACTTTTGTAACAAATGAATTACGGCTACACAATATTCCCACTCCTAATGGTTCACTTGAGAACTTGTGGTTCTTCCTAATAATAAATGCTGTGAATCATCTGTATATGACTATTCCAGCTATAATAACAAGTTCCTGAATATTTTAACATGGAATGAAGATAGAATACCAGGTTTTTTCAATACAATATCACAATAATCAGTTTGGTCTCTAGGGTGTTACTATTCTCTTCATATGTGTAGTATGAATAGTGTAGAGAATCAACCTACTCTTCCATTTTGAAGCCCTGGCAATGGAAAGTGACATTGCTCTATTCACCTGCCAGCAAAGTATAAGACACAGAACACTTTACCTGCCAAATGAAGCTGTCACTTGGAGCCTTCACAGATCGCCTCGTAACCTTGACGTATTCTGTTACCTGCATTTTTCATGAGCAGCTGTGACGTTTGTCAAGAGATGGAATAGGACACTAGAATGGAATTGATGTATAATTTCTGTCTCCTTAGGAAGGTAACAGACATGTCACAGACATGTAACACATCTTGCGCGATACTCGATCAGGTCTAGACAAAGTTCTTAGAGCAATGGCTATTACTACATATACTCCTCCTTCTTGGGCCTCCAGCTTCGACTTAGACAATCGTCCTAGCTCATGCAGGCCCAACCCTTTCTACACCTTCTCAGCCTGTCCCTACAGCCCTACTCTGATCACAACAATGGCATCACTCACCCCTGACCAAGGCTTTGAGCCCTCTCCTTGTCCGCCTGATCTCGCCCTCGAGCGCTTCGCTGTCGGCCTGCCATATGGAAAGCTGTGCGGTATCACCGACCCTGCGTTCCTGGACGACCCGTCGAGCTGGCAACCTCCCAACCACTTGAACCTCGTTGGTCAGACCGTCGCCCCAGTAGGAGCCTTCCACCCCATCGTTGCTCTCTGGAACGGCGACCGAAGCGGCAACCCCTCCCCCCTCGTGCGGTCCATCGCCGCCACCGTGGAGCGCATCTTGCTCCGCCCCAGCCAACGCGTTGGCTTCGACTTGGTTCGACTTGGCGATGCTACTCTTCCCGAGGATGAGGCGGAACGCCTTCCTGTGCGCCTGGTCATTCGCGTGCGGCCCAAGAGCGTGGGCTGGGATCTGGGAATGCGTCTGGCGCACGAGTGCCGCCGTCTCTTGGGCTTTGGATTTGGACTCGACACAGATGGCCTCCACTGTCTTGTTGTTGAGTCTAATCTGCAGCCCATGACTGGACCTGCTACACGCGACGCCGAGGTCTCTGCGCCTACAGAGCCGGCTGTGCATGGTATGTTATGTTTTCTCTTTCCCCAATGTCATTCCCTTCTCCTCCTCCACCTACACCTCGTTCCGTTTGCATAGAAAGGCTAACTTGATCTCATTTTTCGGCTTAGCTACATCTGATTGCGAAAACACTCCACACTGTGCTCGTTCTTCTCTTTCGCTATGCGAAACTCTCCCTTCTCGATACATCATGCCGTTTACTTCGCGGCTTGGCCAGGCCATTACAACAATCCAGAACCTCAACTCTACTGGCACTTCGGGTCTGTATCTCCTCCTTCAATGGCGAGATAGTACAACAGGCCCTAAACAGGCTCTGGCTCAACTAGTCATCAAGGTTCTTCTGACCAATCGGCATGCGATTCTGTCCGACGACTCTGCAACTCCTATCAACCACCTCGGCTATACAAGCAGCATTCTCGCCGACCCTATGGAAGCTGTTCAGCCGGCTTCGAGCGCTATTCACGACCTGATTCAAGAAGCCCGCGAGAATCTAAAGTTATGCCAACGAAAGGCGAATACAGTCCAGCTCGAGATATCCTTGGACGAGCTGTCGACGCACCCGCGCTATGGACAGCTTCAACGTGAAGAGCTCAAGATCAAGCACCTGGAGGAATACATCTCGTACTGCGAAACCGTCTGCGCAGCTCCACCGTCCTTCGGCCCTGTCTTCGTATCGCCGCCTCTTGGAGTAGCGGGCAAGGCACGTCGGGATTGGGCTCTCATTGGCCTCGAGGCATTCGAGCAAGGTTCCCATATCGATATGCCTCTTTTGAACAACTATGTCTACGTTGGAGACCTGCGCTCGAAGTTTCTGAACTATCTCGGTGAATCTGGCTGCCTTGTGGCCTGTAGAAGCGACGGAATGATGGCAAAGCTCGAAACCGTGTCGCCAGAGTTCGTCAAGCTGGAGACATACACTACCAAGGCGCAGGTTCTCGAGTATATTGCTTCTGCTTTCGGCCCTGATCATGTCGAAACGGTCCTTCGCAACAGCAAGTCTGAAAACGAGCGTGCTATGTCGGAGACCCAAGAGAAGCGCCGCAAAGAGAAGGAGCGCGACAAGGAGCCCGGTGCCCTGTATGTCTTCAAAACCGGCAAGACGACAGGATGTACAGCCGGCTTCCTAAACCATGTCTTTTCGTACCACTGGGACAAGTCAGGCCAGGATGGCAAGGCAATTCTGTGCCAAGACCTCTGTGTCTTGGGCATCGACGATAAAAGCACATTTGCAGACGTGGGAGACAGCGGATCTGTTGTGTTCACCGGCCCCCTGGCCCAGCAACACCAAACCGGATCTTCTTCATCGGCAAATGTCCTGGGCATCTTCTGGGGCGGCAACAATGACGCAGTCCTGCCTCATCGGGATATCAGCTATGTCATCCCGATGGACAGCATCGTCCAGGACATCGCCCAGTATACCGGCATGACGGTGTCTGGCATGAAGTGCTTTAACGGCTGAGCTTGTGCAGTGAGTGCCAGGGATGTGCAAACGGGCGCAGCCTGGTCTTGACATGGCGTAGTTATTCTGACACAGGAAATACTGGAGTACTGGAGTTCGGTAGCATCAGCTAGATACACACATAAACAGACTGTTTTGCGGTTTTGCCGGTACAAGCCCCAAGTCGACGACTTGGGAATATTGTGACGAAGCTATGTTCCAAACTCAGCTGTATTCATTGGGCGAACGTACGGTGCTAAGTTGTCGTTACGAAAGACCAGGCCCAGCGTATTCATCGACTAACAAGCAGCTGGTGAGCTTGTTCTGCGTAGCTCAACTCATGAGATGATTCATAGACTGGAAACGGAGGTGTCCTTCTGCGATGCTTTTATACTTCGTTTCAAGCTGCTTAGGTAAACCCCTCTTGTACTCTAGTGAGGAGGAACGGTCTCCTAAAACCATATATTCCTCACTTGAATTCTCCAAGCAAGAAGATCATTCGCAATGGTTCTATAATGTGCAGAGAGCTTCCAAACAGGCCTCTTGCCATCCTATCAGCTTTGTGTGCATCCCAATGCTAAAATGGATGCGTTTGTGTCTTGGAAGATTTGGTGATATCTCGCGCGAGGAGAAAGTATATCTCACTGTGTTCGAGAGGGAAGTCCGCTCTTCTGAATATTTCTTGATTGGTTCTATGATTATCTATATCCGGGGGGTTACTTTTCCCCCTCCCCGACAGGCAGCGCTGCGAGATGGGGCCAGCAATCATTTCGTGGCGGATGTTCCTCTTCGCCTTGGCGAGGAGAAGGAAAGGTGAAAAGGTCTATTTTGAAAAGTGCGAGTAGACAACCGCTCTGCATTATTTTTATCTACCGAGACCCTGAGTATACTGAAACCGCTAACAGTAAAAGATCCATGAATAGGAGAGCTGAGTGGGCAGACGGCTTCATCCCAAATCCATGAAATAAGCTGCTCTTCGGACATCCGCCCGGATCGTTTTCCTCGAAAGACGTACCACGTTTAGAAGTCCGACGGACGAGAACAGAAGTAGAAACAAAGGTGTGTATATGTGACTTGCCAGTCAGGTGGATAAAGTCTCCAAATGTTAGCATCGACCACAATAATCAGGACAACTCTGAAGCCAATTGAAGCTACAAAGAATCAAGTGGCGACCTAGCGATGCCAAGTCGTCCTTCAGACACATAAGCTTAGTGCTGGCAATCCTTCGCGTTTCGTTCTGTTTGATGCCACACTAAACCCAGCATTGCGAGGCTCGTGGTAATATCCACTGACTGATGCCAAGCACTGAGTCAGATTATACTGCTTGTAGAACTTCGCTGACAGTTTATTTTGGACGGGTCTGTGGAACGTGTCGATGAAGCTAATATCAGTTGTTTTGGACGTGCATATGGGTCTGATAGCTTCAGTACATAGTCATGGCCTACTATCATCCTTATCTACTGTTGATAATGGTTCTTTTTGTTCACTGCCACCGCGATCCAAGGCGCAGGTAAAAATCTAAGCTGAGGTGAGTGTCGCGGGCCTGTCTCCTTCAGAGCCATATCTCGCATATACTCTTCCTCAGCTCGGACTGTCACGATGCTCAGTCTTGCCCTTTGCAATTGATCTCCCTGCTCGCATAGTGTTCAACTCACAGTCGAAGAGTATATATATCCTCATGTCAGGGGACAAACACTCTCTCTCATCCAACTTTATTCCCCTCATCATTCGCAGCACCTCAAGACACAACACTTCGAAACCATCAAGATTTTCTTTAACCATATAATTCAGCCTTTATCAGTCTCTACCCAGTCTTCAACATGCACACCAGCTTCATCCTCAACTCTATGCTCGCCCTCGGCGCTGCTGTGGGAGTTTCCGCCTCGGCCATCACTCCTCGGGCCAACCGCAAGGCCAATGAGTTCTCCAGTGACAACTGGTACGTTGTTCCTAACAGCATCAAACAATCTGTCTTTGCTTGCCTCAAATATCTCCTATGAATTCGAACTTGATTGCGAAACGGATCGCCTGCTAACTTGCGCCTTTCTTCTCCGCACCAGTGCTCAAGGAACCGCTTCCTACGAGCACGAGAGCAACTACAATGTCGATGTCACGATGGATGATAGCAGCCACTCTGTCTACTTTGCCTCTGGGCCCTGGTTCTACTACAGCGAGAAGACTGGCGATGGGGCCTCGTGTGCGGGCGATCTGTTGGGTAACTGGAACAATGACAATGACCACCCGTGCGTGAACTTGGACCAGCGGGATGGTGACAGCCGCCGCATCAAGTGCGTCAAGTGGAACAATGGCAATTAAGCTGGAGTCTCTGGAAGATTCCACTTCGTCGAGCGAGCGTATAGGGGGATCAAGTATAGCAAGTCAACATTGAAGAGCGTAGAACGCCGTCAATACCACAATCATTTATGTTTCACATTACTTGGTGGTGGACACTCATTGTGCCTACCTCATGCCTGGCTATCTTCGTAGTGATTCAATTACCGCCGTTGAATGATTGTGCTGGCCTTTCAAAAGATAAGATATTATCATATATTAGTGAATTGGATGGCTGTATGTGACCGACTGATATCGTCTCAAAATCTACACAAACCAGGAGTCCCTGATAGATTCAGTCATGAAAGAGTACCCTGAGAGTTTGAGGAACCACTGTTAGAGTCAAAGCCACGATGGCTCTGGGGATGTTTGGATAGTACCTGGCAGACTATTTTTATGCATGGCTGACTTCGGGACATTGGCATCCTAACGCCCAATGCACATAGGATGTTAGTATGGCTTGGCACTTTTCAAATCCATGGCTTCGGAAAGCGGCCTTGTGTCAGCCGGTGATTATCTGGGGCGCCTGCTCTCGTCCTCGTAAGTACACAAGAAAGCATAAAGTATGTTGTGACCCCAGGGATACTCTTCATCTTCATTCCCATCTTGTTGTAATGCGTCAAATCCTTTTGCAGGAAGTTGCAGTCGAATTATGGTAATTTGATCTGAGATGTGATGAATGCCGCCAAAGGCACGAAGGAGGAGTTCGATACCTTTCGTACTGTCTCCCTTCTTCTCTTTTGGCGCCGATGTATGTCAGCGTAATATCAGTGAACTTTGACATGGTATATTGTGTCCGTATAAGCAGGTCTTACGTACGTCCGGGTGCGAAAGCCCACGTGTCATTCTACATCGAGGATTTTGGTGCAATAAAGCGAGAAAAGGTGCCTTTTCTGATCCGGATCGGATTAGGAGATTTGGTCCAGGCTTGTATTGAGATTAAGCATGGCATCGACGACTCCGTTAATATGTCTAAAATTGGAATCTCCAAGAGAAAATTCTGACAAGTGGCCCTGCTGCTGGAAGCTCTGGATTGCCTTCTTTTTCTTCATTTCTTTTTCCTCATCTCTTTTTCCTTTTCCCTTTCTGAGAAAAGCTATATTTCGGCATCGAGAGGCAACATACGCTGAATGAAGACATTATGCCATTATCATCTAATGAAGTAGCCTAGGTTTGTTCATTTCTCATTTATCCTCAAGTATACAAATGGTACACCCATGAATTCTACCAAGCCTGAACTCCAAAAACACCGAACCGTTGTCCCAAGTAGCAGAACATCATTTAAAAACCAGCATCGCTTTCGTGAAACCCATGTAACATCAACATGAAAGGGGAAAGAAAGGCTGATTCAGGCCATCCAACCTCCCATAGCTTGAGACAAGAACACAATCTGTACAAGAAAAGACCGATCTTGCAATCATTATTGAAAAGACACCCAAGGCCAAGCTCAACTATCGCTTGCCAAGGACCACCATCACACCGCCCGTGTTCTTGACAAGTGGTTTCGCATCGCCTCCACGGAGAGTTGAAGGCCCATGATGGTGTGGACCGTTCCCCCGCCCGGAGACCGAACCAGGGCATTCTCGACGAGCACTTTGTATCCGATGGACGCTGAAGAGTATACCAGTTTCAGCGTGTCGGTGACCTCCCTCTCCCGAGTGTCCATGGCTTTGCTTCCGCTGGGCTTGCCATGATCTCTGAACCAGACCCCAGCAATGTCATCATCCTGAGGCAGTGCCGGCTCAAGAATGAACACCAAGTGTGCCTTTGGCCGGTACTCTTCCGGGATGCGCCCATCAGCAATGCACGCGTAGTAAAGACTGAACGCGTGCTTGAGAAGCTTGTTGCCGGCGAACTACAGCGAGAAAATTGTTAGCAATGATGAGATAATGACGGGGATGGGAAAATGTTTTGGATGGTAACATACCTTTATCCCGGTGGCTTCATCCTTCTCCTCGATATGAATCATTTCGATGAAGACAATGTCGTCTTCATAGCCGGGACCTGGAACCTCAAGCTTCTGAGGCTGTCCTTGCTTCCCGTACAGTGATCGCAAGGCTTGCGCCATGTCCTTATCCTCGTCTTTGTATTTGGACATGGATCCCTGCAACCACTCGGAGACCCAGAGGGGAGAGTTCTGGCCTTGTTGGGACGGCGTTAATTTCCTCAGCAGCCAGCCATTGATGCGGCCGATCTGGAACTCTCCCTGAGGCAGCGTGAGATATAGGTCTCCGCGGTAATTCACGCGGCTCCCATATCCCAACGGGTCTTCCGAGACCGCAAGGCTCATCCTCAGAGGAGCAAGAGGACCATCGACCGGGAACGAGACGTCCTTAGAGCGGCTCGTTTCGACCAGGAACCCAGAGTCGCTGGAAGCTGCTTCTGAGCGGAGCCGTGGAGCTGGGGAGCAGCCGTCAGAGTTCTCTGGGGAGTTGAGACATTCTGACTCCGGAGTGGGCATCATATCGGGCCCAGAGGTCCTTTGCCGCTTCGCCGGCGGCTCAGAGCTTTCTCGGCTTCGCTTGGAGGCCATCTTGACAAGTGTGTGGATAGAAAAGGGTGATGAAGTGTACACACTTTGCAAAGGCTTTGAGATTAACTCTCAAGCGAACTTAGGGATGACAGTCAAAGTGACAACCAGTTGTACATTTGGCAGAGGATTAGGAGAGGGAGAAGCACAGTGATTCCCTGGAGGAGTCAATGGGAAGACCCACCGAGTTAAATAGGAGTCTTCCTTTGCAGATTGATCATGGTGCGCATCTGGAATACTTGGTGAATCGGCTCTACGATGCAGGTTATTGCAGTCGAAGCGATCCTAGGGGCAAGCTAGGACACGACGGAAACATGTTGTTTATGGTAGTCTCCCTATAGACCATTCTACCATTTCCTAGCTCTCTCGTGACAAGGCACACGGCGAATAATTAGTACATAGACGTGAGTTCGTGCGGTACGGTCTTTTGACCACCAATATGTTGCTCGTTTATGGTAATTAAACGACCATTGTTCAGTATGTAACAAAACCCAAGCTGATGTATCTACAGAGGCACGGTTTACAGCCTTGTCGTCGAAATCTTATTCATGGTCAAGAGATTGTCAGTTCAGAGGACGGAGTCTCGATTCGCCTATATTCAGCGTTTGGGAACTAGAGATCTTGCAACGATTTGTATGTAGGCATCACATAATTACTGAATGTTTGGGGCATTTGACTATTGTTTTAGTGCTGGTCACTTAGGCAGACTCTGCTCCTTGCTCAAGCACTCTGAGTTTCATCATCACCGATCATTCAGCGAAGCGAGGCTACCAGTGCAATGATCATGATAGCAGCAAGCGTGAGTTTCATAGTCAATCATGGCTCTTTAGAAATACGGCTAGGGATACTAGTTGTATGGTCAAGACCAAGCTGTGACTCAGCCTCGTCTCTGCTGGCTGCTTGTACTAGTTAGTGTGGAAGGTAATCGTCCTAGTCTGGCCTCATGCACTTCGCTAGGCGACTTAGTGTTCCCAATATGTCAACAAACATCCACGTCGACACTTATGTTGGGATTGAATTTGAGTCATTAAGCTTGAACAGCTACCACAATGGCAGGGAAGCACTATCGAAAGGCCTCAGCATCTCACCAGATGTCCTCTGGTATAGTCTCGGTCAGACCTTTTGCAAGCCCCCTGTAAAAATCTTTCTTATCCTACTGAGAGGGCAACCCTGGCTTACCCCTGCGTCTTTCCAACAAAAGAACGGAGATCGAATGAAGTAGGGTACGCTTTGAACGTTGGTGAACATCGCAATGAGAACGCTCTCCTTCCTTGTCGTTGGCCTCGACGGGTGAATTTCTAGGCAGACGTCTTTGCAGTGTCCGGCTTGAACCAGGCCTTTGGACCATACCAAGTCCCCTTCACAAAGCTGTTCCAGTACACACTGGGGAAGAAGTCCTTCTTCAAGTGGTAGAAGACCCGTCGTGGCACATCCTGGCTGCCGATACCGGGCACCTTGGCGAATGTCTCCTCAGGGACACCTCCGTACTTGAATTCGCAGAGCATCAATTCGTTGTGGCCGGTCAGCAGGGGGCAGGAAGCGTAGCCAGTGTAGCCAGCGCTGAGCTCCTTGCCGCGGATGGCAGCGAGCAGGTTATCTACGAGAACGGGAGCCTGAGAAGAGATGGCGGCGGCAGTCTTGGAGTTGGGGAGGGAAGAGGCGTCGCCGATCGAGAAAACGTTGGTGAACTTGTTATGCTGAGTGGTGGTCTTGTCCACATCCACCCAGCCGGCAGAGTCGGCTGCAACATTTGATGAACAGTCAGCATCGGATCCCCAATCCAAGAACAATTCGGCCTTTCAGAGGGGAGTCTAAATCTTCTTACCGAGTGGGGACTTGGCAACCCAGTCCCAGGGCTTCTGAGGAGGCACCACGTGCAAGAAACCAAACTCTTTCTGGACCTCCTTGCCGTTATCTGCCAGATTCTTAAAAGTGGCAGTCTTGTTCTTCACATCGACCCCGACCAAGTTGTGCTGAAACAAGCCCTCCACCTTGCGCTGCACACGCAGCTCTTCAAGTGCCTTTGAGTACTTTGGCACGGCAAACATGGCTGCATCATCGCGGTCAGTGTGCTTCCTTTCTTTCTTCTCGACGTTCTTGAAAACAGAGGCTCAGAAGCATACCTGGAGCACCAGTAGCAAAGTATGGCAGGATCTCCTTCCTCACACCGTCCTTCTCCCACTGGGACAAGGCCATCCACATGATCTTCTGCGGGGCTCCAGCACACTTGATAACGCCTGCCGGCTGCGTGAAGACAGCCGTCCCCTTCTTGAACCCCTGGATGTTCTTCCAGACCTGCTCGACCGTGGTGTTGGAGTAGATGGAGCTCACGTTGCTGCTCGAGTCCTGCAGCGCCTCGGGCAACCCCTTGATACCGCCAAAGTTGACCTCCAGACCTGGGGCCACCACCAGATACTCGTAGGAGACCTCGACGCCGTCCGTGGTCTTAAGCTCGTTGTTCTCGGGATCAAACTTGGCAACCTGCAGAGGATAATGCGTGACCTTCTCAGGGATGATGCTGGACAGAGGACGGCTCATGTCGCTCAGAGGCTTGAGGCCTGAGCCGACGAGGGTCCATCCAGGCTGGTAGTGGTGGTCCTTGGCCGGGTCCAGGATGGCGATCTCGTCCTTCTGGAACTCCTTGGTCTTCAGCAGCTGCGCAGCAACTGTAACGCCTGCCGTGCCTCCTCCAACAATGACCACGCGATGGTGAGGCTTTGGCGGTATCGCATTGACGGTGGCGTATGATCTAAGGGAGGAAGTTGTTAACGGTACTCTTGCCTGAAAGGCCCTTGCAGAGGCCCGGCAGGCCACTGCTCCAAATGAAACTGCCATCGTGAGGCCTAGATAAGGTAAGGCGATAGTCAATCTTGGTATAAGGAGTGAATGTTATGAACGAGCCATTTTTTTTTAAGGTGTAGAGAGGACTCAACATCAAGATTTGTAAGGCCAAAACATGCCTACAAAAAGAGATCGTCCGTTTGGTAAGCTACATTGGCCTGGGGGTCGATGGCGTGATCGATCTATAGTGGGGCTAGCTGACTAAGAGAGCTAGCAGAGGGTCTGCCAATGAGATCCGTGATGACCCTAACCCCGTCTATGTCTAGTTCAGAGGACTCGTTCCCTTTCTTCTTCCATGCTCAACTCTAGCACTGACTGTATATAGATTCTGAGATTTTATGAAGAAGACTTGACAAGTTGACAGGGATCTAGAGCTTTATGAAATTTTTTTTTCTTTTTCATTTGTACCACTGGGCCTGCCATGTTGGCCACAGATAATTGCTGCTTACCCGTGTTGCGCCTGATTATAAACAGACCTCGACCACCTCATATGGCATGATTAGAGACATGAACATGAAGAATTCCAAGCCTGCTCAGGTAGATTTACTGTTTCCACATATCCTAGTTGGTAACACCTCGTTTCCTCTGGCTATGCTTCTATAGTATTCTGGATTTCCATATTAGCTCGGCTGCTGCTTTCACAATTGGACTTTGTAATTATAGTCAAGCATTAAGCGTATCAAGTTCCAAGGTTAATATGAGAGCAATAATATCAAAATCGAGGAAACTCATTGATCAGGATGTATGTTGGGGGTTGCAATAATAAATATCTACGTGCACAGTGGGCCTTCTTGAAAGTCAATCAAGTGGAAGACAGATTCCTTGGGATGATTGGTAACGCTGCTGTGCTCCCCATATCTGGTGAACTACCTAGGTATGAATATTGGCAACGTCTTGAGGAAGTCTGAAAGAGGTCGCCAAAGTCAAAACCCTCATACTCAGTCTCACATTCTTGGAGCATCATTTTGATTTCAGTGGTGTCGACGTGTCTTTATTCAAAAATATACTCTTTCTCAAACCCTTCAGCACCATGCGGTGTCCGCGACTGCTCATATGACTGCCTCGAAGATCTGCATCCCACTCTCCGTCTCCCACTTCACGTCGATGCCCGGTGCCACATAATAGATATAACCCTCCTTCAGCTCAAACTCCTCACCGTCTGCAGTCATTTTCCCTGTACCCTGCGTAACGATCATCACTCCAGGGCCATCCCCGGCCTTGATCTCGTCAATCTCGCCCGCCCGCAGCCCGGCCAAGAGCATATCGAACTCACTCATGGGCGGCTTGTAGACAACCGTCTTGCCCGTCCTGCTCCTCTCGCTCTTCTGGCTTGGCAGGATGACATCCTCCCTACTGTGCGCCTTGAACGTCAAGGTATCCGCAAACATATCGATGTTGTTCCTGTCGGCCGCGGGACAGAAGCCCACGTTGAGCACATTGTTTGACCGCGCCATGCATTCGACAATGTTGCCGGACAAGTACGCATGGATGCCGTCGGCAGGAATGTAGATGGCATCCAGGGGCTCGAGTGTCATGAAGTTCATGCACGTCAGCGCAACAATGCTGCCTGCGTCGCCGGGTCCGTACTGGCCCTGCAGCCGCGGCAGGAGGTCTGGGAAATACTCGGCGCCAACCTTCTGCAGGTCCTCGTGCGGTGTGGCGAGGAGGTCTTCTTCGATAGCTTTGACAGTAGCATCGTCGGCCTTGAGGAGGTTTCGTGTCACCTCACGCAAGGTGTCGTTGGTCCAGTGCTCAGTGGGCGTGCTAGGGAGATAGGGCGTGAGCGCTGAGAGGGTGAAGATGGGCTGGACCTTGGCGAGAGGCTTGAAGCCGGCGAAGACCTCGAACTTGGAGAGAGCGACGGCGATCTCGGGCTTGTGATTGGGGTCGGAGAACTGGTCCGGGTCTTTCTGGTGTAGCTTCGTTGCCAGGTCTTTGTTCGGGTGCAGTTGTAAGGGAAGGGCCTTTGCTATGGAAAGGATCTTTTCGTAGTGACTTCGTCAGCAACATTTGATAGGCAACTAGATGAACCAGATTCTGTACCTTTGGAAGGAAAGGCAGTTGGGCGTCGAACCCCTCGACGACCTTTTTCCCGAGCAGCGTTTCTTGGTCCTTCTTCAAGACATCCGCAAGGAGCTCTCCAGTCTCGAGTACTCTGGCTGGGAAGTCTGGGTAATCGCCAAACCACATCTCAGAGTAGTAGGTATCATCCTCAATCTTGAAGTCTGTCCCGGGCGTCCTGGCACATAGCTGGGCCGCTAGAGATTGCTGGCCCTTCTTGCCCCACGGATAATTATTGCATGTGCCACTGAGCTGGAACACGCGCTGAGGTGCCATTGTCTCGAAATGAGGGTAGTTGAACAGGTGAATCTCCAGAGTCAACAGACTGGCGTTGACAAGGTCGAGTGGTACAGGAGGAAGAGGATGAAGGGCACAATTGATCAACTGAACCCAGTGTTTCGCTTGCTACAACGGCATGTATAGCATTGAGCACTCATATACCATAATTTTTTTTAATTTTTTCCTATCTAAGATCAGCATACCTATGTCATAAGTGATCTCAGCAGCAACTGATGCGCTGGATCAGAGTGTCGTCATAATAGGCGAGCCCAAATGCATGACCTCATCCACGAATTATTAAGTCTCCGGGCCAAGCAAGCGGCCGAGGGAGTGGGTCGCCGGACCTCGAGTCCTCGAAGCACCGGCCCCGGAAGAAACTCGGATCTGATCTACAACTCTTCCGAACCCGTTCCTCGAGAAAATACTAATTGATTCCGGCCCTGTCTTGTCATAATGTCGCGGCGCTGGAGTAGTTACAGTAGGTTACTCGGCCTGGCGGACGCTCAACGGAGTTACAGTGCTGTTGTAGAACTTTGTGACTAGAACGGAGTGCGAGTCTTCTCCCGAGGACTTTTGGAGAGTCCTGACCATCACTCGGCCGCCGTGCCACGGGTCGGAGCTCGTAAACTCGACGAGCCAGACACGGCGACATAGAGTACAGAGTACAGACTCTCAGGGGTTCCTTGAAACCAAGGGCTCTTTCAAAGATCGATCGTATGTCTGGCTTCACTTGTCTGCCGCTCGATCCCAGCCGTTGACCCTTCGCTTTGTCCACTCCTCGGTTCTAGTAGAGTTTATATGCTCGGTCGAAACGGTCACGTGCGTCTCTTTAAGGATATGAGTCTGGCTCTCTCCATCGCTGTCCCCGTCCTTTGATATTCTTACTTTGTTGTTGTTGGGGTGGTTGCTGCTGTTGCTCGACACAAACGTCTGCATCTTCATGCTGTCTGTGAGATCATCTGTCATGTCCCTTTTGTCGCCCGCCCCCCATGTCTGCAGGTCCGTCTCGGGGTTCGAGATCCCCTTGCTGGCATCCCTGGAGCCTCCAAACATAGGCAGGCTGAGGAGGGGGCGAAGCGCGGGCAAAGAGCCGGCGACGATGCTGATTCCTTCTTCGACGACGGACCATAAGCCGATGGGCCCGGCGCTAAACATAAACTCGGCTTGGTTGTCGTACAAGGTCAAGTAACGAAGTCGGATGATGGTGGCACAACTCGCACTGGAGAATGAAAAGCCCGTTGGTCAGTCATCGGCAGCAGTAGAGGAGACAATTAATGCTGTCGGGGAAGGATAATGTTGGAAAATGCTTGAATGCAGTCACTCACAAGGCAGCCATTCCCAGAATGAAAGCCACAGAGACCTTGAGACGGCGTTTCATCTGGATAGGCCAGATCAAGATGGCAGGCAGGATGGCCAAGGTCAGGTCCGTCAATATGGAGACGGCAGAGAAGAGGAAGCTAACGCTGCTGTTGAGCTTCGAATCACAGGTTCCATAAGTTGTCTCGCCCCAGAGAGTCGTGATTGGGTGGCAGATGTTGGAGATGCCTGCGAAGAAGATGATGGCCGCCATGAACTGCAGCGCGACGAGGCCCCAGAGAGTCCACGAGAATCGACGACGTCCGTCGGCCACGCGGATTAGACAGACACAGATGCTGCTCTTGATCGGGACGGTGCAGCCGGCGTAGAAGAACTCGGCGATGAAAAATACCTAGAGACAGTATCGTCAACAATGTTGCCGCCTGACAACTGATTATCGCCTGGTGGAGCGCACCTTTGTTCCCTGCATAATGTCTGTCGCCGTAAGGTGTTCCGACAGCTGCCCTGCGCCGTGATAACAACACACAATAACCAGAGAGCATGTGACCGTGTAGAGGACCTGAAATTGCCGACATTGAGGGTTAGAGCGCTGTCATTTCTGTTTGTGCCAATTTCTCCAAAACGGGTGCATCTTTTCATGTAACGCTTGGCTCTAGACATCATCGGGGAAAACACTTACGAGACCGACGCACATCATCAGGTCATCCAACCCCTTGGCCTCCGGCCTCAGCCATCTTCTCACAGACACACGTACGATGACAGTCACCCATGTCAAGACGAGGAAGAGGATCGTGACTCGGAGCAGAGACACTCCCACACCAGCTGGCTCAACCATGGCGTATCGAAGGCCACCGAGCGGCACTACTCATCACAGAAGGAGGAAGAAGGGAGAAGGGAGAGGTGGCTTCTGGACAGGAAGAATCATGAAACCCAGAGAAGGATCTCAACATGGCACTTTAATGCAGTGGACGGGATCCCCATATAAAAAAGAAAAAGAGCTTTCCCTGAATTGTACATTCTCAAGTACCGGCTCGAGGGCTAAGGGAAGAGACCAGCGCGACGGATCGGGCCCCTAGTCCCCAGTATAAAGAGGACCCTGGCATAACCTGAGGATCAACAGGGCGAGAAAGTCAAAATACTGGAAATTTGGTCCTGGGTGCCATCTCCATAATAAGAGACCAGGCTGAACGGGTCCCCGGGTCCTTAGGCCGGAATCTGAAGTAAACATATGATCTCATGATAGATTTCATTTTATGAAAAAGTGGTACTTGGAAGTGCCCTCCAAAAGGAAAGAAGATCTTGGCCACCCGACATGGAAATTCAGAGATGCAAGTCGGCTCTTGAAGAGACATAAATAGGAGGAGGAACCTCATGCGTGCTGCATACCATGCATGTCGTAGTGTGATTCTCGAGCCGAGGCTTGGTCACGTCCTTGTAACGTTGACGACATCCTCGGACCAATCAGGGCAATGCACCCAAGGGACTCGCCACACGCAGGTGGACCAGTCGCTTTCTGCCTTTCTCGAGTGTGTCTCCACTATCATAGTACATAGCACGTTGTACCATGAGCAGCTCAGCAGGGGTTGCACCGTTGAACGATCTGCGCACCCGTCTCAGTGGTGGATCTGTATCCCCGTTATGGAGAATGAAGAAAGGAGGGTAAGGAAGGGAAAAGACAAAAAAAAATTACAACATGGGCACATTGGCTGGTAAGGCCCAGGCTCGCGAGCAACGACCCACTTGGCGCCCATGCTACAGATGCTACTTCGGCAATGGTGAGTCCATAGCACACAGTACTACGCCTTGAGTTTGGCTTGTATATACCGCAAGTAGCCGGTTTATCCGGTCTGGCCCTGCACATCCACCCAGGCCACCCCGAGCCAACAAGAGGGGGTGTCAAGTTGTCCTCATTCTTTTGACTTGTACTGAAGTGCTTGGTTATGAAAGAGCCGCACATGCAAGGCGGGATGGTCGTTCATTGACTCAAAATTGAAAACAACGTAGGGCTGACGTTTGGGTAGCATTTTTTAAGTACATACATCAGTCAGGGCCCAACTAGTAAAACTATGGTACCATAATTGGTGCAACCGATACGTATTAGTATCTTACTTAAGGTCAGTCGCGTGCAGAAGGTTTGTGAAGATGCTGGCAGCCCTACTGCGCAACCGATTCATGTGCATACATACATAGCATGTGTGTATGAACATGGGTCAAAAGTAGTAACGGACAGGGGCCATCATGCAGAGTCTCCATGCTCGATGTCATGCTCCATATGTCTGCTGGACCGCCCCGTTCTGCCGCACAAGAACTGCGATATTAAGGGGTTACCTGCAGCGAACGTTCCATTGAAACTGCTCCTGCGGTTGCCCTTTATTCTTTGCTGTGTTGTCTTATTGTGCACGTAGCAATTTTCGAAACTCATCCCAGCAAGTGAACCCCCAAAATGGCCGAACTCTATATCAACGATGGTGATCTGAGCGCCGTGAAGGGCAAGGTTGTCATTGTGACAGGTATGCATCGTCTTCCTGAATCAGTTCATTTTCTCCCTCCCCCCCCGTCTTTTGTTTCCTATTCCTGTTTCCTTCCTCGTCTTCCCTGCCTTCGCGTGTAACGAAAAGGGGAACATGAATCCTGACATGATGTGACCTGTCATTCTCGTCTATTCAGGAGGCTCGTCCGGAATTGGTCTCGCCACCGTGCAACTGCTGTTGTCTCTCGGTGCATCTGTCGTCAACGGCGATGTGGCCCCACCAACTGAGTCGCCCTCTGGGAGCTTCACCTTTGTCCAAACCGATGTCGCCAACTGGGCCCAGCTTAATGCCCTGTTCAAGAAGACAAAGGAGACATATGGCAAGATCGACCACGTCTTTGCCAACGCCGGACTGGGTCCCCGGGCTGACTACCTGGCCACTGAGGTGGACGAGAATGGAGACCTCAAGGAGCCCTCGTACGACCTCCTGGACGTGAGCTTGAAGGGTGTCATCAACACTGGTACCCTGGCCATCTATTACTTGCGCCAGCAGCCCGAGGGTGGCAGCATCGTTGTCAATGCTTCCACCATGGGGATCCAGCGATGCCGTGCCGTAGACTATGGTATGTTTCTTCTCTCCTTTCGACTCATATATATTCATTTTATTTCTTATACAATAAACTCCATCGAACCCCCCTGCTCCCGAAAGGATTTTATTCTCCTCTTATAACCTACTGGGCCGATCGATCCTTGTGCCTGCAACTAATCCGCACGGTCTTCTTCCACAGCAACGGCCAAGCATGCTGTGCTCGGGTTCGCCCGCGGCCTGCATCCGCTCCTGGGCGCGGCCAACCTGCCCATCCGCATCAACACAATCTGCCCAACATGGACCGAGAGCAGCGTCCTTCCCGGCCTGAAGGAGATCATGGCCAAGATCAACGTCGAGATCCAGCCTGCCTCCGCCGTCGGTCGTGCCGCGGCCCTGCTGATGGCCGATACCGCACGCAATGGCCAGGCTATCCAGGTGCAGACGGGCAAGTACAAGGAGATTGACGAGAGCACCCTGCTGCCCGTCGCTGAGACCATCAGGGGGCCCGACTACCCTGCCGAGGATGACGTCCTGCGGCGTGCCCTGGAGGTTCTGGCGGCTGGTGCACAGGCCTAAATCATAGCAACACCGTCGGTTCCGCAAAGGGAAATGGACTTGCCACCGATGGCAGGGAGGATGGAGGCACGTTTACTTTCTACATGGCGACCTGCAGAGCAAATGAGGTAGAGATTTGCATTGACTTACCCATTTCCCGTATTATCTGATCCTACCTGTATATACTGAGCGTGTGCGCATGATTCAGCGGCCCCTTCCCCTGAGCTCATGAGGTGACGTGGAGAGGCTCTCTTCAGGGTTACTGAACAATCTTGTCACCGCCTCATGCCTCTTGCAAAATGTCAGGTTCAGGTGGAAACCAACGCTCCGCTCTTGACTGGATTATCACACGGAAACGCCCTCCCGCTTGGCTTATCCCCAATTTGGTCTGAAGGAGGGAGAGGAGGAAGGAGATTTCACAACCAAGTCATCTTTTCTACCTTTATCCAGGATAAACATTCCTTGTAACAGGTCGATGCGAATGCACGGCAACAACCGCAATCAACCCTCGTCCCATGCCGGGCCGCACCTTTGGTGCCAATCTAAATTCCGTTAGTAGGGCTCCAGTCGCTTTCTCAAGTTCGCCCTTTATACCTGCAAGAGCTCCTACTTTGGTACTTGTAACGGTGCATAGTTCTTTGGTTGGTTCGTTTCAACCGGTGTCCCACTTCTCTGGGTCCTACGTCGTACTATATAAGTACTTAAGCACTCAAGCAGTATAGATGTGCAAGCACCCCTACTCGTGGAGGTCCCAAAACAGGCTGACATGCTCGCCAACTCCGTGGCAAAACTTTTAGGGCAAGCGAGATTGTCTCGCGCGTCCACCGTACCGCACTCCACGAGGGTCGATGATGAAATTTTTCGTCGCAGCAGCCGGTGGTCTCCGCCCGTTAAACGTAGGCGCAAACCTCATGGCACCCACCACCCACCCGACCTGACCCCTCCCAAAAAGCGGACTGACTTGCAAGGACCAACAGATTGGGCCTCTCTTTTGGGAAATAGAAGACCCGAGTAACGCACTCTGCTGACCGGTGCGGGTCCACAACTCAGAAACAGCGGGTCTCCAATGGTCAAGGGATTGGGCTCGCTCGCTCGGGTTGCTTATCACTTCGATCGCCGGGCCGTGATGTTGGTTCTTGGCAACCAGTTGTCGTTGAACAATGGCAACAATGCACTGTTCGAACCATGTCTGACACGTGCTTGACACGTCCGAAACTACGGACATAAAAAATCAGATTAAACATGCGTAAATGGGGCCACCTTCGATCTGACAAGATGTTTAGATTGTATGACAGGACAATCAAAGTCCTATGCTTGATTGTCCACTGTGAGATAATGCTAGAATAAATGACGAGAAGAGATTGTCTACTGGCATACATCTTTATCAAAAATTGATGCAAGAAGCAAACTCCATGTCAAGAATCAGACGAGAAGCCATATGTGTCTCTTGAACTCCTGGTAGTAGAACAGGCAAGCCATGGTCTCGAATTTTCAATGGGATTCCTTGCCACGGCAGCAGTCACTTGCTCAGTGGCTGCAGTGATGACAGAGCTAGCGAGGACAGTATTCCGTGTACTGTCATTCAAGTAAGGACTGCGCTTCTACTGTGCAGTTGCTGTCAAGACAAAGTTACAGTACACTGTGGCACTGGTTCTCTGCCATCAATTGACTGCACAAACATGACATGAGTTCTGCAGTGAGCAGCAGGGCTGGTGCTAAACCTAGTACTGCTGGACAACTTCCATTGCTCCGAGTCCAGGTTCGAGTCATGATCTGAGGCTGGAAGGTGGACTCCATCAAGATCTATTGACCGTGACTTCAGTCCTCTATTTCCCCTAACAAGGAAGCCCTTGTCCTGTTCAGGAATGCAATGCGAAGCACTGACTAAGAATGAAGGGTACAAGGCTGCCAGAACTGGAATGCCCAGACAGTACACTGAATTCTAGCAGTTCTCAGCCATGAATCTGCAAGTAATTGATCACATATCAGCACCCAGCCTTGTCAACATGCAGTGCACAACATCTAAAAGTTGAGGAACCAGAGTATGCCTAGAAGTGGCCAATCGACGTTGAAGGTTAGGTAATCTTATTCTTTACTCTTCACCACCTACTGGATTCAGAATGTAGCAACGCGGGGTTGCTTCTCCAAACCTCATGAGACCCTGCCACACACCTCCATATGCCCCAATATGTACTGCACGCCACCATCAATGTTTCCAACACCACCACACATCAATTGGTATCCTGGTTGAAGGACATCAACATCAACAGCCACAAGTCCTGATGTCTTCATAAACATCACTTCTTATTCACACAAGGATCCTCTCCTTCGTTCTGTCATTACCATGCCCCGCCTACCCAACTTTCCCCTCCGCTCGCGTGGGCTGATACGGGCCCCCCGCCCCTCACCCCGCCAATTCCACACCACCCCTCCCTCCCGCAACATCCTCTTCAACCTGGGCGGCCTCGCCGGCTCCCGCGAGTCCCAGTACCTATCCCGAGAGCGAGGCATCCCCCGAACCGAGTACTCATCCCACATCCACCTCATCCGCTCCAGCGAGGTCGACCCTTTCGCCCCCGCCCCAGGCGCGTCGGGCGATGCAGCACGTGAGGCCCAGGAGGCTGAGCGCGAGGCCGCCGAGGCCGCCGAGGACTTTCAGGAGTCCTTGCACCATGCAGACCCTTACACACAGGCGAAGAGGATCAAGGCGATGGCTGCCCAGCTGGAGGCTGCAGGGGACGAGATTGCGCTGCTGAAACGGGCTATGAGGGATATGGAAGAGAGTTACGAGTCGATTCGCAACTCTGCTATGATCTGGCCGGGAGTCATTGTGGCGGCACTTACACTAGCCTACATCTTTGGCGATGTGTGGCGAGGTCGCTCGAGAAGAGGCGGAGAAGACGCCGTAGCCCAGCAGCCCACTGCGCAAATCGAAGACAAGGCACAAAGCCAAGAGTTGAAGATGGCAGGGGAGAATCTTCAGCGGTCTTCGGAGCGAGTGGTTATGCATGATGAGGTCCGTGAACGAGGACGAGGTAGTCTTTTGGGTTGGCTGATGTGGGCACCTGGTTCTGTTGCAAAGTGAAGTGGTGCGTTACATCTTATCTGAAGTCCGACAATCATTCATGATGGCAGTGACGACATGGTATGCATTGGATCCGACAATACGTGTTCATTTGGAATCCGGTGTCAGGCGTATCTTGTCAAGAGTTGAGGTTGCAATTCGAGCCCAACAAGCGTGTAGGTAGATGACCGGTTGACGGGGCTGGCAAAGATGGTACACTCTGTGCTTTCTGTCGAATGTTGGGCTGTGACACTTTCATACACTCGAGTGGACGGAAGCCGAGGCCGGCATCCAGACTGAAAGGTTATGATAGACACGAACTTCGAATGAAACAGGCCGTGAGAACACATCGTGCCAGGGCAATTAAAGCTTGAGCTTAACCTCATCCTTCTTCGTTCATGACCGGGAGGCTATCAAACATGCTCGTCTGGAGAACCTTTAAACGAGCATATGAAGAGCTCATGTCTTCTATCTTGAATTATAAGTAATAGGGCATGTCCGCCCCAGGTTGCGATTGGTCCTGCTTCGGACGTCTTATTCTACACGAACACATTGGTGAGGAGCACGCCTAGCTACCTTTATAACTAACTTTCCGAGCAGATTGACGAAACGTCTCTACTACTCAGCCCCTTGCACACGATTCCATAAACTCATGACCGTCCCTTCGTCCGCACAGGTTCAATTTGTAACTGCCCACTCATTTCCAGGCTTCAATGATGGCTTGCAAGACACGTAGATGGTGAGCCGAGATGCCTGACACTAATGCTTGGCTTGATCTGGGCCTCGTCCTTGAAAAGCTCCATCAGGACTCCTACTGAAGCTCTGGGCGCTTCTTGTACTCTGGAGGGGCCTGCCACTCGAGCCGGTCTCCATTGCTCTTACGTCAAGGGCGGACCTCTAGCAGATAAAAGAGCATGATCTTAGAGCATCATCAGGCTAAAAAACGCAATTGCCATCCACAGTAATATTTGAGGTATATTTGCTGACGCTGAAAGTCGTCTAAGTGTCTTAAATGGCGGAACGGGTATGGTCGCACAACACGAGTTTGAACACAACCACTTGCCCTGTCAGGCTAGAGCTGAGGCTGCTGCAGTGTGGCTTGTAAAGTCGGCAGTGCTGTTGAAGCAGCGAGCCAGCTGTCGCGGTGTCTCAGCAATTTCCATCTTTATTAAACTCTGGGTAATTTCTTACTACCCTCCATGCTCCCTTCTCCTCATCAACCATCTTTGTTAAGAGGCTAGTCTTTTCCTACATTGCATATAAGGATCTTTCCATCAAATCCAACATGGCAAGCAACCACATTGCTCCTGCATACTTCCCTCCTTTCCAATACGAAGCTCTCGTTGACTCGGAAAACCACATCCGGCTTCTCAAGGTCACCCAAAACTCAGCACCAAGAAGGTCAGGCACTGAAGTCTCTCGCACGCAAGGACGCCGAACAAAGTGGATACAACACCATTTCCTATACCTGGGGGGACCAGGAACAAGCGACATATATTTTGATCAATGGCCACACGCTGAAGGTCACTCAGAACTGCAATGTCGCGCTCAGGCAGCCATGGGGCTACGATCAAGACGCCTGGTACTGGATTGACTCTATATGCATAGACCAGTCTCACCCAAGGGAGAAGGGACATCAAGTCTCCCTCATGGGCCAGACCTACTCCAAAGCCAAGAATGTTCTTGCGTGTGTCGGGGATCAGGCTGATGGGAGCGAAAACATCTTCCAGTTCGCAAACGCCAATAAAATTGCTTTATCTCAACTTTTCCGGCCTGAGCAAGCTGTCCCATACCAGTTTGCCGACGACATTGAAGCACTCATAATTAAGCTTGGATGACTACACACGCGATGACATACGGGGCCTGCTGTCGTTCATGGAAGAGTGCTCTCCGGGGCCGGAGACCCCGATGCTCAAGGAGTATCTCCATAGCCTAATCGCCTGGTGTGCTCTTTACTTACAGTCTCCGGACCAGGACTGGACGGAGAGACATGTATCTCTCGGTGCACGCTTGAAATCAAGTTTTGACAAGTTATGGAGGTTTTGGCATCAGTTTGAGGCATTCATGTTCCGGCCTTGTTTCAAACGACTAAGGGTATACCGGAAGCTTCATCTCGGCAAGCACGTCACCTTTTCCTGCGGTATTGACAATGTTCCTGTCCGCGCGTTAGAAAGCCTGTCCGAGATGTATTTCAGTTTCACCCGTGCGGACTATAAGCTCTCGCGCAAGTTCGCAGTCCTCTGTGAGGATTGTGAAACGAAGCCCTTAAGTCCCGCCACCGAGCTCTGGTATAGCCGCAGTCTGGAGGTGTACAGCAAAGCTGAACTCCATCTCTGGAGTGCCGCGTCCGACGGAAATATCAGGCAGCACCTATGCGTCTTGTTGAAAGACGTTCGATGGTTCGGGTTGCAATGTCAGGACGTGAGAGACAAGTGCTTCGGGGTTTTGGCCATGGTCGACTGGGAGGGACATGCACCTCTCCTGCTGGACTATGACAAGGACGAATTCGAGGTCGCGGTGGAAGTGTTGGAGACGATAGAAGGCGAGGAACGTACCGATAGATCTACCTCCTTTTTTTTTTTTTTTTTTTTTTTGACAAGGCGGCAACCGTCGGTAGTGCGCTCGAATTGTTCGCCGATGACAATTACGTCCCAGGAAAGTTTTTCGGCCCAGAGTTCATCAGGGTTTTAGAACAACGCAGACAAACAATACCGATTCCTCGGGCTCCAAAATCGGTCCCAACATGGAGAAACACAGGCATAAGTCTTGCTGGATTCCTCGTACGCAAGATTGACGCACGTTGGACTCTTTCCGAAAGTTCGGAACCGTATGAAAGAGTATATCAGTCTCCGGACTATCATGCGATGATCGAGAGTACTATACAAGCCCGGGGTTACTTCTACTTCAAATTCCCAAGGACGGAGACTGGTGTCTTCTGAAGACAGCCTCTCTTCCCTCTACCGTACGCTTTTCGCCTTTCGATTGGGGGCTCATGCTTGTTGTTCAAGAGATGCCCGGGTTCGACACGTTTGAACTTGTGGGCCACGGACTATGGACCAATCGACCACCTGAAAAGATGAAGTATCCGTTTCGAGTATACTTTGGGTGTGAAGATGTCCTCATCATGATGGGCTTCAACGCTTTTATGAATCGCGGTATTATACGGGTTGGGTACGTACTGGAGTCTTGACCAAGCAACTGCCTTACTTCATGGAAGCGGTCATTTTTCGGAGCCATGGCTCTTCATTGGTACAGAGAGATGTAAAAAGGGCTGAGGAGAGCGATGGCAATTGCGATGCGATTGACAACTTTTCTTCTAGCCAGTGAATCGAGTGTAATTTTGTTTGACCTACACAGCCTCTCCTGCTTATCTGTGATAGTTCATACCATAAAACCTGCCTCTCCCCATGTTGCCACCTCGACTCGATGCCTAGGCCTCAGTCCACGTTTCCTCCACCCAGCCTACAGCAGACTCTCGCCCAGCGCACACCTGACCAGGCTGCAGCCAGCCCTGACGGTCTCGTTGGCGCCGACATCGTTCTCGCCAGCGACCAGCTTGGGGTTGACCTCGACCAGGTCCATGGCGATCAGGTTGCCGGTCTCATGGACGCACTCGGCGATGTAGTCACCCTCGCGGAGGGTCAGACCGCCGCGGACGGGGGTGCCTGTGGAGGGGGCCCACATGGGGTCGAGGGCGTCGACATCGAAGGAGAGGTGGATGGGTGTGTCGTTACCGATGTGTGCGAGAGCCATCTCCATGACGCGACCGATGCCGTGCCTTTCTTCCTGTTAGCATCTCTACATTCCCTCTCAAGGAGGACGAACGTACCGATCGATGTCGAACATGCTGAAAGCACGAATACCATTCTCCCTCAGGATCCTCTTCTCGCCCGCGTCGACATCCCGCAGGCCAATGTACACCAGCTTGCGCAGCGACAGCCTGTTCTCCTCCTGCAGCCAGCCAAAGTACTCCTCCTTGTCCTCGCGCGCCAGGCCCGTGAGGAAAGCGACAGGCATGCCGTGGACGTTGCCGGACCCGCTTGTCTCGGGTGTGTTGATGTCGGCGTGTGCGTCGACCCAGATGACGGCAACCTCGCGGCCCAGCCTCTCGCGGATGGCGCGCGCTGTGCCGCCGACAGTGCCGATGGCGATGGAGTGGTCCCCACCCAGGGTGAGAACAAGGCGGCCCTGGCTGGCGTGGCTGTAGACCTGATCGGCAATGCGGCGGGTCACGGCGGAGACGGCACGGGGGTTCTTCATGCCGCGGTAGGGAGGATCTTGGCCGGCGGCGGGGACGAGGTCGGTGTAGAGGTGGACGGTGTCGTCGCCATGGAGGCGGTAGCCCAGCTCGTCGCGGAGCTGGGTGAGGAGTCCGGACTCGATCAGAGCAGAGGGGGCAGCATCGACACCGGGTTTGCACTTGAAGCGGAAGAAGAGAATAATGTTAGAGCTCTCGGGTTTCAAGAAAACTGGGCAGAGACGAGAAGGGCAGGCCAAGTGGAAGAGTGAAGAAGAACACAAAACATACCTGACCACCCGAGAAGCCCACAGCGACGATGCCCAAATCCTCCGGGTTGGAGAGGAACTTGGACTGGATCATGCTCGTGTTCATGCCTTTGTTGTAGTGACCATAGGTCTGCTGCGACATGCTCGCCTTGCGCTTCTTGCTGCCGTTGCTGTCGTGCACATCACCGGCTGGGACGGAAGAGGAGACGGTCCTGTTATCAAGGCTAGACGGCGACATCGTTGTGGTTGTTTGAGTTGGTTCGGTACTGGCGCGACTTTTCTTCGTTTTTTTCTTCTTTTTTTCTTTGTTCTCCCTTGGGCGGAATATGCTTGGCCGACTCGGGATTGTTCCCTTGTTTCCCCTTCCCTTTATGGAAATAATAAAAATGGAAAAAGACAGAAAAAGAAGGTTCAAGGTGGAAAGTTGAGAGATGAAATACCCTCCTCCAAAACCAATTACCCCTAAGAAAGCCTTTAACTCAACAAGCGGTGACGGTGAAGGAAGAAAAGAATTCCTTCTCTCGCAGCTGGTCCGTTCGTTTCCTTATTTCGAAACCCGTAAGAGCAAGTAGAGTTAAGTATGACGACGTTAGTTCGGGCCGGCGGCAGGCAAGAAGGATGTGGGCAATTGTTCTTGGCTTGTGAAAGTGTTTCTCGTATGGTAAAAGTCTCTCAACCTTTTACTTTCTCTGGTTCCGAGTTAACCTCCAAAAAAACACTTCAGGGTAAAAAGAGAAAGTAAAAAGGGCAGAATCCGTAAAGAGAGACTCACAATGCTATTGAAAAAGAATAGCCAAAATCAAAAACCCATCAAACCCATCACAACCAGTCCATCCACTGCCCTTTAAATAGTCCGCCCTTCCTTTCGGCCTCGGAGCTACGTATCAGGAGGACACCGCCTCCCTCAGCGCTATGCCGTAAGAATAACACATAATTACACCAACAAAACCACTCTCGGAGACAAGAGACGGGAGAGAAGAGGTGACAAGAAGGGGGAAGGGGGGGATTGGTTTCGCTTTTACCTTTGGGGGGGCCCATGTGGGCTTGGGGCTGGAGACGGTTAAAAAGTCTGAGAAGCATTCTTGACCATGGTGTTTTTCTTGTTCCCCTAAAAGCAGGAATAGGCATCACCTGCGCTTAGGGGTCGAGAGAGGGTCCTGGCGACCGCGCCAACATGGGCGTCTAGGTCATGAGGGACCCACACGGATCGCTTTTGGTTTCTCCATCAGCCCCAAGAGCAGGAGGCCAAGGCAAGCCAGCACATACTATATGACAAGGGGAGACAGGGCCAGGGTTGCAGTGCGTGCGGTATTTCAGGGAGACCCGACCATTGATTGCCGAGCCCAGGTTGGAGAGTGTCACACGGCAGTTGGCATGTAATGCAGTGAGATGAAGAAGGCACAACAAGAAGAACAGTGAAAGGGGAAAAGAGATCAAGACGAGCCTGGATGACGAGCTGGGCAAGGCCGAGGGAGATTCATCATGTTTCGTTGGCCGTCACTTCCTCTCTCTGCCCCTCTGCACTCCTTTCGCTCCTTCCCTTCTCTGTCCATCCTCACTCAGGCCTTAACAATTTCCCATCGTCGTCTGCAGATGTCCTGATAAATAGGCAGATACCACATATAGCGCATGGTACAGTGGAGATCATTGGGCACTCCCTGGTCTGATCCCACCAATGCCAGAGAAAGAACCACCCACCCTGCCATCCTGCCACTCCAGTGGCTTTTCCCCAGAGCCGCCGCCAGCCGCCAGCCGGTGTCGGCCCCTCGAAGATCGGCTCCGGACGCCCAAAGCAGTACAGTTACGTAGTATTGAATATGAGATACGAGACACACGTGGGGGATTGACAAGGTAGATGGATGGAATTGGATCTGTTTATAAATGTCTTATCTCAGCGAAGAAAGTGTACCGTAGTAAGCAGAAGAAGGTCATCAAAGTTATAGCAACATGAGACAGGACAGCAACCACAAGGCCGATCAGTCGCGAGGAGAATGCAATGTGAATAATGAATTATTTTCCATTTAACAATAACACTTCGATCCGAAGGCCCTACCATACAGGATTACCTGTGCACGTATGCTACTGTTATGCGCGTGTGCGTAAGTCGTTATGTGTGGCTTTCAATCTGCGCAGGAGCAACATGCGAGACAATCCACACCTGGGCAGTTGATTCGACTGACTCCCTCCGCCCTCGAACTCCCCCAAGCCTCATGCTGCTTTTGCTCATGCAGTCATCCCAAAATGAAGACGGAGAGGCATCTCTCAAAGGACGATAGGAATAAAAGAGTAGAAAAGAGGAGAAGAAAAGACGCCTTCTCCCTTTGCCTAGGAAGATCGTCCCCCAAAAAAGCCTGTGCCCAGCGCCGTGAACACCGTAGTCACCCCTTTCGATAATCCCAGCTCAACTTAAAACTGTTGTAAGCAATTCGTACAATTATATATATGAATGCCTCCCTTGTTGCGGGCAAAGACTGGATAGAGGTTTGCCCGATGGAAATTGAACGGGGTAACCATCATGTCTCGCAAGGGTCCAGTTCATTCCTCATCCCTTGATTCCGGATGCGGATGCGGACGCGTGTTGCGTATGCATCCTCGTAGCCAGAACCATTTAAGCAGTCAGGTCGCCCACCCATCCCATTTTCTCCCTCCTCTCGTCGCTCACCCGTGCGTACTCGAGCAGTAGCCGCAGGACATAGATCTGCATGTCCTCGCGCCGCAGCACTTTCTCAGCCCACGCCTTGCCGTCGCTCGCGATCTTCTCGGCTGCCGCGTCGTGCGCTGGCCTCTCGGCGCTGTAGCCCAGGAAGTACTCCATGATGCCGAACCAGTCGCTGTACCGGTTGTCCATGGGCACAAAGTGCTTCCACGCCACCAGCCGCGAGTCGTGCCACTCGCGGTACACCGTCGCCTTGATCGGCAGGCTCGTCGACCGCAGGAACCCAAGGTACCGCCCAGAGAACGAGTTGCCATCGATGTCGGGGAGGTACTTCCAGTCGAACTGCTCCGCCAGCCGGATGCCCTCCTGCACGCTGAAATGCGGTGACGTGTAGTGGCACTGCCCGCCTGCCTCCTCCTGCTCGCACATGAGGTCCACAAACGCGACATCCGACCAGCTGCCCACCCACTCGCCCAGCTTCGTCTTTGGGCTGTCTGCCGACACGGGCCGCTGCGCCGCCAGCTCGTATGTCGGTGAGGGGAGCTCAAAGTTGACGGGCTTCTCTGTCCAGTCCTCGGCGCGCTCGATCTTGGTCGCGTTGTTCATGGCCACGAACCGGTGTCGCTGGAACGCCTTCCAGTTGTTGGGCCTGTTCTTGCCTCCCGTCGCGACTCCGCGCCAGACCACCCCGTCCTTTTTGAGCGGCCAGTCCACACCTGTGTCGCCGCCCGCCGTGAACCTCTCCTCCTCGTTCCAGTACATGGGCGCCGGCAGGAGAATCTCGTTGTTCACAGACAGCTTTGACCCGCCAAACATTGGGAAGAGCGTCTTGGTAGCCGACACCGTGAGCGGCTCGATGAACATGCCGTTCAGGCCCTGCAGGTCAGGCTGGTGGCAGATGCTGGTCGACATGGTATAGTTGGAGACGAAGCCTTTGTACATGTGCGGTTCGGCAAAGGAATGCGTAAAGGTTGGGGGGTGATCAAAGTCGGTCATGTTCTCTGCGTTTCGCGTAGGGCTCTCAGGGGCGCATCCTCGCTGCGCTACCCCCCAGTAGGGTTCTGGCAAGAGACATACCATATCAGCATACCGAGAAGATCCCAAAGCAGAAGAAAGCCGAGGGGGAAAAAACAGAATCACAGGGTATTTTGCTCCTTGGTAGGTCGAATCACTTACTTGTTCCCTCCCAGTTTTTCTCCGGCAGCTCCACGTCACGCTCACGGCCCTGGCCCGGCGAGGGCAACACTTCGAAGTTGTTGATGGCGTCCTTGGCTGGGACCATACCCTTCGCGGCGGCCGCCTTGTTCATGTACTCGTTCATCTTCTCCCAGGGCACCACTAGTCTAGGCTCGTCCATGGCGTTGAGCGCAATGTCCATGTCGGGCAGCAGGTGCTGGATTGTCTGGACCAGGCTCAGCCAGATCTGCGTCCAAAACCAGTCGCTCCCTGCGCTGGCCACGCCTGACCGCACATTGATGGTCATCTCGTAGTCCCAAGCGCCCTTGCGGATCTCGCCGGCTGGAAGCGCCCAGAAGGGCTCCAGGTCATGGTAGATTTGATCCCAGAAGGACTCGACCATGACGGCGTTGCGCTCCTGTGCATATTTGTACCACTGGTCGAAACCTGGCGGGGGGTGGCGGCCCCTCTTCTTGCGGTAGGCGGCGGCGGCTTCGGCGAGCGAGTGGGACTCCCCGGCGAGGGTGTCTTGGAACTGCTTTTGCGCGTTCTCAATGAGGCGGTCGATGGGGTGGTTGCCCTTGCCTGTGGCTTGCTTGGGCGTCTCGCTGTCGGCACCGCCCGGCCTCGTGCCCGAGACGTCGATTATGGGTTCCTGCTGGGGCAGTGTGGGTTGGTTGACTTCGTGTTGCTGCTTGGCAGTGTACTCAGATGGGGTCTCGCCCGTTTTGCCGGCAGGACTCTGCTGCTTGAGCTGGCCATTCTCGTCGTGCTCGGGCCTGCTGGCCTGGATCTCGACTGGGGCGGGGCGCGTGAGGTCGGTCTTTGGTGTTGGTGTCAGGGGTTCGCGCGTAGGTTTGAGGTAGTAGAAGAGGGTGATGATCAGGAAGGCCGGTATCAAATAGCGCAGGATGGCCGAGGGTCGTCTTGGGGGGAACGCTGGCGAGCGCATCTTGTGCGGAATCACGCTTCCCCAGCGCATGGGAACATGCTCAGTGTTTGGCGGACGGGGAAGGAAGGTTTGTTGCTTGGGCGGTGTTTCGAGAGAGACAGACAGAGAGGGGGGAAACGGAGGACGAAGATCGTAGGACTGGCCAGTAGGTAAAGGGCAATTCTTTTCTATTGTAATGGTTGGTCTGGCCGTGGTGGTAAGGTGTGGTGCTGTCGCAGTCGCGTCAGCGTCAGCGTCAGCATCAGCGGCTAGTACAGTAGGAATCCGAGGGAGTGGTGATTGTTCTGCAATGATAGCAGCAGCGAGAGAAGCAGAAAGGATGAGGACCAAGAAGCACTCGTCGGCAGGAGGACGGGCGTCTCGACAGGTCAGGTTCGTGGTAGCTTCGCCGACACACGCAATAAAGACCGAACAGGAAAGAAAGGAATCGTCTATGGAGAGCAAAGAGAGGGAAGAAAATAAAAATGAATGATTAGACTGCTCAGTGACCTGTGCCCTCGACCAGCGATTGGAAGAGGGGGACTCATGCGTGCGTGCGTGCGTGCGTGCGGGTGTGGGTGTGGATATGTGTTCGTTTTGCAGGAGGCCTTGTTTCTGGTGATCAGTGGGCACCGCCTGGGAGCAAAAAAAGAAGCGAGTTCAAGCACAAACACCAGAGAGCTGTAGCATGGCTTTGGGCAAGGCCCACAGTGGTTCGCAACAGTGGAACTCCACTGGCGATCGACACCCTGCCAGCCTGCCAACCTGCTCAGCAAAGCCATTCTAGAACCTCTGCAGGGGCGCCTACACCACCTGTGGGACTTAGTCTATTCTGGGCTGGAGGGGGGTCCCTTGGGGGATCCTGCCTTGCTTGTCTGGGGGGGTTTGGCTTTGTGCTACTGCTGGCATCTGCAGGCAGTCAGTTGATTGACTGACTGATTGATTGATTGATTGATTGATTGACTGATTGATTGCTTGATTGATTGATTGATTGCCAGCCATCTTCGGTACGATGGACAGGGTTGAGCCCACCTGTCGTTTAGGCTTTAGCGCATCATTGAACCCAGTACGACCCTCAAGGCCACGCTTCTTACCCCTGAACTATTCCCCTAATCTTCTAGTCTCTACTCTATTATCCGCTGACATCTACTCTTCCACCCTCTAAGAGCTATTGTGCGGCACGTGTAAAATGGCTATGGCCGCCAGGTTACCCGCTAAATAGTAGCGCCCGTCTTCTGAGACTGCACTGTCTCAACCTTCAACGAACGGCTCGAGAGTCGAAAACCTTGAATCGCGTGGCTGTGAAACCTCCAGAAACAAGATTGACAAGAGAGTGATAAAGCCGATCTGGTTTAAGCCACTGCCGCCTCCCAGGTTCTGTGATCTGGGGAAAAGGGTTTGACACAGAATTATGCCTGGCCTGATCATTAGTCACCGTCGTAAGTTCATGTTGCGAACCATGGCACTGGTTAAATAAATTACATTCTAATGCAAAAAGCTCTTGTGAAATGAAGTCTCACTTGATGAATGATTCCTTTCCTTCGCTATAGAGGCGGAGATATATACAAGAATGGGAGTATACGAATTTCAACACGATTCCGAATACAGGGAGCCATTAACAGGTTCGTCAGCCCTGAGAGGCTGCACATCCTCCTCATGCGGTCAGCATCGTATTCATCCTCATAACTCCGAGGCGAGGCCAGGGGTTCTCACTTGATAATGTCTATAATCGTTTCCCCCTTCGAGCTTCATGAGCACACGCTGCGGGACGAGAGGGAATTTTCTTAGGCGTTGGGAGTAGCGGCTCGCAGGGCCTGTAAGGCGGGTCAACGTAGGGGAATGCATTCCTCGGGCCACGATTGCGCACAACATTCACTAGCCTTCCATAGCTGTGTCAATGACTCTTGGATGATAGTAAGTGCCAAGCAGTATGTAGTCTTCCCAGCCAGGGTTTCACGACACGCCGAATACTCCTACTCGCACCAACTAGGGCCAGGGCAAGTATTGTGAACAAGAGGCATCAGAGCCGAAAAGGGACGACGGCATCTTCGCATGAGTAACACTGTCTGCTGTCTGTGGTTTCTACATACAGATGCCATCTCTTTTAGAAGTTATCGGGAATTGTAGAGTCCATGATACTAGACTCAACTTCAACACTTGGGTGTAACTCCTCGCTTACCGCCCGCTCATCCACCAGGCGGCCCACCAGCTCAGCGTACGACGGCCTAAATGGCCATTTCATAAACGCCTCCAGAAGTTCTTCCAGCTGGACCTGGTTCAGCCCGCGTACTGTGAGGGCCATCGAGCCTTTCAGAGGGATACCTCCCTTGGTCGGGTCCACCGCCGACGGCATGTTGTCCTTGATCCCGTCCCACGTGCCAGGCCACACCTGCTCGAGCTGCTTGTGCAGCGGCATGCTGCGCGACCACAAGAGTGCGCCTAGTAAAAGGTTAAAGATATCGCCCGAGTTGCTGCTGCCCGGCCCTACAGCGCGAAGGAGTGGGCTGGGCGCCTTGGGTTGGATATCGAGCAGCGCACAGGGAGTGTTGGGGAAAAATTCAGTTGGCTCGACGGTGAGGGGCTCCCAGGGGCGGCGGTCCCAGCTGAGGATGTGACCACTCTCTGCGGGTTGCCGCATGAGGTGCAGCTGGTCACGGGCGTAGCAGACGCTGGCCTGCATCTGGCCTGACAGCTCCCGAAAGCCTTCGTCAAAGGCTGTCTCCATCTTCTGGGCTCTCGCGAGCTTGTCCTCACGCGCCTTTTGCGTGGTCGCCCGCGCCGCCTCGGCATGTGCCTTCATGAGTTGGTCGTATTGACGGATCCAATCAAATATCATCACCTCCTCCCGGTCTTGCCTAATGTGATAGTGCTTCAACCGTTGCAGTCTCGTGTACTGTGCGCTGTCCTCGTCCAGTCTGCCCTTCTCTTGCAAAGCCTGTAGCTTCCGATATTCCACCGCGGTACTCTTGTCGCGTATGTTCTTGATCTCCGTCAGGGAGATGGGCTTGTCCAGAGGAAGACCAAGCTCCTCGAGCATCTTTACAAACTGCGTCGTCCGTCCCGGTGGTGTCTCGAAACCGCCCTCGCGCATCCTGAGCAGGGCCTGTCTCGCACTCTCAAGGTCTATCTGGCCATTCCGGACCCTGTCGAGACTCTTGGATGGCACATATGCCTCCACGCCGTGATCGGCACAGCAGACCTCGGCGATGTACTCGGTCGTCAGCTCACCCTGGATGGCTAATTTGTTCCTGTTGGTCGAGGTTCGGGGCACTAACTGTGCCCTTTCGTCGTTGGGTATCCAGATCAGCATTCGCACCTGACCGTACTTCTGGAAGAGGGTCGACGTGCGCATGCTCTGAATCATCTGGTATACGACCAGACGAGAGATAGAGTCGAACACGCCAAATCTCCTCTTGGGATGCATGGAGAGGTTCATCGTGACAAGAAGGGTATCGTTGCGCGGGGGAGGGACTTCGGGCTTCTTGTTCGCCTCGACCTGATTCGGAAAGTTCTCCGGCGTCAGGATCTTGTTGACCTCGTCCCAGATAATGCCGGACTTGGGCAGAATGCGGACGCCATCCCTCTTAAGGAGTGGCTTGAGGAAGGGTCGATAGAAGGCTTCATCGGGCTCTAGGAGCAGGTGGGATCGCGGCTGGACGACGTCGTGGAGGGCTTGATCCCAGAGTCCAACGCCTGGATAGATAGATATCAAGTCGCATCCCTTATGACGGTGAAGAGTAGGTCCGAGGTAGGTTATGATGTCACTGACAAGTCGTTCGCTGACGATGTTGACCCTCGCCCTGTCACCCTTTGCCTTTGCCTTTGCCTTTGCCTTTGCCGCCTTTCGCGATTCGGATTTTGCCTCAGCCTCCTTCAGCTTATTCTCTAGCGCTTGAGCGTCTAACTTCGGTGGCCTCCCTCTCCTCTTCTTTGGTTCTTCTACAATGGGGTTTTTCCGCGGCCGTCCCATGGGCTTGGGCTTCTTTGGCTCCTTTTTCTCCTTTGCCTCACGAGAGCTGGGTGTCCACACCCCAGTGTCGACAAGCTTCCGGGCCAAAGGGTGATCGGCGGCAAGATAGAAATCTGGGCCAGGTCTGATGCGAGATTTCGATTTAGTTTCATCGCCATGTTGTGTCGATGCAGCCCTCGGGGTTGCCCATCGGCGAGTTTGGGTGCGATTCGCTGTCGCAACGGCGTTCAGGCAGGCTGAAGGCCGCCGAGGTGAGGGTAGAAGAGCTCGTTCATAGTAACGAGCTAGATTGAACATAAGGAAGGATCAATAAGGGATAAGGAGGGAGAGAGAACTATATATCAAGCAAGTCTGGACAAGGAGCAACGACGCATGTTGACGAAAGCACCCTTCTAAAATGTCAAGCTGGAGCTATCGATCAGGGCGGAATCAAAAATTGAAAATTGACCGGCAGAATAAGAGGAAGATCCAGAGAATCGATGTCATATCAGCGTTACCGCCTGCCATTTTGGGCAGCATCGCTCCCTAGCCATAGCCGCCAGCTGCCGCCAGCTGGTTCGCGTCCGCCCCGAATTATCCATCAACATCGACTTTCTCTTTTCCGTCCACGCCTTCAGACAGGTTTTGTTCTTTGTGGACCTTCATATTTTATTTCTCTTCTGTATGTTCCGTATAAAGACACTTCTTACTGGGCTCCTCCGACTCCTCAGCGGCCTCCTGCATTTCACCCAAACTGAAAAGGTGGACGAGCACGACGCGCAAAAGGTTTTCATGATGAAGGCTAGGAGACTCTCCTTGGGATTCGGTAATGCTCTCTCCCTGTGATGATTATCAAGAAATGACTCTTCAGGAAGGCTTCTTACTGTGATTTTCCTGGTCATTGATCGTCTATGTACGGCTTTCTGAACAGCAAGGCCTGTTATCTCCATGGTATTGAACCTCTCGCCCCTGCTGCCGAGTTCCAAACCTTCCACCCAGCTGGCATATTACGTCAAATGGTCGTCGAGAAACTCATTGCTATGCACTGAGGCTCGTTACCCCGCGTTTTACATCCCAAGCAACAGCGTCTGGAGAAGGTGGACTCGGTGTATCAAGGGAGGAGAATGAGTCCGACAATGGACTCACCGGTGGAACCAACAGCAACTTTGTCAAGCCATTTCCTCCATCAAGGTTGGGCATCATCAATGGTGCAGGAGAACCCGAGTCCGGCTGGTCGTGTGTCTCCGTATGTGCCGTGGATGACTCCCCAGATAGTGCGCCGCCCTTGTTCTGTTCCATCGCCATCTTCCACACCTTTCGAAGGACCCTGATGAGTCTGTATTTGGCGCCGTATATCGGTGCGAGCAACTTCTTGGTCGCTCCCTGGCTTGCTTTGTTAAGAACGGCCTCAGGATCAGCGTCGTCGACATCGAAGCCTAAAAGACATGTCCATCTCCGCCACAAGTGGCATCTGTTGGCTGTGAAAAGCCCGAGGAGCTCTGCTTGTGGCAGGAAATACCTGCACTGCCTTGGGCAAAGTAGGTGGAAGACCAGGTTGTCCACTACATATCGCAGGAGGGGAAATGATGCCAGGGCCACCTTCCTCTGAGCTTCGGCATGTTGGAGCCGCTGGTCCGTCTCTTCAAGCATGTCCTGGCCCAGGTGATTGAGCTCTACCATGTTGAGATAGCTCATACACGCACGCAAAAGCCAGTAGTGGCTGTTGTCGATTAGAGTTTCCGTCGAGGGGACTCTAGCCTGCTGCCTATCTGGCGAGGGTGAAAGCGACTGGAACCCTCTGCCCTTTCGGAAGAATTGCAGGACGGAGTTGTGAGTTGGTCGGAGGTACTTCCGGCCAAGCGGGTCGTTCGATATCCTGCTGTCTGGGCCGCCTGCAGACTCCAGCTTGAGCAGGCCCTGAGAGATTCGCTGGATCCATCTCCAGAATAGCACAGGGGAATCCATCGGAATCCCAGCACCTAGCTCATGATCTTGGGCGGTTTTCATGTCCTCCATGGACATGGGCGGCTCGATGTCCAGAACCGACTTCGAATCCCACTCTTTGCGCCCCTCACGCTGCCGTACGGCAAGGATCAGCCTGATCGCAGCAAGCAGCTCACTGAGTCGCAATGGCTCTGCTGCCAAGATTACCCACTGCATTACCATGAAAGCCTGCGCTTGTTCCGTGAGGCTTAAGCGACGCAGTTTCCAAGCATACAAGTCGTCCAGCTTTGCAACCGCCGTTGGTGCAATGTCGTCCAGCATGCCCATGATCACCTCCCCTGACACGCCGCCCTCGCTCGCCTCGTTGACGATGGCGGTCACCATCTCTGCCCACAGCTGCACGCCTCCAGACTTGCCGGTCATCTTGGCGGCGATCGCCTCCCGCTCGTCCACGTCCGCAGCGAGACGCGTGTCGATATAGACTTTGATCTCGTCGGCGCTGTACTCTGGTATCGAGATCGGGAGCAGACCACCGCTGCTGCTGAATCCGGATCTTGTCATGGCAAGTAAGCTTCCCTCGCCGTCGGCCATGGTTATTGATGGGACTTAATCCTGGCGCCCCTCAGGACTACACAACACACCCGGCGTCTGATCCAACAGAACTTGTCCTTGCCGTTTTCACTTTGTCTTCCCTGGTGTCGTCCTCGAATTCCACGTCCTGTCTATCGTTGGACTGCTTCAGCTCGGGAGAGGTGCCTCGTGGCGGTGACTGAATCGCTCCGGTTCCACTTGTCAATATCCCGGGACTCTCTCCGCTCGCTCTGGACTCGACAATCGTGAATCCGCTATAATTTTCTTCGTGTGTTGTTTTGAGTATCGTTAGATGGCGGATGTTGGTTTCCAAGACATGCATGTTCACTTGAAATTCCATTGAACCTGACATGGGAAGTGGTGTTTCGGGCCTTTTTGAGTGGCAGCAGCAGTCTCCACTCCAAGTGGCCGGATGGCTCTCATGTTTCTGCGGCCGCATGAAGTTTCGAAGGACCGCCATGGACCCTGCGCCGATGAATCTACGACGAAAAGTTACGCGGCGTCCAGGCAGGGATTCTCTTCTGCTGGAGAGTGGATGGAAGGGCCAGCGTTACCTTCAGTCGTGGTCTAGGGTGCTCGTGTTTCAGGATGCAGAACCAGCTTTGCAGCGTGGTAAGAGGGAGGATAGATAGCCTTGCAGCGAGGCGCGGACATCGGATGACCCTGAACCAGGGCCCCGGGTTTCCCGGCTCAGCCCCCGGGAGGGTTTATATTGGCGCGCAACATCGGGGTCGCCGCGATGAAACCAAATTTGGAAGCTTGTATAATTTTGAGAGGAGCCATGGCGAGATCCTGCGGGCTGTTAAAGCGAGCAACTCCGACACCTGCCCTTTCTCTAAATCCTCATCTGAGAATTGAGGGAATGATGCTGCCGGGCTTCTACTTTGAGCATTTTTGAGAAAGAGAAAACGTACTCAACACAGGGAGAAAGAACACATGTGTGGCGTGCAGTTTTTCTTGATTAACGGCTTAGTTCCAATTGACTTCATACCTCAAATGCCAGTTCGAAGGCTTATGAGAAACGTTTCACCATCTTCATGCCGATGTGAAAGCAGCCAAATACAGAGACTAGAATAACATAACTCTTCTCACAACCATCCAGTTCTTGTCTCCGGCTTTGTCGATGATATTGCCTCAAGATGCCAAGTCCACAAGGCCGGTCTTGTCCGTCATATTGGTCGAGCCACCACCCCAAGTCCTGTATTTTACCATCATGTCAGTTAGTGTCCTCTGTCCACTTCAATACGAAAGCATATAGTCTGCATTCAAACCCAAATACGCACCAATCTCACTGGTCGTCATCGGTGTCGCCGACATCAAAAATTCGCGATTGTTCGTCAAATTGAATATACGTGTAGAGGGTCCAATCTTGTTAGTCTCCTGCTGTGAACCCATCCTCGGTGTAAACGGGAAGACGCTGACCATCGTCCAATATGTCGGCGTCGTTATACAGGTAGTTCTCAGGATAGCCATCAGGGCGCGTTTCGAGGTAATGTTTCAAATCCCGCCAGAACCGCTCCCACCGTGCCAACAGCTCATTCGCGTGGTTGGGACCATTGCTGCCGAAATTGAATGTGACACATCTACCAATATGGCACCCGTGCAAGTTGCCGGGACCGTGGAAGCAGAAGCAGTTGCCCTGGCGGTAGGAGGCGAAGGAGACACAGATAGCCTGAATCTTGGGGAAGAATTTGGTGAGGGTGTTCTGGCGAAAAATCTCGTTTTCCTCAGCATCTCGCAAGACTACCCGTAGACTTTTCACGTCGCCCTGACCCTGTCCACTACGTTGGAGTTCGCAACCCAGATACGAACCAAGAAAGGGGCCCACGCCAATGTTATGTATGTGTTCGAGGCCCTCCAAACCCTCGAGCTCGACAGGATCGTACTCGTAGCAGTACTTGTCGTCGTCGTCGTCGTAGATGAGACAGTCCAGTATCGGATTCCACCACAGCCCCGCGTCGTTCTCTTGTGGGTTCCTGAAGACAAATACGCCCTGCTGTAGCATGAAAGCACGGGTCTCGCGGTAGACCTGGGTGAGACTGGGCTGTGAAAGAGGGTGCCGCGCACCAAAGACGACCTTTCCCAAGCTGTGAGGATCTCTGACATGCTGAATATATATTCCACGGGCATAAACGCGTTTTCGTGAAGGCAGAGCTAATTTGTAAATCATGAGGCGTATTTCGAAGGGCAATTTGAAGAGGGAATCCCCTTTCTCCGACTCTTGACGAGGGAGGAAATAGACGGTGGGACGATCCAGTTGATGGTCTATGTAGACCATTGATAGCTTTGGTCGATGAAGGTCCCTGACCTCGCTGTCGTGATCTAACCAAGTGGGCTCGTCGATGTTGAGATCATAGTAGGTGAGCGTCAGTTGACTTTCGTCGTGGAGATGGCCCGGGCGTGGCTGCACAGCCATCTCGCCACCAGATCCATACGCAGCAGGGGACTGGGATGGACACATGGCTGAATCGACTTGTTCGATGATTGCGTCTGATTCAAAAGAAGGAATGAAGGAGTGCTGAACGGTTTGAAGTATGACCACAAGCTTCGAAGAGCCGTGGTGGTCGGCGATTGATTTGACACGAAAGAAGAAATGGGCGTTTAGTGGATCAAAGCATGGAAGGAAGGGAGCTTTCTAGCAAGGCGCGATCGAGTAGATAAGGTCGAGAACAAACGCGTCAAGCTGGTACCAGTTCACCGGGCAATCAATACTGTCTCAAGGTGTCGTCATTTTTGGTTGGATGGTCGCCCTCATAGTAAAATAAATTGAGACCCCCCAGACTGATTGCGAATCACTGGTAAAACCACAGTTCTCTCCCAACGAACCAAGTAATGCCATGAGCTGGATTAAAATGCCATGCTGTTATATTCCCGAACTCAACTTGATTGTCCTTCTTCAAAGACGGGCAGTTTCCTCCGGCCCATCAACAATGGCTCCCTTCCAAGGTTGTAGGGTGTCATCTGTATCGCCTGACCTGGCGATCATCTCACATCATGTTGCCGTTTTCTATACGTCACCCACATGCATGGCCTTCCATCACTTCTGCCGCCTGGTGATGAGCATCGGCATATCCCATTGGTAAACGAACCACGCATCATGGTACTTCCAGTTATGGGAGGGATTTTGCAGCTTGATCTTTTCATGCAGAGCGAGAAGTCAGTACTTGTGTACGTATCTGAACAAAAGCCCGTTTCTGGCTCAGCCTGGGTCAATCAGTGGAAGGAGTTGTGCTCTCACATCAAAGGCGGAATACAGCGTCGCGAACAACTTGAAGAGCTCCAGCTGCGCGAAGTAACGGCCCATGCACACGCGGGAACCACCGCCGAAGGTATGGTCTGCAACATCATGCATTCTCCTGCGCCGCACCTCAAACCTTGCCTCGTCCTCGTCATTCTGCCTGAGCCATCGGTCTGGATTGAAATCATCCGCATCGCCACCGAAAACGACACGGTCGCGGTTCGTCACTGCAGGGTTGACGCCCACTTTCGTTCCAGCAGGTATGAACCGTCCATCTGGAAGTGTCAAGCCACCCGGCGGGACGATTCGCTCAAAGATCATGGCTATGCCGGGATTGATGCGCAAGGCCTCTCTTATCACGGCATCCAGATACGGGAGGCTCTTGATGTCAGACCACTGTGCGGGCAGTGCGAGACGCGCGCTGTCCAGTTCCGCAGTGAGTCTGGCGTGAGCACGTGGTGTCTTGGCCAGATAGTATACGACTGCCCTCATCGTAGCGGAAGTTGTATCGCCGCCTGCTAGAACGTTGAGCATCAACCACGATACAATCTGGTTGTTGTCGACCTTGGGGTCTTGACATGTCTTCTTCCTGTGTGGACGGGAACGTCAGCTTCAGACCCACTACATAATCTCTTGGGCAAGGAAGACACTGACAGCTTGGTATACTTATCCAGATAGTGCTCTGCAGACGTTGACCTCTCTCCCTTGACTTTCAGTTCTTCTTCATACCCGGCCACTACCTTGTAGGCATAAAGGATACCTGTTAATGTTGGCTTGGGTCCAATACGCATTATTGGGTTCTTGTCGAGAAAACGATCGACCCATGGAATCTGAGAGATAGGCGCAAAGTAGTAGAGACCCTTGGTTGAGTCATTGATCCTACACCAAGTTGTGCAAAATTAGTGCGACGGCTCAGTACCAGAAACATTGTGTGTTGAGCTCTTGGACACGACCAAAGACTCACAAATTGTCCACGTCCTTCTCTTGGTCAAGAAAGCCATAATGTCGACCGAAGCTAATATTCGCCGTCACGTCCCATGCGAAATAGCCGAGCCAATCATCCATCATGCAGACTTTGCCGGCACTCTCTCCGTCGACAAATTTGGCCTCAAGCTTTTGAATCAGCCTGCTGAGAGTCTCGTCGATGGCTGGCTCTTGCTCGAGAACCTTGGTCCTGGTCATGAGACTTGTGTGAGCAGAGATGTTTGCGCTAGAGCCGCAGAGGGCGGATCTTTCGAGCGCTCACATGGTCCACAGACTGCGGATGGGTTTCATGTGCTTGTCATGCCAGACATTGTCATCCGTATTGAAGACGTTGGTGATTATCTGTCTATTAATGAGAGCGTAGTCTGTTGATGTATTTTGACATTAATGCACTTCAACGAGGGTCAGACATTATGGGCCGTGGAGAGGGAAGATCATACTGGCTCGATACATGTTGGACTGTACAAAGATTATGTATGTGAGTAGTCAGTCCATCATTGGAGAGGATAGACTTGATTAGGGAACATGCTTTTTTCCAAGGGTCTTTGGTGGTGTAAATCGTTCGGATGAGGTACGGGTTTCCAATGCTGATAGCATGGGGCCCGATTCTTACAGCCGTAGCATCGTATTTGCGATGCCACTTTAGGTGCGTTGTATCGATGTCACCCTTGGCAGACCTGTTTTGAATAGGGGTGATCGTTAGCCATCATCTGATGTTCTCAACAACAAGCGATTTCTCTAAGAGGCTTGTTCGGTAAACAAGGGATAGAAACGCAGGGAATCTCGTCGCTACCCCGGCGTCGCGAAAATTTCAACACACTGCATACACACATAGAGAGATAGTGTGTGTGTAGGCTGAGTGCCCGAAGGAACGCACCATACAGCCCGCCAAAGATCAGTAAATTTGGCAGCGAATGGCCCAGGGAAGTCCCGGAGCGGGGAGAAAAGGAGTTCCCAGCCGATCCTGAGAATGACCAGGAGAAATATCGCTGAGGCGAGTTGAACGCCCATATCCTTAGTAACATTGGCAAGATCCATGGCGCTTCGTGGGTCGTAAAATATAGAGCGGACTGGGCATATATGACCTCGAAAGTGATCTGTCATGGTTGAAGTAGTGATATATGCGTGAGGGGTAGAACATATCATGGTGCATCAAGGATGTATGATGGCCAACCAATCGCCATCGTATGATATATAGGCTGCAGGGCAAATCAATCTATCTCCACAAGGTGTAAGAGATGCCTCAAGAACTCATCATAATAAGCCAACGCATATAAGACTACGATTGCACGTGAGGTCACACGCTGAAGACTATATTAGATGATGCTGTAAGTAATGATTGGCAGATGCAACATGAACCAGGGCTCCGTGGGATCGCATCTCGACTCCACTCGCCGCTACAGAAGCCAGTAGGCTCAGCCGAACAAGAGATGTATCAGTACGGCATTCAGTTGCAAGTAGGTGGAAAGAACTAAAATCGTCTACGGGCATCCGAATGTCACAGCCTAATGTCGTGTCTCCTCGAGACGTGCCCAGGTGACGAGCTCGGAAGCTTCACTCTCACTCTGGCTGGCTTCTCAGGGTTAGGAGTGAAATGATTACATAATCGATGACACTTGGGGTCGACGCACATGATGATGGATCGCCACCTTCCTCGCAACGAATCTTTCCTTCTTCACTGACCAAAGTCCATGAGCCTGCTACTTTATCGTTTCCACGATGGCATTCTGGGTCAACTCGGCCATCAGAGTCCTTCTCGTCTGTGAGGTACGTGCCGTGGATCCACAAACACGCTCTCCGGGAGAACCGTCAACGCCCCCAGATGATCCCAAGAAATTCGCTGTGGTATAGAAACGGAATAGCTTGCTGACCTTTTCTGTATCTTCCTCAGAATTACATAGTTGCACAGGTTCGTCTGAAGCTCTTTGTGATTTTTGTTACTTCTCATCCTGTCTAACCCCCTGTGCGCAGATTCTACGCAGCCCTGGCTTCCACAACGTCGTCCGTCGGATCCACCGGAGAGTTCAGGATCGCAAGTACGGCCGTGACCCCCACGAGCCATTACGGCCAGGCGAGGCGACAGGTAGGGCTATTCCACAGAGATTCTGTTTGCGACTCAAGAGACATGCTGACGGGTTGTCTTTCCTTTGGAAAATATAGAACTCCCTGAGTCGAGCAGCAATGGCTTTCTGAAACATTTCGCCCAAGAGCTCCGCAACCAGTTTCGCGGCACGCCAACAAACCCTCCGCCGCCACCAGGCCCTCCTCGCCACCCACGCAGGTGAATACGCAGACGGATTGTGGAGCATTATGGCGAGAAAAGGAAGAATCAAATATGCACCGCAATACAGGTTAGCACTACGACGCAACCGAATGCACGTAACGACCCCACGTTGCGTGTTAGAGGGGCTTCAAGGCAGAGAGACAATGCTCTGCTGGGGATGAAGTTCTGCTCACCCACACTAGAGTGCTCTCCTTGGCGAGTTCAGCGACTCTCGTGGTATTGCTCCAAGGAGAAGGAGATGGGGGTTGAGGGAGCCTACCTGATGCTGAAAATGGTCAGCATCTGACTTTGCATCGAGCGATGGTCAAATGCATCATGGAATCATATGTGCATATTAATCTGTGTCTTTGGACTGCTCAGCTACGCAGGAAAACAAGAACGGACTTGATCAGATCACACTCAACCTCAATACCAACTTTCCCAACATCCAGACTTGCTTAGTTTGTTTGGCCACGCTTCTTCCACACCTCAGTCACAGGATCCCCTTCATTCTCCACGCATACCCAGTCTCCCATACCATACGACTCTGGCGCGACTCTACAGCCTCTGCCGCCCCCGCCGACGATGAGATTACCAGGCCGGTAATTCTCATCCTCCCTCATCCGACGAATCACGCTGCCGTGCACCCGTACATTGTCTGGAATGTCTCGGACTTCGCCGCACGGTAATGGCCAACGAATTGGTTTCCACGTGCCGTCCGGCTGCAGATCCATCCGTCGAAACGGCATATACTCCATGAACCTCCAGCTCAGTACCGTCATGAAATTCAGACCGCAACCGAAGCTGAGGGAGTCGTGAATGCGGGCCACATGAGCTTTATGCATCATCTCATGAAAGTCAGAGCGTGGAGTCTCTTCGATCGTGGCTGTGTGACTGGAATCTGCATTATGATCCTCTGCATCTTCATGCTCTTGTGCCCCGGGAGCCGCGCTGATGGAGGAAATGAGGATGTCAGGGACTGCCAGGCGTTCGGTGTGCCCTCCAAAAGGCGCAACACTCGGTTTAGAGTCGGCCATGGCCTGGTAGCAACCCATGGCGATGACCTTCTCTGTATCGAATGCGAGACCGGCCTTGATTGCCTCCCGTACCATCCACACCAGTGGCACGTGGCTGGTGCTCTTTGTCTCTTCCTCGACGTCCCACCCGCCACCGACGTCGCCGTGGCCTCCTGCAAACCAAACCTCGTCGATGTCTTGCTCCATCTCATTCTCAGACTCAGAGTCGTCCTCCTCGCCGCTGTTCAAGGGCCCAGCTTGGGAGTACTCAGAGTTCGTGTCCATTGTATGCAGAGTCGCTCGAGACTTTGAGCGCGAGCGCCTGCGGAACGGCGTGGGTTCGTGTGGCCCGCCCAGCTCATCGGGCATTGGAATCATAAGTTTGCCGATCTGCGAGAGCCCGCGTTCCCGGTGTTCATCTTGGGTGGTATCATATTTCGGGTCTGAGTGGCCTGAACTACCATATGCCGCCGTGGATCGACGACGGTATTTCTCCTGTACTCCGTGCATCATCTGGCCGATAGGGTCATGGAGACTGTGATGGTGAGAGCCGTGCTGGCGCTTCTTGGTCTTTGACTGAGTCTGGTATAACAAGTCTTGACGGAACTTGGCGCGACGCTCATCGATGCTCACGGCATGCCGGATGACCTTGGCTGAGCTTCTTGCGGTGTAGGGGAACTTGTTGCGCTCCATCCAAGCCGTTTCGAACCGTGGCACGCTGTTGACGGTATCAAAGAGCCCAAGAAATCGGATTCGTCTCACCGGCCGGCTGAAGGTGTCACGGAAGCCCTTCATGTACTCGTACATCTCACGTTTCTTCTTCTGGGCTTCCTCATCGTCTCCGCATGCGTTTCGGCGGCACTGCCATTGAGAAAAGGCCTTCCATGCGAAGACTACCATCTCCTCGTTGCCATGCGACAGCAAGCCGACATAATCGAGCATCTCCGCCAGGAAGCGGGCAATGTACGAACCCCTGCTGAAGCCGAAAATATAAACCTCGTCCCCGGGGCAATAGAAGCGCATCAAAAAACGATAACCGCCGACAACATGATGGTCGAAGGAAGAACCTACAGCGCTGTCTTTTGCTTTTAGGTACCATGACTTGATCCTTGCACGCCGAGATGTGTGTGTTAGGGAGTTGGACACTACGTATGTGCCTATGCCAGCTGTTGTTGGAACACCAGAAATGTCAGTTGTCTGTCAGAAGAAACCAAATCATGGCCAGTGCAAGTGCCACCCACGTTGATAGTAATGATCTGTCCGAAGCGTCAGTATGCAATCGAGCGTCCACGCAGACTCCCGGGCTCTGGACTTACACTGATCGCTCGCAGTACGGTCGAGCATCCTGAATATCTTGAGGATGTTGGAGTCGCTGTCATCGCCATGAAACTTGTTCCCTGTTCCGTCAAAGCAGAGAACCAACTTCCGATGGTTGTGTTTCTTGCGCTGGGCCATGCCAGCGTTCGATCCCATGGTTGCAAAGTCTATAGGGGTTTTCATGCTGGATCCTTTGCTGAATGCGCGAGCAGAGAGGTGCTCTGGATGGGAAAAATCGACATTGGGAGGAATTTCGTGGGCGTGCGGCACGGAGAAGGGATTTTGTGATCCCATCTTCATCTGCCACGCACCTATATCGTCCACGTGGTTGGTTTTCGCGGCCATCACAGCGATTGGCTCCTGACGAAGCTCTTTGGCCTCAACTTCGTAGCCCGATCTACCGATATCAGCGTAGGACAAAGGATGGGCATGTTGCACAGGTCTATTGATACACCGCATAAGAGTAAGCATGCACCACTTCCATGGTATAGAATCGAACCGCTACCAACAATTCTCGGGGATCTGCCTGCACTATCGATCGGTCCAACCCCAACGTCTTTGCTTATAACAACTTGGGCAGGCTGACAGCCTACTTTCTTTTCTTTTCCTATGGACCATTGTCAGCACACGGTCCCAAAATGCTGGATGAATGGCTGCGATTTGCAGACATGATGATCACGGCGATGCGCCACGACATTGGCAAGCTCCTGTGATCGTCTTCCAAGGCGGCATCGAATTCTTGCGCAGCTGAAATATAGTCTTACGGATGGGTCAGGAAAAGAAAAGACCGCCATGGCTCTGGTGTTTGGGGCGGGGGGAGGGGTGGAATGGGGGCCACCACATGTCTGAAATTGGATTCGTTTGTGGATTATCGTCACTATGTCTCGGCCGAACTATTTGAAGCCACAATTTCTTTATTCGCATCTTCAGTGTTCCCACTATACGGCAAGATGCTAATCATGTTGTACTCATTCATTTCTTACTTGTTCTTGCGTTTTCGTCGCGTTATACAACGAGATGTGCGGGTACCGTCGCCGCAGATCGCATGTGCAATTCCCCGGTGGCTTTGCAACGTCGTCAGAGCGTACCAGAGAGACAGAGGCACTGGCTTGGGTAGTATTACTGCAGGTGAGACCACCGATACTCCACTGACCTTCTATCAACGGCAATCGAGGCGCTGATTCTTTCAGCTGAGGGGTGGGTGGTGTACACTACTTCTGCGCCTTGTCAGCAGCCTTGTGCTGGCCCGGCCTACATCGGGAATATCATCACCAATAATCCCCAGCAACGCCAAGGTGGCGCCTTACTTGGGCTTTCTGGCTGGTTCGATGGTCTTTCTTCTTCTCGATCGGGCAGCAACTCGGCTTGGATGTGCCTTTCCATACTGGTTCTGACTGCAACGTCGCCGACAAGTGGTTCGGCTGCACGACTATTAATTTGTCATGGTGTGTGTATTGTGATCAGCGGCTGGCTACATCTGTCTGTTGCATGAGTCGCACACTGAAAGAAGCATCTCAGGTCTCTCGCAGCCATTTCACAACAAGTCCGCGCAACAACCACAAACGGAGCACGTGAAACATTGTTTCCCGTGTTCAGCTGTCCACAATCGCTGGCGGCCGCCACTTAAATCATATCTCATCAGTGAGAGGTGGCAACACAGGACAAATTGACCATCATTGTTTCCCAAAGCGCTGTATTGGCGGGTTGGACCTAGAGGACAGGCTTCCCGTCGTTTGCGTTGTTTTGCTGCAGGAGGTCGGGTAATACCTCACAGCAGAGGCCCCATACCATCCAAGTTCTACGGCAAATTATTTCCTCAGTCGTGCCGACCACTCGTTCTGGTTGAGAGCACCTTTGCGCCTCAACATATTTGTTTCTGCTTTACGTTTACTCATCTGACCAGGAACGAGACGTAATCCCCCTTCACCATTTGCTGCTGGGCTTGTGTCTTTTGTAAGAACAACTCAAGAGGCAGCATGGCGTCATACACAGCGTCTACGAACGGGACCAACGGTGTTGGTTCCAGCACCAATGGTGTCCATGGGGTCAACGGCTTAGATCGTCTTGCACAAACCAATTCGTCTGGACCAAAGAAAGCAGACACCAGCAGACAAGGGCCTCTTCCACCTCTGTCAGCAGCGTCACCTCAACCTTCCCCCACAGCAAATCGCGCAGGCATCACGGATGCCCTCAATCAGTTTGCTCAGCTCGTTCATGCGCCGCGAAGGCCTATGCCCACGCAGAATGGAGTTGGTACAGAAAGTCCGAGGAGGTGGCAGACCGGTTTGAGGGTGGATTTGAGGTATATCAGCTGGAAAGGTATCAGCCAATACAACTTGCTTGCCACATTGGATAGACGGCTGCTGACCCTTATTCTAGATGTCAAGACACTCATTGCCCTGATCAAGAGCAAGCTCAAGGGCAACGAGCCCATGGATGACCACACAATGCTCATGGAGCGCGTCATCCAGCTCGTGGCCGGTCTTCCAACCAAGTCTCGAAACCGAGTCCTGCTAACGGACCAATTCATTGACGAGCTATGGGACAGCCTGGACCATCCCGTCCTCAGTTATATCGGAGAGAAGTATATGTATCGAAGTGCTGATGGATCCAACAACAATCCATTATTTCCACAATTGGGTGCAGCAGGGACGACATACGCGCGTTCTGTTCGGCCGACGATTATGCCTCCTGGTGCGCTGCCCGACCCGTCGCTCATCTATGACACGGTGATGAAGCGATCCAGCGAGGGCTATAGGAAGCATCCGAACAACGTCTCCAGCGTCTTGTGGTACTGGGCGACCATTATCATCCACGATCTGTTCTGGACAGATCTCAAAGACATGACCAAGACGAATACCTCTTCGTACTTGGATCTCTCACCGCTGTACGGCAGCAACCAGAGTATGCAGAATACGATCCGCACCTTTCAGGACGGCAAACTCAAGCCCGACTCGTATGCGGACAAGCGACTCGGCGGAATGCCCCCTGGTGTATCCGTGATATTGGTCATGTTCAACAGATTCCACAACCACGTGGCTGAGCATCTCGCTGCCATCAATGAAGGTGGCCGGTTCACGCCGCCTCCTGGTCCGCGTCCTGGTGTTTTCGGTCCTTTGCCTGTTGGAGGAACCGATGACGAAAAGCAACGCAAGAGTGACGAAGCGTGGAAGAAGTATGACGAGGATCTCTTCCAGACGGCTCGACTCGTGACCTCGGGTCTATACATCAACATCACACTGGTCGACTATGTTCGTAACATTGTCAATTTGAACCGCTGCGATACGACCTGGACTCTGGATCCTCGTCAAGAGATGGGTCGTGACGCTGGCACAGCTGCTGGCGCAGCATCTGGCACCGGCAACGTGGTTTCAGCTGAATTCAATCTCTGTTACCGGTGGCACAGCTGCATCTCGGAGAAGGACGATCGATGGATCCAGGAGCTATACGCCAAGCTCCTTGGAAAGTCTTCTACCGAGGTGACGCTCCAAGATATGATCATGGGCTTCGCCAACTTCGACAAGGAAACCCCCGATGACCCTGCTCAGAGATCCTTTGGCGGTTTTCGGCGTGATCCAAAGACGGGCAAGTACAACGATGATGACCTGGTTAAGTGCATCACATCATCGATTGAGGACTGTGCTGGTGCCTTTGGTGCACGCAACGTGCCTCTCTCCATGAAGCCTGTCGAGATTCTGGGCATCCTGCAAGGCAGAAAATGGCATGTGGCTGGGCTGAATGAATTTCGAAGGCATTTTGGCCTGAAGCCCTACGACACCTTTGAGGAACTCAACTCCGATCCGGAGGTGGCGAGCTGTCTGAGGCATCTGTACGAACACCCCGATTTTGTGGAGCTCTACCCAGGCCTTGTGGCCGAAGAAGCCAAGGACCCGATGGTCCCTGGCGTGGGCATTGCGCCGACCTACACCATCTCGCGGGTGGTATTGAGCGATGCTGTGTGCCTCGTGCGCGGCGACAGATACTACACGACCGACTACAGTGCCCGAGCCTTGACAAACTGGGGCTACAACGAAGTGCAGTACGACCTGAATGTGAACCACGGTTGCTGCTTTTCCAAGCTCTTCCTCCGCGCTTTTCCCAATCACTTCAAGAACAACTCCGTCTACGCGCATTACCCCATGGTTATTCCATCAGAGAACCACCGCATCTTGACCTCCCTCAATCGTGCCGAGCTGTTCACCTGGGAACGACCTGCCTTCTCACCTCCACACACAGTAGGTGCCAGGCACACAGAAGCTCAATATAGAGATGTGTGGCGCGAGACAATTGTTGCTCTCACGGGAGAGGCAAGTGTTACGCCATCGCCTACCGAGGCGTATGTATCTGGGGAAGGCTGGGAAGATGCGGTCAAGACTTCCTATGCGCAGTTGATGGATGAGCTACTGCATGATAAGAGTTATAAGTTGGGAACTAGCCGCTTTGTTGATATAATTAGAGATGTGGGCAATTTGGCTGGAGTAAGTAAACACCGACCACACGTAAATCTCTCGCAGGGCGTGTGTTCTAATTATCATTTGTATCCCAGGTTCACTTCATCTCCCGTCTCTTCAGCATGCCTGTCAAGACTCCCTCAAACCCCAAGGGCATCTACACTGCAGACGAGCTACATGCTGTGCTGACGCTCATCTACCTAACCACATACCTTGACAGCGATGCAGTGAAGTCCTTTCCACTTCGACAGGCGGCCAAGACGGTGGCTGTACAGCTCGGCCAACTGACCGAGACAGCCATTAGCAACGTAACGGGTTGGTTTGGTGCTGGAAATAGGCATGACTCTTGGGCTGCTTACGGCACAGACTTCGTCAAGAATCTTTCCAAGAGTGGTCTGAGTTCATCTGATATTGCGTGGAGTCAGGTCCTGCCAGCTTCCGTCACGACCGTATCTGCACAAGGTGCAATGGTGAGTTTGGGCTTTTTTCCCTTCTTCACTCGTTGGTAGATACGCAGCTTGTTAACACGAAGCAGTTCGCCCGAGCTGTTGACTTTTATTTGTCACCAGCGAACAAATCTCATCTTGTTCAGATCCAACAGCTGGCACGTGAGGATCCTTCAGATGAGACAGACGCGCGGCTTCTGGGTTATGCCTTGGAAGCAGTCCGTGTCTCTGCGATCCCGGGAGGAGGTAAAGGGCGCGACTCTGGAGATGCAGGCACTCATGTGCTTGTCGAAGTGGTACGTCTGAAAAAAGCTATCAATTGCTCACTGAATATTCATATCAGTGCTAATACCATGACATTCGTCATTCTTGCAGCCATCCTTGCACCCCAACTTGGCTGGGAACATCAACCCCGACCGTCCCATCGAGAGCTATATACTCCCTGGACCCGAGAACGATTTTTGCCTGGGAAAGGCAGTCATCTTCCTTGCACTGACAGAGATGTTCCGCGCTGTGTTCCGGCTGGAGAACCTCCGACGTGCGCCAGGGCCGCAGGGCGAGCTTAAGAAGATCAATACGAGCAGCGAGCCGTTTGCCATGTACCTGACCGAGGACTGGTGTAGTGTCTCTCCGCTGCCTTGGTCGATGAGGGTATGTTGGGACTGAGGAAGACGGGTCGTTGTTCTTTTCCTTCCACTTTGAGGGTTATTCTGAGCACAGGTATTTGTTGCCCTGAATTCTTTCTGTAGGCACCTTCGTTTGGTCAACGAGAGATTCGCTGTATTTAGGAATACTTCAACTACTCACTCGCTAAAATGGAGACTCCTCTTGATAAGGCTGCGTCACGCTAAACACAGTAGTGATCATTGCATTGCATCTGCCCTGCTCGTACAAAGTATATTATTAAGCCAAGCAGAAACAGTATCCAAGTCACTCTACCAGGGTTTTGAGCTTCCACCTCATTAATCTACGCCTCGCTTTGGTCATCTTGTTCTCAAATCAACTTCCGTGTAATTACTGTGAGTTTCAGAGCCTTACCTGACCCAAAACTATATACACATATCAAATGTGCCTACAGTTGACCAAAGGCTTCACTATGAATATGAATTCTCAGAATTGCACTTCTCCGAAAAGCACTTTCAATACATCACATGCAAGCTTTTTCTTACCGCCCCAGCCATCACCAGGTGCTGCTATCCACTTTGTACCGCTGCGCTGTGTCGAGGACCACAGCTGAAGCACAAATCAAAGTTTCTGATTCGCGTTGAGTTCCTGACTCCTGTCCACTTTAGCTGATCTCTGTGGATCCGGGGAACAAATGATGGCTGCATGCATGCTCCACTGCCAAGCGATAACGCATACGGTAAGGAAAAGGACAGCGGATCCTCAAGCAAAAAAAATGATCGACCGCAGAATTCTTCTGTTGGTGATTAGTAGCAGAAGCGCGAGAGAGAGAGGAAGGGAGGTGGGGGGTATCCTCGTGGCCAGGGGTTGTTTTCTCCATGTGTCTCTACCCGCGGTACTTGTCGTGTGTCCATGACAGCAAGCAGCACAGCCTCAATGAGCAGCGCTTAACAGACGACCTAGTACTACAGTAACTTGCTTGTCACGCCCCGGGCTAAACCCCTGAGATTAACGGCAATATACTGGTAGACAGCCAGGGGAGACCCTCATTGTTGGAAGGCGGTGAGCAGGCCCAGGAGGAGGCGGAGGAGGAGGACGCTACGGCTACCCGAAGACGACGACGAAGACGACAATCATGAAGTGTCCTCACCGGTCCGACCTCTTCCTTCACGACACCACCACGCTCCAGGGCGACATCCTGCTCCACGAAGGCGCCTCACATCTCAAGTTCCAAGAGTATGCCATCTTTGCCAAGGATCCAGATATCGACTGCGCGAGCACGATCCACTCTGGCGACACGGACAATGACCGACCTTTTCTCAGGCATGTCCCTCAGTACATCACGTCCGAGGACGGGAGGAGAGGAGATGAGCTATTCCACCAGGCTCTGAGGGAGGATTACGCTGTCGATGTCGATGGTGGTTGGGGCCCTAGGCTGAACTCGTCGCATCTTTTGCAGGGCCGAGTGAGGCAGGTGATATGCCAGCGACGGGCGAATATCAAGTCCAGCGAGGACCTCGACTTGGACGGCTTGTACCTGACGGCAGAGGACTATGCCGCCATGGACCTCCACCCAGCAACGCTGCAGTATGTCAGGAGGAGGGCGGTCGAGTCCACGTTCTGGGACCGCCACCATGGGAAACTCAGCATCATCCTGTCCTTCCCGACAGACCCACAGGCTCCCTACGATTTTCTCTCCATGACGTACATCGTGACAGAACGCACAACCACCACCCTCATCCGCCAGTCGTCCTATGTCGAGCCTCGCCGGAACAATAACAACAGCAACGGCGGTGGTGGTGCTGGCGACGACCTGGAGCAGTACGACACGCGCATGCAGGCATGCAAGTCGCACTGGGCCCATCCCCTTGTTATCCCCGTCATGCTGCTGCAGGTGCAGTTCGCCAGCACCGAGAGGGCCGTGGCAGAGAACCACAGCGAGGTCCTGGCCGTCGAGCGCGACGTGAGCAACATGGCCGGGTTCGATGCCATCGATGAGCGCGCGCGGCAGCGGGACCTTGGGCTCCAGAAGACGCCCTCCATCACGCCGGCACGCCGTCGAGGCTCTGGACATAGCAGGACTGGGAGCACCAGCCAGGGTCAAGGGGTGCCCGTCTATAAGAAGTCCACAGAGCTGATGAAGAATGCGCACGATGTGCTGAAGAAGTCGATTCGGCTGCTGAATACCCTGGAGTGGTTCGAGCGCACTTGTCATATCCTCCTCGCTGCGGGGGACGAGCTGGATGATGTGAGGCAGGGTCCAGACAATTCCACACCGAGCAGTGCTGCGTTTCCTGTCCCGCTGTCGGCTCGTGGCAAAGTCAAGACGGGCCTGCTGCGGGCTAGAATCTCCGATGACCCGCTGGCTGGGCACTGGCACGAGATCAGGCAGTATCTCGAGGGTCTCTTGCAGTTGTGCCAGTCTCTTAAGACGGACAGGACTATCCTCGAGATGCGTTGTAAAGCCTTGGTTGACATTGTGAGTATAGCAATACTGGAATCCCTTCCTGCGTAGACTTCTCTAAACAAACTTCTCACTGCTCATACCTCTTGACTGACACTCCATATTAGATATACAGCAAAATAGCCCAGGAAGACAATAACCTGAACGCACGTATGGCCGTAGCATCCTCAAGGGACTCGTCCTCCATGAAAGCGCTGGCTATCATCACAGCCGTCTTCCTACCAGGCGAATTCATGAGTTCCTTGTTTGGGATGGGCATCTTCGACTGGGATGGCAGCTCCGTCGTGGGCATTGACTTTTGGTGGTACTGGGCCATCACCGTCCCCTTGACGCTCCTCATCCTCATCCTCTGGCGTGCCTGGTGGGTGGGCCAGGACCGCTACTTCAGGAGGCATCTGTCCAAGGACCTTAGCGAAGAGCGCTACTGGACCGACGACCGCAGGCCCAGGCAGCTCGAGACCAGTTATCTCTACGACTTCCTCTACATGTCGGTGAGGAAGGGCGAAGCCACCTCAACCGAGACGGAGCCCGCCACATCGTTCCTGTCGACCAGCAGGTCCAACTCGAGCGATGATGCGACGGCGTCCAAATGGTTGGGAAGACGGTCGAGGAACGAGAGTGGCTTGATCTCTCCGCCGACATTCCGGCTGCGCCAAATTGCGATGGGGGATGATGCTGGTCTTGATGAGCACCGCAATGGGATTGTGTGAGAACTATAGAAGGATGTTCTAACCCCTTTCTTTCGACACTTGGCTCGTCGCGAGGATGGTACTTGCTACTAGTTCTTTCAATAACGACTCACGAGACATGAAACATGCAGGAAGCATTCTTGGACAAGGGAGGCTTGAATTTGCACAGCATTTAGCATAGCGAGGCATCACATGTTGCATGGTTGCATTTATATACACAAGTAGAATGATTCAATGACATACAACCATTTGAGGACACAAGGTTCCTTTATCCCTATGTTGCTGTTTGTATGATTAATTACTGGTTCAGTGACAAAGGCTAAGATTACACAAGAAAGATAGAGGATCAGATTTCTGGCTGCATGAGCAAGCAAATACAACCAAGATAGTCTATATTGGTACTTCTTATACTTGAACAGCAGACAAGCTGAGCAGTTGGTCGTGAGACTCAGTCAGTTATACAGCAACAGTACTCATTCACCCCTCTACAAGGACCAGTCATAACTAGGGCTGATCCTGCCCTTCACTCTTAGATAAATCAGGCCAGACAACAGGTGGAGATCGTAGGAAGTAGGAACACACATGTTATGGTTACGTGATTATCACTTGGACCAACGAACGAGCAAGGGAGTAAAGTAGGATGGGGTTCAAGACTCAGAATGCCTTGTTGAAATGAAGTCGCTATTAACATGATATCTATGTTTACAAATGAATTTTCTTTCCTCTTGTGATGATATCAACACATGATCTACTCCTCCTCATCGTCCAGCTCAATCTCCTTGCCGGTACCCTCGTACAGCATCAAGGAGGCAATCGAGCCGCCCACGCTGACAAGGGCCACGGCCCACCAGCTGAAGGCGACCATGCCCCAGTCCAAGCCCATGCCGTACCACCAGCCGCCCACGATGGGGCCAACAGTCCTAAACCCAGCGGACACGGACTGTCCGATGCCGTGGATAGTGCCCAGCACAGAAGGGTGCGGGCTGCAGTTGTTGAGCAGGATGATGCTGGCGGGCAGGGTCATGGTGCGCGCCGAGGTGTGCAGGAACAGGATCATGACGATGGCGAACCAGAGGGCGGTAGACACCGAAGTGGTGCCGTCCTCGTTCTGGGTCTGTGGGAGTGTGGCGAGGAAGGGCGCGAGCAGGTAGGCCACGGGGAATATGACGAGGAAGTACCGGAAGCTGCGCAGGGTTCCCAGGCGCGCGTGCATGGGCGGGTACATGACGACCTGCAGCAGCATGCCCAGGACGCCGAGGATGGAGGTGGCGTTGCCAACCGTAGAAGCAGGCATGCCCAGGCCCCCGGCGAACCAGAGCAGGTTTCGCTTGCCCAGAGCACGGCCCTCGACGACGGGAATGGTCTCGACCGAGGGGGAGACGAAGCCAGGGCGAGGGGTGGACAGGAAGAGGGTCCAGATGTTGGTGAAGGCACCGAGGTGGAAGTCGTAAAAGGCCTGGCTGAGGAGGGTGAAGATGACGTTCTTGGTCCACAGGCGCGAGAAGGGGAGGGTCTTCCTCTTCTTGCCAGGGAGGGCAGCGGGCACCGCGCGTCTCTCGCTCTTCTCGTTCATCTGCATCGACTCGAGCTGGTCGTAGCCGCTGCGGTCGTGGTAGACGTAGTCGTTGGGCCTGCGCAGGATAAAGCACTTGACGCGGGCTGCGTAGTCCAGACCGATGTCGTAGGTGCCCTTCTTGGACTTGGAGGTCTCCTCCAGGCCAAAGAAGACGGCAAGGAACACGGCGAAGAGGGCGGCAGCGTTGGCGATCGAGGGCAGGGCGAAGGGGTACTTCTCAATCAGGGTGCTGTGGAAGGGAGCACCAGGCGCGAACCATGTAGGGAGGGTCACAGCCGGGTCCGCAAGCCAGCCTCCGAGGATGGGGCCCAAAATACCGGCGACGTTGAAGCTCATGGGCAGAATAAGGAAGGCCCTGGACTGATACTTCCTCTCAACGGTGATCTCAGAGATCATGGTCCGGATGATGCCCACGAGGCCGTTGATGCAGCCTGCGACAACTCTCCAGAACATGGCGGTGGCGAACGAGTTGGAAAAGCCATAACCAAAGCAGGCAATGGCTGTTCCGAGGGTTCCGATCAGCAGGACCATCTTGCGGCCTCCGTAGATCTTGGGAGAATCGGCCACCTTGCCCCAGAAGATGGCTGTGAGAACCTGAGCACCGGTGAATCCTCCTGTCAGGAGACCAGCCTGTGCTGATATCTTGGCATCAGACATGACTGCTTCTATACAGACGCTGTCAGTAACAAATCATAAAAGAAGTATTGGATTTCGGCTAGGACAACATACCTGAACCGCTCTCTAGTATCTGCTGCTCAGCCATGTGACGGAGCTGGTAAAAGATGTACGCCTGCAGGGTGGCAACCTGAAGAAAGTCGACCATGCGGCAGAGAAACAGGATCAGAAGCTGGCCCTTGTGAGGCAGAGACATCCAGGTGACGTGTTCCGGTGCGGCCTTCTTGGGTGCTTCTGGTGCTGATTCCTCGTCCCTCGGCAGAAAGGGTGCGGATGATGAGTATGCTTTTGTGAACTCCTCGTCGTCATCGCTGTGGTAGGCCCTCTCGCGGTCTGAACTGCTCCTCGGGTCAAAGGCTGTTATGGACGAGGCAGATGAGCCAAGACCATTTCTTGATCCGTCCTGGTTAATGAACTGATCAAAGTCGCCCGCCTCCTTCTCGTCCAGGTCGTCCATTATGTCGAACTGACTTGGCGGTGATAATGAGGTGGACTGTTGTTGATGTGGGTGTGATGGCAGAGGGGCCATTGTCTGAGAGTTGTTGTGTGTCATGGTTGGCTATGGCCGGTTGGTGGGAGCCCGCTCCTCCAACGCAGGAAGAGATTGTTGATAGTGACACGAGGAAAAAGAAGAAAGAAAAGGAAAGTCGGCAACGCTTCTCTCTGGCCTTCCTTCCAAGTACTGTGACGTCGTGTCTCTACGAGGGCTATTCCAGATCTGGGTATTGGATCCGGAAGAGATAACGACTCTGCAGCGAGAAGGGTGGGTTAGACAAGAGGCGAGGTCAAGTCAAAAAAGGATATATAAAAAGAATATGGCTTGATAGGAAGGCAGAGCAAGGGACAAAAAAAGGCAGATGTGAGTGAGTGGCAGTGAAGAAGATGAAAAGGATCTTGGTTAAGCAAATGATGGGATGCCGGAGTCCTCAACGGCGAAAAAGGTTTGACGAAACAAAACAAGAAAGAACTAAAAAAAGGTGGTTGGACATGCGGGTTAAAGATACAAGAAAGAAGAGAACCTTTTGAGAGGAAAAGAGAAGAGAGAGGGAAGTGGAGGAGGAGGTGGAGGTAGAGGGGACAGACAGGAGGGAAACTTGCTGGGAATGGGACCCCTGTAAAACGGAGGACGACGACGACAATACTAGACGAACAGATTTGCGCGTACTGACCTGATGAGCCACAGTAGCGGGTGGAAATAATTGTTGAGCGGCACACTCAATCTCTATTCCCTGAGCCCTTGCCGCCGCACCCCCAGTTTTCCCTTTTCTCCTGCTGACCTTGCCTCGTTTGAATGGACAGAGCCACAAGGACGACGACGACGAAAGTCAGTCTTCACCCGCAGGGGGATGATGAAAGGGCCTGCAGGGTAGGTAGGGACAAGGATATCTCAGACGCCCCCCGTCCTGCAGGCGATCGTCGTCCCCGTCTAATCACCTGGTTGCCCTCCCCGGCCCTCGGAGGTACCAGCAGGCTGTAGTCTCCCTCCTTTTTTCTTTGTCCTGCTCGTCTCGGTCGTCGGTCCCACTACCCAGATTGTGCCCACCCCACCGAGCCCCGATAGATTGATGCGTGGGTGAGTGGCACGCCCTCCCTTTCTCCGCAAAAATATGCGATCCTAATTAAGATGCGGGCAGTACTATGGTACGTACTGTGTCCATGATACCCTGTGTATATGTGTTTGTGTGTGTCTGTGTGTCTGTGTTGTGTAAGATGGTATGTGTGGAACGCAGAGTGTATGGTGTACAGTAAATAAAGAAGCAGAAGATTGGTAAGGATGAAAATAGTAAGGGGCGTGCTGTAATGGTATGGATACTGCCCTGTGGAGTGAACAAAGCCACCAAATTACCCAATAATTCAAGAAACACTTTTGGAACCACGAGGATGAGGACAAGGAAATGATGCGACGAAAAGAAAGGCAGAGCAGAGGCAGATGGGCGTCAACCGTGGTATTGGAGGTAATGATAAGCATGGGCTTTTTCCTCAGTCATCAACAACTAAAAGTGCTCTCTCTCTCTGACCTGTCTGGGTTTGCTAATCGTGCAGTCAGCTTGTCGAGAGTGTGTTACAGGTCGACCCCTTGGAGGGATGCTGGGCCTGCGACCATTGGCCACTCCTTACGCAGAGGGTACGTACTGTACTGTGGTGTACTATAGTGTAGGAGAAGTAGTAAGTAGACTTTCTGGGCATAGGCTCTGGGCGGTCGTATGGCTAGTGGCATTACGCGTCTTTTGCAGGTGGGGGTCTTTTTTCTGGGGCCCCTCTGCCCTTCTCTTCCAACCGGCCCGCAGCGTGCTCTGCACGATGACGAAGGGGCGAGCAACAGCCACCCAGCCCTGTCTTTTCTTTCTTTGTTTCTACTGATGGTGTGTACATAGTAGATGACCTATGATCTTCATCTTCCTTGTCGCCAGCGATCCCGTCCCCCACAAGCCTCGGGGTTCGCCAGATTGTGTTCTTGCACCGATGTTCCGCGAATCTGGATCCGGTCTGGCCGGCCACCTCCTGGAGCAGAGCAGAACAGCAGCCGCATCATCATCTGGCCTTTCACACGCTTCCTGTCCCTCTTTTTCGTCCCAAGTGCAGTGCATTAGTTGCAATGACCTGATGACGCACGCAACCATGGTCAGGCCAGGCTGGTGGTAAGACAAGTTTCTCAGAGGGTTCCGTTCTTTTTTTTCTTTTTCTACATTCATTCATTCATTCATTCATACATTTTTTTGGTCCTCTCTTTCTTTTCTTCAACGTCAGGTTCGTCCGGCAACGTGCATAGTGTTGCAGATTAGGGCAGCACACTTGTTCCGCAGCACTACATACACACCATCACGCCACAACGCTACACTACAGCAGTGGATTCATTTACTATGTATTAGTGTCCGTTCCTGACATGAAGAGGATTGCAGCGTATACCCTTGCCCGACTGTTGCCCGCTTTTTCTTCTTCCCTTCCGATCATCAGTCTAAATCCCCGGAGCCCACCTTCCTGCCCCTCTCGTCCTCCTCGATAGTACGCGTGTAAGGGGTTTATGAAAGGCCCAGACGGCCTCCCGGGAGTCGGTAGTCCCCACTTGATCGGTCTGCGGTACTCGGTTGAGACGGCGGCAGTGGGACAGCCGTTTCACCTTAGGCGCCCCATGGCCAGCCAGCCAGCCCTGCAGGCCCTCGGTAAGCCCCATGTCATGCTCTGCCATGCCATGCATGCACGCATGGGGTAGCCCTACTTGATACTGCAGATCAACATTCTTGCATAGGGCATTGCGGATGTCGGTCTCCGGTACAGATGATGACTGGCGGTTCTAATATTTGGTGTTATTTTCTCTCTTTAATGCTGCACTTCTATACTATGTGATCTTCCCACTGGCCAAAAGAAAGGAGAAATGAAGGGGGAGGGATTTCTGTACAAGCCAGCCAATGAAGCAAGACAGTAGCACACACAGCAGACAGAATGGTATCTAAAACGGTTCTCTTTCTTCTCTGGTCTTTTTTTGACTCAGGTGACACGAGGAAGTCTCGTGGTGATCCTGAAACCCCAACAAAGCCGGTCCGGAGGTTGAGCTAGGTCGGATCTCCGAGCCATACGCTGAAGTCGCCCGAGGAATAAAAAAAAATCTTCTACGTCGTACTGGTGTCAGAAACAAAGGAAAAAAGAAGGGGGAAAACGAGAATACCCACTAAAAGAAGTGAAAAAATCAAGTCAGTCCATCCATCGCTGGGTGTGCTATGAGCTGATGCGCTCAACACGAGACACCTTGCCTGGTGATTCCAACTTACCCCCATGAACAAGAAAGCTGGACTGCCTACATGGTGCCTTGTCTGGTCTAGATGAAGAGAGGAGGCTCAAGAACACCCCACCCCCAGGCTTCCTTCCTCCTCCTCCTTCCCCTCCCTTTCAAGATGGCCAGAGCCTCCCAAGCGAAATGAGGAAGGGGACCAACTGCCGCTTCCCTCCCTCTTGTTTGGATAATTTACCGAATCCCTGGGGAAAATATCACCGTCTCAGCCGGAGATGCAAGACGGGCCTCGGTGGCCAGGATGAGATGGGAACAGCACCTACGGAAGCCGGACGCGTGTACAGAGACGGCAAGTGTCTTGTTCCAGGGGGTTTCTTTAGCACCGGGAAGGCCCTGTAGTGGCAAGTAGTAGTGCCCTGGAGTGAGTGACGTCTAGATCGTTGACATGACAGACAGGCCCTTCTGTCTGTGTGTCTTTTCTTTCCCGTGGCGCCCGTGCCCGGTTTGTGCTACTGTAGTGTACAACGATAAAACGTGTGCTATGGCAGTTCAGACGCGTAACTGTCCTGATCCACAACGCCACCAGCTAAGCCCAGACGGATATAAAAAGTATACATTGTCGTCACCAGTCCATGCGGGGCCGGCCGCGCCCACCTAGCCTCTACTGCACGGGCGCCCTCAGTCCTCTTCAGTGAGGAAAGGATGCTCCTTGATCAACGCCTGCCCGCTGCAAGTGACCATGCATCTCGTCTGAACTTCTCACAGCCAGCAGGCTAAAACGCCTTTTGCTTGCTGCTGCTAGAAATAACCACGCCGCAGACACACAGATGACACCCGAGATTACGTAGACCCCTGGCCGCTTTCCTCAAATTCCTGGTCAGCGGGAAGTATCCCACCGGCAGTGGCAGCCGACCAGGAGTCCTCAGGCCCAGTCGACCTTGGAGAAAAGGGCCAGAGTGCGAGGATCACTTTTTTGGTTGGATCGCCACAGCCCGCCCAAAAGGGTCGACGGGCCTTTCTCTGACTGGCCTCCACACACCCACACACACTCTCTCTCTCTCGCACTCAGTGGCATCCTGGTCTGTTTGTTTCAACTGTCGCCTCTCCTTGGCGCGCTCGTTTCGACTCTTGACTGGCAGCTCCTTTTTTTTGTGAAACATTCGTAATTCTTCCAGAAACGCCGAGGGGAGCTGAGGTCCTACCGTACTATGGTACACCTGCGCGCGCCCTTCCTCCATTTGGGAGGCGAGCAGTACCATGATAAAGCCGATCACAATGCTGTGTACACTCATTGGTTGGCGTACACTATGCGCGCATGAATGTTCACGTCGCTTGTCGGTGTAGATCTTGTTTTTGTGTGTTTCCACCTTGTGATCGATCACATCCGCTGTAATTTACTCCCATGTAGCACCACGGTCTTGGCAAGAAAAGCTTGGTACTACTGTGATAGCGCGGTAGAGCCTTGTTGAGCAGCGCTGTTTTGTTTAGAGGGCCCCTCCGACTTCCGAGTGCCAACTTGGGAAGAGGCGGAAGCTCGCAGCACCAGGGGGGGCCCGCGCCTATCAACAATGCGGCTCCTTGGCGATTCCCATCCAAACCCCTGGCATCCCAATCAAGATGAAATTGATGACAAGTTGCGCCTAGTGTTCTCGACCAACCGTAGCCTACTGCGGTTGTGGCTAGATGGGATCGACGTCGCACCGCCCAAGCGTTAATCACAGTTCCCAGGATCGGGGGACTAGACAGCGAGCCAACGAACGAACAGACGACGGCGACGACGACAGCTTCCAAGCCTCGCCTCGACGGGAAGGATGAAGAGAAATGCAGCAAGCCTCCAGCTCAAACAGGAGAGCCAGCCAAACATGGGCGCCTTTGACTTTTGATTTGTGCAATGTGCAGATGGTCGAGCCTCCTTATGCCACTGCAAATCAACAGGAAACAAAGTCTCCACCCTGCTCAGCTTGGATATTAGCCACTCAGGAGGGAGGGCCGAGCTTTGCTAGCAAGTTGCTGCTGCTACTGCTATAGCAACTCCACTTTGCTTTGTTCTTTTCCCCCTCCTCTTCTTCCATTTTTCTGGTTCTTTCTCATCCTATAATTTTGTACATTCGTACCATTTCTATATTCCCATAATACAATGTACGCGCGGCTGAATCAGCCAGCGGGCCCCCCTCTGCCTCGCTCTTGGGCCCTGAAAGCTGCCCGGGCCGGCGTCCGTCATTCTCTTACTCTTGTCACCTTTTTCCCACCCTACTTGTTTCCGTTTGCGGGCCTGAAATCCAGGCCCATCATCGATTGTGACAGATTACTTTACGCCACGGTCCGAATGAGTAGTAATTAGTTTCCGCTGTCATGCGTCTCATTTGTTTCTCTCTTTCTTTTTTGGGATTCCTTGCGCATCCCAAAACTTGTCTGTTACTTGGTCGTACGTAGTAGTCGAATGTGGCGTTGCATTTTCCATTCTTCGTCACTAGGCCGGTTTCGTTTTCCACATTTCATCTCTATGCGAGATTCCGTCACACCCTTTTCCCTCCCACCTAGAATCTCCTTGGCCCTTTTCCCCACACAAAATCACAGACGACTCAACCCCTAGTTGATAGTCAGGGATGACCAGGGAGGGGAGGGAACGGGGAGAGAGAAGGGGGACAAGGAAGAGACGAGGCCTGGCCCTGCTACAGGTGCGCACTTACTCATGTACCAAGGTACCCTCCTTCTGTAAGTCTCCTGAGAGGCGAGGCAGTAAACCCTGGCGGCCGTCCAGGACCTGAGCGTGTATACGTACGCACCCTGGTCACTAACCTGCGTGGATGAGTACGTACCCACCACTTTTCGAGCCCCGTAGTTCACACATCCTGGTGGTTCATGATCTTTTATTTCTGGCCGTCGACCGCCTCTCTGTTTTGGTCGTCCTGGAGGTCTTGTTTTTCTTTTCCTCTTGTCTTTCTATTTATCTTCTCCTTTCCATCTTCATCTTAGTCGTCAGACTACTACACCATCAGCAACCAGGACGGACCAAGCCCGTTCCTTTTACACACTTACACACACACTCCTTGACGAGCATACCCCACTACCACTCATTATATTCGATTCCCAAGAAAATAATACGCTCCTCGTCTTTTTCTGTCAACGGACAACCACATTTCGACGGGAGAGAAAGAGAAGAAAAAAAAGAGATATATCCATTTGTAATTCTCAGGCACCCTGCAGTTATCGAACCAGCAAAAACCAAAACAAACCAGCACTACAAAAATCTACACCTACCCAAGATGTCGGCCATCGAGAAGCCCCAGATGTTCCCCTGCTACGCAGACACATACTCGCGCAAGCCCATCACAGATGTCTTCACCAATGACACGGATTTCGACAAGCGCAAGCAGACCAGGACCGTTCCCATGAAGGTTCTGCTGCTGGCGGTCGGAAGAACAGGCACAGCTTGTATGTTCGAGCCCTTCTATTATATACCAGCACATGCGCGTTATTAGGCACAGAAACAGACAAACTAACATTGGATACTAGCTATGCGTGCGGCCATGAGACACCTGGGCTACGTCGAGACCTACCACATGATGTGCGCCTCGATCGAGAACCCGCCCGACGCCCTGCTGTGGCACGACGCCCTGGTGGCCAAGTACTTCCCCGAGCGCTCTCCCCTGCCCGAGGGCACCATCCGCACCCGCGAGTTCTGGGACCAGCTGCTGGGCAACTGCCAGGCCGTGTGCGACTGGCCTGCGTGCGCCTTTGCCGAGGAGCTGATCGAGGTGTACCCCGAGGCCAAGGTGGTCCTGACAGGCCGTGACGTCGACAGCTGGCACAAGTCGACGCTGCCGACCGTGTTCTGGCGGGCGACAGACCACGAGCTGGCGGCGCTCAGCAACAAGATCCTCCCCTTCGGCCTGTCCGGGTCGTGGGCGGCGCAGATGTACTACCCGATGCTCAAGATGTTCTTCGACACCTTCTTCGAGGGCGACTTTGCCAACCGCGGCAAGGACATCTACCGCCGCCACTACGCCAACGTGGTCAAGCTGGCCACCGAGGACGGCAAGAAGCCCGAGAGGCTGCTCGAGTTCCGCGTCCAGGAGGGCTGGGAGCCCCTGTGCGCGTTCCTGGGCGAGTGCGTGCCCAAGGCCCAGAAGTTCCCCAACGTCAACGACAGCAGCGACTTTGTGCGCCGCTCCCGCAGAAGGAACCGCATGCAGATGCTCAACGTCGGCCTGCGCCTGCTCATGTGGTGGGTCGTCGTCGGCTTCGTGTGCTACATGCTTATGGGCATGCTCACCATCTGAGCCATCCGATTGGTGTGTGGGGCTTCTGGGAATTTAAAAAAACCCGAATCCTTGTTGACGAAATGAGACTACTGAAAATTGGGGGACAGTGATGTGATCATGGTGGTCGGATCGGGTTTTTTTCTTCCTTCCTTTCTCTGGCACATAACGGTCATATCGGTGATACCATATTGGTTTCTGTCTGGACGTGTACATACACTGGTACATACATCATCATCATTCTTGGGGCGTTATCTTTCGGGGGGGGTTAGATGGTTTGGGATGGTTTTCACGGCTCGGATGCCTGACCTGGTGCTTGGGCAAAAGCATTCTATTCAACTTGCATTCACTATTTACAATATCATATTCCCATTTGATTCAAGAATATTTACAATCTTCCGTGTGGCTTGAGCATCGGCATCATCATTATCAGATAATCAATCCCCTCTGATACAAACAAGGAAACCCACGTTCCCAGTCCTCTGGTGCTGGACAGAGAAGGAGAAAAGGAAAGTTAAAAATTAAAATTAAAAAAGGCTCACCTTACAGCCTTGATAAGCAGCCGGTTCTCCAAAGTGCTTGTCATGGTGTGGCTCCATCCCACGCGCGGCAAGGCTGGCTGCCTCGCGATCGATGTCATCGCCCATTCTCTTTTCTTGCATATCTACACAATGGACTTTCCATCTTCATTTCCCCCTCCTGTCTATCATACATTCGGTTCACCAGGCTCAAGAACAGCCGCCGACGCCCGACAGCCGTTTCAAGATGGAAGAATCGCAGCGGGGCATCGAATTGTGGGGATCACCGCATGCTATACCCGCATCGGGGGGGAGCTGACGCGGCCCCAGCAATCGTCGATCTCTTTCTCTCTTCTGTGTCTCTCGATTTCTCTTTTTGTTCTTGCCTCCCTGTTCTGGAGTAGAAGAAGAAGGGTGGAGGGGTGGAGGGGTGGAGGGGTGGAGGAGGACATGGAGGACGAGAGGGTAACTACAGGAGAAACGAGGGAGGATGGGTGTGTGTGGGTTGTTGACTCTCTCTCTCTCTCTCTCTCTCTGTGTGTGTGTGTGTGTACGTGCGTGCTTCTAATTACTATGGTTTTTTCTTCGGTTTCTTTTTCTTCTTTTCCGGTCATCAAGCCATATTTTTATTTTTATTTTTATTTTTATTTTTATTTTTATTCTTTGTTCCGGCCTCCTTGATTGTCTCAGACCCAAAATTGGTGCCCACTGTTGGGGCCGTCAGGCCTCTTTGGATCTGATAAAAGGGCCCCAACCACAAGAGATGGTCATCACGGCCCGGCCGACCTCTCTCTCAGCGAGTGCCCCCACTCACACACCGTCTCGCAGCCCAGCACCCTCTAGCCTAACTCATCCAAAGCCGGTCGGCCGGATAAGGTGGCACGGTGGATTACCCTAGCTCACGGCGGCGGGCGGTAAGATGCCAAGGCGGGCACCTCGCAAGCTGCCACATGAAATCCCAAGCGCGCAACGGTGGATGTGTGACGTGAGAGGGAAGAGAGAAAGGAGGAAATGGCCGGCCTTCCAGGGTGGGCCGTCATCCCCGAGTGTCCTTTGTATTTCACGTGAGCTGCTCTTTTCAGAAAGCTCTTTGGCCGTTGGCTTTGCCACGGAGTGCGAAAACATCTTGTCAGTGTGTTTCTGTTCGGAGCATGATGCTCTATTCTGTGTTCTTGGCTCTGTATGGATGAATTCCTTTCTCTCCATAGCCGTCTTGGCCCTGGAGACAACGATGGATGTCTGGTCTGGGCATTGTCGCGCTGATCCTCCTTCAGACGATTCATATGTCTTGGCGGGAGATCATGTTTCCTCCGATTCAACGCCAGCAAATGTCAGGATGGAACTGATGGCAGACAAAATGGCGCAGTGAAAGCCAAAGGAAATCATTGAACGCTCATATCAGTTCTGCATATTACATGAACACATATCACACCTGCCATGCTTGACTTTGGATAGTAATCATACCTGCTCGGCCCTCATATACATGTGACTTCATGCTCGTCCACTGCCAAGGCTCTTTTGACTTTGCTATGGGTGCCTCGCAACGCCTAAATTGCATTGTCACGATAGAGACTGGAAGACTGCCTGTCATTGTCAGGACAGACAATCTCTAGATGCTACAATTCTAAAGTGAATATACGCCTAAGCTGCCAAATGCCATTTATAACCCATGTGTCTGTGCATCTTGGCATATATCCAGTACGTCATTGACCTGAACTACTTTATGTTTTGACCATTTCAATGAAGCATTAAGATTCGCAAGCAGCCGAACCAGTCGATGTTGATACCCATTTATAAGATCCCAGGGATGCAAACCAAAGTTCACTCGTACTACAATGGATGTCATTTAGTTCACAATCTCATGGCTATTTGAGAGATGCCTTTTTGACGCCGTCTCGAGTTGACTGTGTCCCCCCCTCCCCCCCAATTTGCACGAGATTGGGGCGAATATCCACAGAGCCTTGTTAAGCCTTGTTGACCACCAAAAGGAAATATTCCATCCTTCGTAACCGAACGAATGTGTACATTGCTTCCAAGGATAGGAGCAGCTGTTCCAAGCCCCGCCAAAGCTGCGACAATTGCTACGTAGTTGACATGTTGTCCATTAAGTATGACGACGCGGCTATGACCCCGAAAGCCCACAACAAATCGAGGATTCTCGTACCGGCTACACCTACACCCGTCGTGTTTACCAGCCAGCGGCAAATCAACGAAATACTAGAATAGAATACTGGGTCACCCAGCCTGTTGCTGCCACGCGGCACGCTCATGTTGAAGCGCCGTCATCGACTCACCAGGCGCTCAGCATCGCAATTCAACACAGATCGTCACACACGCAGCGGGGCCCATCTTCGACGTGCATCGGAGCCATTGCTACCATCCATTGACGGAGAACCCAAATGATGAAACTCTGGGAATAAGGTCCTGATACGATGAAACATACCCAGCAGCCCTATGGGGCCACCGACTGGGTTGTCGCGCAGCAGTGCAACACACAGCTGCACTGGTAGCCACTGGGGATTGCGTGATGCAGGCATTTGGCCCCTCCCTGTGGCAGACGATGTGCCATGACAGGACACCGCTGGGCCCAGGACCTGCAAGGCCAGTGCACGTACTCTGTGCAACCGCAGACAGATCCCTCCAACGTCCTCTCTCCATTGTTTCCCTGACTTGCCGACATGTTACAGCCCAGCAAGGGGTGGCAATGGCGTGATCGAGGCCGTCTTGTTTCCCTCTTCGTACCGACTTCCGGTTTCCAATTTGAAGAGATGAACATGCAAGCCAAGGTGTCAAAAGTGGATGGGAACCGTGTCGCTTTTCAGGACGACCCCACACACCTCGATCATGGTTTATTTATATCAATCGTTCCGATGGTGACCGTATTGTACCCTTCGGCCTGAAGACGGGAAGGGATGTGCGTCAACTGGTCCACACCAGGAATACAAAACACCTTCGAGACAAGTGGCCCCCCCTGCTGCAGTGCCTGTGACAATATTAGTGCGCTGAGTCTGGGATTTTGGATGACTACATATTAGATCCTCCTCTCCTGCGATGACATATCTAGGTATATGAAAAATTGATGCCCTATGCTGATTCTGGAGATATTCTCGATTCCTGTGAGACTCGCTGCAATTCCATCCGCGTCGTGCAATTTAGAGAAAAGTCACAGATGACAAAGAAACTGCTGATGTCAGTCCGAAAGTGGAATTACTCTCCTTTCAAACTGCAGATGGACATGACAATTGTGCATGCTGTTCTTGTTTCATCCCAAGCGAGGGCGGATGGTTCACACCACTGCAGAATTCCGGTTGAAAATGGCTGCCCAACTCAAGTACGACACTGTTTTGATGAAGGTCCATGCAGACTGCTTTTGTTTAGGATGGAATAATGAAGACAGTCAAGGACGCAATAATGCTCAGCCATGTATCTCCTTGCTACCGCTTAGAACGAGCTGTCATACTTGAAGCTCACACACGGAGGACGGTGGTGTTCTTCCTCGTTATAGGAGGCCGTCTGTGTTTCCATACAGCCCTGATATCCTTACTGATCGCGCAAAAACGAAGCTTGAAGAACATATGCTCTGTGTAAGGAATTACGTCTTAGTGTTTGTAAACTTCTCATGTCTTTACGTAACACATAGCCGCCCTGTGATTTGTTTTGAACCTTGTGCTCTCTCATCGAATTGGCCTCATTCTGTAATCAGACACTTTCACAACAACTGAGCTTGCCGCTGCTGGCAGCCAATCGTCTTTTAACTATATGGAACATGTTACGTTCCTGGTCATCAATGGTGATATAGAGAACTTTCACTGCTACTCCTGTATCATGAGATACCTATTGTAGGTACCTATCCATGGTGGACTGAGAAGCAAAGTTCTAAGCTTTGCATCCTAACATGTATCACTTGATCTTCACATATATTAGAAAAGAAGGCCAAATGTAGTATTTTCTAGCTCTCCACCTGTCAACTTTGTATCTATATGACCTCTCATCGAGTGTCACTTGCAGAGGTCCTCGTGTCTATTTGCTCAGATAGCACTCAAGATCTTCATGCGAAGCAACGCTCACCAAATCGAAATCTCTCACACTCCCTTTCCAAGAGTCCTCACAGATCCCGAGCACCTCAAAACCATCGACAATGATTTCAGGGCGGGATGAGCCCTTGGCCTCTGTTGAAGAGAGCTCTCCTCCCATATAGGGCTTATGAGTGGTCTTGCCGCGATATCGAACCTCATTCAGGCGGTACGCAAATATGAAATCCGATGTTCTTCCGACAGATTCAGCATTTGACGACTTCCAACCCAGCCCAGCCCCCGCACCGACTGGATCGATTCCCGTGTCCAGGGTGACCTTTGCAGATGCAGAAAGTCGAGCCTCGGCCTCGTTACTTCGTGAGATCCTGGCGCCGCTGACAATGCGGACGCCCGTGACCATGTACACTCTCTTGCTGAAAGACCACTTCTTGAGGCTGGCCGGCACATCGCCGTGGTTCATAGCTGCTCGGACGTAATCTAGTGACGGTGTCATCGTTGTGCTATCGAGCTTGTCGAAATGCCAGCTGAGACTCTTCGAGCGTGTAGAGGAAGCTTCGGTGTCTGTCGAAACTAGGTAGAAACTTGCCCAGGTATCGAAATGGGCGGCGAGCTCGTCGTTCACTCGCACGTCAAGATCTTCGCAAGAGGTGTGCTCGACGATCAATCCTTCGGGGAGACGCAGCGGTCCAGCCGGCTGCAGTGCGTGAGATGGATCTTTCGGCTTGGCGAGGATTTGGCCAAGTCGAAGGCTTCTTCCGGGTTGATAGTCACAGGATTTGGTCAAGATCCACCTCTTCGATCTTGCCATGTTAGGTGCATTTAACGTTGCTAGGGGGAAAATAACCAAGGATAAACCCAGGCAGTAGACCAGCGCGCTCAATCAATTTGAAAGACAATATGAACCTCGGAAGCTGATTCGATTCATGGGGATATCCTCGCACAATGAAAGTATGCAAGGGGACCTAGAATATGCAGTAGGAGAGACTTGTCCTGCACAATCTTAAAGGGCGTCCACGAAATGGGCTGCCTCCTGTGTAGGTCTCGGACTTTGACAGTGGCGGTGACCCTGGTCCAGCTGTAAGCCCATGCTGCGCGAACAAATGAGGTATCTAGTGGTCCAATGGTGCCTTAGGATTGGGACTAGGCTCATGCACTGATGTGTTGTTGCTGACACAAATCGGGCGTGCGTAGTCATATTGGCGACATGATTTTATATTGGACTGAAACCTACAGCCTGAACTCGAGCCTACTCAAGCCTTCTAAACTTACCTTTCAGAGCTCTCATGATTTCCCTGGCGATCTCTGTCATATCCACTTTGCGCAGCAGCATCCAAGGCTTGATGAGATTATAATGACATCCTCTTTTCCTGTGCGTCATGCAAGTCCAGATCACGGTTTGCATATCACCGGTTTTCCAGAGTCTAGATTTCATTGTATCCCAACACTCCAATTCATTGTCTCTCAAGTTGAGGTCGTCATGGCGTGAAAAGTCCAAAATCAAGGCGGCAATACCTGCAGCTATTATAGTAGCGGATGATGTCCCATCCAGGACTTTGTAAGGCTGGTCGAAATGGTGACTCTTCAGATGCCGTGGCCAGGCAGCCTCGATGCCCTCACCCACTGCACTGAGATTCATCTGACCATTAATGCCTTCTGGGCTGAAAATTGACTTTACGTTTGCAGCCGAAGAAGAGTTGACGCATATAACGTACTCTGATGCGCGGGCTGGATAGCCGACTGGCTCAACGTTGAGGGCGGTGTTGTTGGATGCTGCAGCGAAGATGAGCACGTCCTTTTCCTTCTGGACGGTATCCATGGCCTTTCTTATCTCCTCCTGCTCGTTGGTGAAAGCGAAGGACATAGTGATGATATCTACGTCCCACACCTCAACGGCATAGCGGATAGCCTACAAATGTTAGCAGTGCTGCCCTTCTTTGAAGGCACAATTGTAAAGACATGTCGTACCTTCGCAACAAGAGAGGCTGGTTTGGCCTCTTCATCCAGATTCAATGTATAGGGGTCCTTGAAAACCCTTATCGGATACACCCTGGTAAACGGCGCTGTTCTCAGCAGCGTGTGACACATATGCGTCCCGTGTCCATCAAGGTCCACGACCCCATGTTGATTTTCTTGATCGTATAGATCAATACCGGCGTGGAGTTGGCCATTGTGCAAGAAGCCTTCAAATTCAGGGTGCGTCAGATCAACACCTGTATCAATAAGAGCAATCCTAACGAGACTCTCAAGCTCATCATCATTGACATCTGGGCTTCCAGTGTCGCCCAATTTTCTTCCTCGGCTTGAGTTCAGGACTGTGTGGACATTCTCCAGCATCTTGAACCAGCCTTCTGTCGCAATGGTACTATAGTTGCTCAGTTTGTGCGTTACAAGGAAGCATGCCAAAAAGTAATGCTCACCGCTCTGCAGCTGCTGTAGAAGCATATCCGTTTCTGAGGCCATACTTGGTGTTAAATAATGTGTGCCGCCGTGAATGGAGTGGTAATTGATGAGATTCCAAAAGTCTGGGTCCTTGCTCAATGATTGGGGGGAAGGCACAAATATTCCTTTGGCTGTGGTAGACGGTCGTGAACTGAGTATGTGTGCACTTGCTTAGACTGCTCGTGCCTGCAGGATCTGTGTTTCCGATTTGGTAGATCTGATCCCAAGGGACCTGGGCACATGTATTGTAGTCTTTCTCTAGTTCCCGTACGATGTTTTCGTAGAGGAATGTAAGAAAAGCTGGGTCATACAGCGAGGCTGCTTCTCGTCCGCCTGGGTAATGTTTAATTGAATCATTACCAAGGCAGAAGCTAATAGCTTTGCAGATTCCGCTTCCTGGACCATTATGCTTTCTGATGAGCTCGAGGATGCGCCTGGCTCGGGTGAGCGGTGTGGTCCCTGTTTCAGGGACAGACCATTTCAACCGGTGCTTCTCAATATCAGCTATTAGAATCCCCAGAGCTTTTATCACAGGGAATGCATGTGCAAACTGGCTGTATGATTTGCGAATCGCAGGAGGAATGGAACCGAAGTGAGTTGGTATGAAGACCTGGGTGAGCGAGGAGTCGAGACTGTGAGAGCCGCTATCGTCTAGGCTGCAAGACAAGAAAATTGTGTCCAGAGATAGCGCATGCTCGTCCGACATCCATGGCCCATCGATCAAAACCAATACTGCTCTTGCGACAAGTATCTCCACCTTCTTCGCTAATATAAAATCCAATTTCGCGTTCGCCAGGAGGGTTCTAAGAGAGACAAACTCGAAATTCTGTGAGTCCTCGTTGACCACATATAGTCGTTTCTCAGGTGCGAGGAAGTTTCCGCGGTCGTCCCACAGTTTGTTACTTTCGTCGAAGAGAAGGATTAGGCAGAGATCTTGAGTCTCTTGGTAGGAAATCTCGCAGATGCACTCATCAGGTCGGGTGCTGTTGCCAGTCAGCATTATAATTACTTAATCATTCCGTTGGAAGGCCTTGCAAAAAGATAATCGCTTCAAACTTACTATCTATCGTTCGTCACGTAGTGGAACTCGCACAGCTGGTCAATGCCGTTGCCTTTGAGTACAAGGAAGAAGTCTTCCATCCGCTCACTAGGAAGAAGCCACCGGGAGTCCAGTTCGACGTAGGCTTTCACGCATCCGCCTAGAGTGAATTCGCTGCTGGGATCTTTTGTCTGCCGCGCATGTTCCCGACATGGCCAGTGGCTATGCAACGTTTCGTACAAATTGTTGATCATCAGCTTGATGTTCGTTGTATCCTGTCGAAGATGTAAAGCTGGGGGAGGATTGTTGGTTAAGCGACTATCTTCGATGGCTTGAGAAATGTCGTCCTCGAATTCCTCATCGATCGTGGCATTGAATTCTTCTAGGAAGGGAAGCAAGCTTCTCAGGTGGTCCGCTCGGTCGGCCATAATAGCTGCTTCTATTGAAAAGCTTCGAGACGTCTTGTGAAGATCAGCCACTTTTAGTAGTAGTAGTCTTGAAGTCTCACGACCGACAGCGTTCTCATGAAATCTACTAATGACTGTATTGTTGGATATAGCTTCAAACTTCATGGTAAGGTTGTCCAGCTTCTGCGCTGCTGTCTCGTCTATTGGCGTCGTTTCGTTCCCGTCGAGGATACCATTCAACTCAGTGTTGAGTAAGCCTAGTTGTGACCGAATAGCCTTGGTATCGTTTCTTCCCAATTCCTTTCTGATAGCTTTTGCTTGCTTAGAGTGATCCCATCGTAGGAGACTATAGAGAGCTTTTGTGACATTGTAGAGTGCGGCCACAGTGTCCTGCGCCATAGTGAAGGGCTATGGTATCATCTGTGCGAGCTCTAAGACGAGATAGTGGGAAGGAGTGTGAGTAGATACTAAATGAAAAAAGATGGGATGCGTAGTGTTCAGTTGTGGTTCCACGATGAAGGTGTTAAAGTTTTGGGATGCAACCATGAGGCTCAGGACTCCTCATCGAGGCGGGGAACAACATACATCGGCTGACACAGGTAGACGCAAGCCATTCACGTGACTTTCTGATGATATTTCCCCTCTCCGCTGAGGTTGCTCTGATTATGGTACCTTGGAAATTGAATTCCTATGCTTCCTTCGCCATGGACACTCAGGCTCCTATCTCAGGTCTTGAGATCTCAATTCTAGCCAAATCCTGTTCTAATCTGCTGGAAGAATGGATTGATAACGCCAAGCCCAAATCAGCAACAGAGCACGAGGAGGCGTTGAGTGCCGCCTTTCGGTTCAATTTATGGGCTCAGAACAATGCGGCGCTCTCAAGAGGGCTTGACTCGATGGACCAACGACTCAGGAAGGCACCTGTGCCGCGATGCATGATTGTAGACTTGCTCGAGGATTTTGCTTCTCATCTGCGATGTACGTCATGTATATGTCAGGATGCTCTTCGGAGAATACACACTGAGTACAATCATCTAGCATGCATACTACCCTCAAGAAGTGCAGCCGTGCAGATTGAACTAGATGGCGATCTAGATGTCTTGTTAGATCAACTATTCCGGATCTCTAGAGGTGTCAGACGGTCTGGTATCTCGCGCAGGCTTACTAGACTTTTCCAGTATATCGAGGAAGACCAAGATGAATTGGCGAAATCCACATCAGCCGAGTTTGAACGACTTGTGCAACAGTACTTTGACTGCAAGATAGTAAATGGCACCTATATGACCCTCGAAAACAGTCCACTCAAGCAACGTCTCGTTGAAACCATCAGTCTCCGACAGAAGTATTTTGATTACCTCACTGTCCAGCGAGCTTCACGACATGACCTGCAGCGATACCACACAGAGCCTGCTTTGACAAGGCGCCGTCATGGAACCTCTAATAGCACTGTATCACGGTTCGAAGCCGTGACTCCGACATCCACTCCAACAACTCGTAATCCGACAGGTCGAAAAAATCCAAGACATATAGCGACCACCACACCTGATTTTCAGCCCAGGTTGAGCGAGCATAACCTGGAGGCTGAAGTGGAGGACTTTGTCGCTGATCTGCCACGAAGACCGATTGTGCCCAAAGAAAAGAAGGATATGGAGTGCCCGTATTGTTATCTTGTTTGTCCGGTCCACGAATTCACTGAACAAAACTGGGCGTAAGTTTGCGGGATCATCTACAAAATCAAACTTATTGCCTCTGACGAATGAACTGAACATACCTCTAGGAAGCACGTCATTCCTGACTTGATGCCGTTCATCTGCATAATCACACCATGCAATGAACCACATGAGATGTATCAGTCAATGAAGACATGGGTTTCACACATGATGAAACAGCACGCACAAAACCTATGGACCTGCATGCACCCAGATCATCCGTCAGCCATTGAATTCGCTTCGGAGCTTGATCTCCGACAACACATGCTGAGGATGCATAGGGAAGAAGTGGATGAGGAGAACATTGACGAAATTGCCCATGATTGCCATAATCGAAGCTCACCTTTGAGTTCCTTTCAAGATTGCCCGATCTGCGGGGATACTGGCTTCAGCGACGATCAAGACGTCCTAGGCCATATTGCATCGCACCTTGTTTGGTTCTCTCAGATTTCGTTGTCCCTTCATATCATCCCAGATGATCTCAAAATGGATTATGATTCAGACGTCGAGGAAGATAGAAGCAGACTGGCTCTTCTTACACGCAGCGAGAACAGGGGACCATCATCGACCACGCTCGGCAAACACGCAAATGAAGACATTGAGGAACCCTTGCAAATCGACGAGCTATCTGGCGACATCAGTGGGCCCGCGCCCGACATTGGTCCAAACGATACTCAGACATGGGAGAATATGGTGGCAGAAGACTTGCACCCACACCATGATCCAAATGACGATATGGTGATCCAAAGAATGCTCCTCGCACAGGAGTCCAGTGCAATGAATGCTAAGACGGAAACAGTTGAAGCAAACACCACCCAGGCGGGGCCCGATCGAGATATTAACCAGAGAGAGGAGAAGGATGAATTTTCTTCTAACGCCACACTCGAAATCACCTGGGATGATCAATCCATATGGGATCCTAAGGCACATAAATACTACTGGAAGGGTGCACGGCTTCAAGGTCTGGTCCTCCTCATGAAAGCCTCTCCCTTTTCTCTCTACTCCCTTTAACCGTTCGTAAGCCTCCTGTGAGCTGACTTTTTCTTTTTAGACCGGAAGACAGTACGGCAATACCTCCATTTTCCGAAAGATTTTGACTCGAATGGCCTCCCGTTGCCGAAGACGAAGGCTCCTTTGGTAGACGAGCTTGGTGAATCATCTTCTGGGCCTATGGAATCGACATGCTTTCGGCCTATCGATTTGCAAGCAAAGACAACTCAAACAGCTCCTCGTATTAAGAGGAATAAAGACAGAGAATATACAGGTCCTAGTAAGCTCTGACCAGCATGCAGCTATTGCATTCTTCCTAACAAAGTACAGATTTGCAGACTCATACAAGTTCAGAGTTCAAACCTGGACGGGTAAGATACTAATGGCTACTGAAATCTCTAGACTGAGATCTTGCTGATGTCTCGCTGACTTGGAATATGTTAGATCATTGAAGTGATGTGGGCTGGACCGAAGGCCGGCGTACTGCCACCAAGCATGACGAGTAGCACTCTCGCAAATGTAGACACTGCATTGGTAGATCACCACGACGCATTTTGGCAAGATCTCCGCCGCTTTATCATAATCAAAAACTGCAAGGGCTACTGTATTTGCGTGTAAGTCACAGATCGCCTCGACTATGCAAATGCAGAGCAACGCTAATGGACACCTATAGCCCTATATATTCATATGGAGGCCATGGTTGTACCAAAAAAGGTATCGAGGCGAGTCAACACGGTATTATATACGATTGCTCGCCTGGAAATCGTCCAGTGCTACTGCAGGGTGAGCCTATGCTTGGCTTTGACCCAATTGGTGTTATTAGAACGCCACCTGACAATCAGCCCATAAACGCTGCATCGAGGGTTAATTACGCGAAGGTCATCACTATTGAACATAACGTTAGGGTGATATTCTTAGGAGAAGTTGTTGCTGAGGATTGGAAAATTGTTAAAAATGCAGTCAAGAGTTTCTTCGACTGACTGAAGCTGCAGGCATGGGGCGTGAGGCAGGTTGCCAGCCAAAATATGTGTTTATGTGTTTTGCAGTACGCTACAGAGAATATACGACATGATCTCATCCTCGTACAATGATTGACCCAAACGCTTTGGAATTGAGAACGTCAAAGTTGGTCATTTCCATGCGTGGCAGAGAATACTCATACTGTTGAGCGCTGCAGAAAGAAGAGAGGAGCAAGAACAGCCAGAAATCTGACTTCTTGAGATTATCCAGCAGCCTGGCCGTTCGATGTGGGCTGACAAAGTCATGCACAGCCGTGGACCAGTGTACTACTGGCTCTCGCACAGACTTCACTGCATGAATAAACCCTCATTTCGACCAGCTCCTCCAAGAGTGATTGTTTCTCAGGGATGTTCACGTTTTTCCACTCTGAAGGGTTGCCCTCCTGGGCGAGTCGCCATGGCAAAGCGTATCAATTTACAACCCCGTCATAGCATGTTAGTGGCCAGCAGCAAAGTGGCCTCATCCCCCTTCCTTGGCCCTTCCAAGGGAAACAGCTCAGTGGAACTGCTTGCAATTCTTTGTCTACCACAAAGTAATCAAAATAAAAGCGCACTCTGTCTATTACTCTGGAGTTTTACGTATTCTTGCAGTTTAATCACTCGCGAGCCAAACACGGGCATCCTCATGCTCCCTTCTTTTCGCATCTTGGACGGGAACTCAACACCAATCCTTACCTTTCTGTGTACGAAAGCAATCAAATTCCGTGGTCAAGTCACCTCCTGATAATGATTTCCACCTCGTGCTCAGTCTAGGAATCCGAAGCAGAGAAGACCGCGTCCTGCTCACATTTCTCTTTTGCATGTGTCGATAGAAAGCATTCCCTTACCGTCCCCTGATAGATTCACTTGGTGGATGCCAGGATGTTACTGCGGGAGGGCCCGTAGGCTTGATCCCAGACCCCTGCCATGCATCCGAGTAGACTGACAAGGGCCAACCTTGAGCTTGTCATCTTGGGCAGGAGGGGGTAACCTTGGTAGTGACGGACTGGGCTGGTGAAACGAGACACGAGTACTTGCTTTTGGTTTTTTTCTTTCTCGATTTGAACAGGTATACAAGATGCCATGAGAAGAACAGGAAGGCCAGGTAAGGTCAAGCTGATCTGAGCGAAGATGAAGTCTGCAAAGCTAAATGGAGAGTGACAAGACAAAAGATACAGCGTAACGTCCTACCATATTTCGGATTTGGGCTGCAGGATGAGCTCGAATGTCACTGTAGTCTGGTACATGTTACTAGCTACATGCCATGGTATGTACGCACTGCTCTGAAAAGAGGTGGCGGGGGTCGTGTATAAATATGATGACAAGGCCAAGTACTAACCATGCTACTTTGGCCCAGGGCACATGCAAAACAGCGGACAAGATAAGGACGGACTTACTGATAGTACATGCATCATAGTGCTTCTGCTAATCATAGCAGCAAGTAGGCCGTCTCAAAATGGGGTGGTGCGCTAATTCTTTGGCTGCTGAAAAGGAAGCAAAGGTTGGCGGGCTCGCAAACACGAGGTGAAGCCATGACTGACCAGCCACCAAGATGATGCAAGCCTCAGACCCTCCCCCGACCACCGACTTTTTTCTTCTTTCTCTTTGACCCTCGTACAGGAACAGAGGAGACAAGACAATGCGATCGATGACCACAGTTTTCCCTCACTTCTTTTTCTCTTTTGTTTCTTTTTCTTTTATTCCTGTAAGAAGTCTGGGTCTCCACTGCCACGCAGCATAGCACGGACGAGAAAGAAACAAAGTGAGCATACAACTGCTCTTCTTTACTTTGTATTTGTTTTCTCGTCCCAATTTTTTTGGGCTGCAAACATCGGGGCTTTACTTTTCCTTCAAAGACCCCCCCACCACCAAAACCCCACCACCAGAACCGCCCCCCTGGCAAATGATGAGCTCACCGCCCAGGCCCCGCGTGCGACGTGAGAGGGACCGTTTTGAAGAGCTCGGGGCGAGGTCCAGCAGAGAGAGCTATCGAGGGCTTGCCCCAGCTGTGCAGATGCCCCCCGCAGTGCTGCCCTCGTCAACGACAAAAACAACCCCAACAACATCCTATCGTCACCATCAACATCAACAGCGTCCTTACCACCATCGAGACAATAGCAACACTACTACCTCTTGCTCGTCTGGCTCACCACCGTCGTCTGCCGGCTCGGATAAGTCCCAGCAGGACTCGCCCACTGTTTCTTCTGCCTCGCCTGCATATCCAAATTACTACGATTACTCCGAAGGCGCTGACGTCGTCGCCACCACCAACAATACTGCCGCCCAGCCGCAGGCGCCACAACGGCAGAAGCAGCAGCAGCAGCAGCTACAGTTACAGGAGCTGCAGCTGCCGCAGCAAAACTCACCAAGACGGAAGCCGATCAACATGGCCATGCAGGTTCCCATCCCACCACAACAGCCACTGCAGCACCGATTGGTCGATCATTCCGCCGGCGGCTCCTCTCGCCCGCGCTCCTCGTCGACTTCAGCGGGTCCTGGCTCTGCTGGTGCCGCCCAGGCTGCTGTCCCTGTCAACCTGACACAAGCTGGAGGCGCTCGAGGACTTGCTCCTCCTCCTCCTCACATGAACCTCAACAGCAATAACCACTCCAACAATTCGACCAGACCTTCTTCTGGAACAACGACATCGACATCCACCTCCTCGTCGTCAACAGCACCTGCTGCAGCAGCTGCAGCAGCAACAGCCCGTGAACCCCAGCCTCCTTCCTACGCTGCTGGGATGATGGAGAGCAAGCCACAGCCCCGCTCCCCTGCAGACGACCTCTTTCCTCCCAACAAGGTCGACCTCGACGCTGCCCGCTACCGTCAGTCCCAACAACAGCAGCAGCAGCAATCTCAATCCCGTCGCGAGCGTCCCACCCCACCATCCAAGGACCCTCGCGACAACAGCAGACGCCCCTCCCAGCAGTCCAACGGCCGCCCCTCGTCCAACACCATGGCTGCAGGCGGTGCTGTCCACCACAGCCACCCTCCTCCCTTTTCTCCCAACGGCGGCGGCGGCGGCGGTGGACGTCCTGTATCACCCGACTCCTCCCTGGCGACGCCGACAGGCCTAGGTCTGGGCCCTGGCATCCAGCGCATGCCGACCCCGAGCCTGGCCAGCTCGGTCCTGCAGCCCCTCGACGCCAAGGTAATCGAGTACGGCGCCCTGATGGCCGAAGCCCAGGCCGAGACCGTCCGTCTCGACGAGGAGATGCGCGCCCTGCAGGAGCGCCAGCGCGAGGCCGAGCAGCGGTTCCTCGAGGCTAAAGCCAAGCATGATGACTACCGACGGCAGCACGCCGATGTGGAGAGGGCGCTGCGTGGGGAGCTTGGCGGCGTGGGTGGTAGCAGCGGTGCTCTGGCGAATGGAGGAGGAGGAGCAGGGGGAAGAGGCGGTCAGTATGGTGTTGGCAGGGACCGCGGTGGACGGGATGGAGGAGGTGGGTTTCATCATGACGACGAGGATGGCGGTGATGGTCGAGTCCCTCCTGTGCCGTCGATGCCCAGCCTGCACCATTATGGCCAGGGCAGCGGCAGCGGGAATCTCCTTCGCGGCAACAATCCGCACCCGGGCATGCAGAGCCAGAGGACCGTCAGCTACCAGAGCGATGACGGCGAAGGGCGTCCTGGGTCCAAGAGGGGTCGCTGGAGCAAGCTATTTGGCGTTTGACGGCGATTGGCCTGGCAACGGGCTGTTTGTTGCTGCGGTGGTGGCGGTGGCGCTGAAGGGCGCACGACAGAGGAGAAGAACAAAATTTGAGCAAGGGATAAATGAATGAATGGGTTGGATAGGGAACTGGATTGGGTTTGAGGGGCGTTTGAGGGTTTCATTTTATTTACGACATGGCTCATGTGGAGGAGAAGGAAATTGCACATGGGCAACGATATCATGACCCAGGAATACAGGTTCTCCTTTCTCTTCTTCTTCTTTTCTTCTTCTTCTCCACATATGATACGATACAGGGGAAAAGGGCTCCAGGATAAGGAATCATGACACTAGTTGCACGACGGGAAGGGAAAGAGAAAGGGAAAGGGAGGCAGGATATATCGATGGACATGGCGTGGCTACGGAGACAGAATGATGGGATGGATGAACCAGCAGATTAATGGACGTATTGTACGTATGGGTATCATTATGTTTCACAACCATAATATAATTATTTCCTTTCCTTTCTTCTTTTCGCTTCGATTCCAGAATGCAGGCCCATCAAATACCACAGATACCGCCTCAAAACAAGTCATTTCATACCTCCATACTCCCTTGAACACACTCCCTCCCAACCACAACGACCCAAACTTCAATAATGCATCATTCTACCCTTTTGATCACACATTACTACATTTTCACATCTACTCGGCTGAAATAAGCATCAGCCAAGTCCCTCGGCCTCGACTCCTCATCCAACCCATACGGCCCCAAAGTAGGCGAATCCCGCGGCCTCAACAGCTCTCCAAGTCCTCCTCCTCCTTCTCCTCCCCCTACCCTCCTCTTCCCCATCTGCTGCTGCTGCTCCTCCCTCCCGTCGCTTCCATCATCGTTCCCATGATCCTCCATCGTCGGCGTCGTTGTCGGCGTCGTTATCCCCATCATCCCTTCGACATAACGCACCATATTGCCCGCACTGTACGTGGACGATCGTTGCGTCGAGACGTAGCTTGGCCGTGCAGACGACGACGCCCCTTCTTCTTCTTCGAGTGTCGTCAGAGCGCCGAAAGGGGAGTGGGAGTGGCCTGGGTACATGCTCGTCATCATCACCAGCGCTGTTGGCGGCGGCGGTGGCGCTGCTGTGACTGGTGATCTCTGCGGAGTGGCCAAGGTAACCTGGTCGCTTTGCCAGCTGCTGTTGCTGCTGCTTCCGCCACCACCTGTGCTGGCGCTCAAGAAGCCGCGCGTGTTCGCCGCCATGGGTGGTGGTGTCATGGTCGTGTAGGTGTTGTACCAATGACCGCCGCCAGGAAGCAAATAGTCCATAGATTCTGTGCTTCCTCCATAGTACCGCTGCTGCTGTTGCTGTTGTTGTCGTCGTCGTTGTTGTTGTTGTTGTTGCTGCTGTTGCTGCTGTTGTTGTTGTTGCTGCTGCTGCTGCTGCTGCTGTCGTTGTTGGTCCATGGCCACCACCCCAACCACATTGTAGAGGGAAGTTTCATCCATCATCGAAAGACCAGCATCAGGTATATCGACCAGTCCAACCAATCCGTGTCTACTCAACGGCCTGGCAGGGCGCACTGGAGGTGGCGGGGGCGGCAAAGGAGCAGGAGTTTGCTTGGGCACCATGTCGCTGGGCATCATCATATCATCGTCGTCGTTCTGCCGCTGTATGAGGCGGAACTCCTTGGGCGAGGAGCGGCCTCGGTCGTAGGCTGGGAGTAAGAGGCGGAGGGCGGGTAAGGAGGAGGCGAGGATGGTTAGGGTTGGATCTATCACCGCCGTGAGGAGGATGTGTATGTTCTGAGCTGGAGAGAAGGGTACAACAAGAAAGTGAGAGGTCTCAGGTCAGCTATGGTGAATTTCTTCTCATCTTTTCCTCCTGTTGTGCTTTGCTAGGTTGGAGGAAGGCTTACTTGTGAAGTTGGCATCTGTCAGGAATGAGATCTCAACTGCTGTTGCGATGGCGCCTGCGGTGGCCCTGAACGACGGGTAATAAACATGATCAGCCTTCGTGCGTTTCTTGTGTGGAAAACAACTATACATCCCACTAAGTGACACTCACATCAGACCTAGAGCCACCAGGACACTGACGCCCATCTTCTCGCTACGATGAAGGCCGCTCGACCACACGAGCATGACACCAACGACAACCAGTGCCAGGTCGCAAAATGCAAAGTACGCTGATCCAAGAGGCTTATTTGTAAGCGTTTCTGTTGTCTTCTCCGCCATGAGAATATAAATATGGATATATCTTCAATCTTGACATGAGATCGAGAGAAAAAGGTAAAGGACTGCTTACCTTGTGCGCTGATTTGGATTGCGGTATCGACCCGTCTGGGCCAGCACATTCCATTGGCATCATCGTTCCATGCCCCGAGAACCGGTCGACACCTCATCCAGTGCGCCAGAATAGTACCAATTGCCTCCATGTTGGCGGAAGCGATCACCACGCCCAGGGCCCATAATGCGCGCCGACTCCTTCCGAGTCCCAGGAGCGAGATTCCCAGCGCAGACTTGCTCCACGCCGCAGCTGTGATGGCGAGTGTACGAGCAACATTATCGAGGAGGAGCAGTGACGAGGAGGGTGACGACGGGGAGCTGGTTGTCTGTGTTGTCCTTCCCAGCCCGAGGGCAAGCTCGAGGGATGAAGTGGTAGAGTAGAAGACGACGAGGACCTGTTGGAGCGTTTTCGTGTCATGTTAGTCCTTATTTTTTCTTTCCTTGGAGCTTTGCGTGTCTCCACGCAGATCGATGATGAGCAGACATCGAAGGAGGAAGGCCAACTGCCTGCATACCCATGTGACAACCAGAAAAACATCGTCAGCCACCAAGCCAACCCTTCTGTACCATATTGCAAAGAACCGCAGGGCAAGAAAAAGGCCGGCCACGATGGTCAGGGCCCACGTGAAGATGTGTGTGAAGAGGACGGTCTGCCCGTCTGTAAGGCCTCGGAGGACCAACCTGGATGGAGTTGTCGTGGTCTGCGCAGCGGAGGACAAGAAAGAGTAGAGGGCCATTCCAGTCCACGGTGGGACCATGTTGGTTCAACCTGGATCACTTGTCCAGACAAGATGGGTTGCAACTCATGAAGCGAAGGAACCTGTCCGTTTAAACTATTACTCAAGATGGGTTGGTTGGTTGGACCACGTCTTACCGAAGAAGGGAGCCAAACCGCCCCAGATGGGATTCCCAGTGGGATGGGCGGGTGGCGGTATAATTATCAAAGGAGGGTGTGTGCATCTTCCTTCGTCCTCCCCTCCTTGATCGAGGAAAAAGGTTGACGGCGGCTGCAGAAGATTCAGCCAGCCCTCTTCTATCATATATCACATAAAATCATGGATGCCCAACTTGATCATGAACCGACCTACCTGCAAGAAGCAAGCTGCGAGGTGGGACCCCATCTTGCATGGACTTTTTCAGCCTCGGACCGGGGGAACCAGAGAGGCATGCATGAGCACATCTCCACAGAAACCTGCAGAAGCAAGTTGCAAATAAGAATTTTTCTTTTTAACCTTTCTATTCCCCCTTCCTTTCCCTTGAGCCTGTCTCTTCGGCTCGTGGGGGTGGAGGAAGGGGGACAGCAAATAGGGAAGGGGGAGAAGAAAAGCGACAACACTCTAGGACCGGGATACTTTGGGATTCTCAAGGTGCAATTCGACCGGCATGGGTCTCGATCGTATGTCGTGCGACAATCATCCCTCACCCAAGACCGGGTTCCAAGGAGACCCCAACATGAGCCTCCTCGTCATCTTCACGGGACAACCCTGGGCCGGAATAAATTAAAGAAAAACTCTGGTGCTCCTCCTCCCTTTTTCTGTTCGCTACAGGAATATGCAGGTCACTGACCAGCGGCATCGTTAATAACATACACGGACTATTAGGCAGTCTTGCATGCGGCGCTTTTCGTGGGCCACCTCCTCCACCTCCTGCGGGCTGGGACGGGACGGGGGGGCGAAAATAATCCGTTGAATTCCCAGAACGGTAGACGGCAGCGAGCGAGCTTCGGACATGTGCCAGATGATGTGACGTGAGGGACAGAGGGTCCGAGTAGCAGATAAATAGGTTCCTGTGGCAAGGGGGGATGGGGGCATTACTCGTTTTGTCTTGATTTATGGGCCTTCATCCGGGGGCCGGCCAGATCCGCATGAGGTGTCTAGACTGGCGCCTGGAGGACACCTTCGAACCACGGCTTTGTGTTTTTTTCAATTCTCCCTTTTCTCTCATGTTACCATGGGGGCCAGGGATCTTCTGTTGCAATGCTGGGCCGTTGCCTGGGGGTTTAACGGTTGCACATTCGGTACCAAACTTTGTGCTGGGGGCAGGTTATACAGTTCATCAGTATAAAACGGGTAGGCGTTTGGGAACGGCCGATCCACGCATGCATGTTCGGATGAGATGTCCACACATCCCAGCTCCCTCCCAATGAACAATCTTTCTTCATACCTGTGCTCTGGTAAGACCACACAGGAGGGAGGAGGGATAACAGTCCAAATCTCAGATCCTAGATCTGTCACAAGAGACGAATTCCTCCGTCCAAGGCGTAAAAAGCGCTGTGCGCCTAGGGAGCCCGTTGGCTTGGGTGGCTCATGTGAGGGGAGTTTCACAGTCCGGATGACACATGTTCTAGAAGTGCCAGAAAAAGCATATACTACAAAAGGCGGGCAGACCCAGGACCCCCCTCCTCTTCCCCAACTGGGAGAATCGAGCAAAGATCCGCAATTAGCCGCCTGCAGCAGTCTGTGTCGCAACCTTGGAACTAGTGCGCGTACATCAGAGCCAGCAATATGAGAAGCATGCTGAATAACAAACCTGTGGGTGTTCAATATCGACAAAGGTGCTTTAGACATTTGATAAAGGAGGGAACATACAGAAGTATGTACCACGCGCTGCACAGTGTAACAAGTCCTCCACGGGCGATTCCGCGAAGCTCTCTCCGCTGCAGCCTGTATGGCTATGATATTCCTGCATGAAGCTACAAGCACTTGCAGCACCACATTTTTCGTATACATCACATGCATAAGCACATGCATTCAGGTCGTATGACAAACCAGGATGATTTCACCACCGATTAGAAAAGTAACACCGTAAGGTTGTTCTCTTTTCTGTGATCTCGCTGGACACTACAAACTCTGCCGTCCGATGCATGTTTGCGGCGTCGGCAGAGGCTCCATGAGGTTTTCATTTTGCCGCGCGGACTCCATCTTAAAGCCGTATCGTACAACCGTGTGTATATTGTGGCTTGGCCTGGCCGTGGTCAATGACGACAGAATGGCCTGTCGGTTCAGCGCCTCTCGGCTCACATTGGTCATCGGACGAAAATGAGAAGGGAGTGTTATCTTGCAAGGCCTGGTTAGGCATCAATGGGGTCTGTTTGGGGGTCCTTGGGGGTCCTCAGTCTATTCAGTAGCTTCGTTGAGGACTACCAGTGAAATGCCCTTACCGATCTCCAAGCAGTGGTTATCTTGAGCAGTACAGGAGCGTTCCACGACAGGCGACGCACGTCTCGCATGGCGGCACGGGGATCATGTACTTTGGGGGGTCATACTTGTAGGGCCGTTCGTCCGTCATACTGTCTCACCAATAGCCTGCTTCTTTCTCAGATGCAGAAATTCTTCTTGCCCGTACTTCCATGTCGTGGCCTGTAGATTCCAGTAGTACTCAAGTATCCACTCACATCTTTGTTGCTTTTGGTATACTTTCCAGAAGGCCATCTCGGCCTGTGGGTGTATGTCTCAAGTTTGGGAAACATTTATCAGCATACCGGGATAGAGATATGTGCATGTGATATGATATTTACTTGGTTATTGGTACAGAAAGGCGTCTCGTGTATACACACAAGTACGTTATTACAGTCATTATAGGAACACGTGCAAAACGTGGGCTATCTCTTGTGATATACTGTGTTTCAATCCCAGTCATTGCTGTAAATATACGAAGATCATCGCACATGTGCCCGCAGACTTGGGCCTTTGCGAGATGAAAATTGATCAGCGAGGGCCCATATAATAGAAGTATTAAGGAGCTAAATGGTACGCATGATCAGAGTATTTGTCAAAGAAGCTGTGAGTGAGTCGTTATCATATCTTGTTATGCCCTAGTGAAGCTGATATTGGTTAGGAAGGTCTACAACTGAGGCATCACGAGATTCAGAATATGTCTCATAACGTACTCTATTAATATTGTTTTCAATATATAAGTAATTACTTGGTATTTATCTAGATATGTCTTTTAGGAGCATATCTTGTGATCATTGTGTCCTATTTGGGGGGCAGTGCCGATTTGACTTCTGAAGTATTGTCTTGGAGGTAGAGGTATGAAGCGGGTTATTGATGTCTATTACTCCATGATGAGACTCGAGTGTAGCGAAAGTAACAATGTGAGTAAAGTTGTTGTGGTCGAAGCTATACGGTTGGCACGATGTTCCGGGTCCTTCTCGACACGAGAGGAGATTTGGTCTGTTCTGATCACGAGCTCCCAACCCAAAACTAATGGTAATCACTTTCTCCGGTGTCATTAATTGGCTCGAGAAGGCGGGTCACTTCTCGCATTATTAAGCGATTCAGACATTTCGAAACATGGAAATGAGAGAAAAGAAAGCCACTCGTCTTGCCCATGTCTTGATGTGGGAGTGCATGTGAACATCCGGACGCAGCGGGCGTTTAAATTATGCGAAGGAACATCTGCACGTAACATTTCCACAAATTGGATGGAAAGACGACTTGCGATTCTGTGCTGAAAGTCTTCCTTGATTGTTGTACAATTATCACATACTTTATGAGGGACACGAATCCCCTGAATTCTGCTGATGTTCATTACAATCAAGTTGTTGAAGTTGGTATGCACACCCTACGCATCCCTCATGTCTTCTTGTCCATCATTTTCAGACTTTCACAAGGTTTGATAGACTTTGGATACCTGTGTACCTTGAACCTCTGCTCAGGATGCTTTGCGTCACCGTGATCCGGATCATGGGGTTCTGGCTGATCATGAAAAGATGAGGGAACGCGATTACGCCCAGCAACGGCTTGCGGTTTTGAGTCTGCCTGAATACCCGAGTGCTGTGCCTCCAGCAGTCCTTTGAGGCTAATTCTATTGGCGTCAGTGATCAACAGATGGTACTGTATTCATTGGATATCTGAACGACAAATGCAACGGCGGACGATGTTGTGCAGGTCGAGGGCGGGGCTGTGCATTTGTTTACTGGGGTCCGCACCGTAGCCCCTGCCAGGCCTCCAACTGCAGCATTTCAGCTTGTTCTGTAGAACGGTTCCACATTTGCTTCGCCTCTGCGCCTCGGCAAAAGAGACTGTTGGTTCTCACCTCGCTCAACAAGAAAAGCCGTCCGTTGGACATCATGACACATCGCGGAGTATGCTGATGTAGGCGGTCCAAGGTTGGCAATCCTTCGATCATATATAGTCCTAGTGAACTCAGATATTTCGTGCCTCGATCGAACCTCCATCCTCTTTCATATCTTCAATCGAGAGCAGCAGATCGCCACCAGTAACGACACTTTCAGGGTTCCACGATGTCCGCTCTTCACCCTATAAACCCGCCTATGGGGCGCTTGGAATTTATCAACGCTCAACAGGAGACGACGCTCATACTCAAGGAGAAGGTGCTGTCGCTCACCGGTGACGCTTTCGATATCAAGGTCGATCCGCGGAATGGACGAGATCCCTACCCCCTCTTGAAAGTTGACCGTAAGTAGTGAACGCCCATATGCGGTATGGAAGTACCTTTTTCCCTGAGTAACACTTTTTGTGGAAAGCGGTTCCATGTCTCTTGAGGTCATTCTGACATCCAACAGCCAGTATGCTCACGAGCAAGAGGGCTTTCTTTGATATGACGGGCAATCATCTGTTCGATCTCAAGAAGGAGCACCTCCATCTTGTCCACGAGTACATGAAACTCGTCGACGCCAAAGGCGAGAAATTCTGCGAGATCAAGAAAAACCACACAAGTACGTATAATGAACGATGATTACTCCACAAACAAACACGTGCTGATAACGGAAATAGTCGGCTTCGGGAGCAAGTTCACGATAACGTTCACGCAGCCGGGCGGTGCAGAGCAGGTCTTGGTGATGGAAGGGAACTGGCGCGACTCGGTAGCCGAGATCAAGCGCGAGGGCGGCGGCGGGGTGTGTGCTGTCGTGCACCGCAAGTCCGCCTTCAAGAGCCTGAGCACATTTTTGTTCGATCAAAATACGTACAGCGTCACTGTTGCTCCGGGAGTCGACTATGCCGCTATTGCCGCGGTGTGTATCGTCTTTGACGAGTGGGAGAATGACGCGCCGTGATGTTGGGCGGGAAGTGCAGGCTCTTGGTTCGATAGCGTGTGTTTATTGGGCAGACATTCGCTTCTGTCTATTTATTGTCTTTTGATCTTTTCTGCTACGGTATAGTGAGCAAGTCAGAGCTTGTCTCGCAGTATCTTTGACCATTATTCTAAAAGGCTGGCAGGTTGTTAGTGAGAATGGCTAGGTTCAAACAATCGTATAAGCTTTGTTTGAGAATTAGTCTCTTAACAATTGAGGAAATGGTGATGTTGAAGAACATCCTCGTACCAGCCTGAGAGTCTTTCTTTCGGCTACCTCCGACCGCTCTTGAATGGTCATTCGTCTTCCTATCCTTCCCTCCCTGCTCTGGTGCTTGTGCAATCATGGGCGGTCTAGACCACCTCCTTTTCGACCGCGCCCCAGTCTGGCGACTGCTCTCCTTTCTGTCTTGAGTGGATGGTGCGCCGCAGTACACAACCTGTGCGAGAGCGAGGCCCTTAGCCTTACCCAAGCCAATATGCACATCATTTTTGACACCAGCTCTGGCGTGAGTAACACACATTTACTATGTATGACTACTGACTCTTCACATTCGTCCGTTACATAGTATTATTGATTATGTCATCAAGATTGCTTCCAGGATCGTGAAGATCACCTCTACCGCCCCACATGTCTTGGGTCTTTCAGACATTTCTCGAGTTGACAATGACTTGCTCCATCTTAGAGTCAAGTCGGCCTTTTACCATTGCAGCATGATCGTTTTGGGATCGCGTATTGCACCTCTGTTATTGAGCTGAAATTTTTTTTCTGCTCCCGTCTTTTCTCCCGCACGGGAAAATGGGCGCTCCGGCCATGAACTTTAGACCTCATGGCTAAGCTGGATCGAGGTTCCTCCGCTCAGGTGGCTTTCCATGATAGCCTTTTTTTCTTTCCCTTTTTCCCCCTTTTTCTTTCTTTTGTTTCCTTCCCTTCCTCCCCTCTCTATTTTCTTCTCCTTTTGTTGGCGGATATGAATGAGGAACCGGTATCCAGTCAATTATGAGCAAACTAACCTGAACAGAGTGACCACGCATCCAATTGTTCTATAAGTTGCCCCCTCCCTTTTCCCTGTGCCTGGCTAGGAAGCGTCAAGTGGGGATGTAAGATGCGAGGAGAGGTGCAGCATAAGCACATCCCACCGGCGCTCTCACGACACTTGTCAATTGGCCAGTAAATCAACCATTCCAATTTCATCATCACAGCAACACGCCACACGATGGGTCCATGGTGGCTTAACCACAAGCTCCAATGATTCCGTATCTCGGAGGATGCAGAGGAGGAAAGGGGAAAGGGAAGCGACTCGACCAACTGGGTGCGAACTTGACCAGATCCGGGGCGCGTACCCAGATTTGACGCTATCGTGAGCGAGTCTTACATGGCAGACCAAGCCCATTTGGTGTAAGCGATGCCCTGGAAAGGAAACGTGGGGGATGCGCCATGGCAGGGCTAGTGGGCGAAGAACACGTTCTGCGGCTGAGATGGGGCGAGCCCAAGTCATGAAATTACCCATCAAGCCAGTGCGCTTCGTGAGGCCTTTGGTCATCCAAGGTTGTAGAGGCCTTTCTGTCTTTTTCTATTCTCCTTTCCTTTCATTCTTTCTGTCTCAAAAGCAGTAGTAAAAGGGGGGGGGGGACTTCAACTGCGGTTGTGTCTCTCGTGACTTGCTGCAATTTGGCAGAAGATAAACACAGTGGATGGCCCCAAAAAGACAGGATCGGGATGTCACACAAGGAAGCTTAATATTCTCCGAAAGAGTATTAACGCTGGTGCCTATGGGTGGGTCGTTGATAAGGAGAACATTACTATGAAAAGAGGTTGCGATGCAACCTCGACGAGGGATGCTAGGGCAGATTAACATTGTCAAATGTTAAAATGGGTCCATTGCACATATGCAGGGCTTGGCTCTGGGGGGGGAAGACGGAGGGACACGATGAACCCTCCCTGCTTCCTATAATATTACCATCTCACCTCGTTTTTCCTTTTCTTCCCTCCTTCTTCTTCTTCCCTCGCTCGCTTTCTTTTTTCCTCGACGGCCAGGTTCAGGTTCAAGCGACCAAGTCTCATCCTCACGCTCGTTCCGTGTGTGTTGTTCCACAGCACTTCCACTCATTCTTTCTCTCTCTCTGTCTGTCTAATTCTTACACGAACGACACTCGTTTTCTTTTTTATAATTAATCATCATGCGTACCTCCTCTCTCGCCCTCCTTGCCCTCAGCGGCGCCGCACAGCTGGCCACCGCCATCCAGTTCCTCAACCCGGCCGAGAACGCGACCCTGGTCAAGGGCACCACCTACGAACTGGATTGGTCCAGCGTCGACACCGACCCGACCACCCTGAGCGTCTACCTGGTCAACTTTGTCAACTGGCCTCCCTACTACCAGGAGCTTGACCTGGCTGTTGACACCAGCGCCGGCGAGGCCTCTGTCCGCATCCCCTGCGACATTGACTCCTCGTACGGGTATCAGTTGTAAGTTCCAACCAACCCAACCGAGGGGAGAAGAAGAAAAAAAAGGAAAAAAGAGAAGAAAAAAAGAACGAGAAAGCGCCCAAAGGAGGATCCAAGATCGAACTTACACTAACAAATCAACAATAGCAACGCCATCAACGGCACCAACGTCTACGTGATCTACGCCCAGACCCCCAAGTTCTCCATCGGCGGCGCCAGCTGCGTCGACCCGGTGACCACGTCCTCCGTCTGCGCGGCCGCTCCCACCGCGACGGTGACCGTCACGGTGCGTGGCAACTCTTCCTCCTCATCATCCTTCACCACCGCCACCGGTGGTGCTGCTGCTGCCCTGAACCATGCCTCTTCTGCTTCTGTCACCACCACCACCACCTCCACCTCCTCGGCTGCCGGCTTCTCCGGCACCTGCCCCTCGACCATCGGTTGGAAGGGCGACTACGGCCACCCAGTCACGCTGACCAGCGTCCCCCACGCAGACCGTGGTGTAGCGACCCACACCCCCACCGCCCCCGGCGCCCAGGGTGGCGACGGCGAGGGCTACTACTGGAAGACCAAGACCGTGCCCAACGTCGCCGCCGCCGCAACCTCGACCGGCGCACATGCTGAGGCCGAGGGCTCTGGCAAGGGCAAGGGTCTGACCGGTGCAAAGGCTGGCAGTGGCTCCAAGGGATCTTCCAGCGGCTGCCCCAAGAGCAAGCCCGCGAGGAAGAGACACTCCGACAACGGCCACACCGGCCAGTTCCCTCGCAACGTCAGGAAGGCGTGATGGAACCAAGATGGATCTGTGAAGAAATGAACAAGAGAGAGAGTTGGTCTCTTTGAGCAGTGTTGGTAGGAGGCCTGTGCTGTGGCTGTTGCATTGGCGCCTGTTGGGTAACATGGCAGCATTTACTACTAGATAATTTCGCATTTTTTGTACTGCTCTTGCGGGAGGACTCAACACCTGCCCTCTGTTCTTGGTTTCGTGACCAGCAGCGTCGTCAAGATAGGATAAAAGGAAAAGAAGACGAATAATCTTAATTCGGATGATATGATATTCTGTGGCCCAATCCGTGCTTTTATTTATTTTTTTCCCTTGCCGAACTGTGAGGTGTAGAACAAAACCCCTACTCTCAGCGTTATCCAATACAAATACACTGCAGAATGCGTCAACAGGATCGCCTTCAAGCAGGGCAGAAGGTAAAAAAGAAATCAAGTCATCAGAATGCCAGAGAGTGCATTGAACAAGGAGAAGAAGAAGAAGAAGAAGAAGAAGAAGCAATAGCCCACAGACCAAATCACCAAAGGTATCATACAGTCGCCATCTCCACCCTCCTTCGCCGACCACTCACAAAACGCCCATGCTTGCGCCCATGATCAGAAACAAAGGAAACCAACCTTCTCCCCCACGATGCTGCTGGCTTCGCCAGAGAGGACACCAGTCTGATCCCATCCCCAAGCACAGACTCTCCGACAGGCTCCATCGCAGGCAACGAACCTCTTCAGTTGTCAGCCGCAGAGGCCGACCGTGAGGCTGCGGGGCTCTTCTTGCCCAGCGACAGCGCCGCCTGCAGCTTACGGTGCTTCTCGCGCTTCGCCTCTCTCATCTGCGCCTCCCTCGCGATCTCTTCCAGATCCAGGAGTCGCCGACTTGCTTCTGTCCGGTCCAGCATCCGACCCTCGCGCTCCGCCTTAAGTTTGCCCTCGAGGTCTTTCAGCCGGTGCATCCACTTGATGTCTGCGTCGGACGGCGCTCCTGGGGACAGCAGCGGCACTGCGCCTGCGGACGCTGGACCCGGGTCGTAGTCACGTGCGTAGTCTTTCGAATTCGAAAGCGTGACGGCTTCATTCTCTGTGTGTGCGCGCGAGATTGTCGAGGGTCGACTGGCATCGCGACGGACCGACGAGGAAGATGAAGCCGTCAGAGCCGGCCCGTACGTCCGACTGGTCTGACGGCTGGAGCGCGACCGTTCTGAAGATCCAGACGGCCGATCGCGCGGTCCGGTTGGGATGGCTGGGCTGGGACTGCCACCATCAAAGCTCCTATCGCCGCGGGGCTCTAGAATTGCATCCTGTGCTGCGCGCGCGCGCACCTCGTTGGCAGTTCGCAGGGTTGCATTGTCCACCTGCAGCTGCCTGTTCACATCTTCAAGCTTCACTATGCGCTGGCGCAGATTGTCCACAAGAGCCTGTGACGCCACGCCGCCACCCCCTATCGTGCCCGTGGCAATACCGTTCCGCACAATCGACTCGACCTTATCAAGCTTCTTCATGCGTTTATCAAGGGTTTCCTCCAAGTGTTGATATTCCTTCCACAGCTCGCGCTCAATGCTCTTTACGCGATCTTGGAACTTGCCCATGATGGACTCGATGGTCCTGACAGCAGCCAGCAGATTCTTGCTAAAGCCGGGCAACATGGTGGCCACGGCCTCCAGTGAGGGCAGTGCACGCCCGCTGATGAGGCTGTTGTCGTGCGCCCAGTCGGTGCCACAGAGGGTGGACAGCCTTGTCCATAGCACCAGGAGGAGGCTGTTTCGCTCGTTCAGCTGCTCCTTGAGCGTGGACTCCAGCTTGGCAAGCCGTTGCTTGTCTCTGCTCTTGGACGACTCCAGCTCCTTGATGCGCAGCTCAGCAGTGGACATGTTGCCGTGGATATGAAGCTGCGTCTTCTGGTACGTATCGAGCTCATGCTTCGTGGTGCGATGGAGCTGCTTCTCCTTGTCGAACATCTCAGCCAGCCGGCGGGCCTCGAGCGCGGAGGTCTCGAGGAGCTCGTCCCGGTGTTTCAGCAGGCGCTCCTTGTCGTTAAGAGCCGTCCGGGTGGTGTCGAGCTCACGGCATGTCCTGTCAAGATCATGCTGAAGCTTGGAGATGTCGCGGAGGAAAGTGGACTTGGTGCCGTTGAGATCACCAAGCGCCTCTCTGAGGTTGTTCTCCAGCTCTTGCAGCCGCTCCTTCCACTCGGCCGCCTCGATCTCTTGCTTAGAGAGGCTCTTGCGCAGCTTTCTGGACTCGTCCTTGGCCACCGTCAACTCCCTGTTGAGCTGGTTGACCACCTGCTGGACCTCCTCCTTCTCCTGGTTGGTGACAATCTCGTGCTGTTGTCTCTCGTTCTGCATCTGTGCCTCTAGTTCCTTGGTTTTGTCCTTCTCCTCGCGGAGGACAACCTCGAGTTGCGCCACCTGGCCGACAAGGTCGCCAATCTTGAGTTTGTCCCCTTCTTGCTCCTCGCGCAGGAAGGCGATCTCGCCCTGGTTGGATTCTTGTTGCACACTGAGGCGGGATACTTTGTCGTTGGCCGCCATGAGCTTCTCCTCCAGGTCCTCGAGCTCCGTGTTGCTCTGTGTCAGCTCTTCCTCGAGCTGTTTGATCCGCCGGAGCTGGGCCTCTTGGGTGTCCTCGAACCGGATCATGTCATCGCTCAGCCGGCGCATCTCTTCCTGCAGGGCTTCTTGGTTCTCACTGCGCTCGACAAGCTCCTGATTGAGCCGAGCGATCTCTGTGTCTCGCTGTTCAGCCTCCGCTTCGAGGTGGTCAATCTCGTCCTGTGCCTCCGTCCGCAGATTGTTGAACTCTTGGTCCATGCCCGAGTTCTCTTGAAGGAGTTCATCTCGCTCTTGTTGCAAAGCCATGAGGTCATTCTGGGTGACTTCGAGCTCTTCTTGCAGCTGCAGGGCAGCCGTCTCCACTTCTTTCCTGGTTTCCAGCTCGGCCTCATACTCCTCGACGTAGGCGTTGAGCTCTTGCTGCAGGTCCTGGTTCTGCATCTTGGCCGCACTGAGCTTGTCACGAAGCTCAGCCAGCTTGTTCTCGAGTTCCTCCCGCTCGGGATCCTCGTCGAGAGTCGCTGTACGGGTAGCCTGGCTTCCTCGTGATAGCGGCCGGTCATGCACGCCAGAACGAGAGGCGGAACGATCCAGAATACTGTCGAGAGTTGAGCTGGCTGTGCCACTACGGCGCTGTGCCATCTTCAGGTCCTCGATCTCTTGGTATAGCCTCTCCTTCTCTCGGTTTCTCGAGGTCAGCATGGACGTCTGTGCACCGACTTCGCGCCTCAGCTCCGCATTTTCATGCCTGAGCTGCTCGCTTTCGCGGCGAAGCTCTTCCACCAGGGTGACGCTGACGCTCATAGTGCCTGTCATCTCTGACTCTGACATCCTTGACCTTGACCTCGACGGCGATTCGGGCCTGGGCTTCCTTGTGATGTTGTAGATATTGGTGGTATGCTGTAGACCAGTGCCGGCTGAGTTGCCGGTCGAGCTCATCGTACCATTGGTCATCTCCTGCTTCAGGCGAAACACCTCGTCGCGCAGTCTCTTGTTCTCGTCGCCCAGCCTCTGATTGTCCTCTTCTGCCTGCTCTCGGCGCCCTGACTCCTGGGCGTACAGCTCCCTCCACACCTCCGTCTCGTCGTCTTGTCCAAGCGAGTCTCCTATGCGGCTCGCGTTGACGGCTTGAAGATTCTTGACGACCTCCGCCATGCGCCTCTTTTCTGCCTCCTTGTTCAGGCTTTCTTGCCTCAGCCGCTCAATCTCAGAGACGAACTCGTCGACCCGTTCGCGCAGATAGAGAAGCTCCTCTTCGTTGGCGGCATGCTGCTCGTAGTCTTCTGCCGTCTGACCAGTCGAGGACGCACCGCTCTTGGCTGTCCCGGGTCGCTCGTCCTCGTCCTTGAGCTTTCTCTCCAGCTCCTTCACGCGGCGCCGCAGGACCTTGTTGTCGCGCTGCAGGACGGCTAGGCTTGTCTTGAGCTCCACATTCTCCGAGATCATTTCCTTAATACCTTCTTCGGATAGCTTGTCAAGACGATCGCTCAAAAACATGACCTTTAGCTTCAGATCAAAGTTCTCCTTGGAGAGTCGTTCTATGGTGCTGCTTTGTTCTTTGAGGGTGAGGTTTCGGCCGGTGCGAGTGGTGCTGGCGCTGGCACCGAGGTTCACCTCTGACATCTTCCGCCTGGGCGTCACGAGGCCGCTCTTTGTCCTGTACTCCCTGGCCAGCGACTCAGGCACCTGCACGTTCCTAACGTGTCTCGCGATCACTGTGTCGGTCGGCTCGGTCAGAGATTGTTTCGGGGCTCTGGGCGTCTTAAGCTGGTCTCCAAAACGAATGCCCTCGTCCTCAGTCAACGGCTCCAGCGGCTCCATGCCTATGCGCCCAGTCGAGTCCTCGCGAAAGTCTGACACCATGCTGCCCATACTTATCTGGCGTGTAATCATGTTGCTTATGCTGCTATTCCGCGACATGTTCATCGCCGGCACGGCACCACCAGACTGTAGGGCGTAGTCCGCACGGAGATCCGCTGTGCCGACGGTAGCGTCACTTTCGGTGTCCCCTGCGGCGAAGTCGGAGTCGGAAGATCGCTGGCTCGACATGCGACTGCGCAGGTACTTGGGACGCTGTCCGCCCTTGAGAGCGTTGCCAGGCGTGTTGCCAGCGTCCACGCTGATCTTGGGTATGCTCCTCTCCGTGGTCTTCTGTGATGACGAGGCTTTCGAGGCTGTGGACGCCGTGCCGGCTTGTAGGAAGTAGTCATCCGCAGCTGCACTATCCCCTGAGCCGTCGTGACCAGGCTCGTCCTTAGCGTTGCTGTGTCTCGACATGGCTCTTGAGACGGTGCGTGCAGTGGCAGCGCCCGTTGGTGAAGAGGAAAACCCCTCGAGGGCAGAGGTGTCGCTCGATCCATGTAATTGATCTGGTTGTTGTTTTTGTTGTCCAGCAGAAGATGTTTTCTCTCCTCTCATGAACGGACTCTTGTTCACGTCTTCGCGCCGCGGGGCAATCGTAGGCAAGGAAGGCTCGTCATGTTGGACTGGATGGGACGTGGGGCGGGTGGATTTGATCGAGGAAGGAGGGCCTGACTTGGGAGGCTTGGAGGGAGAATCGAAAACGAAGGTGTCGTCGAAGCCGAGCGAGTTGACGGTAGGGAGGGGAGAGAGCGGGGTGGTGAAGCTTGATTCCATGTCCTGGAGGCGCTTCCGAACCATATGTGCTGTGTAGGAGTCGTTGGGATCTCTTGCGGGCAATTCGCTGTGCCCTTCTGCATAACTGGGCTCTCCTGGCGAGAGTGCGTGTTGATCACCGCTTGTTCTTTCTTGAGCCGACTGATATTGTGAGATAACCGGCGGCCTCAAGTCTGGGATAGTATCTGCACTGAACGCAGTCTGCGGCCCTGTCCGCATCTCATGGGTTGGTGTAGGGATGTCGCCCAGATCGTCGTCGTGCTCCTCTCCCTCTAGGCCGGGCCAATCTTCCTCATTGGGGGATTCATCGTCTGGTACTCGGTATGCGGTCGACGGGCGCGACAACTCGCGCCCGTAATGCTCGTTGTCGAGGTCGTCGCCTGAGGTGCTGCTAGCTACTGTTGTGCCCGAGGACGAAGGGGGGAGAGGTCTCGAGGCAGCTACGGCAGCCACATCACTGCTGCCGCCGTCGTCTTCCATTCTGTGTGATTCACCTTCCGTGGTCTATCTCCTGCAGCAGGCCTTGTGCATGTGTCCCGTCGCCGCCCCCTCGTGCGCGCGTGGCGCCGTCTCGTCTGGGGCGGACCCGTGCGATGAACTCAATATCGTCTGCTGCGCATTCGCGTAGGATCGAGGGGGTGGGAGAGCTCTGTACGACACAAGACCCTGAGAAGAGACGTAGTTCAGGCAAGACCGTGTGTGCTGAAGTCAAGGGTGAGCTCTGCCCTCTCTCTTGCTCTGCATTCTCCTGCCAGCCGGAGTTGCCTTTCTTGTTCAGGGGCGATGCGACGACCGTGTTGGTGAGTAAGAATTGTAATCGATCGTGTATCTGTAGAAGATGTTCGATATACGTGTAACTGCACGTGGAGGGTAGTATTTTATGGTATTCTGCTATTGAGGTTTTCGAGTCCTCGCGTGGTCGGTCCAATGGATGCTGTTGACATGACCATTCAAGATCAATGCAGCTGGGGAGGTGCTGTGGTTGGATTGGCGCTGCACATGCCTACAAGCATGCTAAATCACACCCTAGTACAGTACCATTTGCTAGCACAATGTACCGATGCAGCTTGACATTGTGATTACATAAACCGTGATTGCTATGATGGCAGTCAGTGCGGTGCCCCTAGCAGGGGTCTGCTTCCATCCAGGGACCATCACTAAAGGGCCCTGAGGGTGTCAGGGGCAACACCCCACCTCCTGTACAACAGCCCACTGTTTCTATGCTGCCGAGATCAGCCAGGGATCCCCGTAGATTGGAGTACAGCTGCACCGCAGCAAGGTACAGTAACTTTGTCTAGAGGAAGAGATGCTGAACCTTTACAGGACAGACACGGTGATGCTGCTCAACATGCTATTCACTCGATCTTTTTCGCTCTCCTAACCCGGCCTTCGCTGCAATTCTGTAGAGTAATAAATTACTGCAGTCTGTTCTGTCATAGAAGCAAATACTTCAATATCCCCAGTTAGCAATTCTCCTCTCTTTCTTTCTTCTCCTTCCCCTGGCTTACGGAGCCGCCGACAGCCCACGGCCCTATCCACAATCAAGCTCCTGGACTTCTCAGAGCTGTTCATGCAGTGATATGATGAATGCTTCAGCAATAATCTGCTTGCTACAGAGACAACAATCATTGCATGAAGACTACTTTTGAAAGAAGAAGAAGACAACAGAGACAGAGAAGATTTTGCCATATTGTTTATAAGATGAGGACTGAAACTTTTGGAGACTTTTCGTCCAAGACTGAAGGCCCCCAGCGAGCAAAAGGAAATTGCTACTGATGTGATACCTGCTACCGATCAGCTACCTAAGTAGGTAGACTGGCTACTGGAACTGAGTTTCACTTCTGGATAGACTTGTATGCATACCATAAAGCTGAAAAGAATGACTTGAAATCAACCTTTGGGTGCAATGAGAATTGAAGTGGCAACTAGTATGTATCCTGTAAAGGCTTGACAACATTGAATTGAGGTGGTCAACAGTAATTCAGACTTCAAGGTCATTGTGAGCAAGAACCATTGCCCATCTAATGGAAAGAAACCCATATTGACTTTGTTATGGATCTCTACTTGCGCATTTATTCGTGCGAGTATTCTGCTGCAGGTGCTAAAGCGCTGGCAATTACATAGTTAAGTAGTCAAATCGCCAGAGACTGTGAAACTGGAATACTCGCACAACTTAACCTTGAGAAATCTCTTTCTCTGCAGAAGTCCAGGATTAAACCCACAAATACTTCAATCACATGCAGTAGGATGATGGGTCGCGCCTTCATTGTATTGTTGTTTATGCTATTTAGCCGGAAGTGGGGTCGAAAGATAGACGATCGTAACTGCCAGGCATACGTCTCTCCATCTTTCATCACGAGGCAAGCACTCATCTGGTCGTTCCTGTAATCAACGTAATTGATGGCCAGTTCGTCCTTCTAAATTGAAAATAACAGGCTCATGCTTATGCTTGCGTACATTCATTATCAACAACATCGCAATGAAGGTACGACCAGACCAGGGATGGAGCCGCCTCCCTCACCACGACGCAGCCGTGGCAATTCAGCAGCAGCACCACTTTGATAACGCCACCATCCCCGAGACAATCACCAAACCATGGACACTACCACCCCAGAAAACATATGTCTTTGTAAATATCAATATCATCGACACCGCAGCCGGCAAGGTGCTCCCAAACCAGACCGTACGCATCGCAAGTGGCAAGATCACCTCCATCGAGGCCAGCATTAGCAAGACAGGAGGTGGAAACGAGACCAATGATGCCGTCAATAGTATCGACTGCGCTGGCAAATACTACCTCTGCCCAGGGCTCATCGACGCCCACGTCCACCTGACCTCAGTCCCTGGCGAGCCCGACCTCCGCTCATCCATGTCCGTCCCGAATGCCGTCTCCCTCCTTCGCCAGCCTTTCCAGGCCGGAGCCATGCTGGCCCGCGGCTACACCACGGCCCGTGACTGCGGCGGTGCCACTCTTGCCCTCAAGGAAGCCATTGCCGACGGCGTGTTTCCGGGTCCGCGGCTGTTCATCGCAGGTCGTGCCCTCAGCCAGACGGGCGGCCACGGCGACCGAAGAGGTGCCCATGACGCCACCAACACAGGGGCAGGCGACGGTTGCTGTGGAGGAGGCTCCTCTGAAGGCCTGAGCCTCGTCGTCGACGGTGTGCCCTCGGTGCTCCGTGCGGCGCGCGACCAACTCCGCCAGGGCGCTGATTTCCTCAAGCTCATGGCGGGCGGGGGCGTCGCATCCCCGACAGACAGACTGGCGGGCGTGCAGCTAACAGCCGAGGAGATCCGTGCCGCCTCTGAGGTGGCGTCGTCGATGGGCGAGACCTTCGCGACCGCGCACGCGTACACACCAAAAGCGATTCGGCACGCCGTCGAAAATGGGGTCCGCGGCATCGAGCATGGCAATTTCATCGACGAGGAGACGGCGCGATTTCTGGCGGATAACGGGGTCTTCCTTACGCCAACGCTGGTTGCGTACAAGGCCATGGCCGACCCGAAGTATGCTGCTTTCCTACCGGCTGAGAACCGCGCAAAAAACGAGATGGTGTTGAAGGAGGGCTTCAAAAGCCTTAAGCTGGCGTACGAGGCAGGTGTGACAATGTGCCTGGGCAGCGACCTGCTGAGTTTCCTGGGCGTGGAGCAGCTTGGTGAATTTGGGCTGAGGGCTCAGGTGCTGCCTTGCGAGGAGGTCTTGCGGCATGCTACTGTCAACCCAGCCAGGATGCTGGGGCAGCAGGGCAGGCTGGGACAGGTGAGGGAGGGGTTCATGTCTGATCTGTTAGTGTTGAATGCGAACCCGTTGGAGGATATTACAATTTTCGAACAGCCTGACCGCCATCTTTTGGCGGTGATCAAGGAGGGCAGAGTGTACAATAGCAGGTGGTCTAGGTTGCCCACAGATGTGTACCCTTGTCCAGAACTGATAGAATAATTCTTGACTGTCATATGCCAAGGGTGCACGAGGGATTAAGAGAATCCCGAGACAAATAAGCAACAACCAGTGGACGTGAATAGATATTCCGTCCAACTGCGCAGCATGAACGATGATATAGGATGGGTTCTCACACTTACCATTTTTCCCGGGAAGATTTTTCCTCGCAGCTACACGGATTCATCCGTGGTGTGGAACTATGAAAAAGGCTGAACATTGCTAGGGGAATGGACGCGCTGCACAGTACTTACACGGCAGGAAGTAAATATGCGATCATGTCGCCGTTATTTTTCGCCAACTACGTTTCTTCTACAGTGCTTAAGCACATATGGAGGACCAACTATTTGAATAAACATTGAACTTCAAGACAAGTTCCCAGGTTGTTACGTCAAAAAACCAAGTCATCTACTATGAGAGCTAGTAACACATTATGTTTACTCATAACCTTCGTAGTCGCGATCTCGGTACAGCCGGGCTTTGTAGGAACGTATCAAATGGAACAAGTGTGCAGTTCATCATACAATCTGTTACAAAGAGGAGCAATTGTCTCGTATACTTGAATACTTGCTAGATACCGCAGTGTTCTTGTCCAGATCCCCTGCCCATTATGTTATAACTTTATCTCCACTTTCCAACTATAAGCGCCAGCCGGTGATGATTGTAGGGATTTCAATAAGGGCAGTACCGGATGGATCTTTTGGTTTATTGAACAAGCAAGATTCATGCTACGGTCGACTTTCCTCATTGATAGACGGAGAGGGGAGAGGTTGGGGTCCTTGAAAACAAAGAGGGAGTGGAGGGGGGAGGGGAGGGGGAGGGGAGCATCCGGATAACTCCCCTCTTCTCCTTACTTTCCCTTCATTTTGTATCATCAATACTGCACATTGGTATTCTACACCGATCTGGGGGGGGGGGGGGAAGGGGGTTTGAAGAAGAAAATAATTGAGCATCAACGATATGTAGAACCTCCTTAGAACGAGATGGGTATGCCATTGTAGATGTCGAGACGAGTGGGAATCTGATCACCGAACCAGCCCAGCCAGGAACTCACAAACAGACACTTGACGCGTGACGTTAAACCAGTCTCTTACATGTATATCACATATGATATAGGTAATACCAAGGTGATCGAAGAAGTGTAGTACCAACGTTCCACCCTTGTTCCACCCTGTGAGAGACACTTCAGCGATGGCGGACGAGTCAGTGTCGCGGTTCCGAGGTTATCGGTCGAAAGGGAATAGTTGGAGAACTTGTTTGAGTTTGACGGGAGCCTTGCGAACAACGTCTCGACTCTGCTACTGCATGCGTAAAGCCTGCCTTGAGGAGGATACGAGCATTCGGACATGCGCATGGTATCTCAGCTATAATTATCCATCATAGTAAGGATACCGGTAGGCTCAAGGTGATCTCGGGAGAAGGTCCAACAGGACCCCTCCACAAAGACAGGGGTGCGAGCAGACGATGACGTACTGGAGCTGTTTGAGACACAAGGATCCGAGGGCCAAGCCAAGCTGCCATGGTTATCGTACCATAGAAGTAGGTGCGAACAAGCAGGATAAGCCCCTCGAACGGTTGGCTTGTGTTGTTTTCGTTCCCCCCTTTGCATTTGAGCCTGCCGCCAAGCCATTCATAGTCCTGCTTGGGCCCCTGATGCTGAGCGGCTTGACTGGCTGTTACATTTAGTGGTAACCTTATCCGGGGTGCTCAGCCAGCAGTGATGTAATGAGGCCCTCCCATGAGGCCCCTCCTCCCCTCCACCCCTCCTTCACGTCCTACAAGACCCCTCCTGATGAATATATAAATCCATCTCCTTGGCGACCTCTTAGCTTTCTACATTTTTCCAAGAGACATTCACTCACCATCCATAACATCACATTGCATTCCCAAATCATCATATCATCAACATCAATCATCACAACCACCATCAACAATGGATCAAATCAAGAACGCCATGAACTCCGTCAGCAACTCTGGCGGCTCCGGAGCTGCTCCCCCTCAGCAGCAGGGTGGTGCCCAAAAGGAAGACTACCTCGACAAGGGTGAGTTTACCCTGTCCCCTCTCTCTTGCCTTGTCAGCCCCTTTTGAGATTCGGGGCTCAAGAAGAGGAATACAAGAAACTAACAGATCGACGTCTTTTACTACAGCCTTCGACTTCGGCGCCAAGAAGTCCGGCCACACCGTTGACCGCAACACCTCTGAGAAGATCACCGACGGTGCCCGCGGAATGTTTGAGAAGGCGACGGGCAAGCAGGTCAACTCCAAGTTCTCCAACTAAGGCAACCAAGCTTGGAGGACCCTGATTGTCAACTACCTACCTACGTGCCTACCTACTTATGTGGGCCACTCGGCGTCATAATACGTAATGGGGATGGGGGAGGAGACAGTAGAAGAAGCTCGATACCATGATGAACTACAATGCCAAAGTCAAATTACTCATATTGCTGTTGAATATTGTTGTGGATTATACGATCATGTTGCAATCCGTTTGGCACTATGTGATATCGTGACCCATAAACCCATCAAAGGCTTCGAAATCGTGAAGAGCTATGCTGCATCGTGCCCACTGGCCAGTCCCTTGGTATCGTCCCTTGGTATCATGCCATATATCGGTCGTGCAACCTCCCACTCTCTTAAAACCACAGTCAACCATACGCCTCGAAGGAAGAGAAGAAAAAAAGAAATAAAAATACACCCAGTCATGCTTCAAACTTCAACTGAAAACCTCATCTCCATGAACTTGTATGTAATGATTTTAAATCACCTCCAGCGACATATCTTCAAAAGAAGAAAGAAAGAAAAAAGACAACCCCGCGCTTGTCAGGGACCAACGTGTCGGCGGTTAGCGATCCATAGCAAACACCTGGTACGCCATGATCATGATCCACAGGAGAAATATCGAACCGACGAGGCCCAGCGCGAAAACGGCCTGCCAGCCCTGGCAGATGCTCTTCTGCTCCAGCCAGGCCAGCGTCTCGAGAGACTGGCCTGTTGGGTTCTTGTTGAATACCTGGGTGTTGCACGAGGAACTCACGCCGCTAGGGCCCCAGAGCTCCACCGAGACGACGATCAGACCGACTAGCCACAGCACAAAGAGCATAAACCCGCCGATCATGACGATGGAAGGGAGGAGACGGCGTTGAAATATGAGCCAGAGCATCAACCATATGAAGACGATAACGATGGCGGAGACGGTTATGTAGTAGGGGAAGTACCTGCAAAGAAAGAGAAGAGGAAATTAGAACATGTTGGATGGAGAGCGGAAGAGAGAGATGGGGAGAGAGGGAGAGAGACGGATGGAGAGAAAGAGAGAGGCATTGGTCGGGGTCTGCTTACCATGGTACTCCAAGCCGCAGTTGCTGTTGTGTTTGTATGAAGCTCGCAAAGATGCCGAGAATAGCGGACGATGCGACCAGCATAAACAGCATCCACACATTGAGCTGAATCGCGGGCCAGTGGTACTTATGCAGGCGCTCCACGCGCCGCTCGTAGACGACATCGCTGTCTGATGTTTCTGTCGTAGCCATCTCGATTGAAGAAGTTAGGTGTGCACCCGTCTGTGTAAGATGTTACGACGGTACAGCCACGCTCAGACCGCCGAGTCGGGTAGCGAAGAAATAATGTACTGTTTCCACCTCGAGGTACGATACCGGAATGATGGGAATTTTCTTGTCAGGCAGGGGGAGGTCGAAGTAGGTTTCAAATTGCGACGAGCGAGGCCCGCGTACTGAAGAGAGGCGTCGGCGGCTCGTCGGGTTTTGATCGCGAGGTTGGGCGTACAGACGGTGCCAAAGTGAACGCCTTCAGGCGGTGCCTTGTTGCAAGCGGCGTTCAGCAGGCTACCACGGGCCTAGAGAGAGATCGATTCGTGCCAGAAGTGAGACAGACGAGTAGACGGGTTTCGTTTCTTCTCCAAACGGCAAATGAGGCGAAGAGGTCGATTCGCGACCGGGTGTTGGGTATTGTGTTTTGGTGTCCGTTCGGTTGATTAGTGTTGCTGGCGGCACTGTCATCTGGAAGCAAGGGAACGTCGAGTATTCGAGAAAGGCATGACGCGAGAAAAGGACAGAGAGAGTGTGAGGTGTTCGTCGACACTGCGTTGCAATGCTGCGATCGTTGAGGATGGAAGAGGATTGACGCAATTCAAATCAGGATGAAAACATGCAATTGACAACAAGAACAAGCCCCAGCCCCCCGTCGTCGACAGCCCAGGCGCGTCTCTGCACTACCAGCCAGAATCCAGGCTCTACTTTTTGTCCTTCCTTGCTTGGTGGCTGGGTACTAGAGCCTAGCGTACCTAGTACCGGGGGATGGGGTGATGGTTCCTGTTTAAGGGCGGGGGTACTGGGGGGGGGGGGGCAGGGAGTTAAATACAGCGCACGTTGGCACAGATAGGCTCTTTATTTTTAGCGCTGCCGACCTTCCGCTGACCGATGAGCTAAGCTTGAAGGAGAACTTGGTGATAGAATAGACAAAGGACAACAACGAATATTGAATACGCATTTGAGTATAACACAACCCTGGCCAGAAAAGAAGTCAGAAGAAAGTGAAAAGGAAGACAAGAGTGTGGCTGTCATGGCATGCTTCTTTATCGGCAGAGCTGCTAAGTTGTGGCCCTGGGATGATCCTGGACTCTTATCCACAGGCCCCACGACGTGCTTAGGCAACTACACAGTATTACAGTATGTCATATACACGAGAGTCCTGTGGAAGGGACGATTCTCTTCTCACAGGCTGGCGAAGACAGTAATCCTGTCATTGATGGCAACTGCCAGCCATCACTATTTCTTTCCAATTCTTCCCTCCCTTTCCCACCCTCAACCCTGAACCGTGAAGCTTCACTACCTCATAATGCGCCTCCGCGTCGACCTACAATGAAACCAAGTCCAAGTCCAAGTCTAGCAATTCTTCAAGCGCATGCTTCTGCTGCTGCTCACATAGCAAAGGCCATTCCTCAAGCGAGAATCAGAGATCGCCTCCCTATCCGACCACAAACGCCGCCGAATCCTCGACCGCGCTCTTGATCTGGTCTGCGGGTGGAATGGAGTCAGTCAGCTAAACCAGCCAGTACAAAACATCGAAGACCATACGCAAAGGTACCGCACTTACCCCTCATCCCACCCAGGGCCTCAGATGCCATGGCGTAGTTCGACAGTGTGGCGTAGATACTCGTCAGCCCCTGCTGCAGCCTGATGAGCAGGTTATTGACAGCCGCAGGCCTTGAGTCAATCTGCTGCTGGTTCGGCTGCTGCTGCTGCCCTCCGACTCCTCCTCTATTGAGCCTCATGGCCTCACTACCACCAAGACCCACCGTGGTCCCTCCTATTCCCTCGACTGCCCCCGGAGCGAGGTACGGAGAATACAGTGCCTTCGTCTTTTGGTGCACCATAAGCAGCGCATAAGCACACTGCATAGCACAGCACGCGAAAGAAGGCATCGTTCGTGGACACACCGTCCCCGACGTTGGAGATAGGAACACAGGTGGGCCTTGAGGCTGTTGCGTGCCCGTGGGATTCGGATATGGGAGTTCCTCAAACGCGCGAGAGATATCGAGCGCGCACTTGAGGCAGGTTCGGGCGGATTGATGGCTGCTGAAGGGGAAGAGGTTGTTTGATGGGTGGGGTGGTGATGGTTGTTGTTGTTGGTTTTGTTGGGTGGTGGCGGCAGCGGCGGTGGTGATAGTGGTCCCGTCCGAAGAGGTTGGAGATAGCCCTGCTGACAGCGAACTGCCACTCGGCGTAGTCACAGTTCCGCTCGTGCTCGCTGTGTAGGGCGTGACGAAAGTACTGCAGGAGCACGCCGGCCACTGTCGTGGCTCATCGCCGCCAGCGTTACTGCTGCTACCGCTGCCCGAGTTGAGGGGCTTCAGATCGCAGTGTTTGCGAGAGAAGACCGGGATGTCGAAGAAGGCACAATAGCGGTGGACTTTGATCCTTGCACTAGTGTGGTGGTGGTGACGTGTGTCAGCCAGTCTTCAACTGCGAAACACCAGGACCGTTTGTGGCTGGCTCGGTGGCAAGGGAGGACAAGACACCTTTCTCGCAGCACATACCTATTCAGCTTGATGGATGCCATGCACCTCAGCGAGCGGGCCACAACCCCTTCAGCGGGATCAACAGCTGATGTCGTCGTAGATGGCAGCCGCCAGCTTTCGCTACGGGCCAGCAGCGGCGCGAGGAGGGCCTCGAGCTCCCTCATCCTCTCAAAGATGGGATTCATATCGGCGTTCTCCTTGACAGCCTTGTTGAGCTCTATGACGAACTGTGTCGCGGCCAGGATAGCACGCTGGGCTTGCATGAAGACAGCAAACGCCTATGAAGAGCTGGTAAGTCTATCTACTGTGTCTACACGGTTGCCCAAGAGTTCTGCACTAGGGATTGCTCACCTCAGGATCGGCGAGAAAAGTCGGAAACTCAGCCGTGTAGCTGGGCGAAAGCACTAGGAACGTTGGTTTCTGCTGCCTGTCAGTATCGAAACCAGGCATGCTTTGTTACTGAAACAAGTTGCTCACCGTGTTGCTGACGATGGAACCCTGCGCGACGCACACGTACTAAGAGAGGAAACAGAGAAGAGAAACAGAGTCAGTTTTGTATGCAGGCGAAGGCAACGAGTGATAGGCCCGACATACACTAATCCACCAAGCCCGCCGTCTCGCTTCGGTGAACTCGTCCTGCACCGTACACGAGTGCAGAGACAGCTCCATCGCAGACATGAGCGCCTGCCCCGCTCGGTTCTGCATCTTTTTAAGGTTCCCACGCTGTGCATACTCGTAGATGCTCAGCACGCACAGAGCCACGATCCTCTCGAGCTCCAGGGGGACCTGTGGGTGCAGAGGCCTCCGGAAAGGCTGCTTGGGCTCTTCGCTCAGCGCCCTGGGCGGTTCGATGGACGAGTCTGGGTTCTCCTCGTCGCTCTCGATGGTCTCGAAGGCAGACTGCGCGAGAAACTGGGCATACTTCCTCCTGAACAGCAGCGACTCGTGCGTCTGGGGGTGGGGATCCTCGGGGCACGGGATGAGGGCGAGGACGGCCGAAATGGCGAGGGTCACGGCCGAAGAAGGCTCGTAGGCCCCCTCGAAGAGGTCGAGCTGGTCTTGCAATCGGGGCACAGGCTGATCAACGGGAATGCTGAACGGCGGCGGTAGGACCGGGAGGAAAGGGTGTATGAAGACGTAGTACGCTTCGAGTCTAGTGGAGGCGGTTAGCCAGGCATCATCTCAGGACGACACGGTTGGAGCAGAATTCCCTCACATCGCTGAATCGCTCCGGTAGGTCCTCACCATCGGCGCGACATGAGCCGGTGTCTCCGTCCCAGACACATCTGACGCAAAACCGCCGCCGCCGATAGTGGAGTCCATGCCGTTCAGAAACAGGCTGTCGAAAATAAAGTCGCTGTCCGGGACCCAGTCCTGGAGCTGCTTCAGGCCGGCTCCTGGGTCGATGTAATCCTGTATCGAGATGGCTGTTTCCAAGCCAGCCTGTCAACACAATCCTCGAGGAAACCTATCCCGAAGGGTAGAGCGGGCTGCCAGAAGGACTCACGAGCCCGGGCTGCATCAGCTGGTTCCTGTGACAAGACGGTGAAGACGTCGCTGGGGATTTGGGTCGGGTCTTCGTCCGTCATATCCATCACGTCAATCTCTGGTCGTGGCTTCTTTCGGGGTCGTGGGCCACCCCGCCGGCTGGGGAGATAGACGCATTCTCGGTTTCTACTCTGACACTGCAAGAGAGGGCGAGACAGAGAAGGAGAGAGATACACTTAGAGTTGACCAACTTGGATGGGATGGGTTGATGGGTGAGAAGGGGAGGAGGGGGAGGACAACCCCTCTACCTAGGAGGTAAGGCCCTCTCTGTGTATGTATCTATAAAGGCTCACGTACAGTTGCACATGGTTTGCCGCCATCGCAGCGGGTCCGAGCAGCTCGGCTTCACACATCATCGTCAGCAGCCGCGCCGGTACCAACAACCTCAACAGCAACAATAATAACAACAAGACAGGGTTTGCCTCTCTCTAGTCTCTCTCCTCCCTTGTCTTGTACGCACACGCATATCCCGAGTGAGGGGAGAGAGAGAGAGAGACGAGGGGCGAGGAGCGGTGGGTGGGACGTGAGGGATGAAACGAATCTTAGTCAGATGGGCATCGGCAACATCAACAAGTCTGCATGTGAGAAGGCGGCGCAGGAACCACACGTGTTTACGTGACATGACGTACCAGGAAAGACAGGCCGACTTGACGGGGGGTGCAGCGAACTTCCTCTTGGTCACTCCACCGTGCCCACCTGCACTTGGGGCCGGAACGGAGTCCGGAGGCACACTCGGCGCAGCAGGCCCTGTCATGGCTGATAAGGCCGTCAGGGCGGATAGATTTGCGTGTGTGTGTCAATGTGTCAGGAGAGCAGACGGGTGGCGACGAGTGAGTGGCCCCAAGTGGGCTCAGAAGGGGATGAATGTTACGGGCTCTGGGCGGGACCTCTTCGGGAGCTGACTTTGGAGAGGAGAGTTTTTTCTTCTTTTTTTGTGTCGGAGGCTCTGGACAGGTGGCAAAGTGGGTCGACGGCATGGACTGCAACGGACGGAAAGGAGTGAGACGGGATCAAGAAAATATAAATGAAGAGCAATATTCACAGTAGAGCAAGCAAGAGATAAGATAGACAGACAGGGACGGCTGAGTAATGGATTCTATCTCATACAAGGTGGGAGGGGGGGGGGCTGAAGGGAAACTCTCACACGCCTCATCAGAATTACAGTTACTCAAAATGTGTTTTCGTGGCCCCTGTCTGTCTGATGTGATAGTATGTGTGCTGTACAGAATAGCACCAATACCGGGCAAGAGGAATCAGATGCAGAGACCACCACACCACCAGTGTGCAGAGAAGAGGACCAGGATTGGTTATGACCAACCCTCAGCTCATCGGCAAGGACGTGTTCCGGCTGTGGCTGGCGGAGGTTCTTTGAACCGCCAGTACCGACTCAGCGTCCAGCAGTCGAGGTGGGGCCACGACAAGAATTCTACAGCGCCCTTCACTCGTAAGTTACAGTGAGGAACCCCCTGACTGCGAATTGCTTTTGCTGTGTAATTGCAGTATATCACGTAGGGTGAGGTGGCTAGTTTGGCGTCCGCTCCCTATATGAGAGGCAACATAAGTGCTACATATAAACATGGGAGCCGTTAAGGCCCAGGCTTTTCTCCTTTCTCTCTCTCTCTCCAGCTCCTCAGTAACACGTACAGCCCACACCCACCTCCTTGTCCCTGCCAAGGCGATGTTACCATGGCGCTTTTCAGCGCGCGGTGATCCATTCCGAGTACACACCACACCCACCCACACGAGTGAGATTTTAACTGCTGTAACATGCATGATTTGGGGAGCAGCAGCTGTCTGGAAGAGGACGCGCACCGGGTCTTTCCTCGCTGCATCTAACACTGGATGATCTTACTGTAGTCCATTTGTAGACACAAGATGAAGAGATTCTAGTGATTCCGTTGAGCGTTTTCAAACGACATGCTACAAGTCAAACAAAGAATGAAAAAAAGAGAAAAAAACAATCATGATCACAATACAGAGAAACACGGTCAATATTACCCCTCTCGACGCCTCTTGTCAGGCCCTGTCGCTAGAAGTGGGGGTTACTGGCCACCGGGGCTGTAAGTACAACCTTACCGAGTACACAAGCATCCTCCACTATAGAACCCCGACCGTTTTCTCTTTTCTCTCTCTCTCTCTCTCTCGTCCTTCCTGTGGCTGTATCACTGTGTCGCCTTTCACATGCAAATGTCATGTTTGGCAAGATTATGAATTTGTGCCCATAATGATGCTGTGCATTCATTCATACTGACACTTGGCAAGACAGCGAAACAATTCCCGAGAAGATGTACGTCGTGGGTAACTTGACCGAGGTGAAGATGGGGGCTATGTTGTCTGCTCTATCCCGAATGCAATGTGATATGAGTAATTGCTTCAGCAAGGGGGAACAAGACCTGCATATCACACGAAATTCATGCGTCTCAAGGGATGCATGCACGCTTAATTGGAATGTATTCGCCGACCACATACCCATTCACCTTGATAAATAAAAGATCTTCAGCTCATATCTGGGCTTGCTCACAAGATCATGCAGGTAAGCCATATTCATCACTGCAACGTGTAGTATGTATGTGAACAGGCTCTACGGCTGACCAACCCCGGTAGCCCAATATCGCCGAAGGGGGTTGGTTGTAGAGCCATCTTACGAATTGCTTCCTCATCATATCTTTTGGACCCGATCCTTCATTGTTCCCATCTTATCTCTCCCCCTCTCTAACACACACCCTCACGGCCCCTTCTGCAGTCTCTCTCCCGCCCTCTGCCACCTGAAGATTTCCTGACCAAGAACGCAACTTGTCGGTATTATCTTGTGTGGCATACAGTGCAAACAAGTCACAACATTGCAGAATCATCACGTCACGGCAGCCCCCACAAAAAACGAGGAACCCACCACCACCACGGCGAGAACTCGCTGTCGGCTCGGAAACCCGGCTATCATGCACAACGGCACCACCAGCACAGGCGATGCTGTGGCCCCCGCCCCAGACAATGCCACGCTGCACCTCCCACGGATCCTCTGCCTGCACGGCGGCGGCACCAACCCACAGATCTTCTACATGCAGTGCCGGGCCATCTCGCACCACCTCAAGTCGCAGTTCCGCATGGTCTACCCGGTGGCGCCCTTCGCCTCCACCCCAGGACCCGACGTGCTCAGCGTCTTTGCCGAGTACGGGCCATTCAAGCGCTGGCTGATGACGCCCGGCCCCAACGCGGTGGAGGAGTACCCCAGGGAGACCTGGGCCGCCATCGAGAGGCAGATTGGGGACGCCATGGACGCAGACGACAGGCTGGGCGCGACGGGCGAGTGGGTCGCCGTGCTGGGCTTCAGCCAGGGCGGGCGGGTCGCGGCCAGCATCCTGCTGCGGCAGCAGGAAAGGCCAGAGAGCCTGGGCCGCCTGCGCAGGTCCGAGCAGGGGTTCCGGTTCGGGGTCTTGATGGCCGGGCGTGGCCCGCTGCTGCAGTACGATCCAGAGAGGGCCTCGTGGTTGGGCAAGGACGAGAGGTTCGACTACGAGAGTAATGTCAGCGCCGCGAGGATCCTTCACATACCGACGATTCATGTGCACGGCATGCAGGACCCGGGCTTGGGCTATCACCAGATCCTGCTGGAGGAGTGGTGCGATCCGAAGACTACCACGCTGATCGAGTGGGAGGGGGATCACCGCTTGCCCATCAAGACGGTTGATGTGAGGCCTGTGGTGGACAAGATTCGGGCTGCAGCCTCTCGCACGGGGGTTCAGTTCAGAGAGGTAGAAGGCTAATGACGACTCGTTGTTGCTAGGCCGACTCTTGAGACGGTTTTCAGAGAGAGAGAGAGAGAGAGAGAGAGAGAGAGAGAGAGAGAGAGAGAGAGAGAGAGAGAGAGAGAGAGAGTAGAAAGAGCATAAACAAATAGGTTCAACACTTTGGAGGAGGCGTTCACAGACCATATATGGAATGTTATCTAGAAACAGAATAGTAAAAGTACAGATATCTCTCAGATCGGTGTTGGATGGTCTGAAATTGCACAATGGAAGTTGTGGTTATGTTTACAGCTGCATTAAACCCTCCTGAGCTGCGCAACCAGAAACTCCTCCCTCCCTCCCTTTCATCGAGAGGGGTTCAAGAGACAGTTAAACGTAGTACACAATGATACACGATGTTGTAGGGCCATTACTAATTCAACCTCACCAGGAAGCGTTGCCGGTACTATGGAGACAATACTTCAACTGCTCTCCCCCGCTTTCGTCATTTGCTGCCACGCCAACAACGTACAACTCACCTCGACATTCCAACCTCGCCTCGTAAATCACGGACAGGTCTCTCATGCACATATCATGGCTTCATTTCCACCACTGCCGCTTCCGAAAGACATACGTCAGCGCCACATCGACCTTACGACCGAGCCCACATGCGGTTTGAACATATTCGTTCTCGAAGCCGGAGATGCAAGCAAACCCCTGATCCTCCTGTTCCACGGATACCCAGAACTGGCCTACACCTGGCGCAGGGTTCTCCCCCTACTCGCATCACAAGGCTTCCACGTCGTCGCTCCGGACTCGCGCGGTTACGGGCGCACCACGGGCTGGGACACGAGCTCCCACGCCCACGTTGACTTGTCCAAATTCACCCAGATGCAGCTCATTCTGGACAACATCGCGCTCATGAGGGCCCTGGGTCACGAAGAGGCTGCACTCGTGGTTGGTCACGACTTCGGCGCGACGGCTGCGAGTGCCTGCAGCTTGGCGAGGCCGGATCTGTTCAGGGCTGCCGTCTTTGTGAGCCACGTTCCTACAGGGTCGGTCAGCCTGCCAGATCTGGGTAGCAGAGACATTGGTGTAGAACAAGAGGTCAAGAGGGACCGAGAAGATGTCCATACAGCACTTGCACGTCGCGAGAGGCCTCTTGTGCATTATCAGTGGTACAACAGCACAGCTCAAGCGGCAAAAGACTGGGTCTCTCCGCCCCAGGGTCTCAAGGCGTTTCTCCGAGGTTATGTACACCTGAAAAGCCACGTATGGAAGGGCAACGAGGTCGATATTGGCCCCTTGACGGCCTGGACAGCCGACCAGCTCGCGCGCATGCCGGGCTACTACATCATGCCACTAGGCGCAACAATGCCCGAGGTGGTGCAAGCCGATATGAAGGACGAGGATGCGGCGCTGACAGAGTCCTTCCTCAGCGATGCAGAGCTCGATGTGTACGTGCAGGAGTTTACGCGGACGGGGTTCCAGGGCATGCTGAACTGGTATCGAAGCGCGACGAATCCACAAAATGTCAACTCGCAGATGGCTGTCTTTGCGGGCTTGAAGTTCCAGGTGCCAGTGACTTATATCGGTGGCGTGGCTGACTGGGGTAATTATCAGCGTCCTGGTGCGCTTGAGGGGCTGCAGAGTGGCAAAACGGCGAGTGATTATAGAGGGACGAGGATCTTGCCGGGTGCAGGCCACTGGCCTCAGACTGAGATTCCTGATGCCTTGTGTGATGAGATTGTGAACTTCTTGGCTGGTCATTGAATTAATCATATGTTCATTTGCCCCTGAAGGCCAAGGGACAGTAGATGGACCTTGAGCCCTTCCTATATGTTATCAACGTTACGCACGAAGGCCTATGATACATTTATACACTCATGTTGTTCTCAATCTGCAACCACCAGCCTCACTTCACATATAGAAAGCCACTACCCACTCATGTCCTACTTGGAATAGGGCTGACCTTCGTCATACTCGCTTGTGTAAGTCAAAGGCACCGCAGGATACTCGTCCGAGCCAAATGTCGAGTTCAACATCACATCGCCAACCACACTCCCATCTTCAAGACGCGTCCACGTCTCGGTAGCAGTTCCAAGCGCATCCAGACTGACGAGGATCTGGCGCGATCCTCTCGTCCATGACCCATACCCTCCATACCCCGTGTGGCGGCTGAAGCAGAGATCCAGCCCGTTCCCCGTAAGGCCCATGACTGTGAGATCCTCGACCCACTGGAAACACCAGTCATTCCCGTGGTCATGTCCACTGAACACGGCAATGAGATTCTCTGTCTCCAGCAGGGCCTGCATGAACGGCACGTCCTGGCCGTCATATGTATACACGGTCTCGGAGGAGCCCTCGCCGGACTGGACGCCTTGCTGCGACAAGGGCACATCGGCGTTGATGCCTGGTTCCTGCGTTGCATCGACACCGGCGTCTTGGAAGGCGAGGAAGGCATCTACAGGGATGTGGACAAAGGCAAGGGAGGGCAGACATGCTCCGTACAGAGTGTTGAGCTGGGCCCTTGTTTCTTGGAACCACGAGACTACGCTGCTGCCGACCCAGTTGGGCTGGCTCACACTTGTCCCGTTCGCAGAGAGTTCTTGGTAGTAATTCCTGAGGACGCAGCTGTTAGTGGGAATTTCGGCTCGGTAGTTGGAGAGTCCTTGAAGCCCACGCACCCGCCTCGACTGTCAAAGAACCACAGGATCATTGCCGGAGTGGTCGAGGTGTCGTTGTCGGCATAGACTGGCAGGTAGTAGTTCGAAATACCAGAGTCGTTGGCTTGTACCATGTTACCGGTCAAGCTATTTGCATACGTCTTTTCTCTGTCGTAAATCTCTGTCCTGGACAGGTTGAAGTCTGAGTCGTGATCTGTGAAATTGTTAGTCGCACTTCCGCCAGCGAATTCAACCACGAAGACAGGGGAGAAAAGGATCTCGCTGCCTTACTGCCATAAGTCGATGCCCATGGCAGACCAGCTTCTACCAGCGGCGCAACTATCTCATCCACATAATCGGTCGAGTTCTCCTTGAATGTGTTCTCGCCGGTGATCAAGTCTCCGTTGAGAATGACAAGCTGAGGTGTCTCGTTGTCCAACACGGTCTGCATTACCTCCAGAGTGTCGACATCCTGCAACGGCCCCCAGTCTGTATCCTCTGCTTCGCCAAAGTGCAGGTCTTCAAAGATGGTGATTTGGAAAGTGCCGGCATCTGTGAATTGCAGGGCGGGCCAAGTGGCCGCAGCGCGTTGTGATAGGAGACTCATGAGCGCCACAGATTGTGCGCCGTTGATGACCACCATTTTCGTTTCTGTCGAAGTTGATGCAGGACACCTCGAAACTCACACGAGGATTCACATCCGGGCTGGACGGGGTTTTCAACATTTTCCATGCAACCGTGTACGCATGGTGACTTGAATATAGTTTGTGAAGGTTGGCGTCGCACCCAATCAGTCACGCTACAGCAGACACGTTGTGACGTTGCCTGAAATGAGGGGTGGGGCCATAGAGTATATCGACCTGCCCCAACTCGTATTTCAGTAAATCCGGGTATCCCAGGCATGATTCATTTCATATGAGTGATAGGTTCCTTGCGTAATAAGGCAATGGTATAGAGCAAAACTAATAGGATGTCTTAGTCGTTGGCGAGAAGTCCGTCTATGATTATCAACAACCGCCAATCCCTTAAAAAAAATTGTATATGCTATAGGAGGGATGCTAATGGATCATGACACTTTCGGAGAAGAGAAAGAAAACAAAAAGGCCGAAGATGAGTGTATGATATGCACTGATCTCTTCACTGATATCAGAAAAGCAAATATACAGAGAAGTACAATTGAAAGCAGCCAAAATAGATATGTCAACTAATTAGTTTCGTGTCTAGAAACTGTGGCGACCGAGGGCTTGAAGCCACTAGGTGGTGAGAGAACGGGATTGGTGTTATGACCCGTGGTCTGGGCGTAAGCTATATGTACGGTTGGAAGGAATATTCGAACAGAGTGTTCGAATATCTGCTGATCTTTTGGATCTATGTAGTACAGTGGCACCTCTCACCACCGCTTATTACAATTGGGAGGTCGAAGCAGTGAAGGTGATCTAACTAGTAGTCCAGCTGTAATATGTCGCGAATTGCAGCATGTCAGTTGGAAGGTCAAAGAGGTAGGAAATCACACCGTGTGAGACCGTCAATTCATACGACACCTACATTTCTAGCCTGCACTGGTGGTGGCTAACTCTTATCTGAAAGCTCGTCTAGATGCATACCATTCTGATTACTTATTGTGAATAAACAGGGGGAAATGGGGCCGTCTACGACATCTTTACAATATGTAATAGACCTCGATCAACGGTCACCACAATTATGCGATCAGTGAAGCCAGAAAACGTAATATGCATCACTCGGTGGTCACTTGCACCCATTTTCATGTCAGCATCGGTGCCAGCAATACAAGGCCGGCCGGAACCGCCCATAAGCATGTACAGTTCATACCGTCTGTCCGCATCTGTAGGATTGTCGACACTGTGTATCACCGGCATGTCTTGGAGCCAGTAACGTTGGTAATTGTCCCAACGGTCTTTGGTCAGCAAAGACCGGCCAAGCTGTTCCAGACACCGAGTCTCCGCCGCCCGAGAGCAATCGCCGGTATGCATTGCAACTAGTCCCGTCCGTAGCACCTACATGTCACTGAGACCTATGAGAATTACCGAAAGAAACTGGTCGTGTGACCTTTTACAGCCATGATGGTTCGATATGAGTAATCGGTGTCTCCCGAAGAGTACTGGCATGCACTTAGAGTACAGGTATGCACACAAGCTGGTGCTGCACGTTGGCTCGGCGTGTGTTGCTGCTCAAATCCCGAAGCAGTCTCGTGTGCTTTAGCGACAAAGTCACGATGACCGAGAACAGTCTGCGCTGTTCGCATGTTCATGAAGTCAATGTATAAAGATCAATTAGTCGACCGTTATAAGGGAGGAGAAAGCCAATCAAAGCAGGAACAAGCAATTTAATAAAAACACTTCCCAAGAATCAGACGAGCTTCAAAGGATCACCGTTTGCCTTCTCATTTCCAACACAACACAACTGCAGCTGGGCCTAGCATGATGCCAATCACCAAGTACAAAGCGGCTGCTGTCACTTCTGAGCCAGGAGTAGGTCATCTCTGCGACAACAACTGCTTCGTGGCGGAATCTTGCGTGCGCTGACGATGCATCACAGTGGTTCGACCTCGAAGCCAGCGTCCAGAAGACGATCAACTTCATCAATGAAGCAGGTCAAGCAGGTTGCAAGCTGGTGGCCTTTCCTGAAGTTTGTTAGTGAAAGTTTCCCAAAAAGTTAGAAGAGGAGGAGAAAAGCAAAGCAAAGCAAAACAAAGCACGAAGAAGAATGGTCAAACTCAGTCAAACTTACATGGATGATTATGAGTAGGGATTCCCGGTTACCCTTACTGGATGTGGAAAGTCAACTATCTCCAGAGCCTCCCGATGCTAAAGAAGTATCGAGAGAGCTCTCTCCCCGTCGACTCGGAGGAGTTCCGCCGCATCCGACGAGCGGCCCGCGATAACCAGATCTACGTCTCCCTTGGCTTCTCTGAGATTGATCACGCCACACTCTACCTGGCCCAGGCCCTGATTGATCCCGAGGGCAACGTGATCAACCACCGTCGCAAGATTAAGCCAACCCATGTCGAAAAGCTTGTCTACGGAGATGGGTCAGGGGACACGTTCCTTTCCGTCACGGAGACCGGGATTGGGCGCCTGGGCCAGCTCAACTGCTGGGAGAACATGAACCCCTTCCTCAAGTCGCTGAACGTCTCGGCTGGGGAGCAGATCCATGTTGCTGCGTGGCCCGTCTACCCTGGCATCGAGCGCCAGGTTGCGCCCGACCCTGCCACAAACTATGCGGATACTGCGTCAAATTTGGTCACCCCTGCCTACGCCGTCGAGACAGGGACATGGACCCTGGCCCCGTTCCAACGGCTGAGCGTCGAGGGTCTCAAGAAGACGACCCCCGACGGCGTGCAGCCCGAGACGGACCCGTCTCCTTACAATGGCCACGCGCGCATCTATCGCCCCGACGGAAGCCTGGTCGTCAAGCCGGACAAGGACTTTGACGGGCTCCTCTTTGTCGACATCGATCTCGATGAGACCCACCTGACCAAGGTCCTCGCTGACTTTGCTGGGCACTACATGCGTCCCGACCTCATCCGCCTCCTGGTGGACACCAGGCGCAAGGAGCTGGTCACCGAGGCGGACCCGGATGGAGGCATCGCGACGTATTCCACTGCCCATCGTCTTGGCCTCGACAGACCGCTGGATGCCAAGCCTGATAACGATTATCAGGGTGTTGCTGGCAGGAAGAATAAGCAGCAGCAGCACGGCACTGCCGGCATAGGCAGCGCTATCTCGGATCTGTAGAGGTGAGGTGTGTATGTGTGTGTTGGACGAGGCGGGGGCTCTGAAGGAAGAGAGAGTCACATGCCACATGCTTCGACGATCACTTTACCTTGCCGGACACTCTCCGCAGGCGCTAAATTGACTTTGTGTCGTCACTGCAGACATCTCTGGGTCTGGACCGCTGTTGGTGCCTTAGTGTCTTGTTATGCGTATTTCGCGCACGTTGGTTACGTCCTGTGGAGCTCTTCGCATGGGAGTCGACCCCACTGATACTGTTACTTGGGGGCGCAGCTGCTGGAAATCTACACTGCTACGGTCGAGATACTACTGTACTGTTAAAGTTGCAGTATCTAGGATATTATAGCACATGGAGAAGTACCAGGGTGCGCCGAGTATGCAATGGTTACACTCAGCTTGGAACCCAAAGGGCCACCTTCTTCTCTGCACGTAGTATACTTCCATAGTCATACAGTTACTCTTTGCTATTTCCCCCCCGTCTCATTCTCATCATGCAACAAGGGGTAATAAGTGCAACGTAAGAATGCGAAGTCTCGGACCAACGAGGTTCAAGAAACCCTGAGAGGAGCCTTCGTATTTGTGGAGGAGCCAAAACTCGCTGGTACAGGTGACCTTATCTATGCAAGGAAACAGGCAGGATGACCAAACATAGGATGATTCCTCTTGAGATACAGACTTTAGTCTCTATTAATATCTTCTTCCTATACACCTATAATCTTCTTGACCTGCCATATCCATAAAAGTCTCGGCTCTCCATAATTCTTTTTCCCCTGCGCGGACTGACGCCATTTTATTGCAGTAGACGCACAATTCCTTGCCCCAGACACGCAGGAAAGAGAAGAAAACCATGGTTTGCTGCTCCTCATCCTAGTTGCCATGGGCTTTTCAGATCGTCATCAGGCATCAGACTCGCTCGTATCCCCTGTGTGCCCTCTATCAGGCACCCGCACCTTGGCCTTGTGATTTGTAACATCGCATGCCGCCTGCTGGTTTCTCGTTAAGCGCGTAAAACGCTCTCCAAACCAGGATTCCCTACTGTCTGCCAGGGGCTGTTCAATCTCGCGAAACTCATCCCCCAGCACCTGAATCACCCGACCATTCCAGCGATCCGGACCATCGTGCGTCTCTTCCGTGTCCACACCGTAGATATCGACACGACGGGTCTGCGACGCTGTCGCCGAATAGACAAGGGCGAGAGCAACGGTCTCTGGGGTGCTCAGGGGCAGCTCGTTGCGCATCCAGGCTATAACAGGCCGGAAGGGAACCATTCTCGTGACGGTAGCCCCTGGAGTTACCCCGTTGATGGTGATATTGTCCTTCTCGAGAACATGGCGCAAGACCCTCACGAGACCAAGTTGCTGTCGATCAGGAGTTAGCATGATTGGCACCAATTTATTTTTATTTTTGGGATGAATGAAAGAGCAAAGGGAAAGTTAGTCCACAATCAACTCACTCCTGTCCAAGCCAAAGAGGCAATCTTGACCAGCGGGTCTGCCCAGTACCCAGCTGAGCCACCTGTGAGGACAATACTTCCTTGAACATTATGCTTCTTCATCTGATGATGAGCCAGCTTGACAGTGTTCAGCACAGCCCGGACGTCGACATCGATGACTTGATAGCTCTGCGATGGTTCTAACAAACGGCCGTCGTCGCCAAACTCATCATCGAGAAAGTTGTGCCCCACGTCTGAGATGCCCGCGTTGGCAAAGACCAAGTCCACATGGCCGATACTGTCAAAGGCATCACGTAGGGCAGTCCAATTCGTGACATCGACCTTGCGGATGTGGAAATTTCCCCACTCCTCCCAATCGTCTGCATCCTCATCGTTGGGCTCGTTGATATCAAGGTTGTGGACCTTGGCGCCTTTCTCCAGCAACAGCTTGACGGTGGCTAAGCCAATGCCCGATGAGCCTCCTAATCGTACACAACACAGCGCGTCAGCTTTTCGGCACTTTGTTCATCCACGCCTGCATTGCAAGTTGGCCTTAGTGATGATCAAGAGTGGACATGACTCGGCTCCGCTCGGGAATATGATAGGTCAGAGGTAATATAGAGTTCGGTCAACTCACCGGTAATGATAGCGACTTTCCCTTCTAGAGATGGAATCGTTTCCGAGGTGATCTGGAGAGCCATAATGAGAATGGATGAGGACGGTTCGAGGTGTGATCAGACAACCGATGGCATTGCAGCGGACCTCCCTCGACAAAGTATGGGGAGGGGGATATAATGGCTTGCAAAGCACCTCATTATATCGGGCCCTGTCGAACGCCCTCCCTTCCTCCTCGTCGAACCACCCGCGGAGCCGTGATGGCGTCCCTGAACCTAATACTTACTCGTATATACTATGAGAAATATGATCAATCCTCTTGCCAGGGTAAAAAAAAAAAAAACAAGGGAAACACGTATAAGTGGAGTTGGGTTTTAACAGGATTGCACTGCCCACGCGGCCACCATCCGTTAGGCGGTTTAAGTTTCGGTTGGCCATTCCTCTTCGCACAAGGTGAAGCAGCAAAGACCGCCTTGGTCAGGGGCTCCGACAAACTCTGACCGACAATGCTTGCCCCTCTCTCTTCCCCCTCCCCCTGGACATCACTGCCCAGCCGAGCGAGTGTGTTCCTTTCTTGTCTCGAACGGTCCAGAATGGGGATGATCACTAGCAGTAAAGGTGGTAACCAAGGAGGCCATGCCCAGGCGGGCCCGCTTCCTTCAGCCAGTCCAGCGGCAGTACCTAGTAGTGCCAGTCCAATCCGCTGTCCGTCTTTACCCGGAGGATTCGACCATTTTAGGGTCGAATTGGCGGCATCGAGGCAGGAACAAACTTTGGTAGAGCCCAACGCAAGGCATGCTCACGATCCAGCCGATGATACAGTGGTCATCTGGCGCAGGGAAGCACGGATACGGTGTAGTAACGATCCATCAAGAGCGGGGAGGGGGGAAGAGCCCATAAATATTCAGTTGAATGGGAATCCCAAACAAGGAAAGACGCGACAGGTGGAAAGATCAGAAACCATCGCTTCCTCTTGCAGACACCGTGATGCAAGCCCGGAGTCTTGACCGCAGACCGCAAGGGAGGGAAATCGCCTGATCTTGCCAGCATATTTTCCCAGTCTGCAGACTAAGCCCGTCGTCCAATGATAACGACGCGGAGAGGACCCCTTTTCGAACGGACCCAGAATGAGCTGGCCACAGAGACCCACCCCAACCCAGCGGGGTCAGGCTTGCCAAGAACACTTAGGTTGGCCTATACGAACACGGCCTGAACGCTGCGGTGAAGGGTCCCCAGGAGCCACGAGGTATGATGAGATGTGATAAACACGCGCTTCTTGCCGTAGTGCTATGGGTATCTTCCTGAGCAAGCGTCGTTGGCCAGGCTCGGCGGGGCCAACTGTTCTCCTCCCCAGTGGCGACTCACCGCAGTCAGTTCCTGCACAGCGCACGAGAAAACCTGGCAAGACAGTAGCGATCATATACGGGTCAACCACTGCCCTTGTCACTTGTATCATGTGGCCATGGATAGTCATGATCAGTTCTCGCATGAGTGCCGGCGAGGAGAAGCTCTCACCGTACCTTTATATCCCTTCCCCCCCCCCCTCCTCCCTTATCAGAATCCTCCGAAGCCCCATCAGCTGCCCTGGATGAGGATTTCCGTTCAAGGAGGTACACAGCTCGCCGTCTCTCCACGGCGGGAACCCATATGGCGCAATAGTGTCCTCGGGTACCACCACAATGCTATTGTCCTGCATGCGTGGCACGAGGGATGGTGGAGAACAAACCTCGCGCCGTCACGGTGTGCCGCTTCGGGAGGAGTGGATCTCTCCAGGTCCAGGGACTGAGACACCAACGGGTGTGGGTACACCGAGGCGACTGCCCCCAGTCCCCCTCTTTATTGTGACTACACACGTATCATGGACCGTGGCCACAGCAAAGCCCACGCCGTCTTGACGGCCAAAGTGACAGGTCTCGGTACTCGCCTGCTGTTTCGAGCCCTCCCCGTATGGGCTGCTGCCCGGTCCCGGCTCCACGCTGTTATAACCGACATTGACTATTAAAACTAAAAGCCTCTGGGATTCGCTGGATTTGTTCTGCTCCACTGGCATGTGGATAGAACGAGCAAATACCACAGGACTAGGTCTCATGGTACTCCTTCCCGCATGATGCGCAGATGGCCGTCTAACAAGTGCAATGTCATGGGCTTCAGAGGTCCATCCATGGCCTGTTTGTGAAACACTGGTGTTTTGAAAACCACAGAGGCGTATATTGTCACAACGTATACCCCGTCGAAACGGTCTATTCTCGCAACTACTGTCCTATATAAAAGACCGACTCCTACGAGACAATTTCCCACGCAGCCTAACTCGTAGCTAAGAATAAAAATAATAGAAGTTGGCGCTTCTCCACTGGCAAATCTTGTAAGATGAAGGAGGGGGAACTGGCTTTCGAGGTATCTAACTTTATATACTTTTGAGCTGATAACGTCTTAAAATGTGAGCGTTGTTTGGCTAGTCACCATGAGAGGAAGAACATCTGATAGTATGGAGTCATGATCAGCCAATCAGCAGATGCATACGAGTAATCCAGGGTGCTGAGAGCCTGCGGTATTACACCAAGCGATTGCGAGTTGCAACAAGTCCTCGGCAGCAGGCGTCCCAACAGGACGGTTCGCCCCAGTCCGGTCCACAGTGGTCGGCCCGTCGGCAGCTCAAGATACACTGAGCCGTTGGAGGGTAGACGAAAACAAGGTTGAGCACATCCCGTTGGTTCTGTTGGTTCTGTTGGTGCTGGGCATTTGCACTTTGTATTTCTCTCTGCCTCTCCTCTCCTGTCCTCTCCTCTCCTCTTCCCCCCCTTCTCTATCTCTTCTTGTTCTCTCTTTTTCCATATCACATCAAGAAACCAACCAATGTCTCCACTCACCATGGGCCAGTTTGTTTCCGCACCGTACGTCTCGCAGCTTGTCAGTGTGGTAGCATCACACAATGAGCCGGACAAGCCTCGAACCCTTCCAGATCTTCCAAAGCCAGAGGAGCCCAAGACTCTAGAATCGGAACTGCGAACTGTCATCATCAAGTTTCTCAAAGACATCGGTTACAAGACTCCCCCTCGGGTTAAGAATGATGCTCTTTGGAAAACAATGCTCGAAAGAGCCAAGCAGACTGGAGTTGATCTCACAAGCGCGCATTCCCGACGCTGTTTTGAAGTTGGCTTCACTTACGCGGCTGTAAATTTAGTCCCATTACCCTCTGCTGCGTCATTTGCCCTCTCCTTGATCCTTCCAATCTTTTCGCCCACCTCTCCGTCTCTTCCTTGCTATCATAACTGACATGTACACAGATATGTTATCCTACCCTACCTCTCGGAGCACAAGTATACACGGGCCTCCACACGTGGCTTGGCACTCAAATTGACGACGTACCTATGAAAGAAGATGTGCGCGAGTTTCAACAACGTTTTTACGCCGGCAAAAAGCAACCCAATGATGTTCTGGAGGGATATGCTAGCGTATTGCGATCGACCTATGAAGAGTGGGACAATGTGACCGCCAACTTCATCATCATATCATCTCTCGCCTTCATCAATTGCAATGTGTTGGAGGAGAGACCAGAGTTCCAGGCCATGGTACCGACCAAGGGTGGACGCCGCTGGCCTCATTACTTCCGGGACAGAGAAGGGGTGCCGGACGCCTATTCATACTTCACTTTTCCAAAGACTACCCATCCAGACATAGGCATGTTCCTCGAGGCCATCCCGGATATGGGTCGGGTCCTGAATCTTTGCAACGATGTGCTTTCGTAAGTTTTGTCATCATGTACGAAGGACCATACGGTTTGACCACTTGCACTAACGAAAGCTACCAGATTCTACAAAGAAGAGAAGGCTGGAGTCACCCTGAATTACATTCACCAGAGGGCCAATTATGAAGGCAGAGATGTCATCTCCGTCATCAAGGACGCTGCCAAGGAGTGCTTGGAGGCACAGAAACGTATTGAAATTGTCCTCGATGGCCGGGAGCCGTACAGGTCAGCTTGGACGGACCACCTGCAAGGTTACATCCACATGCACAAGACAACCAAGCGGTACAGGCTCAACGAGATCGACCTGGCAGAGGAAAAGAGCTGCAAGGTCCGTTGGGGCTCTATGGCCGTATCGGTTGACCTTGGACGTCCCGAGAAGCAACCCTCCGACGAACTCAATGGTCTTTATATGCTGTCCAGTCAACTTACGACTGAAGCAGAAGCAGTTCAAGGCTAATGTCGCTTGAGGATGCAACACAAAATTTTCTATACACACTTTCCTACTATCAAACAAATCTCCCGGTGTTGGATATTTTTTTTATGAGCACACACTACCAGATTGTCTTTTCCCTCTCATGAAGATACCAAATTCTCCCACAACACATGCCTAATGACTCAACTCATGACAACACATCTTCTTCATCACCAGAATGACAGTATTATATCTCATCAGCGTCACGCATCATCAGGTTTATATTCCATTAGCATTAGCCTTTCGAGCAATTTACTTGATGCTCTCAACTCTTATGCATAATGATCCACCAAGTAGAAACAATACAGATGAAAGTTCTCCCACCCCGCGAAATACGAATAACATTACCGTCCCAACAAAGTTCCAGTTACGCGCTCATAATGGCTACTAGGCTGTGAAACCTGTCTTGAGCACCATGATATGTCGTTCTAATGCTGACATAAGGTCGCCAAAACCCATCTACCGGCGCTACGCATTCTTGTGTAACGTTGGAGAGCCAACGTTCATGGCCGGCAGATATCGTTCTGCACGACCTGCTTCACGTGATCAAGCGATTAGCTATGCCACATTGCGACATGATCGAAAGATTCATCTAGATATACTAGCCATAATACAAGCACAAAGAATCTCGACACAGACCTATATTGCTCTGCTAAACAGTCTTGTCATGAAGTCCTTACCATGTTTCGGGGGATTTCGCACCTTTAACTCTGAAAGATTGGCGAAAAGCTTTAACTCTTAATGTAGTTTGTTGCGGTGGCTTTGAGATGTCGTTGATACGTACTCTAAAAGACACCTATACGTCCTCCCAAGATCTGCAGCATGACTGAGGTGCCCAGGACTCTCGAAGGCTGGTTGAATCGACAAAGTAGTTTACAAAACATCGATTACCCTTTCGGTGATATTATGTATAGTCGTTACCAAGAACCTAGAGAATGGGAAGCCCAGTTCAACATCTGTCCTCAAGCTCTGTGCTGTATGGCCCTCGCTAGGCTCTATCGGACAGAAGCGTAACAATATACCTACGACATTTTGGTAGTTTTGAGAGCAATAAGGTTTGCTTTTGGATTATAGAGGTGCCAGATGGCTTGCTGGCGCGAACAGATGATACGATATGGAAAGCGGGTGCATGAGTTGTCCCGGGAGGCTGGGCGGCAGTTGTGGCAGTGATAACAGGTATGATTTGAAACAGACGAGATGGAACCACTTGGCTTTTCAAATGATCTTGATCGCAGTAGGCGCTGTTCGGAGGTCACTCAAGGCAAAGTTGGAGTCTAGAAATGACTGTTTTGAGCGCTGTTAAAGGGAAAGAAGAGAGAAGAGAAAGGAAGGGAAAGAAACAGCCAACTATCTGAGGCTATAAACAGAGGGTGCCTGGCGATAATGAGGCAAGTGACTCACTGGGCCTCGCACACGGAGTCTCCCTCTCACATTAGCTCGTAACGGACAGGAAGGTTGTTTCGCAGGCGGCACAAATTGTAACGAATGCAAAAGAAAAGAGGGTGAGTGGGAATCAATTTGGCGCCTTGGATCATAAAGAAACCTTGTGCATTCCCTTTGTCACATATCGCAGAGCCTGCCCAACGGTGTACTGTTCACGAGGCTGGACAAAGCGTATACAAAAGGCATTTGATGTTGAGGATCCTATAATACCCGATGTTGAGACTATAAATAGAATAAGAAGCTTCTATTGAGGAAAAGCTGTCCTCTCCTGGAGTGTTATTTGGTATCTAATGTCACTAAGATTTATCGTTTGGAAACTGTATTGGTAGTAAGTGAGTGGAAAGTAGACTGACATGAGTGAGGTATGACCTCGAATATGTATTAGAGAATTTTGAAAAGATCCTTGATATTTCCATTGCGCGGATAGTCAACAACAGGACTATATAGCTGGAATTTGTGTTCCTTTATAATGAGCTTGAAGAGCTGGGGTGACTGATGAAATTTGTCTTGAGCTGTTGCTGGAACGCCTTGCACCGGATAACTGAGATTTAAGTCACATCATCATCCCTTTGTATAAACATACTACTGTACTACCTTCACCTTGATCTCTTGTATGAAAATGACCGAGATCTAGTCATCTATTTGATCACAGATCACCTGGAGATATGATGCTCCTATCTTGGCAGCTAAACTTAAGTCAGTTATTTGAGAGTTTGTAGAAACTACAACAGCAATGTAAACAACTCAACAATATGGAGGAAATTCAGGACATGGATCTGCACAGAAACTTCCTCTGCCCACTGCTCATGTCGCATGGAGCACATCAATGCCATGGGACACAAAGTTTTTGTAGAGGTGGAACCTGAGCTTGGCCTCCTCGGTGAACTGGAAACAAGCACATCGAAGCTTGTCAAGATGATCATCAGGGGTCTTTGTAGAATTTGGGGAAAATAGTCCGATGCGATCATACGAGCGAGTATTGACAGAGAGTGCAGAAAGGAATGCAATGTCGATCTCCTTCTGTTTCTGTTCTATCCGGTCCGAGAGGCTGTCGGCACGTTAAAATCTCACCGAATTAGGTCATGGATGCTTTATGTTGCTTGTGAACAGGTGGGTTGAGCATAACGCACAGTTGCCACGAGAAATCTTGCCAGAGCAGCGAGACTGAGTCCACCTCTTCGTGCAATCGACTGCTTGAAAGACTAACGAGGCAGGTTTCTGAGTCCGTATGAACGCACAGTGCAACCACTTGAGAGATTTGAGTGCCCTTCGATGACTTCATACAGTGGGGCAAGATCACCAGCTCGTTTCTCATCGGATCATACGATATTTGGATCAGCGTCTCGCAACATTGTGCTGACATACCAGGACTTGTTGAGTGCTGGGACGATGTGGACTGGAAGGCATTGCTAGAATACCAATTGTACTGTACTCAAGACGTAGTGGGAGAAGTTACGATAAGTTAGACTTTGGCGCAGTAATATAGCAGTAATAGGTCAGCGTGTGGTTTCAAATATTGATATTAAGGACTTCTCTTCATGTGAGAATACTGTTGTCATTGATGGGGCATATGCAAAGGCAGTAGACTACAACGCATACCGCTTGGAGGATTTACATTGTACTCAAGCAGTCAAGGAGGTCCATCGCTTATGCATGATAATAGTCATGTCTATTCAACTATGTAGCATCGAAGTGAATTAATATCCATCGTTATCCCTTCCGGTCATATGTACAATTTTTCCATGATCCAAATACAAATCCAAAACTTAGAGCGCTGTGTACAGGCAAGAGTCGGGAGTCTCAGCCTTGGTAGCCCGGACCGAGATGCCAGTGCAGTTCAGGTTGCCAGCTGGGTTAGCCACACCAGCATCCACCCAGATGGTGTAGGCACCGTTCAGCCAAGGGCAGGCAATGAAGGACAGGTTGTTGTAGGTCAGGTCGTTGTAAGCGTCGAGGGCGAAGCCGGTCTGGGCGCCCGGAGCCGGCTCAGCACCGGTGGTGTAGCCGATGATGCCCTGGCCCATTCCGGAGGCGTCGACGAAGGCCTCCTGGTAGGGGGCCGAGGTGCTGTAGAGGTTGAGAGAGCCGTCATCGCCCAGGTTGAAGGTGGCAAAGTTGGACTCGGTGTCGCACTCGGCGCCCTGTGCGGTGAGGCCGACAAAGAAAGAGTTGTTGGCGGCCTGGAAGCTCTGCAGGTGGACAGGAGAGCCCGAGCGGAGGGCAGTGAGGCCAAAGGCGTCGCCCACCGCAATGGTGTCGCGGACCTTGACCTGAGGGGCAGCGGCAGCGGCGCCGACGAGAGAGAAAAGGGCGAGCATGTTGGACTGCATGGTGGATAAATTTTTTTTTTGAATGGTGCTGGTGGGAACACGAGAAGAGCGTCGATGAGGATTTGTTTGAGTGGCGTAATGTGAGAGAAGACTGGAGTTCTTTGATGAGGATGATAATGATAGTCACATTGAATATCCTGAGCAGACGACAAGCTTATACTTATACTGATCCATCCTCCATCTTGAAAGCAAACCATCTCGTAAGTTCTCTTGGTACCCACCCCTAGAACACCCTTTTCTCAGCAAGGCTAGGCCCCTCGGCTGTACAGCGCGCCTGTGCTGTGCCCATGAATGGATGACGATCATTCCGGATACTCCAAAACAACACGAGCTTTGTTCGCCCCCAAGGCTCTGCCCAACAAACCCACCGGACATGTCAGCCGTAGAAGTGCCTCGCTAGCCCTCCCGCACCTATCACGCCTCGAATTCACTGTCTTCTTTGCAGCCCCTAAAATGAAGCTTGTTTCCTCCCGCACGGTTATCTGGAATAAGGTTCGGACGGAGTTGCCGTTGCTCATGGCCTTTCGGCAGTGGGCCTCCCCACTTTGCTCAGCCCAACAACCAAGGCACGTAGCCGACAAATACGGGATGATCGGCCACCCTAAGTTGTGTTGGTGTTACTAATTTGAGCTCGGGAAGGGAAAAAAATAAAGGGTAGGTTAGCACAGAGAGGGCTGACATATGCCAAGCGCTTGACGGGGAAGTCTATGAGTGTTTACTGTTGTTGGGTGGCACATGCGCAGTGCGTGCAACGTTCCGCTTGTGGCGGGCCAAACCAGCAATGTATCCGCCGCAGTGCCGAAATTACATCCAAAGCACCCTCAGGAGTCTTCTCGACAGGTTCACCGCCGCCGCCTCCATACTGCACTGGGGGTTATAGAATCCTTGATCAAATGTGCAATGTTATGAACACTGATAGACAAAGAGATGCTGTTCAAGGTTTACAAATCACACACGTAGCCCCAGCGCCGTCACGATACGACACATACATGTTGACAAAGAAATCATTGCGTCAAGCTGGATCTCTCATGGGAAGGCTCTGCCAGAAGAAGCACATAGCCACGATCCAAGGATGTATGTTGCTTGCATGAAATCTTGGCAGCAATCATAAAAGTGGCATACGGCAGATCCAGATAGATTAAGGCACCCTCCGGCCCTAGCAAGGTCTGACAAGGAACTCAGGCATTAGAGAGTTCACCTTATGACGGAGGGTCCCCACAAAAGTAAGCCTTGCGTTCGTTTCTTGCACAGAGACAGGAATGTTGACTTGGAATGTTCATTGCAACGTGGTTGATCACAGTATATACATGATACATCATCGGCTTGTTTATCTAATAAGTATAGTTTGTTGCAACAAACCAATCCAGGACGAACTGTTTCTTGGCAGCCGAGGCAATGGAATCAGCGCCCCAGGAGTCTCCCAGCCACATGGTCGTCCCGTCATCGCCACTCGCGGGCCAGTACGTCAGGTTCCCGCTGCTGCTGGACCCGTTCCCGTTGGGATTACCGTACTTGATGAAGTTGACCCAGTACTGCACCAACTGCGTCTGGACTGCATAGTCGGTCGAGGTCCAGCCGGCGTCAGGATAGTTGTACGGGATGTTGTTGAACACGTAAAGCTGCTCAGCGCCGTGGTAAGTGCCGCCGTCATTCGGCGCAACCAGGGAAGATGTAATCGGTGGAGAGTGGGTGAAATAATAGGTGTAGACATTGGCGCCGTTGCTGTTGTTCAAGCTGGCATATTCTTGGACGCTTGAGTCATTCGCAATGCCCGCGTAGAAATCTTGACCCCATTGCCTGTGATGTCGAATCAACAATTAGAACGTGAACTGAATCACTCAATTGGAGAAGAAGAAGGAGACAAAGACAAGGGATTCAACTCTTACCAAGAAGACACTCGGCCGACGACTTGGAAGAAATCATTACTATTGTTGTTTGCCTGTGCGTCGGTCTCGCCTGGCCAGAGCTCGTAAAAGGTCGAAGTCAGGTTCGTATTCGAGAAGAACTGGTCAAAGTACTGCTTGTAGCTCGCAACAGTTAGGCCAGGATCTGGCTCGGCGCCAGACTCATCGGCGTTGTTTCCAGTCAGGACCGGGACGTCAGCGTGTGCATTGTACTTGAGACTGTCTATAAATAAACAAGAATTCCATATTAGTCTTCATCCGTAGTAAAAGGAGACAAGTCACATGCGCCATCAGAACTATCACGAACCTCCATATGTGTACTGTAGCACGTATCCATCAAGGACGGGCCTAAACAGGGGCGGATCCATCATGGAACTGGACTGATTGTACCACACTGTGTCGTCAAAGGTTGTGTCGTCTTCGATGTAATACATCCCATCCCCGGAGAGAAGCTCCTCCACGGTGATCTGTCGCGCTTCCTCGATCGTGGTGGCGTTGAACTGTGCGATATACTCTTGACCCTGGGCGAGGGCTGTGTCCATCGTTCGATACGAGGTTGCAAGGGAGCCCGTCATGGGATCGAGGGGCGAGCGAGCACCGCTCTCAGGGATCACACCTGCAATCATCCCAGAAGCAAGAGGGCTGTAAAGCATATCCAGCGCACATGACGATCCTGAAGACTGCCCGCCGACTGTAATCTTCTGAGGATCACCGCCAAAGTATTCAATCTGGTCACGGACCCACTCGACAGAGGCAATCATGTCCATCACGCCGTAGTTGCCGCTGACGTTGTGTGGGGACTCTGCAGCCAGCTCAGGATGGGCGAGGTAGCCGAGAGGTCCTGTTCAATTAATGTCACACGATGCAGTGTCAGTAAATCACGAAGCTTTCTCCCCTGCTTGTTTGCTCCGAGAACCAGAAGAGGAGGGACTTTCAAGAGCTTACCCAGCCGGTCATTGATAGTCACCACGACAATACCCTCAGCAGCGAGTCCCGAGCCGTCAAAGGTAATAACCTCGCCGCTGCCGTCCCAAAAGCGTCCGCCGTGCATCCAGATATACACGGGCTGCTTGGCGTTCGAGTCCAGGTTCGACGTCCAGACGTTCAGGTACAGGCAGTCTTCACTGACGGGGAGATACATGTTCGTCCAGATGCTCTGATTGATATTGGAGAACGTTTGTATACACTGGTTACTAAAGGCTGTGGCGTTGAGGATGTCTGAGCCCCAAGGTGCGGGCTTGACGGGCGGCCGCCAGCGAAGGTCGCCCACAGGTGGTTCTGCATAGGGGATTCCCTTGAACGTCGAGACCCCCTCGCGGAACTCGGACGTTCCGCCCATAATGTGGCCATAGCTGGTGCGTACTATGGGGTTCGCCGACGAGGAGACGACTTGTGGGACGAGGGCGAGGGCTGCGATGGCAGCACCAGCGAGACGTGAGACAGCCATGGTCTTGAGATCTCGGTCGTCCGCTCAGAAAGTCGAGTTGAAGACTAACCAAGAAGGCTTCATCATACCTCTCGACAAAGGCTGCATGGAAAGACTCGGGCGTCGCACCTGAAATATATGAGTAAATCCGCAGTCACGCACACATGAATCTATCGATGGGTGTTCGGCACCCCCACTGCGCAACGCCGTCTTCTCCGAGGCGGTGGTCTCATTCTCTTTGCGCGTGTGCGTGACGATTAGATTGCGGGCATAGTCAAGATGTCGCAACAAGAAATTCTTCATAAAGCTTTCACCGCTCCGCATATACGCCGTTCCCCGCAGTGATAGAGATCCCAAGGTTACAATCTTGCCAGAAACCTTGTATAACTATATGAATAAGATTCACACGCCTTACGTCGTTGTGCGTCCTCGGCCGAGCCTAAGCCCGGGGATAATTGTGAAGGATTCGGCTCTTGGAAGTTTACGGTCGTATCAGAGTTGTAGAAGTTGTCACATTCAGTATAGGACGAGTCATCCATTATACAGCCAGTTCTAATTACCGCATTGGTTGTCGGCATTGCTGGCATCGGACTTCAGAATTAAAGAGCAATGATTCAAGCGCCTGCATGAAGAGGAGGGGGCGCGGTGGTAATTCTGCTCCACTGAACTACCCCAACACCTCCAACTCGGAAATGAGACCTCTCCACTTAACCCTGATCCTGATCCAACGTCTGTACTTGGCACTGCTCATAAAGGTCAGTATCACAACATTTGTAGACAATATGATGAGAAGCAGGTAGTATCAAGGACTTGAAAGTGGAGCATTCGGGCAACTCGAGGTACCATCGACCATATACATAGAACAAGGTGCGGAGCCGAAGAACAGAAAACTGACGAGACTTACCATGTTGTAGTAGACTCCTCTCCTAGCAAGGAGGGTGGCGTGAGTGCCTTGCTCGACGACCTCGCCTTTATCCCCGAGAACAAAGATCACGTCCGCATCTTGTACGGTGGCTAGTCGATGTGCCACCACGACCATGGTCCGACTCCCTTTCGTCGCTGCCAAGGCCGTCTGAACTCGTGCCTCAGTTTCACTGTCAAGACTACTCGTTGCCTCGTCGAGCAGCAACAAGTCAGTCTGGCGGATCAGCGCACGCGCAAGGGAAATGCGCTGCTTCTGTCCGCCCGACAATGCCAGGCCTCCAGTTCCAATGTTGGTCTCATACCCGCCAGGAAGAGAAACGATAAATTCGTGAATGCCAGCAGCAAGAGTAGCTTCCTGGACGTCCTTGTCGGTTACGGGACCTCCGCTGCTGTCATGGTCATCCTCGAGGCTGTGTACGCCTAGAGTAATGTTCTCGCGAATGGTACCGCTGAAAAGACTGGGTTCTTGAGCCACAAGCGAGATGCCCCGCCTGTGACTTTCCAGGTTCAAATTGGCAACGTCGATACCATTCAGCAGAACCTGGCCTTGCTGTGGCGCATAGAATCTCTCGATGAGCGATATGACGGTCGTTTTCCCCGACCCAGAGGGCCCAACGATCGCTGCGAATTGCCCTCTCCCGATCTTCAGACTGAGATCACTGAAGATCTGGGTAGAACGCGTAGGGTATTGGAAGCTGACATTTCGGAACTCGATTTCGACTCCAATTTTCTCGCCTTTCTCCACGGCCAAACCCTGGCCTTCGGTGTCAAAACCCGAGTCTTCGTCGTCTTCTCTGCTGGCCAGGATACGATCGGCTGCTCTGGTCGCACTGGAGATATTGGGGCTCAGACTGAGCCATTGACCTGTGCTTGTGCCACCTTGCAGTACAGCGATATAGACGACCATGTATTGGAAAGGGGAGTACTCGTGGTCACCCAATAACTGGCCGCCATACCACAGCACGAAAGCCATGCAGAGCAAAGTGATACTCTCACTCAACGAGAATAACAAGACCGATACTGTGGCTCTGTGAAAGGCCTTCTTGATGTGCTCGAGTAGCATCTGTTCGTACCTCTGGCAGATGCTGTCCTCCAGAGTGAGACTCACGACCGTCCGGATCGACGCGATGCTTTCGCAGGCGAATCGAGCACTCTCGGCAAAGACGGCCTTGTTCATCTGGTCGAGGTCCATCTCGTACCGCATCCGGTAGATCATGGACCCCATAACGAATGGGAGAGTTGTCAGGAGCGCCACGAGCGTGAGCTTCCATCCAAACACCATGGCTAGCGCAATGCATCCAAACAAGTTGATCGAAGATGTGATGACGGAGGCCATGTGAATTCCCACCAGCTCCTGCAATTGTGTCGGGTCCGTTGACAGCCGGCTAGTCAGGGCTCCGACCGAGTTGTCTTTCTCATTATCAAAGAACGATGCCGGTTTCTTCAACATGTTGCCGAAATACTCTTTCCGGTACGCCCTTGTGATGGCGAAACCCAGCTTGGTGGTAGACCAACCCAGGGCAACGTGACCAAACCCGACACCAACGGCCAGAGCGGTCATCATGAGGACCCAGAAGTTGACGATGACTGAGAGATATGCATCCCAGAACGAGAAGAGCGACACGAGCTCTGCGAATAGGTAGGCCTGCAGCGGCGTGGCTGCACCGGCTGCGAGGGCCCCAAAGAGCATCACTGCGTATGCTTTCCACCGGAAAGATTGTTCGTACAGTACCGACCATAGCCTCCGCCACGGTCCTAAGGAGACTGATTCACCGAGAACCTTCACGCGCCCCTCCGCCATGTCCTTCTCATCCTCAGCATTGACTTTACCCGCAGAGGGCTTGAAAGTTTCTCTGTGTTGCATGCCGTGCGCTTCGTATTCTGACACGCATTCAGTGTCTGTCAAGGTTGTCGACGCTGGGCGCAGTCCCTCCACATCAGCCTCCTCCTCAGCTGCGTCGAGGTTTTGGGCGAGGACCAGTCGAGAATAAGCCCCATCAGTCTCGGCCAAAAGGCTTGTGTGCGTTCCCTGCTGCACCACCTGCCCCTTTCGCAGGACTACGATGTGGTCGGCCTTTTGGATGGTGCTTAGGCGATGAGCAATGACGATGGTGGTGCGGCCGCGACTAGCACGATCGAGAGCTGCCTGTACGATTTGCTCGCTTCGGACGTCGATGGCAGAAGTCGCTTCGTCGAGGATCAGAATGCTTGGCTGTTTGACAATCGCACGGGCAATCGCCACGCGCTGGCGTTGGCCACCCGAAAGCTTCGATCCAGACTGTCCAACAGTTGTTTGGTATCCCTATATTTATTGATCAGCCTTTGCTATCAAACCGGTGTTTGGGCACGACAAAATACGAGATATGATCACATACCTCTGGGAAGCGTGAGATGAAATCATCAGCAAATGCATCTTTGCATGCTTGTTCAATCATTCGGGTCTTTACGTCGTTACTTGCATGCTCCCAGGGAGTTCCCATGAGTCCGTACTCGACATTCTTGTAGATAGAAGTGTCAAAGAGTGCGCTGTCTTGCTGTACAAGCCCGATCTGGTTGCGCCACCATTTCGGATCGATCTCGTTGAGTTTTCTCCCCGAGATAGTTACGAGCCCGTTCCTAAAGTGAAGAATCTGAATCATCATGAGCATGCTTCTATTTGACCTCGAGGTCCTCTTGGCTGGGTGCACAGGGTGCTGGGAGGGACTTACAAAGGGATTGAGTATAGGATCCCCGTCGAATTCATACCACCTCTGAACAATCCCCACAACAGTACTCTTGCCATGGCCCGAGGGCCCGACCAGGGCACTGCGCTACTCGTGTCAGGACTTTTAAACGGACTTTTCGAAACTACAAGAACTGCTTACCTTCCCAGCGGGAAATGTCAGTGTCAAGTTGTCAAGCACTTTGACGTCTGCTCGTGCTGGATAGGTGAAGTTCACGTTTTCCAACGTGATATCGCCACATGGAGATACGTCCTTTGATGTGCCGAGAACAGGCTTGGGAAATAAGATGATGGTGTGGAAGATCGCAATGGCGTCTGCTGCTTGGAATGCAGCGGCTATGGGCGTTGATAATTGGCTTAGGGATGTCGCCATCTGAATGTTGGAGAGGAGCACGCTGGGTGGGAAAAGGTCAGTCTGTGCACAACACGATCGTAGAGGTTTGGAAACAATGTACTGACACAATAAGAGGTTCTGGACTAGTGATCTCCAAAAGCATGTACATCTCGAAGGCTGCCCAGAATGCAAGCGCAAATGTTCTGAAAATTGACGTTGGATTCAGTAATCAGGCCGCCATGTTCGATCATGGGAATATTCTGGAGAACTTACGCGTATACCAAAAAATGGACTTGTCTAATATTAGTGTACTGTCGCTCCAGTCATTGCCCAACTACTTCATTCCAGAAAACTTACTTAACCCATTCTGCAAAGCAACCAACGAGCCCATTGTTTTTCCCCTGCGATGACCCTCGTCCACGATTTTTGCATACAAGCCTTCAATCTTATAGCTGGCGCCAAGGGCCGCAAGCATACGTGCTGCATTAGGTGTCAGCCACTCCGAGGCAACATTGCTTGCCTTGATATCTTGCTCCAGAACCGCGGCCACAATGCTGGCGATCCGAGGCGTCACCAGAGTATAAACTGTAGCAATGCAAATGAACCCAAGGCTCGTCACAAGCGTCAAGTACCAGTCGTACATGAATGCGACGGCCAATGATCCGATGATCATAGAGATCCCCGAGAAAATGTTGCCCATTCTCTCTGAGATGCCAAGTTGTAAATTGTTTGCCACGGTGGTGATGATAGATGCAGTTTGGCCTGTTGGCAACATATCCAATGTTGATATTGGCAGGCTAAATAGAGAGCGTAGATATACTGTTCTGACATTTGCTGAGATCCGGAGGCTCGTCAAGCGTAGGCCAAGCTGTTATAGAACGCAGGTTTAGCAAGTGAAAGTTTACTCCAGAGCCAACACAGTGAGAAAGAAACCAACATTTGATGCATAGGTAAGAACAAACTTGACCAAAAAGACGTATGAGATGTTCTTTCTGTACGCAAGTGGTCAGTCTTTAGTGTCTCATTTCAGTGCACGAATGAACTGTATATCTCGAGTTGATGCCAATCCACCTTGTATGCGAAGTGTTTGCGAGAACTTACACTGTCTCGTTCACCCCTCGCAGAAATTCGGCCTCAGTTTCTTGAGAGCTTTGCTTGAAGAACTCAGTGAACGTTGCAGTAAGCTGCCCTGTAACATATCGTCAGTCCTCAGTGACAATACAAATTTATTACATTCAATGGCATACCAAAAAGAATGTAAGTTACGGGCATCGTGAGCCCAGCAACGAAGGAAGCTAAACATGATGCTGCCGCGATAGTCCGGTCGGTCGGACTTGCGTACGAGAAAATTGCCTGATCATCGCCCTTGTCAGTTTTGTCTTGAGAGATCTTGGTAATTTCGACAGAGAAAACGTAGGCGTTTCCTACAATGAAATTGGCAATGGCTGCTTTCTTCTCAGGCGACAGCCCCAGTAGACTCGCTCCACCAGTATCACGAGCTTCTGACATCGTCTCTAAGCCAAACAGGGTATCTGAACAAACAAAGTGAAAAATGCAAGAATCGCCATCGGAGTTGTGAGAACAAGGGCTGGAGTCAAACAGGCAACAGACAGATCAGTGGTATAGCATTGACCAGCACAGGCGCACTTGAGCCACGTTGGTCCACCGAAACCTTCCGCTTACCGATTGGCCGCCACAATGTCTCGCGAGGCATCAACAAATTGATTGGACCCTCCAGCGTCAATTTCCTGTGTGTAGAGGATCGGCTTCAGTACTTTCCGCCAAGTCCATCATCGCTCAGAGGTGGACGTTTCATCCAGAAAAGGGGCTGTTTGAAGAGCCAAACCTTAAAGGAAGGATGTAACAAGCAACGGTTTGTGGTGCGAGGCTGTGAACCATGCACCGTATTTCGAACATGTGTGTCGATGCAGTGGATACCTAGATTTAGGCTTGTTTCCTGGCAGCCGCCTCGATCGAGGGCAGGTGGACTAGTGTTACAGCTTATACGTATACGAGATTCAACTTGGCGGCACGACTGTCAGGTCTCAGTTTGCTGTGCCTGTCTTGGCGCACAGACCATTGACTGGATTGTTTACCCCAATCCAGGGGCAGATCATCTGGGGGTAATCAAACCTTGTCGGGAGTTGCACAGATACACGAGCCTGATACGGGTATCGATCGTCTTTCTAGATTCTAAGGCTAGCCAGCTATCCTCGTGCGTTCCATTCCCCTCAATTTCTCCTTATTTGACCACGTGCTGGACTAGTGTCTGTGCGTCTAGATATCGCCATCCTCCTGCATCTCAGCCACTGTCTCGCAGATCACGTCGACAAGCTCTCGGATCGTCTCCTTATCTCTGGGCAGTGTGTGACCTTTTGCATGATCAAACAGAACTGCTGTGTCCATATCGCATACATTGTAAAGAGCCATAGATCCGTGTATGTATGGATCAAGAGAACCAACTGATAGAAGAAGATTAGATTGGGTGCAAGACCAAAGATGCTATATCGTAAAGATGGGGGCGAAATACTTACCAATATGGAGCGTTCTTGTCTCGATCCTCTCATCGCTTTCATCTGCAAGAATGATGTCGTGTGTTCGGGGGTCCAGAGGTGGCCAGCCCGCAAAAAAGATACCGTACTTGAAGAGAGGCTGCGTCCCCCATCGCTTCTGCTGTCGCTGCTGGTAGAGCAACATCGTTGCTGCTATGGTGGCACCCTCTGAGTATCCGACGACAGCATCAAAGGGTCCATGCTTTTTCACGATGTTCAAGATGTACTTGATGGCATTATTGGTAGACCGATGTGCCGTTGCCACAGCAATTGGTGTCCCAGCATCAGAATCAGACTCGGAAGAGTCATCGCATCCACGGAGCAACTCGCGCATGGTGTCCTCCGCGATCTCACATTCGGGGAACTCGCGTATTCTCGAGAGGACATCATCAGACTGACCCTTGCTGCTTGCTCCATCCGGCTCAATGAATCTGTAGTGAGGTGCTGGGCCGAAGTAGTCTTCGAAACCTGGTGGTGGTACGGCCCTGCATGGACCATTTGCAAAATAAAACGTTGAAGGTCGACCATCGCCAACATCGCCCAGCTCTTTCAGTATCGGCGCTGCTTCGTGTTAGTAAAAACCTTCTATCACACGAGCAAATAGCACATTTTCCCAAGAAATCGAGACGAACCCAGCTGGACTTGAAATTTCTGCGCTTAATATTAGCATGATGAGGATCCGAGAAAACCGTTGTTGAGCTTTTACTTACATCGGCACTGCCGTACGCCCCGTTCAAACAAAGAAATCTCATGATGGCTTCTGTGACGGACTTCAAGGTGATTGAGAAACAAGTTGTGACTAGAGAATATCTCCAGCGACAGCAAAAGACGGGGTGTCGAAATCTGATAAACTTTACCAACACGCAGACTCAGACTGAGTTGAGTTTAGGGAGATTAAAACCCATTGCTTCTGTCATGCTCTTCAACAGCATCACCAGCTCTACAAAGGGGCCCGGAGATTTGGTATCCAGCCGCCGTGCCTCAGTTTGGGCAAGATCGGACGATTGTTCCATGGAGTCAAGGCCAGCTGCGCCAAAGAGCTGATATCTGGTTCATTAGCCTGAACCAATCGTGCTACGATATTCGCACGTGCCGATCTGCCGGAAACTCGACAGGGAGCAGCAACGTGCAAGACTCTCGCGGGTGACATCTGGCGGTTGACACTGCTACCCAATCGGCTTGTTCCAGAGTGAGACCCCATCAGCCTTCACTTTAAACGTGAAACCTCTATCGACTTAGCCCCCCGCGGCCCGTGACCTGGTACACCTGGGCTGGTTTCCAAGCCAACGCTCAGACTCGTCGTCCAAACTTTGTAGTGACGAGTCATGCCTAGAAACTATGTGTTACAGGGTGTACGGAGATCGAGAACCCCAGAGAACAAAGCTGAAGGGGTACATGTTTTCACGGTCTGTGGGAAACTGTTTTCATCCTTCAAGGGGTCATAAGGAACGCACTAATAGGTTTGGTTGTCAATGTTCCTTTTTCTTAAGTGGAAATGAGGATGCGCATGCTGTTGGAATGTCTTCATTAATAAAGAAAAGGTGTTGCGATTGGGTATCATTGAACCGCGCGTGATTTCTCAATATACTTGACCCCGGTTGCTTTTAAACACCCAGCGCGCCCTATTCATTAAGAACTATCACTTCAAGTCGTATTTGTGGTGTGGGACTCGCTCCTGAGATTATCTCTTCTCATTCCAAACTCTATGACGACGACGTTGCTGGTCAGCATCAGATAATTTACCATGGCGCCAGCCGCCCTCTCCAGTTCCTCCTCCGGTGGATCATCGCCAGCGACCAGTCCAGGATTTGCATACCCCAATGGAGCAGAAGGTGTGTTCGTTGACGACATGAACAACGAAAGCACTGCTGCGATGCCCTCAGATCGTATACCGAGTATGGCAAAGCAACAGCCTGTCGCCATTGTTGGCATGTCCTGCCGTCTTCCTGGAGGCGTCAGCAACCCAGTCGAATTCTGGGAATTGTGTTCAAGAGCACGAAGTGGATTCATGGCTGGTGCTCCTAAAGAGCGCTTCAATCACGATGCTTTCTATCACCCCAACCCCGGGAGGACAGGTGCATATCATTCCCAAGGCGGATATTTCCTCAATGAAGATCCGGCTGCATTTGATGCCCCGTTCTTCTCACTGACAGAGAAGGAAGCTGTCGCAAGTAAGTGAAAACACCACTTCTTACAAACGTCGATGACTGCGACGTCTGGAAAGTAGAGCAAACAATTACCAGCATTTGCTACGACTACACTTGCTGACAAGATTTGCTGTTCACAGTGGATCCACAGCAGAGACTATTACTAGAGTGCACATTCGAGGCTCTGGAGAGTGCCGGCATACCCAAGCATTCAGTTGTTGGAAAGCAAGTCGGAGTTTTTATCGGTGGCAGTCTGTCCGAGTATGAGACTCATCTGTCTCGTGACTCGGATTCGATGCCGATGTATCAGTCGACAGGTCAGTCTAACAGAGATGGCGACCTCTATACACTACGAGCAGTGCTGACACTCAGGTGTAGGTTGCGCTCAAGCAATGCAGTCCAACAGATTATCGCATTTCTTCGACCTGCGAGGGCCGAGCTTCACACTCGATACGGCCTGCTCCTCCAGCTTAGTGGCGCTTCATGCGGCATGCCAGAGTATACGGAATGGGGAATCCTGCATGGCTATCACCGGGGCCTGCCACTTGAACATGCTGCCGGACTCCTTCATTTCGTTCTCGACCGGCCGGTAAGTAGTCAAGATCGATGCCACTTCATTGAAACAAATGGAACACAAAGACTAACCCCTACCCCGGCGCTTTCTAGACTGCTTTCTGACTCTGGCCGATCAATAGCCTTCGACGAGCGTGGCACCGGGTTCGGTCGAGGCGAGGGCTGTGGTATTATCGTTTTGAAGCCCCTCGACCAAGCAATCGAGGACAAGGACGCTATCCGCGCTGTCATTCTCGGGACTGGTATAAACCAAGACGGCAAAACTCCCGGTATCACGATGCCGAATGGCGATGCACAAGGTGAGGGATAATTGGGCCAAAGACGGAGATCGTGTACAGCATTTTTCTAATTCAGTGCTGACCCAATATATCACATCACAGAGAGCCTGATCAAGCAAGTCTATGAGAGTGCAGGTCTGGACCCACAAGATTGCGGATTCGTCGAGGCACACGGCACAGGCACAAAGATAGGCGATCCCACCGAAGCAGGCGCTATACATCGTGCCTTGGGAGAGGGACGATCAGCCAGAGACCCTCTCTTCATTGGTTCTATCAAGTCGAACATTGGCCATCTCGAAGCGGCATCTGGTGTCGCTGCTATTATCAAGGCAGCGCTGATGCTCGAGCGGAATTTCATTCTGCCCAATTATGACCTCAAGACACCAAACAAAAAGATCCCGTGGAAAGAGTGGAATATGGCAGTGCCCAAGTCCCAGCGTCCCTGGCCCAGAAACAAGAAATACGTGAGCGTGAACAACTTCGGTTTCGGCGGCACCAACGCACATGTTGTGCTCGGAAAAAGCCCGGCTCCTACGAAGAAGCCGCCCATGTCGAGGCGAATTACCAAAGACAATTCGATCGAGAAGCCTCAGGCTAGGAGAAAATTATTTGTGCTCTCTGGCAACGACAGACAATCCTTGGAAACCACCATGGCGAACTTGGTTGTTTACCTTGAACAAAGACCTGAGTAAGCACGATTCTTTTTCCTGGCTCATATCGGTATTGATATTTGTCTTATTACAATTTCTTGAATCTGATGAATTTGTCTCCAGAATATTCCAGTCCGATCTTCTCGACCATCTCTGCTATACGTTGAGCAGAAAGTCTCTCCTCAAATGGCGAGTTGCTATCCCGGCGGGAACCTCATTCCAGCTCATCGAAGCGCTCAACAGCAAGAATATCATCTCCACTCGATCCACAGCGCCTGGTCAAGGCCAGCATCAAGATTTACAGCTCGGTTTTGTGTTCACCGGCCAAGGTGCACAGTGGCATGCCATGGGTCGAGAGCTGTATGGGCCAGGTGGTTTCCCGGCATACACAGCCGCCTTGGATCGTGCAGACGGATGTCTGAGAAAGCTGGGGTCGCAGTGGTCCTTGATTGATGAGTTGATGCAAGAAGATGCGAAGGCTTCAAAAGTCTCAGAGGCACACATCAGTCAGCCTACTTGCACAGCAGTGCAACTGTGCCTTGTGGATCTCTTGCATTCATGGGGGATTCGACCGCAGGCTGTGACAGGGCACTCAAGCGGTGAGATCGCCGCAGCTTATGCGGCGGGGATTATCACCTTCGAGTCGGCCATGGCTATTGCATACCATCGAGGAAGGATGATTCCAATCCTAAAGTCTGATTTCCCTCGCCTGCAAGGCGCAATGATGGCGGTGGGTGGCTCGAAGGATGAGTTTCAACCTCTTATCGATACTGTGAACTCAAAGCCTGAAATGGAAGAGAAGGGACGAGAGATCCGCATCGCCTGTTACAACAGTCCCACCAGCCTTACGATATCAGGCGACGCAGAGGCTCTCACACTTCTCGAAGACATTATCAAGGAGACACAGCCAGCTACCTTCAACAGACGGCTTCAGGTGGACGTGGCCTATCACTCACACCACATGAATCTCGTGGCCAAGGAGTACAAGTCTGCTTTACAGTCCTTACCAATACCCAGACCAAGTCGGGTAGCGAAGTTCTACTCTTCACTCTATGGTCATCTCATTGATGGCTCTGGATGCGATAACAACTACTGGGTCGACAATTTGACTCGTCCGGTACGATTCAGCCAAGCACTCGGAGCCATGAGTAGCGACTTCATGAAGAACGAGGCATCTGTGAGCATGCTCGTTGAACTGGGCCCGCATTCCGCGCTCCAAGGCCCAGTCAAGCAAATCCTCCAAGCTACAGGCTGCTCAAAAGACATTGCCTATAGCTCAGTCCTGGTCCGCAACCGCGACGCCGTTGAGACAGCCGTTCATCTTGCTGGAGCCATCACCACCAATGGAGGCCTGTTGCACATAGATGCTGTCAACTCTGCCACCGGTAGCGGAGTCGATCGACCTACCTTACTGACCGACCTACCGAGGTATTCATGGAACCATAAAACGAGGTACTGGCATGAGTCACGACTATCGCGAATGCATAATCACCGAGGCTCGAAGTCCCACCGGAGTGAGCTGATCGGTCTCGAGGCCATCTACTCAACAAGCACGGATCCCATATGGCGCAACGTCATCTCTCTAGATGACCTACCGTGGATAAGACATCACCGCATCCAGGGCACGGTTGTGTTTCCTCTCGCCGGATTTGTCTCCATGGGAGCTGAAGCCGTTTTACAGAAGATGGTCGATCAAAAGCACTCGAACAATATGGTGGAACTCAAGGATGTTGAGGTGCTTAAGCCGCTTGTTTTCTCATCAGATGTGGTTGATGGAAATGGCAATATCGAGATGAGCACCTCACTGCACCGACGCTGTGACCCAACTTCAAGCGAGGACTGGCATGAGTTCAGGATCTCCTCTTGGTCTGCCAACACAGAATGGACTCAGCACTGTGTCGGGCTGGTGAGAACAGCACAGCAAGACACAGCAGTGAGCCATGCTCACCAGAGCCTGGTCGAGGAAGCTACAGCTTCTACCCGAGAACAAAATGCTGCTCACATAGACGGCGAAGGTATGGCTACCTTCTACTCAACGTTGTCTGACAATCTTGGTGTCGAATATGGTCCTTCCTTCCAGTGCATGCGGGATTGCACAAGTGCTGGTAACTTTTCTATCGGACGGATCTGCCAACCCTCAGGCCCGGAAGGACAGCAGAACTCCAGCACACCTGCGCTCCATCCAACCATGCTCGAGTCCATTATTGACACGTACTGGCCAATCCTGTTCGGCGATCGCATGGCCGAAACGAACGACACAGTCTACCTTCCATCATCAATAGGACGCATGACCATCGCTCTCGATACCGCAGGCGAGACAACTGCAAAAGATCTGAGGACCTATTGTATGGCCAAATTCGATGGTCAAACCCCTCACGCAACGACTGTGAATATACTCACGACAACAACGCTGGAAACTGCAGCCCCGCTCTCCCCAGTTGTCTCTATTGATGGGCTGGTTGTCGCGCCCATATTGGACAACAGTCAGTCGATGGCTGACGATGATGGTGACAGTCCTCGTCAGCTCTGCTACAAATACGAGTGGGAAGCACTTGAGAGCCATGATACACCGGTACAGATAGAGCTCGCACCTAGTGTGCAGGACTCTGGCGTTCTCATTATCTCGGGCGAGGATGGCACATTATCATATTCTCTCGCAAATGAATTGGTCAAAGTTCTCGGGAAAAACGTCTTTTCGACCCGTCCTAGTATTGAGACGGGGCTCTTCGAAAGAGCCACCGCCGACACTTCCGACCACGTCAAGGCGATCATGTCAGACAAGACCTGTGTCGTCCTCACAGAGGTCGACCAGCCCTTCCTCGTCAATCCTACAGAGTCTCAGTTCAACGCTGTCAAGGACCTTGCTGATAGCGCCAGCCGGATCTTGTGGGTGACTCGCGGATCATATGTCGACTGTACCTCTCCCAACTCCAGTATGGTCAGTGGTCTGAGCAGGACCATTCGTGCCGAGACCATGACTCCGTTTGCACACCTAGACTTTGCAGGGTCCGAAAGCAGCATCACAAATCCCGAAGTAGTCTCGGAGGTTATCTCCACGGTGGCTCGAAGCGCATTCGGCATCGCTAACAAGAAGGAAACCGATATGGAGTTCGTCTACCAGTCTGGTAAAATAATGGTTCCTCGAGTTGTCAACGATGACAACATGGATCAGCTTGTTCAGCAGTTCACCAACCCTCAAGCTCTGACAGAGCAGTCCTACGCTGAAGCAACATCTGGGAGCCGAGCGCTGAACTTGCAGTTCGAGACGACGAAGGTTTCATACTCCACTCGCGGCTCCGGCTCCAACAAGACTATTCAAGGTGTCCATTTGATCGAGGATACGTCGGCGGAGGCTGTACCACTCGCAGATGACGAGATTGAGTTCGAGGTCAAAGCCGTTGCTGCCAACCGACACGACACAGTTTCAGCACAGTCAGGAATTGCGTTCGCTCAGGCTGGCCTCGAGGCGTCTGGCATAGTGACCAGGATCGGAAGCGCAGTTACTGATCCTGCAATCCAAGTAGGATGCCCCATCTCCTGTCTGACCACTGCCGTAGACAAGAAGTCACATGGTGCTTTTGCAAGTTTCGCACGCGCCTCGGCTTGCATGGCCGTCCCCACTTCCTCGGATACAGGGTCAGCAATGTCTTTCGAGCAGGCTGCTGCTTTGCCGCTGGCGTACTGTACAGCCTACTACAGTCTCATGGACCAGGCACGCTTGGAAGCAGGCCAAAGTGTGCTCATTACTCGTGGTTCAGACCCCATTGGACAGGCCGCCATCTGCCTTGCGCTTCAGGCTGAGGCGGTTGTTCACATAGTTGTCGAGACTGCGGAGGAGAAAGACAAGATTCTCAGCCAATATTCTGCGTCCATCACCGAAGACCATGTATTTGTGTCTCACGGGAGCAAGAATGCTAGTAGCAACTCTTCGATTCATGAGTTCTACAACACCATTATGACAGCAACGCACAAGACTGGAATTGACGTGGTCCTGGATTCTAATGCATTCAGAAGCCACGAACAATTCAATTTGAAGAAGTTTTGGGAGGCGTGTGTGTCTGATTTCGGTTCCCTCGTGCAAGTCCAGGAGCAAGACGCTTCAGGACAGGAGAACGTCAGCCGAGGACAGAAACATCACAAGTTCCAAGACATACATCCATCGTCCTTCCTCGACACTCTCAAGATGCCTCGGAACACTTCTCACATCACCGTAGACATGCTCTCCTTGGCATCTCGAAGATCGCAGGTCCTTGCGCGCGTTGTTGCCAAAATAACAAGTCTCCTCCAGCAGGGGAAGATCCAGCCCATCCATGGCGTGACCAGCATGCCTTTCTCGCAGGCGCATGAAGCCCTCAACAAGCTTGCAAGAGGTGAAGGTAGCTCAAAGACAGTTCTCGTTCCCACGGCCGACGACATTATCAGGGCACCACCACGGCACGATCTAACCCACAGCAAGCTCCTTCAATCAGATGCGACCTACATTATCGTGGGCGGCACGGGCGGCCTGGGACGGAGCATGGCCAAATGGATGATCGACCACGGCGCAGGTCATCTTGTGTTGCTATCAAGAGGCGCCAAGATGACACCAGCAGTAGAAAAACTCTCGGAAGAGGCGCAGACAGTCGGTTCGCGCGTTTTTGTTCGGCAGTGCGATGTTACTGAGGAGTCCAGCTTGGCGTCGCTTCTGAGTTGGATCAGCACCGATGCTGCACTTCCGCCAGTCAGGGGTGTCATACACAGCGCCATGGTTCTTCGCGATGTTCTTTTTGAAAAGATGACCCATGAAGAGTACATGATGGTCATCGACTCCAAAGTGAAGGGTGCTTGGAATCTACACAAGATCTTGGATGGACGAGAAGACAACAAAGCTCCCATCACGAACCCGCTAGACTTCTTCGTTGTCATGTCTTCGGTGTCTGCTGTTGTCGGGAATCGAGGCCAGGCAGCATACGCAGCTGCCAACACTTTCTTGGACGGCCTTGTCCAGCGCCGCCTATCGCGAGGTCTTCCAGCAACATCACTTGCTCTGGCCGCCGTCTCCGATGCTGGTTATCTCGCCGACTCCGAAGGCGGTGCCGAGCGAGCAGCTGATGTCCTCCGAAACCTGGGCGGTGAGGTTGACAATACGATCTGCGAGTCTGAGGTGCTGGCCCTGCTACAAGCGGCCGTGACAGGACAGACTGCTTCTTCCCAGCACCATGTGATCACTGGAGTAAGTGTCAGCAACAGTGACCCTGGGAAAACAAAGGCCAAGTCCCTACCATTCTGGGCGCACGATACCAAATTCTCTCATCTGCTGGACCAGACAGACGCAGAAGACGAGCCTGGAAAAGACGCTATCTGCTCGCTGAGTCCATCCCTCAGCCAGGCAGAGGCCGAGGATGTGGTCACCCGCGGGCTTGTGGCTAAGATCGCACAAGTGCTCATGATGGACGCCGAAGATCTCGACGTGACGAGGAGCTTGACTCACTACCCTCTTGACTCGTTGACGGCCATCGAGATCCGTAACTTCATTGCACGGGAGTATGAGGCGAGCCTGCAGGTGCTTGAGTTGTTGAGCAGCGGGAGCATTGAGACCTTGAGCAGCGCGGTCTGTAAGAAGTCAAAGCTTTGCCAGGTTCCGTCGTCGTAATGATGATGGATGACTGAGTCACTAGATGAAGAAATGGAGGAGAGGGGGAGGGAGTGCGAGAGAAAGAGAGTACAGATTGAGATCCCGTGATGGTATATGGGAGGGGTTCAAGGGGATATAACATTGCGCTTTTTTCAGCACATATATATACCATTCTTGCATTGCATGGTTTCAATGGATCAGAATTATTGGTTTCCGCTAGCACTTTTTGAGTTTATTATGCGAGTTTCACCACCGTCCCATCGAGCATTTTAATCTGTTTTCTTTTCCCCCTATAACTCCAGTGCGAAGTAATTTATGCCCTCCGATTCCAAGTGGTCACAGTAACTTATGAGATGGCAAGGTACTGTCCAGATGTGATCTTCTCCAAATTTATATTCTTCTCGTCGAGCGTCCTGATTGTGCTCTGCGACGCCCGCGTCTTGACCGACTCCGTATCGCCCGCTTTGTTCCAGTACGGATCTGGACTTGTTGACTGACTCTTACTACTGTTGTTGTTGTTGTTATTGCTGTACAAAGTATGCTGATCCGCATCTATGTTCTGGCAGAGGGGATCCTGGTCCAGTTGCCACACCCGCAAGTTGGCGTTATGGTTGTTTTCCGAGGAGGCTCCGCAACTGAGGCTGCGCTCTAGACAGCCTGCGCAGATATTCCAGCTGGGATACCGGGACCTGAGACACCTGCGCGCGATCCAGTCAAAGATCTTCCAGAAGGCAGAGATGAGCACAATATTCGATACCATGACAGAGACGATCATGGATCCGGTGTCCTTTTGGCGGGGCACGGAGCAGATGTACTGCACACTGAACTGCGCCGGGGTGCCTTGCAACTCTGACGAGCCCAGGATGGAGAGGTTGCTGTTATTGATGGCCTCGCTCCCACTGGCGTCGTTGATGGTGGCCTGCAGATACTGAGTCGCAGTTTCATTTGAGAACGCGTTGCTGTCGTCGAAGGCCAGGTCCCACATGACGGTGGAGTAGTAAGACTTCGCGAAAGCGTCGAGGAGTCTCGAGAGGTCTCGTGGCTCGCCCTGCGCCAGCGGGAAGGGTGCTTCCGTGTTATTATTTGAAGATGAGACAAGATTCTCACTCGCTCCAGGGCTCAAGATCGACACTGTGAAGAAGTCATCTGAAGTGATGTCTGCGCTACCTGAAGTCTGCAGAGCTTTTGAAAGGAGGCGCGTTAGTCATGATTCGCTTACTAAGACCAAAAGCAACAGTGCAATTTACCTAGAGTTGTCCCAGTATAGCCGGCGGTGCTGTTCATAGCTTGAATAGCATCCATCAATACAGTATAACTTTCCTTCCTGTGCTCGTTCTATCAGCGATAAGTCTCAGAGAGCAAAGTACTTTGAATCACTGCATCAAAGGAACTGACATGAAGTTGTATATTAAATATTGGCTCAAACTGGAACGCTGAGCAAACAGGAACTCGGTGCCACTGAACGACTGCTGCACCGTGATGTTCACCCGTTTGTCCGTCTCAATATAGCAATACACTGGTCCAGTCTACGCAAAGAGTCAGCCTTCTCTTCTAGCACATGTGTTTCAGAAGCACATCGCATTTCCGTACAGGAGACTGACCTGAATTTGAAGTACAGCCGAGCTCGCCTCTTGTCCAGACGTGAAGATAACCTGCATGTCGGCCATCGAGCAGTCACGCAGTGTATTGTTCATGTAGGTTGTAATGCCGAGGGACTGAGCGGTAAGACCAGCATAGACAGCGGCCTCGTCCGGCATCAAAGTCGTATTCATACTAGTAACGGTGTAACTGGCCGTTTCCTGGTTCGAGGTGTAGTAAGGGCTTCCTATTGAAATGCCGGGTGACTGACACGAGAACTGGGCAGTGCTGATCCACGACCAGGGCGCGTCCATGTACCAATGGTGCTGATGCAGGGTGGAATTTGGGTTCGTGGTGTATACGACTTTCTGGGTGTAGCCGTTTGCCGCGATGTTGATGAATGTGAAGAAGACCGCTGTTATTACGGCTGTCCCAGTGAAGAGAGGTGTGAACCAGCGGAAGGGATATGGCCGCTCAAGCGGGTATCGAAACCACGACTCATAGTGCGATGCCATGGCTGATGCTCATTACTGGGAAATGTAATTACTCGATTATCCTATGTTCTGGCGGGCTTTTCTTCTTACGAGCGATAAATCAAATCGAGGGTTGTGCTGCTGTGCCAGAGGCGAGAGGATCCACGGGTTGTATTTAATTGATTACAGCTCAAGCTCTGACTGACTGGGCCGACATACTGATTATACGTTTTCAGTATGGATGGCGCCTTTTGAGACGGTGAGATCCACGTCGCAATCCAGATGCTAGGGCGGGCTCATGCCCTTCTTGGAGAGGAGTCTTTGATAAGCTGCCTCTTGTGTCTTGTATGCCATTGGCCCTGTTCTGCTGACATGGCTCAGTGGATAAACCCAAACCAAAGTTTCCCGCGTGCTGAACAGGCTTGCCCCTCAACAAAAGCCGTGGACCAATCATCGTATACCCAGGCACGTTTGGCCCCCAAGATTCCATCTCCCCCCACAGAGATAGCACGGTCGGTCTCATGTCTAGGTCTGACGTGCGTCCCTGCTGAAATCCTTCGGCCATCACTAACAAACTCATCTTTTCCTCATTCATCCATCACCATCCCCGATTCGCACTTCCAAACGCATGCAAGGAAAGCATTTGGAGTGTACATGCACACAAGGTCTTTCTTTAGTAACCCACGTATGCACGGCTGCCAAGAAGGGTGGGAAGCGCGGGCAACAGGCGCCGCTGCAACGATGAAGTCTGTACCAAGTGGCGGGGAAGCTAGACTAGGTTCTCATGGCTGAGGAATGGGCTTTGGTGCCAGCCGACACACACTCTTCAAGGGTCAGCACGCATGACTGATCACCGGCGGGTGTGCGCGACTGAACTCACAACTGAAATACCCCGAGTTCAGCCAGTCCGTCAGCGCAACATAAGATGTGTAATCAAGACGGGCTCACATTTTGATGATCAACACTTTCATGGCTAAGAATACTGGTAGTCTCGCGCGTCGTCTTGTTCGCTGATACAGCTCATTGGAGGAAGAGAATTGTGACTATCTTAAAATAGCTACATTTCGTCATGCCTGACTTGGTTCAGTCTTTCATATGTTTAAGATGCGAGACATGACACTTCATACATAGATTGTATATAATTATAGTTGTTATGAGGCGGCATTACAGATGTGTAGTCTTGACATTGGTACTCAAAAACTGTTTGACACTGTCGACTTATTCGTGACCAAGACATATGTTCAAGGTGTTGACCTTGTCTTGCTGTAGTTTGAAATAGTGTCCAACCTTTTTTTTTAAGGCCGCAGAGGTGATTCGCTATCTTCAGCGAGCAGTGTAAGTGAATAAAGTAAGCTGTATGGTGCATAGCTTGCGCGGTGGAAATAAGTCGCTGCATACTAAGTACATACCTACGCCTTCACCCCGCATCCATAGCCGACGAACGAACCGAGGATAATGAATGAATGTGACTAAATAAAATGGTTCTTGAAACAAAATAACCGCCTAGATTCCAAATTTAGGTATCCATATCAATAAAAATACAGTCTTCCAAATTGACATCACCCCTCACAAAGACAAGACCTCTCAAGATGACAACCTCTGAGCACACTGCTGCACTGCTGCGGTATCTCTCGGATGACCTCACAGGCGACACTGTCCCTGAGGAGGTGTGGTGCCGGATCGAGGACCTGTTCCTCGACTGGCTCGCTTCTGCCCTCGCCGCCGCCGAGACACATCCCATCCCGACCTTTACGAACACAGCGAAGCAGATGGGACCAAGTAACAGCTCGGCACAGATCCTCGTCAGCGGCACCAGGTCAAGCCCTTACTGGGCTGCCTGGGTGAATGCTGCTTCGAGCCATACATTGGAGCAGGATGACCTGCACAATAGCAGCGTGATGCATCCCGCAACGTAAGCAACAGCCACCACTACAATACCAATTTTGTTGGTTCTTTCTCTCTTTTTCAAGACTTACCTCCCTCTGCAAGTCACACCTGACTGAAAGAATTAAAAGACTGAGCAATTGTACGGGAGCAGCGTCATCTTCCCGGCCGTCCTAGCAGCAGCCCAAGACAACAATCTGTGCGGATCCGAACTTCTCCTGGCCAGTATCGCCGGCTACGAGGCTGGAATTCGCATCGCCGAGTCTCTGGGTCGGTCCCACTATCGCATCTTCCACACCACAGCCACCGTCGGCACATTAGCAGCCGCACTGGCCGTCGCCAAACTCCTCGGCTTCGGCTACGACAAGATGGTCTCTGTTCTGGGAACGGCGGGCACGCAGACTGGTGGGCTATGGGAATTCATGCGCAGCGGTGCCGGGGACAGCAAACAGCTGCACTGCGCGCATGCCGCCTCGAACGGTCTGCTGAGCGCATACATGGTGCGCGACGGGCTGAAGGGCGCGCAGGACGTCATCGAGGGGGGCACGGGCCTGATGAAGGGGATGTCGGGGTCGGATGCGGATGGAACAAGGCTGACTGACGGTCTGGGTGCGAGGTGGGCTGTTCTCGAGACGAGCTTCAAGTTTCATGCCTGCTGCCGGCATACGCATCCTGCTGCTGACGCACTGCTTGACGCCATTGCGAAGGAAGGGATCAAGGACGCCATGATGGATATAGAGAGGATCACGGCGCATGCGCATCAGGGCGCAATTGATGTGCTCGGTCCAGTCGACGCCTCCTCCTCGCCGCCAAGTACGGTACATGCAGCCAAATTCAGCATGAAGTCGACACTTTCTCTCATCGCGTTGAAGGGAAGCGCGAGCCTCTTGGACTTTGAGAAGTCTGCGCTTACAGATCCAGATGTGCTGCGGTTCAGGGAACGCATCAGCATGGTTTTGGACGATGAGGTCGATGTGGCATATCCGAAGAGGTGGCTCGGTAGGGTGCAGGTCAAGCTGGACAACGGTCGTGCTGTTTGGGGTATTTGCGACGAGCCAAAAGGAGACCCAGGCAATACTCTCACGAGGAATGAGCTAGAAGACAAATTCAGGCGGCTCAACGCGTACGGGAAGGGCCATGATAGTCGGGCACAGCATTTAATTGAGTGGTGTTGGTCTCTACGAGCGCAACCGACTTGCTTGCTTCCCAGTCTTGGTAGCGAAGAAGGCAACGGATCGAAGGAGTAGTTAATGCGTCAAGAACTCGAAACATTGCCAGGATTACCATAGGCGCGAACGGACAAGCTCGTTTCACTGGAATAACTAATACACGAAGAGACCTTAACATGAGAGCCATGAAAATGATCATGTGTCCCATTTTCGTCCAAGCCAAAGCTGAACAGCTTGGTATGAGAGCGGGCAGCAGATGGCCCGGTTTGGCCGTCATAAAGTCTGAATTGCACACTTAATTCTTCGGAGCCAACTCTCCACAAACATCCCCAACTCTGAATCTCCTCGGGTGATGTTGAGTGTGCGAATCACATGTCGCCCGTAACGAATAGTGGTCATGATATTAAGTACTCAAGGATCTAGCTACGCAAAGACGAATAGTCAACCCGCATCGTTGAAATTGGGGCCATCTTAGTATCTGGACCGACAACGATAAGGGAGGAAACCAGGCAACGGAGCCATGCAATCTATGACATAGTAAATAGGAGGAGAATGGGTTAAATGTCTAGATCGTCGAAAGGGTTTCCCCTCACAAGTACTTTGATGATTGGTTATTCCCAATTTCGCCGGCCCGCGCCGCTCGGGATCTAATAATCCGGCCTGTATTTTTACCCTGAATCCCCTGACTATGGCGGTCTAGACTAGACTGCTCACTGCCCTCCCCGAGTTTATATTTAGCAGGTCAATCACCATCCTCCACGTAGAATTTACGTAGTATTATAGGCGGGGGTTTGCCTGGGAGACCCCTCGTGTTTCTGCTAAGGCGGCTTCGGACATATGATTTTAGCTTTAAATCCATATACAGCCTTGACGCCCTTTGAACGTCAGTCCACACTCTCTCTGACTTTGCCTACGTAGAAACACGGATAATTCTTGTGATTTGCGGCCCAAATATCTCGCCGCTTCTAACCCCGACGGCCTGAATTTGTCAGCACTTCTGAAACCTTGTCCTGTAGTCTCTCGATTGGTCAATATGTGTTTAACCTCTGATCCACTGCTGACGTAGGAGGGTTAAGCTCAAACCCATGGCATTGGCTCGGGTAATCACTTTCTCACTGCACTCAGACCAGCAGCTTTTCTTGTCAGGGGAAATAGGCCGACTTGCACACGACTGACGTAGATGCCAGACGACGAGGACAGTCAACCTGCGAAGCACCTTACCAATGGTTATAAGTATGCCCTTGATCCAGTGCGTCGAGAACTCATGAAACTCGTGTTTTCAGCAACGGAATATCAAATACATAACTCTTCAAATAAAGACTTGACCAAACCCATCTGACCCAAGCAATACTACGTCACCGAAAATGGCCGCCAAGCACACCCTTTACGATGCCTATTTCCCTTTGGTCTTCAAGACCCTCGATACCGCGGACTACATCCTGGACAAGGCCCAGGCACACGCCAAGGAGAACGGTATCGACCCTGATGTAGACTACATCAATGCGAAGTTCTTTGAGGACATGTATCCTCTGAGCAAGCAGATCGTGACTCGTACGTAGCCCTTCCCCTCCTGCGTACCCAGACCCCAGCAGCTCGCTACAATAACGAATTTCTGACCTAGAAATAGTGTCAAGGGTGATCCAGAGATCGATCGTCCACTTGACAGGCCTTGAGTCCGAGGACTGGGGTCAGGAAGAGAAGACTTTTGCGGACCTACACTCCCGCATACAGAAGACTCGAGATCTGGTGAAGCAGGTCAAGCCGGAACAGCTCAATGGCAGGGAGGAAGAAGCCATCGACATGTAGGTTACCCATTGCCCGCCTTTACATCCTCTCCTCGCCGATTTTCCAAGACGTTGTGTTCTGAAGCTGATACGTGGACGAAACAGGACAAAGCCTGGTAGCCAGGAAAAGGCAACTGTCGGCGCCTGGGTGTCAACGTTCCTCGTGCCGAACGTGTTCTTTCATATTGTTACCACCTATGGCATCCTCCGGATGAAGGGTGTGCCTCTGGGCAAGTTGGATTATCTTCACCGTTTCCTCAATGAGTAGAACTCTAGGAAGGTTTATCCGTAGTCTGACACTCTTTGACAATGTGAGAACAAGGAGGAGGACCTGGAGAGGTTGGATTTATATCCAACCAGACTCCTTATAGAGGTTGAGCAGGGATTTTTGAGTTTAGGCTAGAAATAGCTTCTATCTCAATAGACTGATACCCATCGAATTTGTCACTAGGAGAAAAGTCTCATACAGATACTCTAATGAGTTTTATGAACCCCCCCCCCCCTCTTCAGTCCCTCTCCCCTTGGACTCGTTCTACAAGCCACAACTACCATCAGTCCCTTTTCAACCTCGCTCCGCTGCCGTCCACTAGCTCCAGAATTTTCTCGTCGGCAGTATTGGATACCTTGGCCGCATATATCCCGTTAACAGACTCTTTCGGCGTTGCGCCAGGCGACATTATCGAACAATAGACCCAGGAACCCAGAAGCACCGCCCACACAGATACGAGCGCTACTTTTTCCATCGCGATGAACCAGTTGTACCTGGCAGAATCAAATGAGATGCTCCCGTACGGCGCCACGACGGGGGCCTGTGTGTAGTACTCGGCAGGCAGGCCTTGCACGGGTTCATCTGTTGTCAAGGCAGCGCTGCTTTGTTTATTCGGATTAAGGGCCAGAAGGGGAATGCAAGGATGGAATGCAGGTCGTGCGACAGTTGGCTGTGCATCTTTAGCTGCGGCAGTTGGGCTGCTGCCTCCCAGAAGTCCTCCACAACCGCTGAAGGGCTGGGTTGGCCGGCCGCAGTGTAGTTCATCTTGTCACCTCAATGTCATTCTGGCCACTGCAAAGACCACGTCTGCGGGTAACCCATCTCGAGGTTCGCCTCCAAAGCCGCATCCACTGCGTCCAAATCAAATCCCGGATCAAAATGCACAAAAAGATCAACGTCCGAAATGTCGTCCCATGGTGGCAACGGCGGCGCGCAGTCGCCTTTCTCAGCCTGCTGTTCGTCTTGGCCCGCAGGAGCCTCGTTGACTGTCGTCGGTGTCGGCTCTGTCGGCGTTTGGGCGTTATTGGCCTCGCTCAATGTGAAGACGACCGAGGGAGGGTCCTCGGATGCAAGCCCGCCATCAGGGCTTTCTGGGCCTGAGCTTATGTCCTCATGGCGTTGCAGCTCCACCGTCTCTCCCATCTCACCGGCCTGAGCGCTTGGTCTGCTCTGAATCTCGAATCTTGTCGCCTGGCGCGGCGTTGTAGCCCTTGTCCCGGTTGCCGTACTCCCCGTGGCTGCTGGCCCGTTCGCATTAGCAAGCCCCTTGGCCGTCTTGTCCATTTCGTTTAATATAGCGATGCCCAGCCCCGCATTTAATCTCGCGTTGGTGTACACGTCGCTCAGCAGATGCAACAAACCAACGGTCTCGACAAAGCGTGCCTTTGCTCTCGATCTGTACATTGATATTTTGGAGTAGCGCATCTTCAGGTACATGACGCTGAGGGACAGGGCGACCGCGTACGGGACAAAGGGGAGGATGTAGATGCTGTCGGAGGCGGAATAGGAAGATGGCTGGTGCGACAGAGACGCCACGACCGAGTCGACGATGCGGTCGGCTGACAGGGAACGACGCGCGTTGACGCTGGGGTGGGGGAGGGCGGTGTTGGATGTCTCTGAGAGGGAGATCCTAGGGTGTGGGTGTCGTCGACAGGATAAGATAGAGACGGCATGGTATAAGACCTCTATGGTGGCTTCGAGAGGGCCATCAGCCATTCTTTGTCATTCAAAAGTACTGTTCTGAGGAACAACTTACCAAGTAAGGAAGACGGTAACTTCTCAGCACCGGCCTCAAGAATCATAGTCTCAAACACGGGAAGATCTACCGAGTCCACGCCCTCATACTTGGGACGATACAGAGAGATCACCCTGTTGAGTATCTCCGCCACCCTGAGAAACAGTTTAAAGGCAGGCCGCTCCTGTCGTTCAATACAAACATCCACATCTCGGTCGATGTCGCGCTCATGCAAAAGACAAGCCCGTCCGTGAAACGCAGCATTGATGCGATCAAACGCCCAGAGCAGACAGAACAGCCTTTCTGCATCGGAATCATCAGAGCCCTTGCCATAACCGCGCAGGTGTAGACCGAGGGTTTGCGAATAGTGCACGGCTTGACTGAAAATCAAGGGCGACATGTCTCTGTCGGAAGCGTGGCGTGGCTGGTAGAAAAGGAACATGAAAAGCAGGACACGGATGCGGTCCACATGGTCGGTCAAGACGTCAGCGTCGAGGGAGGCAAATACAGCCTTTGCCAGGCGGTGGTGAAACTCGGAAGGGGACAGAAGCAGACCGCCGTCCTCGACGAGGCGGAGATGACTCCGCGCTGCAGGTTCTAGGCCGGCGGCCAGGGAGATAGTCTGTCTGAGCACACTTTGTCGCGCGGAAGGTACATGTATGTCCTTGATTGAGCCAATGTCGGAATCGTTGAGTATAGGCAGAACAGGGTGGATCCGCTCAGAGTAGATCCGGTGGAGATGTTGGTAGTCTGAAGGTGGCGGGCATATTGCCAGATTCCCCTCGTCTGCATGGGTAGGATAACTGTCATTTTGTCTTCGCAGACGGCCCCCAAGCGGCAGAATGACCTGAACGTGCTTCTTAGCCGCATTTGATGCATCAGAAGTCGCAGTCTGCCCATCTGAGCTTGGCGGTAAGTGCCGCATCCATGTCCCAATTCCTGAGTGAAGTCGATGGAGTGACGGCTGCCTAGGATTTTGTCCATCGCCGGCATGGATAAAGACACTTTCTGGCAGTAAGTCGCCGACGAACCGTGAAGTTGACAGCTCGAGTAGCTGCGAGGCTACCGATGCCTCAATACCCAACGAGGTTGTCTTGCAAGAAGCTGACGGGCCTGATGAGCATGATTCATTATGTGGTCCCGATTTCTGTGCCGACTCTGGCTTTTGTGATGATTCTGAGTGACTGCTAAGGACTGAGCCTGCATCTATAGATCCATGAGCACATTTTTTCTACCTATGAGGTCAGTGATAGTTCATGGAATGATGCTGGAATGGGAGTCTTAGAGGACGAACCTTTTTCTTCCTGCAAGCCTCACAGGCTTGCTGAACCTGGCGGCGTTTCACAGGCAAGCCAATCTCATTGGAGGCCACAAATCTGACCGGCTGTTTCTGGCCAGAAGGAGGTGATGTTAATTTGGGCCTCTTCGAAACATCCATCGTGGTGTGTGTTACCGATGCGGCAGAGCCGGGGCCGGAGTTGCAGATCGTATGACCGATGCCCCAGTGGGCCTCACCAGAGACAAGAAAAGAGACAGGCAAGAAAACATCGGCATGTCGAGGTCACCAAAGTCGGTAAAGGTCTATTCCGTCCCAAGCTCCTTACCATGAAGAACTTGTTCATGAGAAACCCTCTATTGCAAGAAGTGACGTAAAAAGGTCGTCGTAAAAGATACGAAGTCGGAGTCATGCCATTTATAGTATCTCCGCCCCAAATATTAGCCACACCACGCTATGCTTAGAACGGTTATTCCGCTGATCTATGGGACCGGGGAAGATCACTTGCCCAGAAGTCTAATGGCACTCGGGGGACGCTCAACTAAGGTCCTGTATGAATGACTGTATTAGTAACTTTCTCGAAACGGTAATGCCGCTCTCGTATTCTTGATTTCCGTGTGTATAAAGACGGAACATGGTTACTGGAGACGATAAGTAGAAATATAACCTTGTTTATCATCATTCAAGAGTGTTCTTCCATGTGTCAAGAGGGAATCCAGACTTGAGTGTACTCTGACAGTGTGATATTCTCCCGAAGACGATGCTCCAAACCACAATAAGACGAGCTGCCCGCCCATCATGGACACTCGTCAGCAACCAAAGGCGCACAGTCGCCATGGGCGCAATGGCAGCCGCATCACAACCCAAGAGAGAAGGCGACATATCAGACTCCTTCGCATCTTTAGCTGGTATTAAGGACGAACCCCTCCCGGACGAGTTCCGTCTACTCAAGCTGTCGCTGGTCGAGGGACACGAGGACAAGGTCAAGGCAAGTTGGAATGCGCTGCTCGAGAGGCTCAGGATCGAGAACGGCACTGTCGCCGAGCAAGGGTTCAATGTCATCCCCGAGCTGCGGTTTGATCGGCTTCATGACGACCTGAGCACCACCCAAGAGGAGATCAAGAAGCGTGGCGCTGTGGTCGTCAGAGGCGTTATTCCGGAGCAGGAGGCTCGCGAATACAAATTCGAGCTTGACGAGTATATCCGCAAGAATCCACATACAAAGGGTAATTACTGCTTATCTCTTATATGATACAGTCATTGAATGCCCTCTTGAAGGTCTGATCCCTTACTTAGGCGTTGATTTCTAGGTTTCCCGGCACATGATCCTCAGGTATGGGAACTGTACTGGTCAGCGCCGCAGCTGCGCGCCCGTACGCATCCCAATTTCATGGTCCTGCAAAAGGCTCTCATGCGAGCAACATGGAATACATCCGACCCGAGATCTCTCATATCCATCTCCAGCCCCATGTCCTACGCCGACCGCCTGCGCATACGACAGCCAGGGGACGCAACCTTCGCGCTTGGTCCGCACGTAGACGGCGGAAGCGTGGAAAGGTGGATGCCTGAGGGATATGGCCTTGGCGGTACGTACGATGCCATATTCCGAGGGGATTGGGAATCGCAGTACGATCCATGGGACGCCAGCACGAGAGTCGATGCCGTGAACGATCTGTACAACGGGCTGGGAGCCTGCAGTGCGTTCAGGAGTTTTCAAGGGTGGATGAGTATCAGCGAGTCTGGGCCAAAAGAGGGAACCTTGCTGGTAAACCCACTCCTGAAGCTGGCCACGACATATGCGCTGCTGCGGCCATTCTTCCGGCCGAGAAACGTCGTGGATCTGGAGACGGCAAAGCCTGGGAGTCTGGCAAGGGCGAGATTTCTGGCACCTGAGAACTGGGAATTTACCAGCGGTGAGAATATGACAAGCGAAATACCAGGAGCGACTCCTGGGTATGGCATGGAATTTCCTAAGCTGGCATTGCACCCTCACCTCGAGCTGGACAGAACGATGGTGCATGTGCCACACATCAAGCCTGGGGACTATGTGGCATGGCATTGCGATAGTACGTTGGACTCCTCACCGACTCAATTAAATCGTGTAATGTTGCTGACAAAAGGATATCAATCGCAGCAATCCATGCTGTTGACTTTGAGCACAAGGGACAACGAGATTCAAGCGTGCTCTATATTCCCATTTGCCCAGCTACCGAGATCAACGCCAATTACGTCGTACAGATGAGGGATGCATGGACAAAGGGCACTCCAGGTCCTGATTTTCCCGGCGGCAAGGGTGAGTCTGAGCATGTAGACCGGCCAGACAAAAGCTTTCTCAGGTCTGTGGCTGGAGAGGACGGGCCGGCCTCTGTCGGTCTTGAGCCTCTGTCCGAGCCTGTCGACAGCAGCGAGGGGGAGAGGGAAGTCATTCGAAGAGTAAACAAGATCCTGGGTTTTTGAACACGTACAATAATATACAGCACCAAATATAACTAGACTGAAGCACTCGTACCAGACTATTTGCTGGAGCCTTGTGATGTTGACACTCTGCAACACCATTGTACGCTTGGATTCCTTCGCAAGCTGTGTAACATCAACAGTCCAGTGTAAGACACTCCTCCTTTGACCCTCATCCCAAGGAAACGCCAACACTCTGTCTCACGATGGAGCTGGGTGTGGAGACCGATTGAGCACATTCGAGGATGGACAAGGCGAAATCTGAGTGACCTCAGGCACAGATATGGCATTCGATTTCGCACTGCTGCTTCCATCCAACCAGCTTCTGCACGGTTCCTGTGATTCGTCCTCGGGCGCTAATGCCTTGCGTTCCTCCTTGCCCGCAGCGTCGAATCTGAGCTCGTGCTGCGACTGAATCGAGTTTGATGCCCGAAAGGCTGTGTTTGGCATCGAATAGCGGGCAACTTGGGCTCCTGAGCTTCGCTGACCTAGTGAGAAACGCCTCTCCATTCCTTTTATATCTTCCCTACGCCGTGGAGCCGGAGTGAGTCCAGTGCCGTATTGCCACGTCATGGTGCTCGACCGACTCATTGAGGACTCGTACGCCGTCAAGCCCCCCCAGCTGGCACTGCTTGCACGCTGCACATTCAAATTCCTGTGTTTCGTGTGTACTGGATCTGGAAGCTCCGGCAGAAGGAACTTATCGCAGTTGGTCTTGATAATCGGAGGCGGCGGAGGCTGCGGAGGCGGCGCAGATGTGACGCTCGTCACCCGAGACTCCCTCTGGGTATTACGGCAAGACGACAGCGTCACTGGGTTCAAGCGTAGTGGCCCTTTGTTCCGGAACCAGCTGACGTTGGTATAGGTGCTTTCGCGATTTTGATTTGTACTGAACAGCATTGCATTGAGCGTGATGGATCGGCGTTGGTATCGTCGAGAAAAGAGGCAAAAGACGTAGGTCATGATAAGGAAAAAAGAGACCGAAACAGCTATGGCAATAGGGATAATCAGCCTTGCATTCGTGATGTGATATTGGTATTTCACAACAAGAGATGATAATCACCTGCTAATCCCACGACAGCCCCGGCTGATGTTCTCGCTTGATGATCGACACCAGTTGTTGAAAGCGAAGGAGATGATCCCAAGGTAGTGATATCCAGTGTCGGAATATTGGTGTAGGTTGTGGCTATAACTAAGCAAGGAGAAACTGACGTGCACGGAGCTGTGGGTATGGTTGTCGAGGCTACTTCTGGTAGTAAGATAGCGGTCTTTGGCAACCCGTCTGACGAGGATATTTCTATAGTTGAATTAGGCGTTCAGCTAGAACACTTCTCGCATATTGTTGCTCTGAGGGTTGTACCCGTCAGTGCCCGGGTACTTTCAGTCCCAACTACTCACCGTTATCGTCGTCGTCGCCGTTGTCAGAAGGATCATCATAAATAGGCTGGATCACTGGAGAAGAAGCGTGCCTGGCATATCCATCAACTCTGCGCTGGGCTGTATTCCGCTGCCATCTTCGAGTACTGCTGAATCCACGGAAATATCTCCCTCGAGTGTTCAAGTCCATCGTAATTTTGTCTCCGATATCTCCCCGGGCTGTCACAACGGTCAAAACATGAGGTAACTGCTGGGTGGAGAGGCGACAGGTCCGGCGTGACAGCCGAATCACGACAACGTCACTGTAAAGAGGAAGAATTCAGTTTTAGATATACATGGGAGCAAAGGAGAATAAAAGAGAACAGGACATGACAATGGATAGCCAATGGTCGCGACGTGGCCTGCTCCGGATATGCTGCTACGGAAAGTCAAAATGAATCCATGTTGCTAATCAGCCCTCTCAACCCCCTGACAACGAACCGAGGGATGCGATCTCCTCGTCACTTCTAGACCGAGAGGCACTGCAACCCAGGGTAGTCCTTGGCTCGTTGTTTCCCCGCTCTTGTGTCAGAAGCTGTGGCTAGCTGTCAAAATAAGGTGCAGGCCCACCATCCGCGCTGTCAACTCGAGGCTACCGATGCTGGATTCAAGATAATTAATCACATTTATGAAGCCAGCCTCTTTCGAAAAGAAGGATCCTGCATGTCAGCCCATCTTGCTCATAACGGGGCCCCATCAATGGCGGTCCTTAGGACCAGACATTGTTGATTGTGACCACTTTACAATGTTAGCTAGAGATCAGGTCAGCTCTCGTGCAAGCCTCCCCTTCGCTTGAGTTTCCATAGATTGTCATTGGCGTTGTGATCTAGCCTCATGCATCAACTACCGTATTTGACGTCGGAACCAGCACTGAAAAGGACTCTGATCTCCATTAGGTCGACCCTGGATTTCAAGGATAAGACGTCGTGAAAGACGTCTTTGTTTGGACAGATTATGTCAGGCGTCTACGTGTGGGAGCAGGCATCTAGTTCCTGGGGCAAAAGGCCGGCATAAAGTCTAAGCACACAGCCACAGGACTTTGGCAACAGCATGAACCTAATCTGCATTTGCTAGGCGATACACATAGCCATTAGCCTTGGGTCGTCCAGGCCCTGGTACCGACTGCACGGCGCACCTATTACATGGTACTCGATAAGTGTGACTAGTACTAGATGAGTGAGGCTTACAATCCCTGTCTCGAAGGAGGTTTAGATACACAAAACTATAGATCATGATAAGTTAATTACAATGTTCTGATTTGCTTTCTTGAAGCCATGGTGAGGGGTTCGCCGCTCGTCGGTTCTTTTCTGGATGCTCAACTCGGACTCTCTTGTTAGGGTCCGTGCCTTTTGTGCATGGCATTGAAGTGCTGAGCAGTGATATCCATCCGGCGCTGTTGGGTTGAGAGCATACAGCTTTTATTCTTCAACGAAATTTCTCATGTGGAAGCTTGATCAATGAATAAAGTTCGCTCTCTTGTTTTGGCCTAGGACCGTCGATGTCGGTTGCTGTCCGTGTGTCAAGGACCTGGACATAATATCAACAAACTACCACCACGTACGGCTCACAACCAAGATCCTTATGGAGGAACGACTTGAGCGACTCCACGCCTCAAGTATCACAGTAGCAAACATATCCATTCAATTGTGTCTGAGCTAGGCGCTAGAGCTTAGCAAAACCACCTGTACCAATGTTATGATGGAGCGAGCCACGAGCAATCAGCGGCGGCCGTGCAGGCTTTGTTCTGGTAAGAGATCATCGCGCCAAACTAAATGAGGTGAAATGTAGCGAATTCTGGTGTAGCAGAAACAAGTGACTGGCTAGGCCGGGGCACATCTGATCTAGTAGATCGGCGTCAGATCTTGAACGGACCAGGATTGCAACAGCCGAAGTGCCCCCCGCCCCTCTTTGCACCAGTCCCAAGTTCCTGAGGTGTCATGACTGCCGCAGACGAAAGGGATTTTGCCGGCGGCTGTTCTTTGCAGGTACCGAATTCTTCTGTGAACTAATGAAATCTCTCATTTTGTACACTCGGAGATGGAATTCGTGCGAGAAGGCAGAGCGCTATCTGCTTCAGATTATATCGAGGATATCAATCAAGTCTCTGACTTCTCATACGTCGATCACCCTTAATTTTGTGGTCTGATACGACCCGACAGCAAGGGAGAAGACACAATTTGATAGTACGCAGACTTTCGGCGAAAGGAACGCTGTGGGGAGACGAATGCCTCGCATGTGCTGAAACATCAAGGTCTCAGGGCAACCTTGCAAGGAAAAGCTAACACGATCTCTATTGACCCCTCTCGCCTATTGTATAATGTGATTAGGCAAGCACTTCTCCTGCGCACCATCACCTTACAGAGCAGTTTCGTGCAAGAGAGTCAGGTTTTTACTCAGGTGTTCACTGGTTATTATCCATAGGTTGCTGTTAGCAGTGCAACTTAGCGATAGAATGATTCCATTCATTGTGACGTAACTCACAATTCCCGATGGTTATCCCACGACTTTTTTTTGTTCGACGAGTTTAACTCCTTCGGGGATCAGCGCAACTGCAGGCTCGTCTTTTCCTCAGTGTCAAGCCCCGAAAACGGCGTAGTCCAAACCAATCACCGATATAGTGATTATCGCCGCAAGACATCGGCGATAAGCTTCTAGTGACTGCGGTCTTAAACGTGTTGGCCACGACGGCAATTGTCAATACATCTGAGATGCTAAAGTCGACAAGCAAGAATGCACAGTCGTTGGGTTTCACTTCATGCGATACTTATAGCATCAAGACAGGTATAAATAATCGTCGGGTGTGAAGCATCAAAACAAGCCATCCCTATCTTCTTCTAATTGCAATCTCAACCTCATTGAACATCCCCCCCAAAAAACAAAAAAACCAAACAGCCACTCAATTCCGACGGTCTGGTCAAAATGTCTACGCCAGTCTGGCTGATCACAGGAGCCTCGGCAGGCTTCGGGCTCATCCTGTCCCTCCGTGCCCTGAAAGCAGGCCACAGGGTCATTGGCAGCGTTCGCAGCAGGACACGCTCCAGCGACGCGGTCAAGTCTATTGAAGAGGCCGGCGGGGTGATCATTGAGATGGACATGATGGAGCCGCAGGACAGTATTGTGAAGAAGGTGCAGGATGCGGAAGCCGTCTATGGGCGGATCGATGTCCTAGTCAACAACGCCGCATACAGTCTTCTAGGGCCGATCGGGCAGATAACGTAGGTGACGGAATGTAATGAACAAAGAGGAAGCAAAGCAACATGCTAACGTAATATCACCACACAGAGAGAACGAGCTTCGACGACAGTTCGAGACAAACGTGTTTGGATCCCTCTTCGCCATCCAGGGCGTCCTCCCCGGCATGCGCTCTCGTAAGACCGGGACGATTGTCAACATATCCAGCTCGGCGGGCCAGGACGCCCTGGTGACGAGTGGCATCTACAGCGCCAGCAAGTTTGCGCTGGAAGCGATCAGCGAATCATTGGCGCGAGAGGAGGTCGAGTTCGGCATCTCGGTCCTGATCGTCGAGCCGGGCCCCTTCCGCACCAACTTCCTGGCTGCCTTTGTGGCCAACGAGAAGGGCGTCGGGCAGGACACACCCAGCGGGCTATTCAGCAAGGCAATGGCAGGGTGGAGCGCCGCGAGCGGCAAGCAGCCTGGAGATCCGGAAAAGGGGTGCGAGGTGATCTTCCAGGTCGTGTCGGGCGAGGGAGAGGCCGGGGCGCTGAAGGGTAAGGTCCTGCGGCTGCCGCTTGGGAAGAGCTGTGTGGCACGGATTGAGGGGAAGCTGAAAAGTGTGCGGAACGATGTCGAGGCCTCGAGGGAAGTGGCCTACAGCGCGGACTTTTAGGGTCTCGTCCAGACGACAGCTTTTATTCGAGCCGTTGCGCAGAGTATGAATCCATGAACGAAGGAATCACGTAATTAGAATGAAAAGAAACCGAGCAGTTTGTATTGACATAGATCAATTCAGAGATGGGTGCCCAGTGCCGTATAATTAAGGTGAGCAGCCAAATCTGTCACCTCATTACAGAGCGCGAAGTTCAGACCCTTGTTTCTGCGTTAGGTTTCAATTAATGAAGAGAAAGTCTGACAGCTGTTACAGGACAACGATATCAGACTATATTTATCATGTCTCGAGGGCATTCGTGTACCTGAATCGCAGTCTCGGCTCCAGGAAGAGGTCAAGTTCTGTGCACAAGTTACTTACACGTAACCGGCGCGCTTGTTTACCCCAGCCTAGTTACGTGGGAGGCTATGAAAGGTCAATCCACACATCAAATCATAAGGCAGTCTGGCAGACTCTGTCAGCACTGAATCCTGTCAAGCTCATCAACCTGTGTTGCCGCAGAAATGATAGTTGACCGACATGGGCCACCCGTTGCCACGTCACCCTCGAAAGTGAACAACAAATATGTTTTATTTTATTTTAAGATGCCCATCGGAAGGACAGCAGATCATCGATCGAAATGAGGTTTCGTTGGTTGCAAGAAATTGCCAGCTTGCCCGAGTGGCCCAGGGGTCTTGAATGTTTTTTGTTGTTGCTGCGCGTCGCGGTAATTTAATTAGTTAATGCGGGGCTTCCTCTTTGACGCTGTGCTTTGAAACCTTACAAGGAGAAATGAGCTGAGGAGTGAACAAGAACAGAAGAAAAGAGTAAGAGGCCCATAAGGGAAGAAAAAAAAAGAGAAGGTGAGGGAAAGGACAAGAGAAAAACAGAACCGAGATGCAAGAAAGATTTCTTCACATCGACTGACCATGAAAGAAAAGTGAACGATCAAGAACAGGAAGAAGAGACAGACAACCACTCGATAGGCTGAGGAGACAAGCAAACAGTCGATGCGCCAACACATCAATGCAACGATTGGCTGACGGGCGCAATTTAATTGGGTGGATCTAACACGCTAAGCGAAAAACAGAAAAAAGTAAACAACCAGAGTCCAGTTTTCGCGATTTGTTATTCTCCTCAAATCCGATTCCACCCCTGACACAACATTCACCCCTCGTCCCCTCTTCAAGCTTTTCCCCTTCTCCCCCCCCCCCCAAGACAAAGATATTCATTTATTAATACGGAGGAATCCGTCCATGACCCTCCCCCTCAACCCACCCCCTTTCAGAAGATGTAGTTTTCCCTTTTCTTTTTCAAACCCTGAACCCTTATTTTTCTCTTCTTTCTTCTCTCCTTCATGTAAATATTCCAGTCAATCAGTCGATCCAGTTGCAGTACTTAGAAAGATAGGCCAAAATTCTATTTCCAATTCATATTTACAGCCGCCTTTGTTTATCCAGTACTCGCTCATCCCATTCGAACCCTGCCCCGCTGTTCTGTTGCCTTTTTCTATCCACAATGCTGGATCAAGAAGATGTTCCCCTCGCACTGCGGCGCCCTCGTCGAAACGGTGTGGGCAGCAGAGGCAGAAGCAGCAGCAGCAGCAGCAACAGCCGCAATCAGGCCCATCCTCGGGACCGACCCACTGAGACCCAGGCCCCTCATCGCCTGCCCCAGACGCCCAGCCGCGAGAACAAGAAGCGAGTTCGCTTCTCGGACCCGGGCCCAGCCGGAGATGCCGTGCCGAAGGCTGATTCGGTCTCACCATCATTATCATCATCATCGCCATCATTCTCGACGGGCCTGACGCCGTTCATGCGCCGTACGAATCTGAGCAACAGCAGCAGTCCTGAGAATGGGCGCAAGAGGCGTCGTCAATCGGGGTCTGCCGCCGTCCTGAGCCACTCTCATGATGATGATGACCACAAAATATTCACGCCCGACCGCGACACCGGGTATTACAGCGGTCAGGTCACGTTTCTACCCATGCGACAAGTCCTGGACGGCCGCGTCAAAAGGAGGATCAGGCGCAACGGTCTGAGCGAGGAGATGAACGTCGTCAGTGCCGAGAAGCGACGCAGAATACTGCAGGACAAGGCAGAGATGGACTCACTCCGAGCCGCAGTCGCCGCAAGAGACGTCGAGATCCGACGTCTTTCTGGTGTGACGGTGGTTGCTTCTGCTGAGGCTGGCGCTGACGAGGACGGCGACGAGGAGGAAGAGGAGGAGCAGAGTATTGACGACCTCAAGAGGCAGGTCGAGCATCTTCGACGCGCCCTCAAGAGCCCTGCGCCGTCCAGCAGCGGCCTCAGCGACAGCACACAGGTCGACTGGAGCAGCCCCGTGGCAGGAGGTGGAGGCCACTATTCCTCCTCTGGAAGTGGTGGCAGCAACAACAACGACAACTGCCTGGCGATGAACATTGACTTCGAGGACGATGCCGACCACTTCTTCGACGAGAGCACCATCGCCCAGCTGGCCTGCAGCACGCCCACGCGACGGCGCGCAGAGATCCGGAACTCCTTCCCCACACCACCATCGACCAGTCCCATCATGCGCCTCATATCACCGCCCATGCGCCAGCTCTTCACCCCGGCGTCATCTCACAAGTCCGTGCAGGTGCAGACGCCAGACGAGGCAGGCCGCGAGGCCGCGCAGGAGGAGCTCGCCTCCTTGCAGCTGGAAGTCGGGAAGCTCACGTCCACCCTCGAGACATACGAGGCCATGACCCGTCGCCTGGCCGACAAACTGGCCCCCTTCACGCCCGAGGACGGCTCCGCAGCCGAGGCGATCCTAGGCTCGCGCTCGCCAACCGTCAAGGTCGAAGCGCAGCTGAACCAGCTGCTCCGCGCCTTCCGAGACCGCACCGCCGCGCTGGCCAAAGTAGACACGTCGCTCTACAGCCTGGGGATCCGGGGCAGCGATGCACCCCAGGTCATCGCCTCTCTTGCCGCGGCGTTCCGGTCGGCCCGGCTGGAACTAGAGTACCTGGAGCCAGGCGAGAGCACGCTGCCCCTCTCTGCGTCGGGCGTTGCCGTGCTGGACCTGCTGCTTGCGAGGCTTCGTGAGCTGGCGAGGGAGAGGCTGGAGCATGCAGATACCATCGACGAGTTCCAGGCGGTAGAGGTGTCGCTCCGCAGACAGCTCAGCGCGCGCGTCGGGGCCATGGATGACATGCGGCAGGAGATCAACACGCTGAAGGGCAAGGTGAAGCTGAGAAACGCGCGGATCCAGGAGCTCGAGGCCGGGATGGATAAGCTGAGGGGGTCGGTGAAGTCGTATACACGGGACGTTGCAGACTTGGAGACGCTGGCGCAGCGGCTGGAGGGTGATCTGGATGCGGTGAACAGGAACCTGCAGGAGGCTGAGGAGCTTCGCGAGGCAGATGAGGACGAGCACGGCGAAGTTCTGGCGGAGAAGGACTCGACCATCGCTCTGCTGGAGGCGAAACTGGGACTTGCGCTGGAGCAGACCGCAGCGCTGCGAGAGCAGTTGGCGAGCTTGCAGAGGCAGCATGACGAGATGCAGGCCAGACACGGTGAAGAACGGGTCGACGTGGATCAAAAACACGGCTCAGCACTGGAACGGATGGATACAGAAGTCTCTACGCTGAGGACGCAAGTGGACAAGGCAGATAAGGCATTGCAAAAAGCGCAGACGACGATTCGACAGCTTCACATCGAGAACGGGGAGATCAAATAGACGAAGGATAATGAAAAGAAATCATCTAGACTTTTTTGATGCACGATGAACGAATATTCACTCATTTCTGCTGAATGGTGCCTTTCTTTGTAATTCGTCCAATAATGATTGACAGCCTCTCGCTGAGCTGATCACATATTTTGCAATAATTACCCGTTCAATTTTGATTGAGAGGAAATTCAGGGTCGAGACCTTTGGCCTTGAGTTTTTGAAGTCCAATTGGGCCTTGCTCGCCTGCTCATAGATGATTGATAATGTAGCGTGATTAGCTATGCAATCGGCAATGCTCGGAATAGCTATACTTGAGCACATGATTGGCAACTGAAGCTCTCACTTCTGTAGTGATAACTCTAGGTCAATTAAGTATCAAGAAGAAGAGCCGAGATTCTTCTGCAAGATTTCAAAAGCCAAGCGCATAAAGGTCTCCTGATCGATTGCAGCACCGAATCTATAACAAAACAGCGATCAGAAAAGTAAGCCCCCTTCAAAGAGCAGTCTCCTTGTCTCACGAGAAACTCACCCATGACATTTAATCGTATCCCGCAAAACCTGTGCCAGCGTCTGAAGGCTCTGCAGCTCAAACATGCCAAACTGCTGCTGCGAGCGCAGGAAGTCCCAAGCCTGCACCGGCGTGACCTCACGGTCAGAGGCGCCGAGTGCTTTCGAAAGGCTCAGGAGGTTCTCCAGCATCGTGGCCGGAAGCGCGTGGTAGTCGAGACATTCTGCGGGCACGGGGGATGTAACACAAGTAGGAGATGATATGGCGCAGACTTGGGAAGAGAGGGTGAGTGCGTGGCCGCAGGGATCGTCTGGTTTGTCGGGGTGGCCGTGGAGATGGTCGAGGCAAGGCCGCTCAAGTCTGAAAGGGAAATGTTGAGTGAAACTTCCATTGGAACAGGGGCTGATAAAGCAAGAGTGGCAGTAACTTACGATAATACAAATTCCACTCCCAACCCTACATGATCGACATCAGCCACGCACACTACTCTCTGCTGCAGAGGTGGGCTCGTCCCGGAGTCGACAGTAGTGGAGTCGGAGAATACGCTCGGCGAAGCAGGAAGAGGTTTGTTGGCATTGGCATGATGAGAGAAGCCGACTATGTCAGCATTTTGGCGAGAAGACAGAGCCACTGGCAGGTCAGACGGAACAGTTCCGCCCTGCTGCTGCAGCAATCCCACCAGAGTCTGGACGGTGGCGTTAAGCCGCTCGTTCTGCCTCAGCAGCTCCGTTTCGCGAGTTCGGCTTTCAGCCACTGCTCTTTCCAGATCTTTGACATATCTCTCCTTGCGCTCACGATATGTTCTGCGTTGGTTTGAGAGGTGGCAGTCAGCATGGTCCCTATCTAGGTGTTCATGATGATGTTTATCATTTCTTAAAATACTTTCGAGAAGATAAAAACAACAAGAGACCCAAAAGACTTCATAATGTCTCACTTACTGCTGTGCTTGCCTGAGCTGCTTGCGGCGCTTCTGAACGCGATCCTCCTTAGGAGCTGTAAGAGAAGATGAGGCAATCAAATGTCAGCTTCCACGGAATTCGACCATTCCTGCTACAATAAGCCTTGTACATATTACAATGTCAAAAAGAAAGAGAAAAGAGGGCGGTCAAGAGGAGGGGGGGGGGGCGTTTGGCCACACGCACCACCAGGGTTGAAGATCCGGAAGATCGAATTGGGCATCTCGAAGGATTCGCGCAGGTCACAAGTAGCTGGCTGGGTTTCTTATCGATGGGCCCACCAAGGAGAAGCAACGATTGCACAGGGCACCTAAGGGGACAAAGACTTTTGAGGGGGATGGCGCCTTTGGAGAACGGATCGTGTTGCGTGATGGGAGTCGCAACTGTTGGGAAAGATGATACAGCAGCAGCAAAGCAGGGTAGGGGGGAGCCTCACATGCAAAAGGGGGACAACAATGGGAGGATTCAACGCTCGCGTCACGCTTGGCATGGGTTTCTTCAGGTGTCTTCCTGTAGCGGGGGCTGAGCCGGAACGCCACGGATGACGTGAGACGGATTTTGAACCAGCCAAAAAGACCTGGAACCAGCGGCTCATACAGACCGCAGCCACCGAGTGTTCATAAGAGCCTGCACAAGGAACACTCGGATGTGGAGCCAAGTCAGCGAACACACCCATGTGGCAGAGCCATCGAGAGATAAAAGGTATTAGCCTCGAGAATGAACTCTTCACCGGCGTACTTGACTGATGAACATGATTATGTTTTGTGGTCAGGGAATTCTCAACAAAACTGCCTTTCCTGGCGATGGCGCAGGCTGCCAGAAACACAAAACCTTGCTCGTACATGAACGAGGAAAAGACAACGATGAAGAAGAAGAAAAAAGAAAGCGGGTCCAAGGGTGTGGCGTGTCAAGCCCGCCCATCTCAAAGAGGAAATAATGATTAGTATAACAGAAGAGCCCATCAAAGTATCCACACGTAACGTCGTTACATCGGTGTGGTAGCTCAGGAGCATGCTTAGACGTGAATTAGGGGTCCAGATTTGTATCCAATCAGATGCAACAGTGCCTGTGTTGCCGTTGACGTCCTTGAAATTGCAAATCATCATTCTTATACCCAAAGTGGAAATCCTGATCATATCAACAGTCAAGACCACGAGGAATTTGTGCAACGATGATCTCCAACAGCATACAGCAAATGATGTGTCGATCCGAGCATTTTTGAAGGCTGCATTACGAAGACATTTGATTTGTGATACAATAAGGCAGCAAATATTTATTAGACAACCCTTTGATTGAAAGGACTATAAACATTCCCTTTCGTCCATACTTGAGTTCAAAAATTTCATCGATCAGATACAACCTCCTAGAAGTATACACAGGAACAACAGGCAACTGTTTTGTAGACGAGCGCCTGTTTCAAGTCGATCATCTCATTCTCATTATCCCAACTTCACAAGCCATTCACCATCCTCACCATGTACACACTCTCCACCATTGCAGCCCTGACGGGACTGCTCCTCCTCCTTCCAGCCTCTGCAGCCCCGTCCTCCACTAGGTCCTGCGGTGGCAAAGGAGGGCACACGGGCGGTCACTCTGCCGCCGGAGCCAAGGCCATCTATGTGCTGGACAACCAGGCCAACAACGCAGTCATTGCCGTGCCCGTCGGAGCTGATGGCCTCCTGAACACAGCAGCCGGGTCGACCACGCTGACGGGCGGCGCGGGGGCCAGCGCCATCAACGGGGCGACCAACGAGTCGTCTGGGCCGGATGCCCTCTACAGCCAATCTGCGCTGGCGGTTTCTGGGAATGTACGTTGGCACCCACTCAAGAATAAAAACACTGAAGCATCAGTCCGCACAAGCCCCACCTTGTTAACACGTCAAAATAGACCCTCTTCGCCGTCAACCCAGGCTCCAACTCCCTGTCCATGTTCGCCATCGACGACCAAGACGCCACCAAGCTCACCCTCCTAGGCCAGCCCGTCCCCCTCCCAGGCGACTTCCCCAACACCGTCGCCGTCTCGGCCCAGCACAAGCTCGCCTGCGTCGGGCTGACGGGTGCTACCGCCGGCATCTCCTGCGTCTCGTTCGACACGTCGTCCGGGGCCGGCAAGGCAGACGACCTGCGCGCGTTCGACCTAGGCCAGACCACGCCGCCTGTGGGGCCCGCCAACACCGTGTCGCAGGTATTTTTCTCCGAGGATGAGAGCACGCTGTTCGCCACGGTCAAGGGCAATCCGACGGTGAACAACACCGGGTTCCTCGCCTCGTACGCCGTGACAGACGACAACAACGCGAACGGCCCCTCGGTGGCCGCGACAGGCCAGCAGAACTCTCCACCAGGCACGAAGGTGCTGTTCGGGGCCGCGACGATCCCAGGGTCCACCACCAACCTCTTCATCGCAGACACATCCTTCGGCGCAGCAGTGGTCGGAGTCCAAGAACAGCAGGGCACCGGGGGCGTCCAAGGTACAGGCCAGACCGTCGTCAGCACAGTCGCCAAGGCAGTGGTTCCAGGCCAACAGGCCACCTGCTGGTTGACCATCAGTCCCGCGACAGGGACCGCGTTCCTGGCGGACGGAGGTCTCGACAGGCTCGTGGAGGTGTCGACAGGGAACGCGACGATTCTGGCGGAGATTGACCTCAGTGCGAATGGGGACCCAGGCCTGATTGATATTGGGGCGGCTGGGGTGTTTCTGTATGCGCTGAGCCCTGGGAATGGGACGACGGATGCGGCTGTGACGGTGGTAAGCACGACGACGATGAGCCAGGTGCAGCATGCTGATCTGAGTGCGTTGGGTGGGAGCAAGACTGCGCAGGGAATTGCGATCTTAACTTGAGAAAGAGAGAGCCGAGGAAAAGGTCGCATGACTGGGTGAAAGATTGAAAAGCCAGAAGCATAGTATTCTTCTCTTGATGCTCATGTGTCTCGTTTTTATTTTATTAAATTTCTATTAATATGAGGATAATGAATTCAGCCTTCAGCCACGAGGCTTCATTTGCTACTCATCATCCCACATGCTTCTCTTGCCCACAAACGTCCCGTTCCCAACGGCCGGGTTCGTATAAATGGTCAAGACATCGGTCGAGTTATCATACTCTGATGCGGTGTCACACACCTCGGAATAGTTCCCAAACATGCCAGCCCTCTGCTGGAGAAATTGCCCAAAAGTCGCCCTTGAGCAAGTTGTGCCAGGCCCATCACCACAGTCCGGCATCTGCTGCGGCGCATTATTCACCAAGACCCGGTAATAATCACCATCGCCAAACCCATAGCTCCCGCTGCAGTTCAGCCTCTCCACCGCGATATTGGTCATGAAGGGAAGGACATGGCTGCTCCGCCATGCCCGGCGATAGTTGATGGTGTCCTCAGACATGGTGTCGTTCACATTGGTGGGCGACGATGACCCGCTAAAGGCCGAGTTGTTGAACAGACCCATAGCCACGAGCACCATGGGCGGCAGCTCGCGGTGCGTGAAGCTCACGTAGAGGTCCTGCTGCGCATCTTCAGCCATGAGCAGGTCAGCAGTGGCCCTCACCCACGGCATGCCCACGGCTCCTGCGACAGGGCTGCCGTAGCCGACGTTGTAATGGTACTGGAGGTCGGCAGTGTATTCCCACCCGAGCCAGTCGCCTGGTCCAAAGAGGTCGAGGTTGCAAAAGGGCGAAGACCCTCGGATGACCGTCTCGTACCCACACATCTCCATCATGCCGTAGATGTCGTCAGCAGTAAAGTTAAAGCCAGGCGCCGCAGCATTCAGGCGCGCCCTGATGGGGCCGGTGAACTTGTCCAGGTACACTCCTGACTGGTCACTGCCCGCGCTGCCATCGTACAACGGGCAGCTCGAGTACGGCGTCAGGGTGTCGGCACCGCCCTCGTCCGACTCGTACACAGACACCAGACCAATAGAGTCGTCACCCCCCGCCGGCTCAAACCCTCGGATCAAGGCCTTGGCCGACTCGTATGTGCGCTCAGCAGAACTGGCCCAGATGCGTTGCGGCAGTGCCAATTTCTGGCCATACCGGAAACTAAGGCTGACGCCCAGCTGAGCGGCCTCGAGTTTGCCCACGCGGGTGAGCAGCTCTTCCTCGGCGGCGGTGACGGGTGGCGTCCACGAGGAGAGGAAGCTGAGGGCTGGGCTCGTGCTGGTCCAGTCGATGGAGGTGTGATTCTGGAATTTCTCCACAAAGGGCGAGAGATACTCCTCGTAGTCGTAGTCGTTGGCGTAGATGGCGGCGTGGCGGACGAGGTAGGCGGCACGGACGGGCGAGCAGCCTTGAGGGGCGGAAGGGTCTGTTGGTGGGTCGAGAGGTTCGAAGTAGGGAGCGACGCCGGCGAGGTGCTCGAGCGGGTTGAAGGTGTAGCTGCTGTAGAGAGGCACAGCGGCATGGACGGTCTGGGAGAGGGACAAAAGGATGGCGGCGCCGGCAGCAGCAGCAGCAGCAGCAGCACCACTGCTACTGCCAAGGGAATGATATCTCGTCATGGTGGATGATTAAGTAAACGATTACTTGAGTAGAATTAAGTCGTCCTCAACAAGGGAAGGAGGTACGGAGGGCGGCAAGCTTCGACAACAAAGTGGAAGGGGCCATGGAATGGTTTATAAGCGGCGCCCAACTGAACTGCTGGGACATTAGAAAATCAGGCGGGAATGATGTTGCTGCCTCCACTGGACAGCAGAAGACGTTGTGCAAGCCAGGTCATCCACTGCCTGTTGTCACTGACCAAATGGGGCTGGATATTATTTTCATGACGACATACAGTCCAAAAAGTTCCAGAGAGTAGCCCAGTGGGAGCTGCCGGCATTGGCTAGCAACGGGTCCACAGCCAAGAAGATCGCTATTCAAGCTCAATAATTAGATTAAGCCCTTCATCATCCCGGCTGACTCGTCTTGGCATCTCGTCACTGCGGAAGGCCCGTGAGCCCCGAGACCACAGAACCCACACCGCTATGATATTTCTTGTCTGTCTATCGGGACTGCTGTGTTGTCGAAATAGTGTATTCATTGGTTTTTCATGTCTGCCTGGGCCCGAGCTGCAGGTTCTCGAGGAGCTGGCATGTTCACAACGCGGTGAAAGTTCACACAAACGGCCCTCGTGCACCAGCTGACGACTCCCCATCGAGGTGAACGTCCCAGCTCACTGATATCTAATGCTTCGTAGAAGCCTCTCCTTGGTCCCTGTGCTATCCTGACGGCACTTGCACGTCTAGAAAAAATCGGGGTGCATTGTCCAAGGGCTCCGTTATGGCCTTCTCAGTGCTGTTATGAAGCACATTTTTACGAGCCTTTGGCCCGTCTGAGAGCGGAGAAGTTTGACAAAGTCTTCCAAATGGGAAAAGGTGCTCTCACCTTTAGCAGATTGGATGCTGTCTAAAACAAGACCACTGAAGGCGGTGCCAGCGCACATAGCACCTAGATCATGTGCAGTGCAACCGCTATACTTCCAACGCTCCCTCAAGCCGTTTGAAGGTTTCTTCACCAAGTGTTGTTACAGGCTCAAAATCTGGCGGCAATAAATGGATGAGCTGACACGTGATGGAGTAGAATAGAGCCGATCACTGCTTCGGCTTTCTATTGTGCTTCTCCCTGCGAAGTTGTAGCTCAGGAAAGAATGAAAGGTGCGGTATACTGGCGTCCATGCTTATATCAGCAAGTCTCATCAAGCTGTGACAGACAGCAATAACATCAGTGAGATCCTTGGGGGATGACGCCTTTGCACCCACATCAGGCGTACGCCTGGTGTACTGGTCTACTTGTTGAGTTTGAACATGACTTCATTGATAAGAGTACTCACGGATCAACTTTGCGATAAATATGCTGTTGATTTTGTCTCTTCCGTCTTCGCAGAGCCGTGCTAGCGTCGTGTTGAAAGAACTCGAGGCTCGATGTTGCAAATCTCTTTGTGAACTTAAATACTCAAGTGTATTTTTCACTCCGCTGTTTTTCTGCAACAGGACTTTATAATTGACAGATTTTGGCACTCTATTTGGAAGGTAATCAATACTTGAAGCCTTGGAACGAGTAGACTCGGACACCCTAATGCCAGCCAGGACTCTTTCCAGATGTAGCACCTCAAACATACGCTCCTCATCACTCACCAGCAAGACAAAGAGAAAGAAGAAAAAAAAGCAAGAGTCAACGAATGACCCTAACGAAATACAAGTAATACTGCTGTGTACTAAGAGCATGTAGTTAAGCGCTTAAAAATCCTAAGTCTCAGAGTGTGTAATAAGTACTGCAGTTGAATGGCAGGGGCTAACCACAATAGGCAGCTAACGATAGCAGGGTTCCCACTGCCAGGTTCCGACCGCTAACCAAAATTTCGGGAGTCTAAGCCGTGACTTTTTTTTTTGCCTTTATTTTTCTCTCCCTGCATCTTTCTTTGCGCCATAATGCCCCCCCCCCCCAAATCTGACCCTCCCACGATCTATAGGACGGGGAAGTGGATCTCAAAAAATGGCTTCAAAGATCAGTAGTAAGACCCACCACGTGGGTGGTCCTCGGCGGTAGGGTCCAAGGTCTGGACTCTGACTCTCGTTTCCTTTCACCCTCTAACTAACTATTCTCTCCTCCTTCTCTTCCTCCTCCTCCTCCTCGACCGCCACCACCTTCACCTCTGCCTATCGTTTCCCTCTCCTGCACTGTGTCCTTCTCGTGCGCTCGCCTGTCCTGGTGCCCTCGTTCTCCCCTCCCTCTTCGTCAGATGAGTCCTGTCCACTCCGTGCTGGCGCCAACGAGCAGCCTTCCTCCCCTGCGAAACCCGGATCCCGAGCGAGTCAACGACGACACCATCACGTCCGCCCTGCGCAACCTGACCGACATCTACTGCCCTCTGCCTCGCGCTGCTGCCTTCAACAAACCCTCCCTGCCCTCCAAACGAACAGGTTACCTCACCGCTCCCGCCGCCAGCGGAATCGCAACGCCTGTGCCTGTCGACTCTGGCTATGCCTCTGGCGAGGAGGACGACGAGAAGGAGGAGGACAGACAGGGACAACAGGAGGAGCATGGATGTGACATTGCCGACGCGGACGCCATTGCAGACCTTCGCGGAGACACCTTTGAGCGCGAGTTTGCCGTGCGCTGGCTGACAACCTTTGTGGCGCGCGCCGAGGAGCTCCTATGTGATACCGACGACGATACCAGGCAGAGGCTGATCGATGATGCGTCGTATATACTGGCCTCCTTCAGCAGCGCCTCGGACGCCGACGAGGACGAGGAGGCGGGTGCCATGGTCAGGGACTTTCAGTTCTGGCTGAAGCCGCAAAAGGAGGGCGAGGAAGAGGACGAGGACGAAAGCGCATCCATAAAGGTCCGACTGACGGACGGGACACCGGCCGTGGGTTCAGACCACACCGACGTGGGCCTGCAGAGCTGGGGCGCGTCCATCGTCGTGTCCGAGCTGCTGTGCTCCGATCCCCAGCGATTTGGTCTGTCCGCCGACGCCCTGGGTCCCGCGCCGCGGATCATCGAGCTGGGCGCTGGCACAGGTCTCGTAGGCATCACCATGGCCAAGCTGCTCCCGCGCCTGGGCATGGCGGGCGCTGAGGTCATTGCCACTGACTACCACCCAGCCGTGCTCGCTAACCTCAGGGATAATATCGCCATGAACTTTACTCCTAGCAGCAGCGGCGGTAATGAGGAGGACCACAAGTTTCCTGTGCAGACCTGCCTGCTCGACTGGTCAGCCCCCCGCCTCGAGGCGCCGCTGCTGGACAGGCCCGCGGACATGCTAATTGCGACAGACGTCGTCTACGCCCCGGAGCACGCCACCTGGCTGCGCGATTGTGCGGCGCGAATGCTGACGCCCCATGGTGTCTTTTGGCTCGTCGCGTCGGTGCGGCCCAATGGCAGGTTCGAGGGTGTTACCGACACTGTCGAGGCGGCCTTTGCGGATGGCGAGCTCTGTCCGAGGTCGGACGATGGGCGGAGAGTATTCCGCATCCTGGGCAAAGCTGGCATTGAGAAGCGCAAGGGCATTGGGCGGGCGGACGAGGTTGGATACCGGATGTTCAGGATTGGCTGGGTCGAGGTGGAGCCGTCCACGGTATGCGAAGACGAGGAGTGATTGTCGTCGTGACAGGACACAGATGGGAAGAACGGAAAGGAAGGAGAGGAGCAGATCACGTGAATTATGAAGAGAGGAGGAGAAAGAGAGACGATTAGACTTAGAGACGATACCCGCAAGACTTGACATAAAGATATATATATATTTACGATAGACGTAGAATATGACACGATAGACTAGACTAGAGAAGTGTAGAGAATAGATATATACAGAGAGAGGTTTGGCATATACAAACGGTTTTCGGAACATTAACCTCGTCGTCTATGAGAAACATGAACTGGATCAGAGGTGGACTGATTGATGCGGAGATGTGGGCCTCTCAGTCTGTCTTCTCTATCATCAATCTGTTCAGCGCCCGGGCGGTATTGATGGGCCAAACCACCCACGAAGCAGTGAAAGCCGTTCTCAGTTTTCATCACACTTGACTTACAAGACCACTTGCCACTTTGATCATCTTGACGCCGGCAATGTTAGTAGCATCCACTGCAAGAGGTCAGCCGCCTGAAGGCTGGGTCGACGATCCACGACTCAAGAACCATCGTGGCTAGCAAGTTACATAGAGGCAGAGGGGAAGAGGCCTCGTAGTGGGGCACCTTGTCTCAATGTTACTGTACATAGTACCTACTCTGGTAACGAGCAGCAGCTTCTATTTTCAGTTGCATGAGAGGTGCTGCTGTGGGTTCCACTCGCACCACCCACCGGCTTGCAGACACACCAGGCCAAGTGCCGCCCAGCGCCGTCCAGCCGCTGCAGCGCCAGACGCTGTCAGTATCCTCCCCTTGCTGATGCTACTCTATACGTCACCGCCTGCATTCGTTCCTGTTTTTACCCCTCCAAAGCCCCTCAGTCCATGGTCGCCTCTTTCGCATATGAGGACATGTCCATCTACCGTGTTACTTGTCCCCGCCCGACCAATGCTTGTCCTCTTGGTAGCCCACGACCTGGACTGGATGTACCTCGTTTGATGTTCGTATTCTCCTTCTCGCGTCGTCCATCTTCCGTTTCCCCCGGTCCGGCACTGTGAGCTAGTCTGGAAGAACGGCACCGGGAGGCAAGGAAACATGACAACCTTATGCACCAGAGAGAACCAGTAAGAATGCACATGGGCCACGTTCCTGATCGAGTGGTCTCCAAACTTTGCTTGCTTGCTTGCTTTTGATCCCTTTTGTACCTGTGATGGTCGATCCACACCTCGTTGCACCCAAACACAGCCCAGATATGCGGCGCGCGGCCTTCGTGCATGTGATGCCTTGTTTCAGGCCTGCCATGCATACACTTCTTCTTCGGACCCAATTCTGCCCCCGCTCATATCTATCTGGTTGAACTATCGAGTGATGCTGACTGGATGTCTCATGAGCGAGGAGGGGGGGTCCACCACCACCACCTACCTTCTCTTCCTCCCTTGCTCTGCTGTTCAGCTTGTCTCGTATCCATGGTACCATAGTAGACGCGTGGTGCTGTAGTGGAGGAACTTGTGATGTCACTGTTTTGATTGCATATGATTTTGCCTGAACTGCCGGCAGCCTCCTGATGGGTCCGCCTTCTATAAAGTTGTTGGGAGCTGCGTTGCCTGTGCCTGTAGAAGCTTCCTGCCTGGTCTCAACGCGACTCATCAATCAATCACCACTTCTCGTCCGCCCTCTCCTGACATCACTGAATCGGCACCAAAGAAGCAGTCGCAGCTGCACTACGAAAACACACTCGAAATTTTCAGATAGGCACACCATCAAGATGGGTATCTCCGACTACGGACTATGGAAGTGCACGCCCACCAGCTGGAACGGCACAGGTACGCAGCCACTACTCAGGCTCTCTCCCCCTCCAGAACGCCGCTGCAATCTTTCCTTTTGAGCTTCCCATTGTTCTTCTCCCGCTGTCCATCTGCCCTGCTGCTTGCTACTGTGCCTGTTGCTGACATCGCATCTTTCTCTTCTTCTTCCCCATAGCCGACACGGATCATGGCCACCTCGAGTTCACCGACGGCGACAAGGGCACATACGAGGCCGACGTCAACATCATGTCCTCGGACACAGACAAGCGCCTCGTCTACTGGTTCGTCTCCAACTTCGACGCCAAGCAGCCGTCCACGGCCTCCCTCTCGCAGCTCAGTCAGGGCTTCAGCACACAGCAGGGCAGCAGCTCGCTCGCCCTGGACTTTTTGCGTGAGGGGTTCCTCGACCCCAGCGCGGGCACGCTCGTCTCGCACGACCCCAAAGACCCCACCGAGAAGGGTGACATCCTGTCCTACCTCGACCCCATCATGAACCAGGCGGTCCAGGAGAAGGCAACCATGTACCTCTGGGGCAGCCACTACAGCGACAGCAACGGCAGCCAGGGCATACACGACATTCATATGAACCAGGGCAATGCCGGCAGCTTCGAGGACGAGAACGGCACATACCAGGATGGCGGGATCGTCATCCAGTCCGCCAACGGCACGTGGCAGGGCATCTTTCTGGCCTTTGCGACCCAGACCCTCAAGACTGACGACAAGGGCGACCCCGAGGGCGAGACCTTTGCGCAGGCCTTGAGCAGCGGCTCGACAAGCACCACGTCCACCTCCGAGGCCAGGACGTCTCACCCCACCAAGGGCACGGTGGGCATCGAGGCCGCCATCGTGAACCCGCGCGGGCCGGACCGGGATGCGCCCGAGGGAAAGAGGGAGACGGTGTACATACAGAACAAGAGCAACACAGCGCAGAGTCTGGAGGGATGGACGATCGAGAACAAGAACGGCGAGGCAAAGAAGCTGGGGAGCGGCGTGGAGCTGGCCGCGCACACCAAGAAGGGCTTCGAGGTGCCCGAGGCGCCGCTGTCCAACTCGGGCGGCAAGATTGTGCTGAAAGATGCAAATGGCACGACGGTGAGCGAGGTCACCTACACAGAGAAAGAGGCGCGCAAGGAGGGACGGCTGTTGTACTTTGCCAACTGAGAGGAGTCGAGTTGAGGTCAATGAAAGGTAGCCCCGGCGTGTAGATGAGCACGCAGGAATTCAAACAAGCATAGAGCATTCACTTGTGATCCGATGGGCTTTGCAATTGAGGACCATACTGGCATCGAATTGACATGTCATACCATCTTCTCAACGCCCATCCATCCATCCATGATTCGACGCGACGTGAGCGCTCTTGGCAAGACGTCTCTTTTCTGGGCTGGATGCATGTGTATGCCGTGCATGGTCTCACAGCATCTTTACGTGCAGGCAGAACAATGATTGTTCTTGGCGAGCCAGACTGTCGGGTGCTTGCTAGTTCTATTCCACATGTGATTGATGGGCGTGTTTGTTGACGGCGCGTGTCTCACGGGGCTATCTAGCGAGATCAAGAAAAAAAAGATTGGGTGCTCGGTGCTTATCGTTGGCTGCTAAACTTGATCCGAAACAGCGCCGCCGGGTAAGCAAGCAAAGCCAGCGCCGGGGAATTTTGCAGTAGCCAGCCAGCCCCTGAATCATTCGGAACGAGGAGGACGGTCGTCGCTAAGGAGGCGAGGGTCATTTTGTAAGCGAGATGTCTGAGGCGTGTGTCCATTCCATTCGGCTGGCTGGGTTAGGTAGCAAAGAGACACGACATTTTTCCACGTCTGAACTGCTTCTTGTCAATATTGACGGCAATGATTTTTGGGCCACTTATAGGCATTATATATATATATACACTATATAAACAGTCAATCAATCCAAAAAGCCCTTGGAGCCACACACCATGGTAGAAATCGTCAGTGCAACATGTCAATTGACCATCCAATCTCGGCCAGTCTGGGGTAAAACCGACGGCGGACTGGCGAGAGCAAGCAATGACCCCTCGGAGTATGATCTACAGAAGGAACCCCCGTCCTAAAAGCTCTCGTTCCGGCCTAGCAGGACAAACCACCCCCTGTCGCTGGTTTTTGATAAAGCTGAAACTGTGTTTTGGGGCCGTGGCCTGGCGAAATTGCGATGCTCCAAAAGAAGCTTTGACCAAGAGCCAGAATACAAACAAGAGGGAAGGGAAAAGAGGCACGAGATGGATGGGATGGGAAATTAAACAAGACACGGTTCCCCCCTGGCATGATTTATTGTGGGCAGCAGTAATGAATTGAATGCATTGCTCCTTCCCTGCAGTGCGCATCGCTCTCTCCCCTCCTGTTCTCTTTCCGCTCCTTCTCTCTCTCTTCTCCTGACTTTAGCCCCCAAAACACGTCTGAGAAAAAGGAAACCCCCCTTCAAACATTCTCACCACCAACTGGCCATAGCAACCGACCTGCTTCAGTATTATCGACTGGAATGTACACTCATTTCTTTCCAGCGCACTGAAGTATCTCTTCTGTCACAGTGTCTTTTTGTTCCCCTTTTTACTCTCTTTTTTTTGGTTTTCTCACATTTGACCCACACTCGCTTGAACAAACTCTCTCCTTACCTCTCTTGAGCGTCTGGACACGAACAGAAAGAAAGAGAGAGAGAGAGAGAATATTCAACGCTCCTTGCCCCTTTGTTATTTTCTTTTGATCGCCTTCGAATCTTTCTAGCACCAATCCGATACAAGAACGGAAGACGAAGAAGGAGGAGAAAAGCAATCGCGACACGAAGATTCTGGTGACGATCGAGACAAATAGAAGCTGAAGAAAGCCTTGACCACGCCACTATAAAAAGAAAGAAAAAACAGCTTGCCCAAAATGCCGGGCCCAGCAGCAACAACAAGACTTCGGTCCCGGTCCTCGGTGGACCACATCTTTGAGCTTGTCGAGAACCTCGAGGAAGACCAGCTTCAAGACCTTCTCCTCGCGATCAACAGCACGGGCGACAACATCCAGGTCGCCAAGGGCGTCGAGCTCTTCGAGGAGGAGCAGAAACGCCGCCGCCAACTTGCCACAAAGACCCTCCGCCCGACCCCGTCCTTCCTCGACCAACCCCATGAGCCCTTCGACTGGCCTCGTCAGAAGCCCAGGCCCGTCAGCGGCTCCCAATGGCGCGGGAACATGCGTATCGTGTCGACGCCCTATACCAATGTCAAGCGACACCAGACGGAACCCATCAGCCCGCCCTTGACGGCCAGCCCGCCTGCTAGCCCGCCCCTGAGCCCGCCCGGGGCTGCCCTGGCCTACAGTAGCCCGAGGAGGAGCGTCACGGCGCCATTGCTCAAGACGGAGGTGGCTAGGGTCGAGGTTCATCCCATCGTCACGATGGACAGCCCTGTTAGCCCACCACGGAGCACCGAGGCCGACGATGACGACAGTGACGCGAGCCACTATGAAGAGGACGAAGAGACAAGCCGTCCTGCGCCCCCAGAGTTTGCCTCGTTTAGCTTTGGTCTGGACCAGTCCGCCGCAGAAATACAACAAGAGGAAGAACAGCGACAAGACCACCCCGTGAGTCCCCGCCACGCCGCTGTCGTCGCCCCGTCGTCGCCGCTGCGCGACTTCAGCAGAATAAACACGACCCCTCTCGCCTCCCTGCACCACCAGCAACCCGAATCCCTCGACGCTCTGCGCGACCTACCTCGTCCCAGCACGTCCATCGGCACCGACGCGGCCGCGGCCTCCTCCTTCTTCCGCCCTCGCGCGTTCCGCCGCATCAGCAGGCCCACGTTCTTGTCGCCCGTCAACGTGTCAACACCCGATGACCTGGCGCAGAAGCTCTCTGCGTATCTCAAGGGCGAGATCCCTTCACCACCGCCGGCGGCATCCCAGACGCAGCAGCAGCAGCGACTGGTGACGAGCAGGCCTGCCGAGACGGTGTCGCCGCTGGAGGAAATGCTCAAGGAGCCGCTCACGCCTCGGAGTCGCTTTGTATTCGGGCGGGTGGAGAGGGAAGTGCCGAATGTCAGCGGGATCTTCGAAGTTCTCACGGAAGGTTAAGATACATTTTGGAAGAGGAGGATTTGAAAGGAGAGGAGAATGAAGCAGGCAACAGAGAGAAATATAGCACACGAGCAGGGAGAAAGGGCACAGACGACAGAGCAGGGAAGAGAGAAAAAAACAACTTTGGTCCGGGCTGGTCTCTGAGAAGTTCCCCCATTTTCATCAAACCTTATGGCCTTCTTAATCACTTGTTCTCTCTTTTCTTATCTTTTTTAAAGCATTGCATTGCACGGCGTTGGAGAGCGGTGTTTATTTATTACCAGCCCCATCTGTGTTGCGCCGTGCCGAGCGGGTTTCGATTTTATTCTCTTCATTGCATTTCTCTTCTTTGGGCCGAAGAGAGGGTTTTCTCTTTGCTCTCTCTCTCTCTCTCTGTGTGTGTGTGTGTGTGTGTTTCTTGTTATGTCAATTTTCAAATGGATAGGACGTCAATGTCTTTGGGAGATGGAGGACAGGAAGAAGGGGGATAGGAAGATTCGATGGCAGACGAGACGTGTGAATTTCTTGGGGTTTCTTTTTATGTCTAGCCTGCCTGCAGACAGGCTCGAATTGAGCGGCTGGAGTGGTCTGGCATCCATGTATAGGGTGCTTTTCATTTGTCTGGCTTTGTCACACTCGTCTCGCCGTGCAGGCCACTGTACATAGCAAGCGGAAACCTTCAGGCCCCGTCAGCCTGGCGAGCCTCGTTTCCTTTTCCATCACTGAGGTATCACAGTATATACACGAACAATCAGCATCCTCTACAACTCTTTACCATTACAACTCTTGGCCTCTGGCTTCCAAAGTCGCCAGCTCCGTACAAGACTGGGGCGCATTCACAGGATTACACCTTGCGGTTTTCCCTCCCTCGAGCGCCACAACGTAGTCCACATTATACCTCGAGCTCATCCCCCACGCAGGCCAGTCTGTAGACACCACCTGGGCCCCGCTCCGCAGTGCTGCGTCCCTCATCCCAGTGACATTCTTGCCCACGACCGTCTCGATGGGGATGTCGGCTCTCGTGCGCACCCAATACCCCCTCGCCACATCTTTCCGTATTGTCGCGACGACGTCCCCCTTGGTCGCATCGTTGAGCTTCCGGAACGCGCAGTCGGGCTGGCCCGGCGCAGACTGCGTGAACACGACCCTCCCCTCGAGGCTCGGCCGCCCTTCCACGGAGGCGTTGCGCACCACCCCGAGGGTCTTGGGCCCGTCGTCCATGAGGAAGAAGAAGCGGCCCCGCGCCGAGTCCAGATCAGGCCACCCATGCGCAAGGATGGACTCCTCCAGCGTCAGGCCATCGCGGCGCAGGTCGTCAGGCACGATCAGCTCGTCCCGGGAGGAAAACACGGACCGCAGCTCGGCGTCCAGGCCGGCAAGCAGGGCCGTGTCGTTCCAGGAGAAAGAGCTCGCGCCGCCCAGGTAGCCCAGGTGGGAGTTGACCGTCTTGAACTCGAGCATGACCGAGATGGGCACGTGGTCCCGGTGCGCCCTCGACCAGGCCCTGAGCCCCGCGAGACAGCCGACGAGGGTGTAGCACGTCGAGCCCACGTCCTTGTCGGCGACGTGCATCACTTTCGCACCCGGCTGCTTCATCTCGTCCTCGGGCGGGTACGCCGCGCCTGACAGCCGGCGGATCACGGGGTGGGCGTAGTTGCCGCCGTCCGGGTCCGCCCAGATGTCGAGCTCGAAGCTGCGCACGCCCTGGTGCTCGGCCTGGACCGCCAGCGCGGCGTGCGAGTAGTAGTAGTTCTCGGGCCCGCCGAGCAGCCGGGCGTGCCAGGTGCGCTCGGCCGAGGAGACCTCGCGGTGGTAGCTGTTGTGGGTGCCGATGACCTGGATCTGGTTCATGCGTAGCTTGTTGGGGGTCCATGTTAGGTTGTTCTTGGTGTAGGGCGGGGCAGCGGTGGCGGGTGTGGTTTCTGGGGGCCCGAAGAGGGAGAGGAGGCCTGGGATGGTGTGGTCAGCGAGAAAAGGAGAGACAGAGAGAGAAAAGAAGGAAGAGGTGTCCATGAATGGTCGTCGTCGTCGTCGTCACAGTTGCGGGTTCAGCTTCCACTCCAAACTTGCCTTGGTAGAGCGAGGCCCAGAAGCCCGCGGCCTGCACCACACGCTGGCCTCGAGTGTCAGCAGTGCCTGGAGATAGAGTGTCGCGGGAGGTTCTCAGAGAGAGATTGACACACCATAGTTGCAAAGGTAGCACGCTGTGGCGGCTGTTCGACTCTGTCGACCTTGAATGCCAGCGAAAGTTGATGATGCAATATCTACGATACGAGATACGCGCTCCTAAACAAGCCCTCGCGAGAGCTCACAGTAATGATGAGAGCGCAAGTAAACACAGCTAAATCATTTCTTGTCGTGATTGTAGAAACAGGTTTGATCCTAGGTTTTAGTGAAGCCCCTCCTCAGGTTCGTTGACCAGCCATTCTCCTCTTTTTTTCTTTCTTTCTTCTTTCTTCAGTGTCGCAATAACGAGCTGAAACATGTAGAGCACTTGAGATGCACGGGGGCGTGTTCTCAGAGCACGTGGGGTGTGTTAGTGTGACTATGAATACTACACTGGCTTCTCCCAACAAAGTAAGTATTCCCGGTTATCACATCACATCACTGTCTTTTCCCGCAGCTGAACCAGAATAGTTGACGGCAGGCGGCGAATGGGGGGAGAGGGGGAGGGGAAAAGGTTATAGAAGATAAGAAGCAATGCTTAAATGAATCTTGGGGAGTTCTTTGGTGTATGGAATACAAGCAAGGGATTCGTAGCCAATGGTTCGATTTTCTCCCCCCCCTCCCCCTCTTTTTGAGGCACACGCGCCAAACTCGGGTTTGCTAATGCTAGTAAATAATCGCAATCCGAGATGAACATGAGGAAACGCATCGTGCCCGTGCTTATTAGAGGCAATGTTAAGTTTATGGTCTCTAAGAGAATAACTGGCAGAAGAAGCCGTTGGGTGCCACCGAGTATTAAATTTGCAGTCCAGAAACTTTGGCTAGAAAGCAAGGTATGTACGCTTTGACAGGATTTTTATTGGAACAGAGGAGGTCCGTGGGCAGCAGGATGGCGAAAGACGTTTAGCAAACACAAAAGCAGGGTGGAAAACTTGTCTTAGATTCCATAAGATTTATGAAGCCATCCATCAGAGTTTCATCATCTGGCAAGAAACCGGAAGAATTCAAAAGCATTCGGATCAGCTTCCAAGCGTCTGGGGTTCCGACCTCAGCGCTCGGCGACAATAAAGCCCTGCAAGCCCAGGCCGCCTATTATAATAATCGACAGTACGAAGGGACTTTCAAAACCTCAAAAGAAGAAAGACTGCAAAAGCAGATAGTATGCTGTACATAGTCTTGGAAACTTCTTTCCTACTGCGCTTCAGTGCACCCGAATGGTTCGCAGTGGCGCCAATTCGCCCTGCTCCTTATGAATCTCCCCGTACATAATGCCCTGGCAATAACAACAGCCTACAAAATCAAGATCATCACGGCTCTCCACGCCTTCCTTCTGCCTGACCGTGAAGGGCATTCTTCCCCCATCAAATACCCACACCTGATCCCCTATTTCCGTTTCCAGATGGCCCAGGCCCATCATCCCGCTCTCCGTGATGAAAAAGGTCTGGTTGCAGGCGTACTTGCCCCAGTACGTGTCAAGACCATTGATGAGCCCATGGCCCGTCCGCACAAAATCAGCAATCTCAGCCAAGTCTTGGTCGTTGGGATGTCTCTCCGCCCATTGTTCTCCGTTCCGGACCCAGTCGCTCACCACAACCCTATAGAAGGCCTCTTCAAACCGCTGCCCTGTCAAGCCATCGGCCAGTTTCTTGTGATACTCGCGGGCCATGCTCATCCAAGATCGAATTATCCTCGCAAGTTTTTCGAGGAAGACATGACCCGTTGGAGCGTCATTGCGGTGTGGGAACTTGGTGCCGATCATCTCGATTGTGCCAGCCAAAACACCGGTCAGCCCTAGAGCTCGCAGAGAGCCCTCTTGGTCTGCGGCGACAGCCTGCAGGGCATCATCGAGAGCCTTTTGATCCAGCTCCCGCCCAGCACAAGCGTCATAGCTTTTATACCCCCAAAATCGATAGTATGAATCAGTCTGGAACGGTATGTTGCAGTTCAGGTCGCAGACCCACCGCGGCAGACCCTCGGTTCCTTTCCCCAGAGGAGCGCGTGGCTCGATCGCGAGAGGGAACAGCCCCTCCTCATCCAAGATCATGTCCAGGGTGAAGGCGCTGTATAACTGTACCGTGGGTGTTGTGTAGTCGCATTTGTCCGTGTGGCGCAGCTCCATACTATGCGGCAGCAGCCCCAGCAGCCCAAACACCATATCCCGTGGCTCGGTGGCCTTGCGCGAGCGCCATTTGATGGTGGTAGAGACTGGAGGGTCACGTTCTTCGTGGGCCCCGTTGATCCAGATCACGTTGCAGAACAGCCCGCCCAGGATCCCTTCGATACGTTGAGCTACCTCACGCGGAGAGTTGTAAAGCAAACCCCACATGGCTTCGGCAGGGTTGTCGTCGGCGCCGGTCCAAGCATCGGCACAGTGAGTGAGTACAGACCATCGCAAATAGAGCGGACCCCAGAGGAACAGCTTGTTGGCCGGCAGGATCACCTCCTGGACGGTCCAAATGCGGTTCCACCACGGATGGGTGCCAACGCCGATACTCTTCAGCGCTTTGAGAGGACCTCGAAATGCCGAGTGAGAAGCAAGACAGGGCGGGGCGGGAGTGCCCCTGTGGGCTATCGAGTTGAGTGCGTCGATGGCAGCTTCTGCGTCAGCTTGGGGAATCGAGGGGTCGATCTCGTCTACCCAGATGAGGCACTGGCTGCAGTTGGTGTAGACCTCGCGCATGAGACGGATCTGGACAGCTTTCTCGGTCAAGTTGTCCTGGGCGATGCAAAGCTGGTCGATCCAGATCGTTCTCGGCTTGAATCTGAGTCGTATACGTAGCAGTGCCGCGTGAAGGTTGAGCGTCACGAACGTCTCTTGGTTGTCTAACGTGACGGGATGAGTGCTTCCGGGGTCGCCCCATCGATAGGACAAGACCTCGTAGGCTGGCTTATCGGATAGGGCTGCGACGCGGGTCTCGCACCGGATAGGGGCGCCTACACCATCACTACCGGACGGTAGGATGTCTAGGAGTCGTATCTGATCGTTCACAAGCATGTTTCTAGGGAGAGGAGCGACACTGACGAGAGAGGGAAGTTGGCGAAGTGAACAAGTGCGCAGGAGTCAGCAGAAAATTCCCAGTGCTTACATTCACGCATCAGAGTGGAGCTATAGTACACGTCGTCTGCGGCGCATTTGACATGGGGTCAGGATAAAGGTGTGCCAGCCGATGCTCGGCTGATCCTCCAGCTGACGAGGTGATGATGGACTGCGTAGGGGACTATTCCCCTGCACTATTCGACAGATCAAGCCTCTCTTTACGGATACATGGGCTATTAGATTTACTACTTTGCAATGTAGATTGGAGAAAGCAATCCCGGTACTGTGGCAAAGCATACATCTTTGTCATGAAAATCAAAGGATCTCTCATTTCCTTCTATGTACCATTGTGAGATCTCTGTCGAACCCTGAGAAGTTCCCAAAAATAACGAACAAGTCCATGTGAGCCGTTGTCATGACCATACAGCCCAGTGCGTCCAGCAAGATCCCCCGCCATCCTTCTCTATCAGGCTGGGCCCCAGAGTTGGCGGCGTCAAACGGTAAGTCAAAATCAAATCATATTGTATAGAAGCGAAGGTGAATTGCAGGGTTGATTGGTGCATTTACTGTTAACCGGCGACCATCAATCGTCAGGCCGCACGATGGCGATGATGCAGAGGTAGCTGATATAGGGCGACACGGAGTTTTGGCCTGAATGTTGTGGTCGTAATCTTAGCTCTCAGGTTGGCTCGTCCGTTAGGACACAGGGAGCAGCTTTCGTCGAAGAATCGAGTCCATTGTGTTCGCAGCACTGCCCGAGGCGTGATGAGCCTCTTACATGACAACGCAGTAAGAGTAGCCGTTGACTCCCATGGAGGAGTTAGCAGTGGTCTTGGTAGGGGCCATATTGGTTGTTTGGGGTGGAAGCTGAGAAGCTGAAGTTGTAGAAGATGTGTTGATGAAGATGATGTTGTTGTTGATGATGATGAGGAGCGTGATAGGATGGATGGATTGAGTGGGAAAGGCAGAGATATTTATATGTGAAGTCTTGAGCACTAGGCTGCTGAGGTTCTCCAAAGTCTCAGACAAGATTTCAAATAGGAGTAAGGAATTTGCGGACACTGATCAAAGCAGTGAAAGAAGTTACAGTCAGTCACTGCTGGAGTCCATCTTGGTGCAAACGCCCTACTATGAGGCTGATGCGGGCAGCTTTAGAGGATAGTATTGTGCTTCTAGGCGGCAAGGTGTCTGGACGGTCTTTCTAACCTCAGTTGCAAAGATCTTGGAATTTAGTCTCGATGGCCAGTCTCCAGGTAAGTTACAATGCGCAGTAAGAATTTGGCTTTGTCAATGAAAAAGAAGTTTTGGACTTTGGTAATATTGTGCCTTAGTATTGTGTACCGTTAGAGCGAGTTTCTGAAGGAGAAATTTGCCAACAAGGAACGAAGTCCTTATCATATACCCCTTGGAGTAAGCGTGTCTTCTTGAAGACAGACCTGTAGACGCTGAAATTCTTAGTCCTCACAAGCAATGTTCAAGTGATCAAAAGCCTGTTTATGTCTGTGGCACGCGCCTGCGTCTAGACGAGTTCTGGAGGACCGCGTTCGACACATGAGACTGGATCGTCATGCTGGACTTTCGTTTGAAAAGATTCTGAGGCCGCAGTATTGCGAGTTTTGTGTTGATTGTTCGTTCTAATTCGCTAATTACCTGAAATTGAAGATACAACTCATTTCTTGCTGACGCAAGAGCGCCACCTCGAAGCCGAAGAGATCTTAATATGAAGATTTTGTGTCGAGGTTTAGCCTTCCAGATATAGCAACCAAAACCCACCAATTCTGGGAACTACGAAAGAAACTGACAAGTAACTTTTTGTGATAGTGTATATGTGTTACCCAGAGTTTACCATGTATGCATGTAAATACAATGTATGCCTTGAGATGGTAATTCAAGAAAATGTATCCTTTGTACCCAACACTTTAAACTGAAATATCATTTGGAACTGTTTACGGAGCCTTATTGACTTACATCCCCCACCCTAGGCTTACGACGGTCTTATGCAACCTGCATGTTAGATTGGTCATATAATTACTGCAGCGCCCATTACACAATTTTGCTGGATGTCCTTCACCAGGGGGTGCAGTCGTTGAGCGCCTCGGTTGCCTCCCCCTCGTCCGCAGCCGAGATAGGTTGGCTGCGTCGCGCAACGCTTGTTTGAAAGCTATTAAACGAGAGCTTACTTTAATAACGAGCCAGCGCTCCCTATGACTGCTTGGCTAGTTTCAAATATCCTTTATTGGCAATATGATTAATTATGCGAAAATCTCGCAGAGTTCGACTCATGGGAAAGTTTATACACGTCTCAATGGGATGACTCGAAGAGAAAGCAAAAAACAAGCTTAAAGCCGAGGCATAATATGGGTCTAGAGAGGGAAGCCCAAGAAGATTCAAAACTTGAAGGTTGCAACCGAAAGCTTATCTGTATAATGACCCAGGGCTTTCCATGGTTAGTTTCTAATAAAGGGTTCCTATGGTTACTATGATCATTTATGCGAAATTTCCGTAGTATCCGGCTGTTGAAGAAATTCGTATTCGTCTACGTATATATAAAAACCCAGTCCTTCCTCTGGACAGCTCAACCGTAGCGTCGCAATAACAGTGTCGCCCAACAGGCCTTTGAAAACTGAAGCCGCCACCATGTCCGCACTCTCGTTACTTGCTCTGCTCGCCGCTTCGGCACTTCCCAGCATACAGGGCTTGGCCATTCGTCAGTCTGAGACCCCAGTATGGCTTACACTCCCGCCTACGCCAGCATTGCCAGCTCCAATCACAGAGGTGAAGACGCCAGTCGACGGCGTTCAGCTGTGGATGCAACAGTACAACGAAGAAGCCGGCGGTACTCCTATTGTCATGATCCACGGGGGCTTAGGTTATTCGGCATATTTCGGCGCCGTCATATCTCGCCTGATTGAGGGCGGTCACTATGTCGTTGCCGTCGACCGCAGAGGCCACGGACGGAGCACATTCAACTCCGCTGACGTATTCACGTTCGACATGTTCGCACAGGATACCTTTGAATTGCTCAGCCAAAAGGGCATCTCCAGGTACAACGTCGTCGGCTGGTCGGACGGAGCCGCCACAACGCTGGCGGCATTGCTAAACAGCACGATTGAAGCGCACATTGAGCGAGCCTTTGTCTTTGGAGGCTTTTCCGTGCCTGAGGATACGAATGCGACATTCACCGACACCGCAATATTCGCCGAATTTGTATCGCGCTGCCAAACAGAATACAGCACACTGCAGCCAACCGCCAACTTCACCGAATTTGCGACAAAGGTGGGAACGTTGGAAGCAACCCTCCCACAGTGGACCGATGCAGACCTTGCAAAGATCAATGGCAGCAAAGTCACCATCGCAGGCGCTGAATACGAAGAGGCAGTCAATCGGGATGTTCCTCCGCGGTTGAACAAGGCTATCGCTGGAAGTAACCTGGTCATACTGCAGAATGTGAGCCATTTTGCGCCAGTGCAGGACCCTGACCAGTTCACCAAGGCTGTGGAAGACTTTCTATTAGTGTAGATACAGATCACAACAGAGCTTGCGACCAGTTTTCTGGAAAGCTCCGATGAGAATTTGGCTTTACGGTTTGCAAATCGTGCGAAAGATTCTGGACGAGGAGATGATGGATCGGATCTAGTACAGCGGAGAGTACAAGCTTTTCGGGAGCTAGGTCAAGATTACTGGACTTTTGTCTTTTCAGAACTCGATTGAAACGATCGATTGCGGAAAGCTGTATTGAAGATATCCAGATTCTGTTTCGACTCTCTGTGCAAAATATTCTCAAGCATTGATTTCTTCCTCTCCGTTCCTGTAGTGGCCAGTTTGATAGAGCTAGGGACATATAGCGAACTAGGTCTTTGTAAACTTAACACAGTACTGTCCTTCCCATTGTGTTTTCGGGATAGAGAATTATCAAAAACAACCTTGAAAGTCATTTTTCTCTTTTCGGTTCAGAACTCTCTGGAAAGGTTCAAGATATGTCTTGTACCTGTTCTTGTGAGTTCAGAGCCCCCTCCCCCCCCTTTTTTTTGTTGTTGCTAGTAATTAGTCTTTACTTGGGCTGTGAGGCTTTGCTTTGGCGGCCGCTCATTGTTCTCGTCATTTGGTAGCGCCTGATAGTTGAGTAATAGCATCGAAAGAGGCTTCTTAAGCTATTATAGCTACACTGTTAAAAGAACTGAAATATACTTAATTCTGAAGTATCCGATTACTGTTCTGTGAAATTGGTATAAAAATAGCAAGCTTCACCACCTTTTTTTTTTCGGCCCCCAAAAACCTCCTCCCTCTCTCCTCCCTTTCTTTATAATTACAGTAAGTACTTATCATGCATGCGAGTCCGACCGTGCCTCAAACTTATCACTCTCTCTAGATTATGTTTCGTTCCCGATTACTTTAACAAGTCACATTTCATAGCTGTAAGCACCAGCTCTATAAGCATACTACCCTCCTTTTATAATCATTTCCAATTTTGCGGTAAATCACAGGAAGTTTCGGAGAAGCAGGTAGTCTTTCGAGAAGTCCATCCAGACAGGCCTTATAGCATAGTCCTGCGCATCCCAGCTTACCTTGCGCAAGATATAGATTCCCGCGAAAGTAATAAACGCTAATATATTGCTGAGAATGCAGCAGCGGCAAGTTTCAGGCTTTAAAAGACTTATAGTATGATATTGTAGCCTTGTTTGCTCTTTTCCTTTCTGAAGATCCGTTCGCTCTCCTCATATTGGGAGGAAGCAGCATCAAGGTCTCCTTTCAACAATAACACCCGAGAGTGATTTAAGTTTATCGACTTTCAAACCAGGGAAGTGCCGCAGTACACCTCTTCTCAGCAGCGTCAAGATTCACAACATGAAGGAATATGGAAGTTTATGATGCAAAAGGATATAGTATTGGAACAAACACTTATTCTATCCAAAGAATCTCGCATCGAGAGTTGTCCCAAGCCTCCCCATACATAATATTGAAGAAATAACACTCGCCCACTAAAACCCAGTGATGATCCAGAGGTCGCAAGACAAAAGGTACATTAGACCCCGCTAGCAGAGCGATTCTGTCACCCTGCATGGCATCTTTTGAACATAGACCAAAATGGCCTCCATCCGTCTTCACAAAGCGCCGGCCGAAGATGGGCGAAACGTTGCCCTTGAGTATAGGCACACGGATCAAGCCGACACCATTCTGATCAGCTAGACGTCGAATGAAGTGAGCCCCGAGAGTCTTCCATGATTGAAGCATTTCACGAAAATACTTAATCGTCCCATGTTTATGAGCAGTGTTGTTCTTTCTGAATTGACGAACCATATCCGCGTCGAGTTCGGCGATCCAAGAACAATATGTGGCCCTGCTCCAGGTCACATTATCGCCGTTGCCGGAGAACTTTTCGCTCGGCGGTGTCCATGTGCGGGCAAAAACATAGCGCCGTTCGTCCATACTAGCAGCATCTGCATTTTGGTCGTCGAGACCAGCGAGTACTCGCGATTCCATATAGAACGAAATCAAGTCCAACTCATGATATAGCTGGTGCGCAATGGAGGTATATGGCTTCGACTCGTCACCGAGCGAGCAAACAGAGCCGATGGCTGAAATTTTATCCAAAATATAGCCACGTAGTCCTAAACAGCTTCCTTGGAATTGAGGGTCGCATGTGGAGCCCTGTGCGGCTTGAAATAGATTTGAATCTGTTGGCAGAGCCCAGGAGAATCGATCATAAGGGGTAGCTGGCTCCGGGTCCCAAACCCATGAAGGGACCTGGTCATGCCTCTCTTTTCTTCCAGAGGTCCCGTAGCTCATGGAGAGAACATCAAGCTTCTCGCAAGTCCCCAGGATCTGTTTGGTAAGGTTGCTGAAGACCTCGTGGTGATGTTTCGTATAGTCGACGGTGATCGAGATACCTGGGATGTTCTGTCCAACAAGACTCAAGATACCGTAAAGCTTATCCCGCGGATCTGTTGCCTGCCGTCTGCACAGGCGCCTCATAATTTCTTCGGGACGCTCGAATTCCACCTCGCGACGATAGAGCATGTCTATTTCATGGAATAGCCTTTCCCCTTCAGCTTCAAACTGGTACTGCCCGAGGGCTGTGGACATCCACTCCCAACTGATTTCGTGTTTGCCACACATTACAAGCACATCTTTAGACATGGCGACTTCCTGTACAATCCATGTGCGTCTAAAGTAGTTCTTCTTGAGCAATGTGGTTATGGATAGCGCGCATGCTATCCCGAGGAAAGGTGAGTGCGATAGGAGAAGCAGGAGTGGGGAGTATAAATTTCGTACTCGAGTGGGCGACAATAAATCCTCTTCGAGGTCTATACCCTCCTCATTCGAAGGGCCGCGATCGCCATCAGCGCTCGCGTCAAGCTCTTGGGATATCCGAGTCTCCTCAGATTCTTTAATCAGTTCCCTAAAAGTCCAGAACGCCAGCCCGGTGTTGAAGTCAGACTTGCCCAACCAGACAAGCGTCCGCCTGCCGCCTTTATATACCTGCGCCATCAGAGGTATCTGGAAGCCCTTCTCCAATGAGTCGCTCTGGTTGATACAGATAGCATCGACCCACAGTACTCTCGTCTGCGTCTTGCACCGCATTCGTCTCAGGGCCATATGAAGATTCTCCGTGATAGGAAAATCAGCACCATCGACCGTTATGCGGCGATTCGTCCCTCTTTTGCCGTCAGCCGTACTCCAGCAGTATGAGAGGGGCTCGTACGTATTCCCAGCATCAGCGAGGGCCACTGTTTTGAGTCGACAACGAATTCTGCCGCGACCGGGAAGCAAGTCAAGCAGACGGAGTTCGGTAGACGGTGACCGCAAAGGCTGATACTGATACGCGGACATGGTTGAACTGATTCCAGCTGTGTGGACGATCGCTGAGCTAAGTATTTTCGAATAGCGGCGGGGTGAGGCGCGTAGCGCTTTTAACGCAGGCTGGTGATATTTTTGCAGCTCCTTGCTAATTGCTGACTGCATGGAGCGGACATGGGAGAAGGGTATTAGTGTATAGTGAAATCACCCTTTCGTATCTGCCATGAGTGTTTGTGGACTGGATCTGTTTCTCAGAGCTTGAAACATTGTGTTACGGATCTACTCACCAGCACAGCTCCGGGCTGATAAACTGGCTGGCTGGCTGACATTCCGTTGTTCGGGTCAGGGTTTAAACCGAACCATTGTTGCTGATGCATGACTGTGGCACGTGCCTGCCCAAGTACTTATGTAACTTGGAACAGCTACTTGCGGCTACCCTTCTGTGATTCTCCTCCAACATGCCAGGAGCTCAACCTCCTGCTCCGACGAATGTTGCCAGTACAGCTCGGTGCGGTGAAGTGTGACTGCGTCCAGAAAGCTGTCCCCATACCGGCCACCTTCCTTACAAAAGCGAGCCCAGCAGACGTACATACCCGTCAGCCATGGCACAACATCCCTCAGTTGAGGCCCCCATTCTGATCATCGGCGCCGGCGTAGCCGGACTCACGCTTGCGCAAGGATTACGACTTCGCTCCATTCCCTTCCGCATCTTTGAGCGCCATGCACGATCGCACATCAAGCAAGGCCACCGTTTCCGCATCTCGAGAGACGGCCAGGCCGCCCTCAACAGCGTCCTGTCGCCGCAGCTCCAGGACCTGCTTCAACGCACCGCAGCTGGGCGATACCACTTCGCGCCGCGATATGTAGACGCTCAGAAGCTTGATTTTGCCAGGCCTGAGCCGGTGGACCCCGCGGACTCGATGCCCCTGGACAGGACCTGGCTCCGCATGCTCGCTTCCCTCGAACTTCAAGAGGCCATTGGCTACGAGAAGGAGTTCGAATCCTACGAGATCGTGGAAGGGCTGGTTCAGGTCAAGTTCACGGATGGCTCGGTCGCACGTGGACAGCTTCTTGTCGGCGCAGATGGGATCAAGAGCTGCGTGCGAAAACAGCTCCAGCCAGATCGCAAGCTGCTTGATCTGGAGCGCTGGGTCATGTGGGGTCGCACGCCACTGACGGACGACTTGAAAAGGAGACTTAAAACGCCAGATTTGCTGAGTTGGTGCATGTGCATGGATTACGAGTCCAACGTGCAGACAGTCGTCGAGCCGATGACGTGGGCGAAGAGCGTGCGCCTCGAGTCGGAAGCCAAACTGCCAGACTTTCCCGACTACGTATACTGGGTTGTTTGCACGGCATCATCTCAATATGCAGAGCAATTGCCGAAGACGGTGCAGGAGACGAAATCGTACCTGCTGCGAGTGTCCGAGACTTGGCATCCTGATCTGAAGCATTTACTTGGGTCCGCTACGCACGAGATATCCGCCTGCGTTCCCATTCTGTCCAGCAAACCAGATATTCAGATTCTGTCTGCTGATCAGACTAAGAAGGTCACGCTGATCGGCGATGCAGCGCACCCAATGAGTCCCATGGGTGGTTCTGGGGCAGATACGGCCATTCGAAACGCTGCAGACTTGGCACGGACGATTGCGGAAGAAGGTGTTACGGAGAGTAGTATATCGCATTTCGAGGAGAGGATGGAAGCGAGGGCAAAGGAGAAGATTCATCATTCGTTCAGAGGTGGACAGAAGTTCTGGCGCGGGAAGGAATGGACTGAGTACAGTGAGGTCGATGTTTGAAGGGGAATCTCGCTCAGGGAAAGTGGACTACAGCATGGAGGACTTGAACAAGCTCTCAAATCTCTTCCTAATAGAATTATACTCTGGACTAAGATAAGCTGCTCGAAGGTGTCAGATGAACTCGCACCAGCTAACGTTTGTTTGCTTCCAGATCCCGCAATTCAATGCTCTGGGTACTCTGTGCGGAGCTTTGCTCGAGCGATACTGCCCTTTTCGTGTCCTCTTCATGTTGACCTGCCAAATTTGGGTGCAGACTCTGACTACTCTCCGCGCCTTGCTGCGGGGCGTCATACCCGGTCGTCTCCCGGTTTCCACTCCCCTGAGAGTGCCGTAGAGAGTGTAGCGATATCGCCGCCGCTGCATTCCGCAGAGAGTTCAAGGAAATGCGCAGCGCACGCGGCAGAGCCTGAGCAAGCGCATGCGCAAGTCGGAAGGACAAGTGTGGGAGATTGGACGCCAACAAACCGACGCCAATCTCGATCACAGGCCAGTTGGAAAAGAGAAGGGATGACCCTGTCCGTGATCAGCAGATTGTAGAAGGACGGGCCCGGGCAGCGGTTTGCTGACACTTACCTTGAAAGAAATTTGCACCACCACCCTCAGCAGCCAAGCTGGGCTCAGTGAGGTAGACGAGTTGGACGATAGTGTTGTTGAGGCCGGCGACGAAGGCGCTGGAGCTTGGTCAACGCGAATATTCTACATCGTTATACCTGGGCTGAGAAGACATACAAGCCGCCAATGATGAACACGACTGTAATTGCAATCTTTCGCTTGAGGTCCAGCTGGAGGCGCCACACCTACAAACGGCCGTAAACATATGCATCAGTTTCGAATTTTCCCAAATACAAAAGGTGGTCCACTTACGAAGGGTATAGGTAGCACCAGTAGGCACAGGTCAATGAAGCTGTCCAATGCAAATACGCCCATCTGGATCTCAAACCCCCACTGCGGGCATACCAGCCAGCCACCTTCAAAATTTGCTTCAAGGTTCTTACCGCAGTAAAGAAACCATGACAGTATCGCGTATACGAACCAAACGACCGAAAGTCCGATGAGTACCCAATTGCAAATGTTAAATACCTGGCCGACGAATATGCGGCGGTAGAAGAAAAGCATGATCAACTTGATGAAGAAGTTTGCACCCATCCAGAAGATAACGAGGGCTGCTAAAACCTGGAGGGCCGTTAGTGGTAGCATACACCTGAACAGTTGGATCGACCTACCTGTGCCAGTGTGTGCTCCTGTTCTGTCACATGTTCAGGATCAGTGACGGTTGCGTCGCCATATGACCCCTTGAAGACTCCTGGAGGCTTGGTGAGCGTCATGCAAGAGGTATTGATGCCCGGGGGGGGGGGGGGGGGGCTACCTGTCAGAAGAGAGGCACAGCAACCCGTTAAGCAAAGCTACTCTAAAAGTCAAATCATGCTCTCAATGGCGAGGCAAGGCAGACTCACCCATGCTGGAATGCAAAACCAGTCATCGGTTTGGAGATCCGCTTTCATGTGACGGCGCGTGTAGAAACGCAAACTGACGAGAATGCCGTCAATTATTGGGAAGCAGAACCCCGTTGCAAGGGCACTCTGTGTCGTCGCGATACCCGACATATTGTGCAGCAGACGGTAATCGTAGAGGCGAGTGCGGATGTGGACCCTCGTGTGCGGTAGCCACCGATTATGGTCTGAGAGGGTGGTGAGCTTTGAAGTCAGACTATAGGTATGTCGAAAGCCATACGGCGCGGAAACGGCGGTAACAGTAGTAGGAAGTAGGAAAGCTGCCCGTGGATAGCTTCTTGTAAGGCTCTGCTCTTGCCGATCAACGAGAATGATCCATCCTTCAACCGTCCGACATTTGGGTGTCATTATGCAACCATCCCCCCCGCCCCTTCGATACCCCTCAGCGCCATCGCTTTCCCAATGAGCGACAGCGGGAGACGTTTGGCGTTAGGTATGGGAACACAAGCTGCGGACGACCAGTAGAACACGGTTATGCGGCAGGACAGCATTGCCTCATCATATTATCGTAACACCACAGCGTTCACCGGTCACAGTTTCAGTGCACATTCTTACGCCCCCACGTTGCAAGTACCGCTGCGGGCGGTCAACCACATATAGCCAACCAGCAGAGACCAGTGCCTTATTAGATCATTGTTACAATAAAACAAAGTTTACGAGTCGCAAGTTCGGTACGCATTGTGCCCCCATGTTGCACTTATCACGACAGCCAGTCAATCATATACATGCATCAGGCAGAGATCCCCCCCCAAAACAGAACGTGGACAATGTTGCTGATCTGCGGCATGTATACTATACATCTTCCAGGTGCACGCTCATCCTGCGGAGCTACATATGACGACTGCAGAAACGTAAACGATACCAAATTGACAATCGCATGGCATTGTGCTGCATGTACACATACACTAATAACTAGCAATTGTAAGGGTCTAGATATCGTCGGTATTTGACTGGCAAGTAAACGGACCAAAACTGGCCAGGTGACATTGTATTAATTCGTACAATGGAAACGAAGAATCGACCTAGTCCGAGGACATTCCCTTTCATTCATGCCCTTCCTCCTCATCCCCTCTGCTCTGTCGCCATCTGCACTTTGGTTCTTTCGCCTCAAATCTGCCTGAATCTATCCCGGAGCCGTCATCATGTTCCCTGCACAGATCTATAGCCCGCTTTCGGGTAAAGAAAGTGAGGAATCCAATGCACCACTTCTGAGCGACCCAACCCTTTTTCGCTTCGAAAAACACAGCAAACGCGATAAGTGGTGTCATTGGATTTTTCATGGTATCAGCTCCTTCGTGATAATCGGCTTGCTCGTCGGTCTGCACTTAGTTGCTCACACCAACAGAGCCAAATGCTGGGATATGTTCAATTATTATTGTAAGATTGCGAAGAATACGAAAACGAAGTTAAGCATGCTGACTTCTTTGCAGCTCCTGTGAATGATGCTGTAAAGCCACATCCTTACATTCACAAGGTCTTCAATGGCTCGCTCTGGTACCAGAGTCCATGGAAGGGTCCACCCACCGAGGAGGTCGAGAAGGCGTGGTATTCGATCATGAAATGTGAGCACAATCGCCGCAGGCCTGGAGTATTCCCACCTCGTTCATCAACTGACTGTGAGGATGTCTAGATGGTATGATCAGCGTCTCTGAGGAAGACATCGAGAAGGTGCAGCACCCCGACTGGTCGGCTCAGTTCCCAGCCGACGTTGGTGGTGGATACATTGCGGCCACCATAGGGACGCACCAGTTGCATTGCCTGCACTATATCTGGCAAGACCACTACATGGACTACTTCCCCAAGATGCAGGACAAGAAGCAGCGTGTGCCGGAGCTGTACGAGCGCCACTACGAGCATTGTGTCGATTACATCCGCCAGAGCCTGATGTGTCAATTCGACACAGGGATTATTCCTTACAACTGGGTTCTGGACCATCAAAACCCAACCCCTAATGCCAATACCCACCACACCTGCGTCGACTGGGACGCCTTGCAGGTTTGGCTGGAGGACCGTTCTGTCGAGGTCCCGGATGGCTTCGTATGGGCACAACCCGAGGACGCTGTTTCGATGGGATGGAACCCTTAGGCACTAAATGAGGTATGAGGATTTCTGCAGGAAGTAGCTGTTGTGTCAAAAAAAAAAAAAAAAAGCCTGAAGCGTGGCAGATTAAACGTCTCCTTGCTGACAAGTTTGGTACGGAGCGATACGGGAAATTCACGTGCGTCTCTTCTTTATTTCATTTTGGGAGTACTTGAACAGTGATCTATGTAGAAATGCCGCATTACTTAGCTTATTAATTTCTATTTCCCTCAGCATGCGTTCTGTTTCAACAAAAAGCTAAAAACTGCGAGGGTGCTATTCCCTGTGAGTGATTGTGTGATCGCCACAATGAGCTGACAATCTTTCCCTGTTCGCTGTGCAGCAACTTGTGCCACGCAAAAACCGGTCGCTCTGCCGACCACAGCTAGACTGTAGTTCCCTTGGCACTTTACGAGTCTGAACCGATCGATGGCCAGACGAGGTGGGTCTGGTCTGTGCTCCAAGTTAGATGAAGCCTTGTGCGTTTGTAGATGGCTGGCACCTCTCATCCAGCAGTACCTAGGTATACACAACTTCCAGGCTACGTCCTGAATCCTTCGTTCCATAACTCCTTCAAACCCTTCTATGCATCATTGCGTGTCTCCTGGAACCTTGTCAGTCGTTCAACCTCGGACTGGTCTGGCTCCAATATTGTACCGTTCTTTGTATTTGACCGAGCATGATCCGCAGCGTGAAGTGCAACGTGGGGGCATAATGCTCATTGACATCGCGCCGATAGACGCTGCGGTGTAACAGTGATTAGACGAGGCAATGGGACGTATAGTCGTCATATGATGCTCTGAATGGTCACAATCAAAGTATATTCCATTTTCTACTGTCCAATTGAAGCCATACATCAACTAATCTTTGTGGACTTGCTTATCATGCAACCCAAATTCCTCATCACCATGATGTCAGAACCGTACAGCGTTACATGTCGCAAAAGTTCTATGCATCCGTCAGAAGAGGGGGGTATCTTGCTGATTGACTGCTATTTGACTTTTGAATTGAGGTTGTTGAGCAAATGGTACATCACTTTTGCTCCTCGTTGCCTTGATTTCCGTTATTGTCGCAAGCTAGAGGAAGTGGTCGGTAGGTGAGTGAAGTCCTACGCAACACAGAAGAAAGAAGCATAAATACATCTGCGGGTCCCCCCCCTGGCTTTCACGCTGACACTAAGCAACTGTCTTCCTTTACCAACATCCTACAAACCAACAAGATTACAGCCATGCTTGCCCGCCTCAGTACTATCATTATCTCGCTGGCCCTGGTGGCTCGCTGCTTTGCGGCTCCCACTTCTCGTAAGTTGGCAACCCATAGAGCCCGTTGATGTCTCCCCAATCGGAGCCGACGAAGGCAGTCATCAGCTAAAATCGTGATACAGACTTCGAAACAGACCCTATGCTCCAAGTGGGTGAGAAGGCTGCTTCTTCGTATGCCGAGAGCGACAAGCGAGCCAACTTTGAGACCGACCCTATGCTCCAAGTTGGCGAGAAAGCCGCGTCTTCTTACGCTGAGAGCATTTATTGAAGGGAAATCCTCTTGAGAGGCCGGTACTGAGTCTGCAATGCAAACCAGAGGATGACCTGTATCTGGAGCTCAATAAGGTAGGAGGGGGCTGAATGATGTTTCCGCGAGGTGCAGTTCGTAATAGGATATGGTTCCACCAGATATGTAGATCAGAATGACTGCCTACTTGATAATGACCTTTCTTTGTCCTACGTATGGCTGCGTGATGCACTTGGTACTTTTGCGTTCTTGTGTTACTTCTGATCGGCATGGCATGGTTATTCCATGTAATAGAAGTGGTTAGCACGGTGAACCATTCAATTTCTTGCTATATTAACCAGAAGGATTTGTGAGGGGCACGAGAACTTGCCCCCACACCAGTGCGACTGTGACCACTGAAGTAATGGTTCTGAGCCATTCACTGTTCATATCACGGTAGTATTATTGAAGATGACAGTGGTATCCCAGCCCTGGCCGACCTGATGCCTGCTATTCCTGTCAGTACTTTGGTACATTCTGTACGAGGCTCTGTGTCACTAACCCTGGGCTTCGCGAGGCTCCATACTCAGGCAGCAGCCAGCTCCCCAGATATCCTTAGCCGTATGGTTGCTTTTTCTCCCCTCTTTTCCTCTTTCATTTCTCTTCCCTTGAACGTATCTCGATATCATTTTGCCTCGCATAACTTCACCATCGTTATAATCTAGATGCTGAGTTGGCTATATGATACACTCCTAGAGCCTTTCGTTTCTCCCAGCTCCCTCTACATTTGGAGCTCTAGTCAACGGAAACATGGCAGTTCAAGACGTTTCTTTGCGGTCGTCAGACACAAGGAAATCGGCAACACACAGACTCTCTTTGTCGGACGAAATGCTTATGCCATCTGAGCTGCAGACCTGCAATGAAAAAGAACACCATCAGGAGAAAATCGACGAGCCAGCGCTGACTGAGAGGCTCGAAGAGGCTACTCCTCAGCGGTTTCAGCCTCGTCGGAAATGGGGACTGTTCCCAGCTCCTCCAACGCAGGACCCAGGACCTCCACCTGATGGCGGCGTTCTGGCATGGCTTCAGGTTCTGGCAGGACACTTGATGTGCTTTGTCACTTGGGGGCTGATCACCAGCTTTGGCATCTTCCAGTCCACCTACCAGGAGATGCTGCAAGCTGCGCCATCGACCGTCTCATGGATCGGCACGGTACAGATCTTTACACTCCTGTTGGTAGGCACCTTGTCTGGTCGGGCAAGTGATGCAGGCCTTGTTCATGAAGCTGTCCTCGGTGGAACGTTGTTGATCGTCTTTGGCATGTTCATGACGAGTCTGGCCACGCAGTACTATCAGCTCTTCCTCGCCCAGGGTGTTTGTATTGGGCTCGGAATGGGCATTTTGTACATGCCTGGCCTTTCGGTGCCATCATCCTACTTCAAGGCGAAGAAGTCTTTCGCAGTCGCCATCATTGCGTCGGGGGCAGGATCGGGTGGTTTGGTGTATCCGGCTATGGTCCAGCAATTGCTTCCTCGCGTTGGTGAGCACGCCCCTCCTTTCTTATGTTTTTTTTTGGTTGAAAACAGAAGCTTAACGCGCGTCCGCAGGGTTCGGGTGGACAATACGTAGCATGGCTTGCGTGACACTCTTCGTCTCTATTCTCATCAACCTCATCCTACGCGTGCGAGTCCCAGCTCGCAGATCCGGCCCTCTAATCGACTTCCATGCCTTCAAGGAGCCATCTTACATCTTTTTTTGCGTTGGATTCTTTCTCGTCTACTGGGCTGTGTACTTTGCCTTCTACTATGTACGTTTTAATCTGCGAGATATAAGAATATAGCCAGTGTCAATGCACTGGCAATCGCTTCCACACAATCCCCCCCACCCCAATCATTCTCTTCAAATTAGTGTATCTAACCGTACTTGCGGCTAGATCGATCTCTACGGCTACACTTACGCGTCCTTCACCTCTTTGGACTCCATCAACCTCCTCCTGCTCACCAACGGCCTTGGGATCCCCGGGCGCATCCTGCCCGGGTTCATTGCTGCTCGCTTCATCGGGCCCCTAAACACGGCTGTTCCGACCGCCGCGTCCGTTGCCCTGGTGCTATACTGTTGGCCCGCAGTGAGGCACACGCACGGCTCGGTATACGGTTTCGCGCTTGCCTACGGCTTCGTGGCCAGCGCAATTCAATCGCTCTTTGCCGTCTCACTGGCCGCGCTGACGGACGACCTAAGTCAGCTCGGCACGCGCATGGGCATGGTCTTCAGCCTTGTCGCGTTCGCTAGCTTGACGGGTAGTCCGATCGCAGGCGCCATCGTGCAGGCGAGTGGGGGAAGTTATCTTCCAGCGCAGATGTGGGCGGCGAGCAGCATGTTATTGGGCGCCGGAGCTCTGGCGGCGGCACGGTTAAGTAGGACTGGGTGGACGTTCAAGGTGCAGGTCTAAGAATGAGATCCAGGCACAGCTACGTACGATAAACTGCCTCATGTGGTACCATATGATTTCCCCCGCAACTATACGAATATTTCCTTCTGCACGAACTCCTATCATTCGTGCTTGCAACTGCCTTGCAATCTGTTTTGCGCGGTGTCCTTCTACCATCGAGTGCAGATACTTAGCTCCAGAAAGTCAAACACTGCCATTCTCCTATTATTTAGACAGATAGCCTATTGGAGCAGTGTATAAACTACCTCTTTATGCCAGTGGCTAGAAATCTTCAAGGCTAGTTACTCATGTGACTAAGCGAGTGTGTGCTTGTTATTCAACTACTATATTGCTAGCCTGCTGCTCTGAGAACATAATTTCTGAAGAATTTGTAACCTTTGAATAGATTATATTGCTCGCACAGCTCTTGCATCCGCATCCGTCGCAGTCATCGACGTCTCTCCTGTTCTTGATGTCTGCACTGCTCTCATAAGTGTCAATGTGCCAGTTACTCCTATTATTGTCCCAGCTGTAAATCCTGTAATAAACCAAGTATACCCAAGATGTTCAACGCGCATTTGTAGACAAGGCTGGTTGTCTTTAGCTTATGCATTGTTAAGCCTAACAGAGTTACTTACTGGAGTCATTTTAAGCAGATTGCCACGCAGTAAAAGGCAATGTACAGTTGATAATTTAGAGCTTGGAGTGGATAGTAGATTTCTCTGTTGAATGTTTTTCGAAAAGGCATCTCCAAGGAAGTTGGAATCAGCATTGGAGTTTGGAGAAAGGAGTGTGGCATTTATAAGGCCACAGAAGAAAAAGATCAAGCCAGGGCTGGACTTTGGGCTAATGATGTCATCGAGCGTAAGAAAGTGTAAGAAATGAACAAGCTTCCCCAAAGGTCGGTCAAGCTCCAGGTCAACTGTTCCAGGGATTTCTGGGTAAGTCCGAGGAGACCCTTGGGGAGGAATGATGACGGAAGCCGGGAAATGGGGGGATAGAAAATCAAACACGACGCCGCCATGCTTCGGACATATGTTTCGGAAGGAAACATGGTTCGAATTGTTCTCATCGAAAATGTGCAACAGAGAGAGAAACGGGATGTAAGAGAAAATAAGGCGGAGGAACAGAACCAAGCTGAAAAAAGTGCTTCAGATCATAGTGCTCCGAGATGCTCCACATCATCACTGTAAACCTTGGGTCGTATAAGCATACTACCTGATATTCGGTCCTGACAGCTGATTCTTCTCGTTCGTGACCTTGTTTTTCTTTTTGTTTATCTGCATGTTGATGGTTTATGATATCTTCTTCATCATGATCCTCACCGTCGACTTGCACTAAGGATGCGAGGATACGTGTAATCAGCGCCTTCTTGGATAGCCTGGCTAGAGGCTTAAGAGTAACTCTGGAGGACGAGGAGACAAGGCTATAAATATGTATCCATTTTATATTTGTCATATCTTCTTATGCCTGTGTTCACCTTTGTCCTCTCTCTCAGTTGGCCTTCATCCCACCCCTAATGCCCATCCCTTCCCTTGCCAGACAGAAGCCGCATCCCAGCATCATGATAATCCGGCAGATTCCCAACCACGACCGCTTCACTCCCGCTGATCTGCCCTGCCAGCCATGGGCCCATTCCATCCCAAATCGACGTCTTGACGCTCAATCCCCGCAGCTGTCTGCCCCCCAGACTTTCGGCGACCACCCTTCCGACATCCAGATAAAACTCATAAACAAACCTCCAGTCCTGATCGACCCCGTCCCCGCCGTACGCCCCTGCGCCCTTGTCCTCAAACAGGCTCCATGCCGCGCTGCCAGCGTCAACCTCCAGGTCCAGCTCTCCGAGGTCAAAAGTCTGGGCTACAAAGTGCAGCAAAGCGCGGAACTCCTCGCTCGGAGGACTGCTGGTGGTCGACGATGTAGGTGCCGGGTACAACCGCGCGTACTCCTCCAGATCGTCGTCGTCGAGGGCGGCGCGCGCTGAGGGCCAGGGGGAGCCGCGCCAGTGCAGGAGGTTCGACTCGGTCAGGACGATACGCAAGGTGCGGATGGCAGACAGCTCCGCAGCAGGCCTGGTGCGCAGAGCGCTGAGCGCGTGGGCGAGGTCCGAGTCGCGGACGGTGAGGCTGGTGGGAGGGGACGCTGGCTGCGGCTGCGTGACCATGGTGGACATCCTTGGTTTCTTGTGGTGCTTGTAGCGTTGTTTAGGAGAAGACTTTTGCTTGAGAAAGATGCTTGCCAAAGATGATGATCAAAGCGTTGTTCAGCAACGCTGTAAATTGTTGTTCTTTGTGAAAATGTAAAAGGTAGAAAAATCAATCCCCAACGCGGCCTCAACCAGGCGCGACATGCTCTCAAGTAATACTCAAAGGTGGGGGCTAAATGCAACGATAAGACGCGGTGCTGTCCAGCTTCCATTAGCCTTCGCCCCTATTCATATACAGCAGACAGCCTACCGATGGGTCATCATCCAGCCTGTCTCAGAGCCAAGACAAGAAAACAATATTATTAGAAAAGTTGAGACTGAACAAATTGCATGTAAGCCGCCACCGACCGCGCCTACTGATTTATAATTAAAGACAACTCCAGGCCCAGAAGTGCGAGACAGTCGGTCGTGTAATGCTCACGCGGCCGCTTTCCTGTCATGTGGCGTTCTATTTAAAAACAAGAGTAGACATCCGCCCTACCGCAAGTCGACATTGGGCACAGATTGCCTTCATTAGTTTGCTGTTGGAACACGTTATCATGCTGTGTTGCTTACGATCACTAGATGCCCGCGAGAGTTGGCCAATTTTCAAACGCGTAGTAGACCAAACCCGAGAAAAGCCCCAGCAGACCAGTTTAGAACCGCCTCGTTTCTCACCGTGCCCTGCAGTATCGGCCCGGGCACTCTGCTCTTAAGCATCCAGTGGTGGAACGGGTAAGACTGGCCCATGGAAACCATTGAGACAGGCGACTGGCCGAACGCACAGGGCCTGACCGCATCTCACACCGGTTGCAACCTGTCTCATTGTATTATCCAGGGCATATTGCTTTGCGAGCACGTTGTCTATAAGTTCGCCAGCGTGGCCAGCTCTGTGTTCTTCTGTTGCCGCGAGTACCATCACTACAATCCCGGTTTCTGCAGATACTCACTATTCTTCTTCTTCTAAGTAACCCCGCCGCTAAAATGTTGCCTCGTCCATTGAGCCTCCTCCTTCTCCTTCTCCTCTCTGCCCTCGGCGTGCTGGCAACGCTCGGCACGAACGTGGACCTCGAGACTGTGCCGGCCGAGCTCAAGACCGCTGGCTTTGGCGGCGGCTACTGGTTCCAAGAGGTTGACGGGTCCAAGGCGACTACCATGGCCAACCAGGACATCCAGGTCTTGTTTCCCTCCCTTCCTAACCTCCTCACAGCCTCCCCATTCCCAGCTAACGTCACAAACAGAACGCGGCTGAAAACGGCTACAAGACAGCCAAGGCCAAAGCCTCCAAGGTCAAGACCAAACAATTCCCCAACGGCGTGAAAACACCCCCCATTGTCGTCGCGCTCTTTCTCCCCGGCCACGGGACCATTGTAGCGTCGAGCATCAAGGTCGGCGAGGCCGTACAGAGCGTGCAGACGTGCGCAACGATCACGTGGAAGCACCGCAACTACGCCAACTGCGCTGAGCCGAATTCCGTCAGCATCGCCGTGCAAAAGGGGTGGCTCACGAGCGCGGAGGCGAGCGCGATACCGAAAGGATCCAAGATGGCGATTTATGGCAAGCCGCTAAAGACGACCGAGGGGTTCCAGAACCCGTGCGCGGACGGGACCGAGAAGGGCGACGGGTGCCAGAAGTTTTTGGCGGGTTATCCGAACATTGAGATCGTGAACCCGACCAAAAAACGCACGGTGGAATTTGTGGTTTAGGCCTGAAGTGGATTGGGGAGAGCGCGTGCCAGGTGCAGGTGGGTGGGATAGCTTCAGGTTTTTGACAGATGACGGGAAGAAGGAGAGTGGTGGCGGGCCTATTCTGTATTGCCCAGAGTAGTGTTCGACTTTATACTATATAGATACACTAAAGACACGTACTTGTTATGAATAGTGCAGGGTATCATGATGATACTATTATACTCTAAGGCTTTAGATAAATACACTCTTCTACAATCAGACAACCATAAGCTTTAGTAAATTTCAGTAAGAGCTTACTTTTATATATCAACATACAGCCGGGCATAGCTACTCATAAAGCACATGCTGTACTGAAGTAATGTTGAGAATTGTCTGATTTTTCATCTGTCGGACCAAAGTCGGCGAGGATATATACATATATATATATACGGTGGAGTGTCTTCGAGAACCCGTGAGGGCTCTTATTCCTTTTTTCAATAGCCTTCCTACTGCAAATTATTTATGATGTGTCATAATGGCTCCCATACCTTTGGTGTTGCCATTACTCACCGAAATTGCACCATATCAGCAATGTCAGGGCAAATTATGTGTATGGCCTGTAAATCAAACAATTGTATTAGGACACGAAGCAAGCTTGTGGAATGTCACTGGGTGATGGGGCAAAATTACAGCTGCGAAGCGGAAAGAAAGAAGATTGTGTCGACGCCGCCATGATTTAAACATGGGCCTCTGAAGACATTCATATTCGAATCACAATAGGATCTGCTTTTCCTATTTCCCATGTTCAGTTTCCTATCAATTATGCATCGTTTGCTACTATTTTATCTCCTCCAAGATTACTCTCGTGCTTACTGCTAACGACATGATCAAAGCATCATCACAGCATAATTTAAAGCATAGCAGTAGCATCTCGATGTTACTTGTATCATTGTGGGTAGCATAAGAGGCCGGAGCAAGAGGATAGCCAAGTGGATCATTGGCCATAGTGCAGGTTGTGTTTTATGAGGCCTTGTGAATTCTGGAGAGTAAGAAATATATAGGGGTTAGAGTAGGAACGACTCCCAGGAAACAGACGTCGCGAAACTGATAGCGGGAAACTAATAGTGGGGAACTACACATCAGATCTGTATAAGGTTGTAAAACTTGGAACTATAAGAAATAAGATTCTATATATGGCCTAGGCGAGGCATGCAGGCTGGAATGTATATAATATCTGAAATCTTAATAGCCCTTCCAAGGTTATTGATCAATTATGAACAGTGGGGCAGTAATAAAAAAAAGAATTTATTCTGCTTCTTAGGTATACTTTTCAGGTTAACTTTGAGCACTGAAGTCTTGCGGGTTGGCTGCTTCATGATTTGGCATGATGATATCCCGCTGAAAGAGTGTATTGTCTTGTCTAATTGAATTGGCTTCTGATCATCTATACTATCGTTATTGTCACTCAAGTAATCAGTTTATCTATAAGAGTTTCACCAGCTGTATCCGTGTAAGTAAAAGGTATAGGGTGGCAAAATTGAGCCAAGTTTTGATCTCCCCCTTGAAGTTTGATGTGTTACCCAGGTATCGCAACGGCGCGGTGTCAGTCAAAAAGTCATTAATAGTGAAGAATCCTTTTTCCGAGCGCCCCTCAGATTCTTTTCAATGGTACTTGTCATTCGCCCGGTGAAGTCCTTGTCAACAGCCGAAGTTATCTGGTCTCTAATAGTAGTTCCCTTATATCACTGACAGGTACCTAATATGTGAAATGGACTCTACATATTACGTGTCAGACAGTAGCTGTTCTGAGACTGCGCGGAGGCTACATTACTATGTTGTCAAAAGATAAAAGAAGTAAGAAACACCACCTGAGAAGGAAAAGAAAAGGACAAATGAGCGGGCGTGCAAGAGCCAGTAAAGATATCCTCATAGTCTTTCGGTCAAAATGAGATAGTAAGTACTTCAAGCGTCGACTTAGCCTTGACAGTTCCATTCAAAATATCCGTCCGCACGCTCTGCGTCTACGCGGCGAATGAGTGGCGTCTCTATGGCGGCGAATTTTGGGAGCAGGCAGATTTTTCTCACTCGAAGCATGGTCTCGTATTTCTCTATGAATTCAACTAATATTGATACTAGCAAGTAGGATAGCTAAGATCTTCGCTAGGTACCAGGGGGAAGGCTTGTCATCTCGTTGGTCTGGTGCTGGACGGAGGTTTCGTTTCCGAGCATCATATGGCTCTGGACAAGAACCTGAACAAGCTGAAGGCCGCTACTCAAATACCATGAGGACAAACCCACTGCCCTACCTCAGAAAAGATCTACCGCTGTTTGAAGGAAAATAAGAAAATGGACAGGATAGCGTGAAAGACATGGCGCCGAATAGTTATTAGAAACCCAAGTAGTCTTCACTATGGATGTAAAACTCGTTGGTAGTTTCACATCTGATAACAAGAATGGAACAACTTCTGCGTATCTGTCGATGAACGAATTGGCTCGGTGTTTCCCCTGAGCAGTAATGGGGCCCTCACGCAACGATTGAAAACATGCACCCCTGGATCTGGAGTGCAGTCGTCCAGGAGTTTGATTTACTTTAAAAATGAAGCTCGTCTATCTAGCTAGCATTGATTTTTCTTACTTTTCTTTTGCTACGTTCATGAATCATCTTTCTGAAGTTACACTAAATTTTGGAACTTAAGGATTTAATTTTACCAAGTCTACAATTCATGCGCAGATCAACGCGACAAATATGACCTAAAAGAAACCATTAACAACCATCCGCCTAAGCGCAGACGCTATCATTCACTTCCAAGGCTCGGGTGCTCGCCAGCTACACCAACGGCCGTATGAATTCCTCATAAAGGTAAGGCTCTTGATACTTACAAGCTGATTGAGCCACAGATTTATAGTATCTATGATGCAGAGACCGCTGAGATTTGAGCCGGTGAGTCACCCCGAGTTTGGGACCCGCACACATCAAGTATAAAATGAATCTTATCCCATGCAGATTCAGTCAACCTCAAGATCCTTCCGAAGTTGTGTTTGCCTACGCAAGTAAGTAGGAAACCTATATGAATATTCCTCCAAAACTTTGCTTTTCAGTTCTAACATTCAACAATCATCCATCTATTGCGGGCATTTCAACAAAATCGCTGATATTGAGCCGCCACTGTTGCAAAGCTAAGTACTTACATACATACTTGGAAGTGCGCGAGGACAACCTCTATTCTGCCTCATCGCAGGACCGCTTCCGTCATAACTAACTGAGTGTCCTAGGCACATCACGAGTCAGGCTGCATAGGGGATTAGGTTTCCGAACAGCAAGACTTTCCAGAGAGACAGCAAGTGCTGGGCAACCCATCGTCAAACGGAGAATATGATGAGATGTCAATTGCGGTAATCTATTGTATCGCTGCCACTATCTCTGCAAATACTGAATGAGCAACCGCTAGTCGCAAAACGCAAACGAGAAAAGCCAAGTGGCGAAAGGTTCTCGTTCGCCAGAGATTTCCCCCACCCCCTGACACCTGATCGACCTCCGAGCAAACACTACATTCCAAGGCGCCTTGTCTTCAGCCGTGTGCATCGCACCTTGATGGAACTCAGGGGCTTTTCTAGGTCCGACGTGCAAATGCTTCTCGGAGTTCATCCAGTCATGGGAGGCAGCACGGTCGTGGAACAATCTGAGGCCGAACACAGTCAATCTTTGCAATCGAGAATCAGCTATACATTTGCGACTTTCTTGACTCACCACACTCGCGGCCCAGACATCATAAATGCTTGGGCCTTTGACTTATAGTGCATGCTGAAGAGGTAGTGCATGGTGCATTACAGGCGTCCTATTTTTGGGACAATGTTAGCTGCTTCACTGGGTAGGAGGGCCAATGATGTAAGGCGAAAGGAACCTGGGTGCTTACCTTGTTCTGTTGCCACACTCGAAGCTGAGGCCTTGCTGCTCGTGATTTCCATTGATGGGCTTGCTGGCCAGTGCTGCGAGTATCACCGGTCAGCCAAAGGCTGCCGTAACCAGTCTGCCCTCACAATAATGCTTCTCTCCTCATTTTGGTTGCCCAATCGGAAAGTCGTAACAGATAATTAATCAGGGAGAAAACGGGCCTCTGGTCCAGGCCGCCATCATCAAATGAATTGCCAATGATGAAGTCAGACTTCTCTCGGGACCGGACATCGGTCCCGAGCCCATGAACGCATGGGAATATCCATGACCCAACGAAGACAACTGAGGCACTCCGGATACTGCTGAGGGAACATCGCGAAGGCTCGAGTACCAATTAAATGATGCGTTGCAGACCTGGAAGGGATGTAGGAGTGGCATTCATGGTAGCTGTGTCCAAGCCAAGAGAAGATGAAATTGGGATTCAAAGAGAGCAAAACCTGTGGAGATCATTGGTGAGTCTGGGGATGAATGGTAACGATGGATTAGAGTCTTCGTTATGCGGTATCATGGGCCTAGACGAACAAAACAGACATCAGCACGAACTAACGATGGCACAGACATACCGACTAGCATGGGAGGGCATCATCTATGCAGCCTCCATGACCAGGCGAAAGATGAGCAGAGGAATGTCAAACGATGCAGAGACTTTGGAAGCAGCTGAGTAGTGACAGAGAATGTATTGATGAGACAGAGAAAGAAAAAAGTAAAGAAGTCTGGCATTGGGACTGGACATAAACAGATATGGCCAAGTTGTATAAGAGATGGGAGGCAAGTCTTTGTGGTGATGGGCGATGGTATTGAGACTCGGTGTTGAGAAGAGAAAGAAGAGGAATTGAAAGCAGGATTCGAACGAGCGCGAGCAGGAATCTTATTGATAACAAACAAGCAAAGAGACGTTGGTAGCTCTTTACTTCGTGTGATGCCGAAGTAGTTCCCATGACCGTTACCCTCTGTGATATTGTCCGGATCTAGCAGGAACCTACTAGCGGCGAGGCATAAGGGCTACCTCTTTGGGAAGCCACCTCATTCGAATATCAGTCAGGTCTACATTTATGTCTCTCGAACCTGCCACGCGAATCTGTCTCGTGTCCGATCGGCGGGGCGCTTGCCCGTGACTTTCCAACATCTTGCGTGCACAAGCACATTATATCGAGCCTGCAGACACAGAAGTACCCATTGACCAAGAAATCAGTTAGGAAATTGACACCCACAGGGACCAAGTACTATGACAACTTCGCTGCCACACAACTACGTACCTGAAAGAAAATTTCAGTTGTGAGCCAGACCTTAGGTGGCACGCAGCTCGATGAATCTAGCAACAAATGAGCCTACTCGGAAGATAGTCTTAAGTATAGCATCTGTGCTTGTTTATTGTAGGTAATGTTATTGTGAATCGCAAGGTACTTGTGGTCCACAAGTGTACCATGGTTCGGATTAAATATTTACATCATTGCCTTCATCTATGTCTTGTAAGTCCTCGAATGCAACTATCGTTATTACCAAGCAAGCCAATCTTGTGAATGCATAGAAGGCAGTTTTTAAGCTCGTTGTCGCGCTCAAGATTACGACACCCGTTATAGGAAAGGATTAGTCTTGGGCCCTCCGAGTTTGATATAGGCCATGTAAAGGAAGATCGGATTATAAAAATATCCAAACGATGAAGCAAAATAGACGAGAATGATAATATGCCTGTTCCATAAGCTGTAGGGGGACGAGGATAAAACGGAGGCAGTGAAACGGTAGAAAAAAGTGGACCGACGCCGCCATGATTCGAACATGGGCCTCCGAAGAGAATAGATAACAAGGAATTCGAGAATTTCTAGTCTATCGCATTAGACCGCTCTGCCACGGCGCCTTTGATTTTGAGAACGTGTTTCAGTAGATTATTATATAGATACAATACAAACTGTAAAGTTTTGAAATTTCGCTCAAGTTAGCTCTAGTCATAACCATAGAGAAACTGTCAATTACGGCCAAAGGCTGTGCTCGTTCCAAACGGCGTCTAATACATACCAATAATCAATTGAGATCTTTCTTCGATTCAAGAAAAATGCCTGCAGCAGAGACACTGGTAAGCTACCCGATCATATTATGTTGTTGTATTATATGCTACCTGTTCACTTGTAACTCTAATGTTACAGTCGCTCGATTTTTCCACATAGATCTCATTAAACACAATAAAGGAAAGGATGGCTTCCCTAGCTTTTACAAAGTTCACATGAACTTTGCAATTTACTCACTAGCGAATCGTTAACGCTAGACATAGCTTCTGATACGAAATCCCACTGCTTCTCCCTACTGCCGAGAAAGTATCAATTCCTTTTCCGTTGTATAATACTTTGCATTGGCAAACTCATATTATGGTGCGATAAATGTGTCAAATAGGCTTATATTCTCGCCGATCAGTGACGATAAAGTCTGTAGAAGGCACTCTAGGATGTCTTACAAATGGTATGAGGGAAGATAGTTCCTCAATTAATCTGTCTCAAGGCACGCTTTGCCAATTGCCTTTCTATAGAAGGAGCAATTGGCACCAGTCCCAACTAGGCTAGCGTACCTATCGACTCACTACCTTTCCATTGAATGGCCCAGGCCAGTGGGTCACCGTGGCCAGCCAGGCCTCACATTCACTTGAGGCCCCTATGGCCTCTGCCACAAAATCAGCAATCTTCACGGCGCAACTTGGGGGATGCGGGTCTTTCCACGTCTTTGGAATGACGAAGCATGACGGAGAAAGATTCTCTCCTTCGGGCTCTTGGATGAGCTTGGATGGACTTCGTCCTGACACATGGTATTGGAGGCGGCTAAGACTCCACGTGTGATTGTCCTCTATTTTAATAGCCTGTCCCTATGGTTGCGTAAGGCTTTCTGCTGTCCTTCGAGTCCAAACGCATTATAGCGACCAAAAGCCAGCAAATGTCTGCCTGAGGAGAGTCGGGTCTATGTGGCTCAGAATTAACGAGGCCATGAATACGTCTCGAGCTGCCGCCTTGATAGCATCAATCCGGTCATTGAGACTCCGAATTGTCGAAATCTGCCGAGTCTCCGTTTCAAGCAAAGGACTGACCATCTCGGTGCTCGCCTATCGAGTGGCTTTCACAAGACTTCCTTCGCGTTCTGTATTCTTTGTGTCAAGCTTTGAATCACACTGAGAGCAAGGAGCGGGCGGCTGAGAAGAGCCCGAGCTCACTGGCTATATCTGATGCAGAAATTCGATGACCAGGAATCCGTCGGGGCTGCTGGTCCGCCTACTGGCACGTAACGGCCGCTACCATTCTGTTAGTCATACCTCGTCGTTGCGAAGAAGTTGCACCACCTCATCATCCTGCTCTTTGATCTGAAAGTCATGTGAATATTTGCACGTCTCCAGCTGCTCGTTCTGTCAGGACGCCCCATCGACTGTGAACTCTCGTCTACTAACAATTTTTGTTTCTCCTTCGGCTGTGTGTCACTCGACATGGCTGCTGTCCTTCATTCCTTCTGCAGACCATGTCAGTAAGACGATGAGCTCAGCTGGTGAGGATAACAGTCGTCGTGTTTTTCGTGATTTAAGCGAGGTAGAGACGTCCGAGCAAGGTGTGCTCCGAAATGTAACTGGGTGATCTCGCTATCTATAAACAACGCACCCAGAATATATATGCTTATAAGGTATTATGACGAAAAAGAATATAAAGTGGTCGATATACAAAGCTGACCCGTGTATGGCCGGGCTGTATAGTGCCCAGGTGGCGCAGGTTGCATACTGTTAGGGTCTCTCTGGGACGAATTTGGATACTCCTGTATACTGATTTGTCGATCATGCTCATCTGAACTGCTGAATCTTCATCAGGAGGAAGGAGCCGTATTTGTAGCTATTGAGAAGATTACCACGAGCCACTATAATAGCGTGAGGCTACCTAGGCATCGATCGCTGAGGAATAGCAACGATATTGTTGCCAGGCTAAATTGCCCTTTGCACCAGCCTCTGATAGGTAAGTAGCCTAGTTGTGTTAGCACAGTGTTGGGATATATAAAGGTCTTGCAAACTAAAAAGTCAACATCAACACAGACAGGCCACCTAGCAAGTGTAATGGCAGCATGCGATAGTGGCACACATGGAAGCCTACTTAGTACTGCGCGGAGATGAAATGTGCCCTTCGGGGGTTCGAGATCCAGGTCCAAATCCTGGGCTGGGCAGCTTTTTCTTGCCCTCTCTCTTTGCTTTTCATTTTATCTTTCTCTTCAAGCAGCTAAGTACGCTGGTTCTTCCCGAGGTCCTTTATATGCAATTGCAAGTTTCTTTTTTGTTCTGCTCTAAAGCAGGCAGGGTGAGTGGCGGGGCTTTGTTTTGCAGTCCGGTGCAAAGACTACTGATTTTGCAGAGGGTGGATATATCTTACACCAGGTGGACTCTTCTTGCCTCCAGCCTTTGGCATGTGTCCCCCCACAGCTCATACGTATGGCATTGCATTGCATTTGCTTATCAGGTCAGATTAGTAGCTAAATTATGCTAAATCTAAGTTAACTAATCAGAAAAGCCAAATTTCACTGGGCTAAAGTCCAAAATCTGAGAAAAAGTGATAAATATCGATTTTTACCCTATAATTCAACTTTGCTTTCTATATAAGCTTAAAAAAATTATGTATATATAGCATATATAGTTTTATATATAAAACGTTATTCAAACTAATCGTTTTCATCTAATCTATTAATATAAGTATATTGTAGGAGTAAATAGTGGAAATTTAAATGCAAAAAAATAATGTTAATGGCGATCCTTCTTTTTCTGTCAAGACGAAACGGAATTTGCGAGGTGCAGAAATACATTGGGTCCGTCCACCTGAGTGGAGCAAGCTGTAAGGCACTCAAACGGTGAGGCCACTCTGAGATTTGCGTGATGGATCTACACATCAGCCTTGAGGTAATTACTTGTGCGTTCATCACGATATAAGTGAAGACTTTCGAGTCCTCTGAACGTCGAAGATAGGCCGAATCAAGCTTCTGCTCCCCGACATGTAAAGGTAAATAGCCTGTGCTCGTAGCGCCGGTCGACATGTTCTGATCAAGCTTTCAATTATTATCTATTAGCATGATCTTTTTTTCTTTTTTTCTTTTTTTCTTTTTAAAAAAAAAGCCCCAAAAAAAACTAGTAATATCTTTTTCCCCAACTTACTTAATACTTCTAAGCTTTGCTGATCTTTTTAATTTAATAAAATCTATATAGATTATTATCTTCGGCAATTATCTCAGAATACCATTTTGACAAGATAGGTGGATTATCGTGATAAGGCAGAGAACAAGCTGGGTTGACTGATACTAGGCGTCTGGTAATAGTACAGAGGCGAATATTTCGCATTTGCTACATGCATATAATCCCTCTTTCTACCAAACATTTATTTCGATCCTGAAACAAATCATTGAGAGAGAACACAACCCTAGAGTATCCACATCTGATTGATTGCATACACAACAAGTGCTGTACCCATCCTATCCTGTCAAGCCACTAAGATATCTTTAATGACTTTGTTGAGGAGTTTCTCTCCTTCCTTTTTCTTGTAGAATTCTGTCAGAAACTCTATATCCTTTAAGTGAAAGTAAAGTTCTCCAGGCTCATCGACTTCACCCATGATAGATTTGGGGTCCATGTCCCCAGCAGGGAAGACTAAAGGTTGAGGCCATTCGTTGTCCACGTGGTGTCTCATGCCCATCAGATGAGCGAACTCGTGCGATAGAATGTTTGTCATTGCTGAAAGATATCGCCGTTTGAAAGTTGCCTCGTAGATGTAGACTTGGTAGTGTTTCTGATCCGGGTGGGGAAAATCTGCGCGTGCAAACGATCTTGGGTTGGGGCCTCCGTATTTCACTTCGACAACAGTAGGCCTCTTGTTTACTTTTTGGATATATTTGAACTTAATCCCGAGATCCAGTATATTGATCATGGACAGGGTGCTGTGAAGAGTGTCTTTCAGAAACCGAAGGTGGTCCGGGAAGTCCCTGAAACTGTCTTGGTCAATGCTGACAGTGATCTTCGAGCCGGGAGCAAAACGATAGATGCAATCACGAGTGAGGTGAAACGCAATCATTCGGGAAAGTTGCTGCTCAGTAGCGCATTCGCCATACCATGCTCCGACGCGTGGGCTCACAACTGGGGCCGGAGTCGGTGAATTGCCAACTCCCCCCTGTGGCGGAAGCTGCTCAGCGGATGTTGGCCCAAAAGCATCGTAGTTGTCCTCTGTCGACATTTTGGGTTCTTGAGCCTTATATTCAGATTCGTACGGCTGGTATTCTTCACCTTCGATACAGTCGCTAGTGGAAACTTCGTCGCGGTCGGTTCGTATGTCGGTATGATCGCCAGTCATGCTGCGCATATTGCGCCCGGTGCACGGCTTTCGCTTGTAGAAGTCGAAGAGAAAAACATAGAGAGGAGCCAGCTTTGTCCGCAATTGGTGAACAACCACAATCAGAACAAAGAAACAAAGAAGGGCAATAAGCAGGATATTCTGGAGAACGAGATGGTGGAGCTGCCAGAGGAAAGAGGGGTGGTATATGGTGATGGGTGTTCTGGCAGTAGCTTCTGCCGGCTCCTCCATGCCGATGAAATTGTCGTGTCTCGTCATCTCCTCTGACCAGGTTTAAAAGTCTGCTAATGAGAAAAAAATGATTAATCCCGGTGCAAAGAGAGGTTTCATGAACGGAAAATGTGTGATGGCGCTGGTAGTTGGAGATAATATGCTGTTGGTTAGGGGCTGAGATATACCACGGTAGGTGCACATTGGGGTTGAGTGGGAATAAGAGAGTAGTAGGTCAGATGCGTTGTTGTCGTCTTGGGTTTCCTGAAGTACGAGGGAGAATCAAAAAACAGAGGGAAGAGGGACAGGTGTTTTCTATGAAATGAAGAGTAGCATGTGCCACGGAAGATTACCTGCTGCGGAACAGTTTTGCAAGAACTTTGCAAGAACAACAGAGAGCCAGAACTCAGGCGCCGTCGCACGAGAAGAATAGACGCTGAGCAAATGAGCAAGGGTCCCGTCGACCGAAGCCTGTATCGTAAGAATGATGGCAAACAAAAGCTAATAAGGCGTAGGAATGGGTATAGAATACTGCTCCAGATCTTCTCAGGTGACTTAAAAGTCAGGGAAGATATCTGTTGTTGTCCTCTTGTCTGAAAGAAAAAGTCTGGGTGTGGTCTTCTTATACTAGCTATGACCCAGGACCCACCTGCATAGACTGCACTAGCCCCCACAACAAGAGGATTCGATTCAACCTGGAAACTAAACATCTTAATTAGCTTCCAGCAGATCATGAAGGAAGTACCACATCCACTCGTCTTTCTTTCCATCTTTCTCATATTACTGCATGATGGGGAAACATCTCTAAGAATTGATGTAGAATCTTGCTAAGCTTTTTTTCCTGCATATCTAATTCCAAGGTTGTCTGCTTGAAGTTTGATCAGAGAAGACAGGAATAAGCCGGGTTTGCCGGTGCCTCATCAGCAGAAATACTAATTATTTCTTCAATTTACCATTCGCACCGAAGAAAGACTCTTCTAGTTCTACTATTATTAACGTGAATATATCATTTATTCTTTGGTCAACAACCACTACTGAAGAAAGATCTTGACTTGCTTCGGGGTGATCACCAAGATTCCTATGCCGTTCTCGAGAATTATACAGCTTAAAGCTATGATAGCAGAAAGGAGTTGTTTCTCATCCCGACAAGCGAAGACATTTTAGCACCGCTTCTACTGACAGTTAAAAAACTTCTGAAGGCCCAAGCCCCATAGACATGCTGTCCATTGCAACTCCAGGCTGTGGTAGTGATTCGGCTTAGCATGGACCGACGGTTACCCGCGGCCAACTAGCTGTGCCAGCCCATTACCTCCGTACGCCCATAGTAAATCAAATAGCTGCGCAGCAGAAATTCGAATAAAAGCGCAAATCTCACCTATTCAAAAAAGGCAAAATTTAATACATATCAAGCTTCATATTAGTCCTGTAAACCAATAGATTAGAGCAGGATACTATCATGACTAGAAAGAGAAACAAAGCTCAAGGTAAGGTATATTCCGGCGCGCAACTCACGCTACCAATCATGTCTACCTAGTTCTTGAAATAGCTCAAATCTTTATAATTTCGCATTTGGGGGATTGCAAAAAAAGAGAGCTCTGCACAACTCAGTTGCTCTGCATAATTCTTATTGGAATGATTGCATGTTACTACAGCCGCCAGTTTGCACATATTCTTTCCCTTAAAGAATAGGATTTCGTTCCTGATACAGCGCAGGCATCGTATCCTCTGCATTCGTTTAGGTAGGAAAGGATTTTGCACTATTTCGTTAGCTGCTGCTTTCTGTAGAATTCGCTTTTGCTTTGCAGTCTTCTTTTACCACAAGAAGCAGTCATAAGCCCAGCTACCTGGATATGGACAAATGAGTAGCTCTGCGGAGCCCAAATTGTCTGGCTGGTTACAGAGGATCTCGGCGAGCTGTGCATGCTCGAGTATAAGCAGATCGGGACCTAGTTCAAAGTACTCCGCCTCCTTCTCCTTCCCGTGTGCCTGTTTCTCGATATTCTAGGCGGGGCAGCTGTGAAAACGATATGCAAGATCGGTATTTTTTATGGATGGGCTTATTGCGCTATGCCTGCTTCCTTGCGATCTATCTGGTCAGCTTTCGAATCCGATTCTCGTTTTCTTGTGCTCCTGATCCGGTGTTGACCACTCTTGAGTTATGCCTTCTCAGCCTCTAGCTCAATAATTATTGGATCAGTAGCATGTTCACCCAGAAATCATTGGAGACTATACTGCATAAGGCACTTTATGTTATACTACAAATGGTAAAAGGGAAAATAGTTCTTCAATTAATCTATCTCGAGAAGGCACGCTTGCCAAATGCCTTTCAATAGAAGGCAATTGGTACCAGTTCTAATGCGGCTAGCGCATCCACTGACTCACTCCTATTTCCTTGAACGATCAAGGCCTCAATGAGTTTAATGTGGCCAGCCAGACCTCACATTCACTTGAGGCCCCTACGGCCACTGCCACACAAATCTTTGATTGCATAGTGGTCGTGGATAATTCCTATATATGGGAGCATTCCGGTCAACCAATTTTCGGGTGTCTTGTTTGTAAATGCGTTCTGAAATTGGAACTAAACTTTCTAGCCTGGAGCACGGTGGGGGCGGCAGCTCTCAGCACCTGGGCATGGGTTAGTTGGAGTGGCCTGGGAGACGGGAGGTACCCCAGCACCTAGCAGTGACAGCGCCGCTCGCTGTTGAGGCCCTCGAGAATAGCGACACGGCGTCAGCCAAACACGGCAGCTTAGACAGCGATTTTGCGACTTGATTTGTAATTTGGATCATACCGAGATAACCTCATCTGTGCCTTGCAGTTTTAACCCAAGTCCGTCGGACATTACATTCGCAGGAGTCCAAGTTTTATTGGGGCAGCTCCTGTGAGGAGGCTGTATGGGAGCAAGACTGTCCTCTTGCTTCCGACTGCTCACTAGTAAGCTGCTCAGCTCCAGGGTTGGATCAAATGGCCAGAGATGTTCTTCACAGCGTTGCAAATGACAGTATAAGTCAGGCTATCTCCAATCGTAACATTGAAAATATATCATATATATCTCGTCCAGTCTAAGCAGATGGATACTTGTATTGGCCATGTTATTTCCAGCTTGTATCAAAGATGACCATTCTTTTATCGCTAGCACCTAGGATGTCCATTGCACTGCCATACATGTATATCTTGACACGTTGTTCCATTCGCGCGCGTGGGCGATGTTCAACTGAGGTCTCGACCTGGAGTGGAAACTCGCTGCGCGCTTCGAGACCCCCGCCCTGCTTTTTTTTGCACATTGGCCGAGCACTCGAAGTCCAACATGGAGCAGCGATCACATTTCTGACCAGGCCAGACTCGCCCGACGGGAGAACACTTTCCCTGGAATGTCAGACCAGACACTAATAATTGGGGAGTCCTCGCAATTACTTACGGGCTTTTTGTCCTTCCTACAGAATGTGCACTTGTTATAGTTCAAGCGACGCCTTTTGCGTTGCTTTTGCTCCTGGCTGTTTGAGCCAGTCACGTGCGTCGAAGCGCTACCAGAGACAGTCTCTGTCTGAGGCGGTGGAAGTTCTTGTTGTTCTGCCGTCTGTGGCATTTGGCGGTCGCTGGTTGCGCTCTCCATATCCAGTTGACTGACAAGCTTCTCTTTCATACGCTCCACTGCCAGCAAGGCACTCCTCAACTCGATTTGTTGATAAACTAAAGACCGGTAGCGTGCGAGCCGATTGGCCCCCTGATAGTGTTGTAATAGCATCTCGAACAATTGGAATCTTGCAATCCTATCCTTCTGGTCCGCGAAGTCTTTCAGCCCGCCTTTAGCGATGAACGATAAAAGCGTTTCTACAGCTGAACGCGCGTCTTCTCGAGTCGATGCAGGTGGCGAGGCGGTGGACGACTGCGCGTCGCTGCTGGTCACGGGTGTGGTATGTGTGGCCCTAGCGTCTTCGGGCAGCTTTTCACTGACATGCGAACTGCCTGCGCTGCTGTTGTGATTCGGCGTGGGGGGAGGATTCGGCTGTCGTATGGCAGGCTGAATCTCCGATCCATGACGATGTGATCGTTGGAAAATTCCCAAAGATTCCAGACTGGGGAGAGGTGAAGGTATGACATTCGGACGCTCATTGCTGTCAACTGACAAGTCTTGCTGCCTACGAGGTTCATGGGACAGTTGGGTGATAGTCTGACCCGGGGAAACTGTGGAAACCGGCGAGACGCTAGAGTCTAGGTCAAAAACCTGTTCAGAGAAGAAATCTGCCATGGTAAGGTCAGACTTTTTGATGGGGATGCGATGCGTAAGTCAATATTTGTGTAGCAACGGAAAGTACTAGTCGTAGTAGTTAATCCATCACATTTCGAATTTGTAGTTTTGTAGGTCATAGCTGTAACCCCGCCAACGCGCGGTCAGCATTTGCCAATAAGCTTTAATTCTTCTCACAATAAATTACAGGGGTCGATCGTACTATCGTAGTATCCCCCTCAGCTCGTCGCATATTGCACGTTCACGCAAGTCATATTATGGGAAATGAACTGTATTGGACTGCGCTGAGGGAAGGAAAAGGAAGGAAAAGAAAGGAAAAACAGCTGGCTATCTGAGGCTATAGAGGTAGGCTGGCGATAGTGGGGCCAGTGACTCACCTGGCCTCGCACACATATTACTGTCAAATACTTCGCACCATCGTACTATTACTATCGCCCTATTACATTACGAAATGGATGACTCATATTATCAAGCGTATCGCACTGTCGCTCATTTATACTATTAGATTGATCAATCTATCACACTGTTCAGCTTATTGCAATATCAAGTCATCACAATATTAAACCTCACCGCACAATCGGAACTTATCGCACTATCGCTTATTATACTATTAGACTCGTTGTGCGAGGCTAGGTGAGTCACTGGCCCCACTATCGCCAGCCAACCTGTCGCTAGCCAGCTGTTTTCCCCTTTGTTTTCCTTTCTTTCCTTTCCTTAGCGCAGTCCAATACAGTTCATTTCCCATGCTCGGTATACCATCACACTATTCAGCTTACCACAAGGAATACACTTGGGACTGCAGGCAATCAGCATCATTCAGCTTGAGGAAAGTCTATGTTGTACTCTCGAAATTGATTGATTCAGGCCGAAAATCATTTCAAAGTCTCCATCTACGCAAACAGTAAGGACAGACGAGCCCGAAGACTGAAATTCGATCCGCCTTGGAGGTTGTACATCAATTCATTGCAACATGAACACTCAAAACTGGAACCTGCCATTCCAATTTTCCCCGCGCTCTACCCCCCTCCCCACGGCCATTATTATGAGAAAAAGGTATGAAGGAGTGACCACTCCCAGCTGACTGAAGGCAGTGGTGGTCTTTATAGCTGATGGTTGGACTCGCATAATCTGATGCCGTTGATGAGCGTAACCGGGCTGAATTACATTGAGCAAGTGGCTGTGAACAATACTTGGGGCGTAATAGTGCCTATATATTTCTATGGTCCCTTATCATATAATTCTTGATAATTCTATACCGAAAGACTTTCCCTTTGCTGTGAGAAGTGGTGCAAATTTTTCTGCTGCCGGAGGTTGACATGATGGTGTTGTCCGACTTGTATGTTGACGCGCCTCAAGATAAGTGGGGGCAGCCAGCAACATCGTAGTGAATTTTGATAGTAGGTCATGAGCCATGTCGTTTCCGGACGCGACAGGCTTGCGCAAATGTTTTTTTGGCCTATTTCAACCTCTAAGAAAGACTTCACGCTGTAGAGCCGTGGCCGTAAGTATCCTCCACCACGCAGTATTGAACTGTGTTAGAAGAAGAAGTCAGTGCTATCTGGGAGCAACGGCTGGGATCCAATATTGTTGTGCCTACCAAGTCGACACCTCGGTGATCTTCCAATTCCCAGAGATGTTCCTGTCCTTCGGGGGCTTGGCAACGATGATATGCCTGCCAGTTGCTGTTGTTCAAGTACTTGCGCTGCCTTGAAGCTTGCCTCCCCGGCGTGTATCCCCGGTCTTGAGCTGGCGAGGATTTTTTTCTACTGAGGACGTAAGAGAGACACATGCACCGGTTCCGGTCTCCTAGGAAGTTGCGACGATGACGAGGTATAGTGACCAGAAAGTTCCAGAGACACATTGGTGGGTCTGACCGGCCAGGTTCTTCCCTGTCGTGGTCGAGATTTTCTGTAGGACAAGTACGCAAGCCAAAGCATAGGCACTCCAAGAACAGAAGAAAAAACGCCAAAAGCAATGGCAACTTTGACGTTGATAGAGATGGGCTGACTTGAAGCAGACATTGAATAAAGATAAAAGGTATATGCGAGTGTTTCGAGGACTGAACCGAGTCGATGCTTGTCAGCTACTTTGCAGATGATAATGTTGTTGAAGGTATTGGATTGGTTTTGTTTGGGCCTTGCCAAAGTATACATATATGTATGTGAAAGGAGGAAACCCTCCCACAATTCACTACAAACTTGCCAGCGCGCATTTTTAGAGAATGTGCTTGAATTAAATGCGAAATTTCGATACCGCGACCAACATATTGTCAACTTCGCTGCTGAAAAAATATATACAAATCCCAGGAACTAATTTTCACACTTCCCCACTCAAGCATTACATAACACTGCATTGTTTATACAGGATGCCAAATCGAAGCCAGATGTACTTTAATCAACAAATGCTAATTTAGCAAATAGACTTTGAGATTCAAGCAGTGCTTGATTGTGATAGCAGGTTGTCTGGAAGGCAAATTCGTTGAAATGTTAAGGCAAATAATGAAATCACTTCAAGCCAATGCATTGCTCAGGTGGTGAAGTATTATTCTCTGGTGGTTGTATGTGAGCTGAGCGCAAAAGATTGGATCTCTCCTCAAATTTTGTTAGAATTTGAAATCATTAGGAAAGCAATAGGCATTTTACCGTTCTTTAGGATTGCCTGTCATACTGTTGACACGCCCGATAATTCGCCAACCTTCAACCTTCAGCCCTCAATTCCATCCTCAAAACCTTCCATCCTCAATATCTTGAAGAGGACCTTGAAAACGTTTTATGAATTCATTTCACAGTCAATTCTTGGAGGGTCCCTAAATCCCAGACTTTCAGCACTCAGTTCGATCACCTCGAATATAATCCACTCTCATGCATAGCTGCTCTGCTGCAATCGCTCACAAGAACGACTTTGGAGACAAGCAGATCGCATACTAATCAATTGCAACAGGTTTCACTTGTTGTCTTATTGCTCCTTATCTTTTTCATGACAATTATGCGTGAGTGAAATATGATTGAGACTTTTGAGATCCAGTTAGCAGTGCTTTGCAATAAGCGGCAGTAGGGAGAAACCTGGTGTAGAAGGCTCCAGGTAAGAAAGTCTGGCTCGGAAGAGAGATGCTACACTATACTAAGAGATATGGATCCCAGCTACCTATGTTCGGCTTGGATATGAAGACAAGGTATGGATTTAATTCCCTGTTGAATTCACTACTCCTTAAGACTTTAATTTGCTGATTTACCTAGCTAGACTGGATCACCACGACCTATGCCTCGGAAGGCCTCGGGCTTTGCGCACTCAGCCTTAAACTTAACGAATAGACAACAAGCCGGCCAACCAAGCGCAACGGTTTTGATAGTGCGATAATGCGAAATTATTGACAATATAATTAATTAGCTTGATCGTGCGATAATGCGACGTGTTTGACGGTGGGAAGAGTTTGAGTGTGTGGGGCCGCGCACAGACCCTCCCCGCACCCACCCTATTTGTGCAACCACTCGCTCCCACTAGCTTTTCTCCTAACAATAATCATCAATCCAAGTCCGTTCAACAATCGTTTGTATACTGTCCGTCCTGACACAGTTCTAAGGGTAGTGATCTAATCCCCGAGCACAATTTGCTGAATAATGCGATAATATAACGAATTTAATAGTATAATATGCGATAGTGCGATATGTTTGGTAACATGATGTAATGAGCACTGCAGTAATCCGAAGATTCCTAAGTACCGAAGGGGTTTATGCTAACAAGAGCAGTGCCAAGTACAGGCCTTGAATACGGAAACAAACTGAAGTCTGAATGTACATGTCTCACTGCCTTTGGAGCTATTCAAGTATGTGTCAAATGAATACTTAGATTGACGACTGAAGAGCTATGTACAATGCTCTATCTAGTGGTAATAAACATGTCCTTATATATCCAGCTCTTCATCGTGGCTCACCTGGATTACCTGGTCTGGCTCACCGTGATCCAGTGAGTGGCTTACTTTGAGTTGGTGATTCTAACCCTAACCCTTGCTTTTGTAATCCTGGTTGGTTGTCTGATGTTGGGTCATGACACCTGGTCCCTTGTTGGCAGGGCCTGTTTCGTGACCTGCATGTTGGATGGGTCATAATACATGAGTAATAAGCTTGGTAGTACGACAGGGCAATTAGTTCAATATGCAATAGTGTGATATGTTTGGTAACATGAGTAATAAGCTTGGTAGTACGACAGAGCAATTAGTTCAATAATGCAATAGTGTGATATGTTTGGTAACATGAGTCATAAGCTTGGTAGTACGACAGGGCAATTACTTCAATATGCAATAGTGCAATATGTTTGGTAACATGAGTAATAAGCTTGGTAGTACGACAGGGCAATTAGTTCAATAATGCGATAGTGCGATAATGGGATATATTTGAAAGTGCGATGAGTTCTAATGGTGCGGTGATGCCATACACCTGTGCGCAAAGGCCAGCCAAAGTCACGATGGGAAGGGCTGAAACGGAAGTCTGGTCGATAACCTTGGAACTGTTGGGTGTATGTTGGTGCAGAGACTGATTCTTGCTGAGTGCAAGAACAGTTGTGGCGAGACGCCGGCTATTTGAAGGCGTGTGGTTCGTGCACTACTTGCGTCATGCTGGCGGACCGGTGGTGTCGTGACAGGTGAGTTTTGATATTGCGATAGGTCAATAGTGAAATATTTACACAAAATTCACTATTCTCAAACCGCCAGCATGAAGAAATCTCCGTTTGCGAGGCCCGGCCCTCAACTGGGCTGTTGGCTTGATCCCTGGATGCGATTTCCCGTTATTCGGTTACGGTCAGTACCTCAAGATTTTATTGCTTATACCATCATACTCTTTCCGTGAGCAAAAAGCACTGAAAAATTTGCATCTAAAGGTTATTTTGATGTTATTTTGAGTAAGTCAACACCGTCCTTTGTAGCATCCCATTGCAGCAGACTCTTGCCTCAGTAAAGGGCAAAGACATCTGAAGCGAGCAGATTCTTTGCAACCATATCGCACATCTACCGGAACTCGATCCCCCCCCCCCCTCCTTCCTCAAAAAAGAAATAAGCTCTACAGTCTTATATCTCTCATCTTTTCATAGCCATGCCCAATTTCCTCGCCCAATTTCCAGAGATCAACCCGAACGCTGCCAGCTCAGTACTGTCTGACCCCGGCTCGCCCGACACCCGTACTCGCCAGACGGCCAAAATAGTAACAGTCACCCGAATTCACAGTATTTCGATACAAATTATAGCTTTACTATACATTCAGAAAGATAAAGCTTCCGTTTGGAGATTCTGTAGTCAAATGAAGGTATATATATATTTAAAATATATATAAGCTTTTCTTTATCTTATAATCTTGCTTTGAAACTGCGTGGTCTGTGGATTAACAGATTTACAGTGAGAAAACTAATACTCTATTTTCAAAGCAAGATGATAAGATAAAGAAAGGAGAGAATAGAAATCTGTTTGACATATATTTCTCAAATTATTAAAATATAATTGTACATAGCATTCTGTAGTATATAACTTTCTTCTGTTGTGCTATATATAAGTGAAGTTGCACTACTTATATGGCTGTCAGTATTTATTTTGGCTGTCCGGTAGGTACGGGTGTCCGACGAGGGGTGTCAGACAGTAGAAGACTCATCCCACCGCTCAACTATTCACGGCATCACCAGAGCCGCCTACAACCTAGGCTACTTCGTAGGCGCCGTGATCACCATACTAATCGGAAATCCCCTCGGCCGCAAACGCATGATGACTCTCGCCATTTCCATCATGATCATCGGCGCAGCACCTGCAAGCCTCGGCGACCACCCTGCCGCACCTCATTGTGGGCAGGTTCATTACGGTCCTGGGAACGGCGGCAACATGTCCACGACATGGCAGCCCGAGACTTCGCACACGCACAGGCGCGGCAAGCTGGTGATGACCGAGGGGGCGCTGATCTCGTCGTCGCGTACTATCTCACGGTCATCTACAGCAACCTGGGCATGTCCCAAGTCATCTCCCTCCTCCTGGCCGCTCTCAACGGCACAGAGTACTTCCTCGCGTCCTGGCCTGCAGTATTCCTCGTCGACCGTGTCGGCCGGCGCAGGCTCATGCCCTTCAGTGCTGTGGGCCAGGCGGCGGCGATGGCGATTCTGGCGGGCGTGGACTCGCTGGGAAGCCGTGCAGGCGACATTGCCGTCGTCGTATTTTTGTTCGTCTTCAATACCTTCTTCGCTGTCAGTTGGCTGGGCACGACCTGGCGGTGCGCGGCCGAGATTGTGCCCCTGCGGATCCGCGCGCCGACAGACGCGCTGTCGACGTCGGCGAACTGGATCTTCGACTTCCTCGTTGTTATTATCACGCCTGTGGCGTTCAACAACATTGAGTACCAGACGTAAACCATCTTTGCGGTGATTAATGCGTTTATGGTGCCCAGTGTGTACTCTTTACCCCGAGACTGCGTAAAGGAGCCTCGAGGACATGAATTGTATAGTTCGTAAGCTAGAGCTGGGCTGGAAGGCCATTGTTGGCGCGGTGCATCAGGCCGAGGTGGAGCCGAGAAAGTATGGGAAGAATGGAAACTTGTTGATTGATTATTTGGATACCGAGGAGGGAAGAGTGCGTGCATGTGGGCGCGGGATGTAGGAGCAAGGTGGGTATAGTAGTGATGAGAAAGCAAGGGCTTCTCGCCGAGATGAAGGTGAGGGAAGGCTGATGGGTGAAAGCTACAGGCCCAACGGCGTCATGGTGCATCATGAGGGTTAGAGCAGTAAGAATTGCTTGTTTTGAGTGAATGGTTTAATTGAATCATGCAATCTCTCATTTCACCAAGACAAAGTCAATCATTTGTTCAAGTTCGATAGTCTTCCCATCCCACCCTCAGCCCCAAAACATAAAACTGCACTGAACGAACGAGATCAGTTGATACACTTACCCTTGACACTGATTATACGGGAAGTCGCATGTCCAGGCGATAAAGTGTGCAGAATTCATAGTCCATTAACTAAAGTATGACGCGAGCGTGCCATGTGCTCGCCCATGTCTGTCGTAAAAATCACAGAGGATGAGCATCATAAAGGATGAGCATTTCAATCCCATAGGCCTAGCCAGGAGGAAGGCCTCGTACCAGAAACTTCCGTCCATGATAAACTCATCCTAGGATTTCTTTACCCCCCCCCCTCCACATCTCCTCTGCCCCATTCCCCCAAGCTCCTAAACCCTCGTTCTTGGCCCATTCACAGACCCAAGCCTTGCCAAAATGCAAGAAGAGCTTCCTGGCCACCGACTCCAACAGCACCAGCCATAAAGAAACTCAGCCCAAACAGCTCCGAGAACCCGTACATCTCGCCATACAGCGCCAGGTAAACCTCCTCGGCGAACTTGATAAAACCAGGCACGACCTGGTACCGACCAGCCACAGCCCATGCCCTGGCGGCGTACATGGCGGCATGCGCCGTCGCGTTGGTGAAGACCCCATTGGAGCGGTCGATGGTCAACTCGCCGCCCTTGACCTTGACCTTGTAGCCAAGGTCGCTCAGCAGGCGTGTCGACAGGACGATGCCGCTGGAGGGCGAAGGGTCCGACTGGCAGAGCCAGAAGCTGATGGGCGCGCAGGCAAAGCGGGGCAGGTCCTTGTACAGGGTCGCGTTGTAGGTGGCAGTGAGTTTCGACTGCAGCTCCTGGGCGCGCTTGAGCTTTTCGTCCGGCACGGGGCGAATCGTAGAAAAATGCGCGCATGGGTTCGCCTCGATAAACTCATCGGCCAGCCTGGCGACCCTGTCACGCTCCACCATGGCGACAAAGGGGACCTTGCGCTCGACCGCGCACGAGGGGCAATCGCAGTCGAACATATAGTAGCTCAACTTGCGTCTGCGGTCGAGAATCAGTTCCGTGCCCGCGAAATAGGCCGTGGTGATCTCCTCGTCGGCCTTGATATCCCTCGAGGCGCGCATGATCATCATGTCGCCGATGAAGGCGAGGCTGGTGTTCTCGAGGCACGAGTGGTTCGCGTAGGCAGCGTGCAGCCAGATGCCTGTCGAGCCGTGCGTCTTGTGGCAGTCGTGCTCGTCCAGGAGGCTGGACTTCACTTGTGGACAGCTGAACCCGTTGAGCTGCGCGATGACCTCCACCTGGAAGATGTCGATGATGACGGTGCCGTCGACAGTTTTGGCCTCCTTCTTCTTGTACTTAGGACCGGCGAACAGGTCCAGGTATTTGTTGGCCAGGTTGTGGTTCCAGCGCATCTTCTCGATTGCGACAAATAGGCGCTGGGCGTGTGAGCCAAACGTCGTGAAGCGAGTGTTCATGTCGATTATTAGTGACGACACCTTGGGGTGTCTGGGCTCGAAGGCTGTGCAAAAGGCCTTCTCTACCATGACTATTTCGCCAGCCTTGATATCCTTGGTTGCAAAGAGGCCGCGGCCACGGTGGCCAGCTGGGCCAATCTTGGTGTTGCCGAGGAAAGATGCATGATCGAGCACCGTGTGAGAAATGGTTGCCGAAGCAGCCATCTCAGCAAAGTCGTATTCTCCCTTTTCCTGCTCTACAAGACGCTTCTCGGTTCGATCCAGCTCCACGACAACGGTCTTGTCCTCGATCCCGAGGGCCATAGCCTGCTCGAAGGAAGATTTGGCCAGCGTCAGTTCGCCCAGCTCATAATAAGCCCGACCAGCTCGAAACAGAGATTTGAGGTTCAACATCTTGGACTCTTCAGAGAGTTCGTTGCCAGGGATGATGGAAGCCTTGGCATCATCGACAGCAGACTCGTATCGGCCCAGGTGGATTCTGGCCTGAGCGCGATTGCGGTGCAGAGTGCGACGCAGGTCATCTTGCGACTCGTCGTCAAGCACCACTGTCAGGCCATCAGTGTACAGGTTAATGGCAGCTTCCCAGTCCCCCTTTTTGAATGCGTCGTTGCCCTTGTCCTTCATGCGAGATGCTCGGACGGTGACACGCCCCACCTGCTTCCAGTCAGACGGCACCATCTCGTGGCCTGGCTTCAGCAGCATAAAATCCGAAGGATGGTCAACTCGAACTATGGTGCCTCTATCGGTATGGAGCTTATAGTATGGTTCTTTAACCGCGATGATCGCGCCCTTTGGCAGCATCTTGGCTGCAGGCACTGTGGGAGGCAGGTTGCAGATCAAAATGCAGTCGACGTCCCCGTGAATATCTTCAATCGCGTTCTGCATAGAGCTCATGTGGATGGGCTCACAGAATACCTTGGCCAGGAGGACCCTGCCGCGATGATGGGTTTCCAGCTTGAGTTCATCCAGGGTGATGGGCACGAGGCTGCTTAGGGGCTTGGTGCATGGTCGATACGATTCAGCGATGAAGGTCGTCAGGAGGAGTTCTCCACCTGAGACTGGGGGCACAAGGTTGCTCAGACGTAAAGAGAGGGTCTTGCAGGCAATGTGTTTGTCAGTATAGCCATTCTGAATAAGACCTGGTTCACTGGGTGTTGGTTGGAAATACCATGGTGAAGAAACCCGCCTCAACTTTCGCGCGTGACCGCTTCATCGCTTCAGTGGGGTTCTGACCCTTTCGACACCTGGCCTCCAGTAGGCGATCCCTCTGTTGTTGGAACAGCTTGGCATGGGCTGACAGAGGATCTCTGTAGTCCGTGTAATCACCAAGAGGATCCATTGTTGAAGATAGTTGCGGCAATTGACGATGGAAGTGTGTTTCGTTGTGGTTGTGGTAATGACGCGGTAATCACGACGCGTGGTGAAGGGTAAAGGTAAAGTTCAAAGAGAGCAAATCAATCTGCAAAAGTGACAAACGAGAGATCAGATGGGATAGCTTTGTTGCCTACAATCTGCAGCACCTAAACAACAAGCACCTGTCACGAAAGTTGCTGCGCTTTCCAGGCCTCCCAATGCAAAATAAAAGGGTGCACATTCAACATTCAAGATGAGTTTCCCTCAAAGGCTTGGTAAGACATCATCTTGCTTCGTCTCACATGATTCTCACACATGTTACTGTCAAAATATTGATCACTTGGTCAGAATTCTGTCATCTAATGGCTTGTTGTTCTGGTTTTCCCTGGGCCTCTGGCCATGCATGTCCCCTCAAAGCGGAAGACCACATGCACTTTGCTACGCCTGTGATTATACAATCAAATGAGGACAATACTAAAAGGCACTCTTGGCCTCGCCTCATGGCATGAGCAATTTCTAACCTGTCCATCCATTCATCCTTGATTACTTCTTCTCCTGGCCTGGCGTGGTAACGCGGATCGTCCAGCCACGCGGAGCAGCCCACCAACGGCGCTGTGTGAGGGCTGGAGTCAGCACGGCGACTGCGGTATCCTCAAACAGTCGTCGCGCCTCGAAGTCCGCATGCCTATTGAGAACCTGGATGAAAGGCATATTGGGGTCGCCGCCGGGAAATTGGCATCGAACTTGACGCCACGAGTTAGACAAAAGGATATCATAAGAGACAACCTCCTCCCACTCGCTAGACGGTTCGCCATTGGTGTAGCCCGTGCGATAGCCAGCCTAACCACAAGTAAAGATTAGTAGGGGCCGAGATTATGGGCTAAAATTGGTTTTCTCAAACGTGTGGATGGATGTACGCACCTCGACACGTGCTCCCTTGCGGTTGATGACAAACGGTCGGGTGTCTGTCTTGTCATTCTGCCTGATTGCTGAGAAGTCGCACTGGTGTACAAATGTGAATTCGCCGTTGAAGGGGCAGTCTAGAAACTGGCGCAGAGCACTTGGACGGTACTGATAGAGGACGGTGATGATGATGTCGGCACCGCAGGCTGGGTCGAAGATGAACTCGGGCTTGGTAGGGTCGGGGAGACCACCGAAGGACGCGGTGCCGAGGGCTTCCGAGACGTCAATGATGCCCGGAATGACGGTGCCGTCATTGTTGTCTGCTCCATAGTCAAGGTCATTCCCCACCGGGCAGGGTTTGCGCAGGTCAGGGAAGTTAATGTCGTAAAAGAGTACAGCCTCCATGATGTGTGGCTATTATCGTGTTGTTGTTCTTCTTTCCTTTTTCTCCTGGGTAGCTCATGAGAAGAGAGGACTGTGAGGAGATGGCGCACCCTCGAGTTTCGTTTCTGGGGAAGAAAGAGGAAGAGTTTCGCCAGGAATTCTTCTTCTTAAAATATTAGACATGGCTTGGAAAACGGCCTGAGAGAAGGTGAAGGCGAACCTCAAGGGGAAACTGCCCCTGCCTCAGGTGTCTGTCTGTCCTTCTGTCCGTCTTTTTGGGTAGTCACGTCAAGGGCTGGAGGAAAAGGCCCTCTTGCTGGGTAACAACTTGATTAGCTCCCAAGCACTGACTGTATATCTGCAGCCACAGCAACAAGTCTATATAGAAAAGGAGGCTGTCATAAGCATTCAGCATGGCAAAGGCTACGCACAAGACTGAGTAGTGTTTCGATTTCAATCATTTGACTAACGAGTGTGAGGAGCAAGATGGCTCTAATCATAATGATATTGACCTGTACAACAAAACTCGTCCTCCTAGCTATTGGTGACACCTGTGGACTGATTGATGCAGGTGCCCGTCAGGCTTGAGGGGGGGGGGGGGTGAGTCCCCATTGAGGTTGGACTGCCAACCTTTGACAGCACAAGATTATCAAAATGTTTCTCATCTTGGAGCCTGGCGAATGGATTATCTGATAATACAAAGCATGCATCAAGAAGGTCAAATCATGCTCCCGATTATCGATCCTTATTGTCTGTCTCATGCGAAGAAGGAAAACTTGTCAGAAGCAAGGCTGAGCAGGCCAGTCAGCATGCCTGTCACTGTCACGAGCTGTCAATGTGTCAGCAGCCTTTGCTAGCGTGTTTCCCATCATACAAGAAGCATCAATATCAGGTCCGGCTCACTCAGCGCTGACAATTTTGCGCGAAAAAAATATTCATCGTCCCTTCAAATCGAAGACTCAACCTCGCTACACCATCGTTAGGATCATCCTTCGCTGTACAGCTGGATCTTGGTGTCTTCAACTCCCTCGAAACCTCTTACACATGCGAGTTCTTGACCATGAGTGAGCCTCACGAAAACACTGGCACGTCGCCCAGCTCAGGAACCTCCATTCCACCAGAAGTAATCGAGCTTGCTGGACGCATGTACGACGCTGCGAGGCAGGGCAACGCTGAGCTACTACAGCAGGCTATCACGGCTGGCCTGCCCCCGAACCTGACGAATGGAAAGGGCGATACTCTGGTAAGAGCGACAGCGCCGTGGACATCCTTTCTTCTCAGGCTGGGCTCCATTGCTGGTGACAACTTATGCTAACCTTTGTTCGCCAGCTCATGCTTGCCGCCTACCACGGCCATGCTGATCTCGTCCGCTTCCTCGTAGACCATGGTGCAGATCCCAACAAGTTGAACGACCGCCATCAGAGCCCTCTCGCAGGCGCCGTATTCAAGAAAGAAGATGATGTCATCGAGGTGAGTGATGCGGGTTTTCCGTCTGGCATTTGCGAGATGCAGGGTTAGGGTTGCAAAATTGCTCCTGCCTTCTTTTCCTCCTTCCCTTTCCTGGATTCTTTTTGTCCCTTTCTGCTTCTTGATTTTTCTACCATTTCCTTTTCCTGTGTCTCATGGAGTCGGGAAGCAACCGCTACGACCACAGCCTCTACACGTCAGCATCTCACCATGAAACACAGGCTCTACTGGACGGAGGAGCAGACCCCGAGTACGGCATGCCATCAGCGATGGAGTGCATTGTCATGTTCAAGCAGGAGGACACCTGGCAAGCCAAGTTTGAAGCAGCATCTGGTCGAGGCAAGGCCGGTCGAGATACGACAGGGGAGACTCCACAGTCATAAGCAGTGTGGGCAAGAAATTTAGGAATCGCACTCGAGCGATAGACGTACAGGCACACTTATGGGCAGGCAAGTACGGCCTTTTACATGCTTGGAAAAATTAATGATAGAAAAGTCGTATAGAAGATGGCATTCGTGAACTGGACCTCGCAATCTGACTACTGATATTATCATCTTTTTTTCATACTTCACCGATGACCCTTCCACGCGAGCAAGACGATGTCACTTCGACCTGAGAGGGCGCGAATCTTGTTCTGGAGTTCGCAGGCCCTCTGGAGTCCCCTCGGGCGTGATCAATCGTAACCTCCATGCTACACTATCGCACAGCATGTTACTACCCTTCGGCTGTTTCGAGCAGGGTTGCATCTAAGCTTCTTTTGAGTTATGCTTCTCGTCAAGTTCCGGTCCCAAGGCCTGCTGCAGGGGGTGTCGGCCCCGGAGAAAGGAGCCAGTGCACAGCGGTGCTTCCAACTTCTGCACAGGACACGCGATCGACGACCTCACGAAGATCTTCCACCGGGGCTCAAATAAGCATCCTTCCTTTCCCCAGATTCAGGAATCAGGGGGTCCGATGTTTCGCCCCTCACAGACGGAGGTCTCTTCAGCGTCGTAGTGCATGCGGCTCCCTGTCTTCCGCAGCCCGCCACCTCCTGGCTTCAAGTCTGCATCTGAAACACCACGAGCCGCAGCGCAGACAGAACTGGCTGGGGGCAGCTTGTATGACCAGTGGCCGCCACCGCCATCTTTTACACACGAACCCACGAGCGAGGAGAACGATTGTTGTATCTGGAAGCATCTCTGAATCCGACCAAGTACTTTGAACAGCGGTGTTATATATTATGGTTGCAACATAACTCGGCTGTCAACTTACTTTCCGGAGTTGGATTACCCGTTCAAGGAGACTTACATCTCGCAGCACTAGCTTGCTGCTGCTGCTCGAGAGAACCCGTCGTGACCGCAGGGGGCGCGAACAACCTCAAACACTGATTAACAAAATATCAGACCACTTCCATAGGCGTGCCGAAAAGGATGTGCCAGCTCTATCCATATGGTTATTACCAGCGGTACCCAGCTAACTAGTACATTCGCCCACTCGCTCACTCACACACTTATCCGGAAGGCTTGCTGCTTGAACAACCGAAAGTTTGTCCGATTTAACACTGGACCTCTGATCATCCAAACCTTGAGCTCAATTCTCGCTTCTCGGGCTTCAGTGTCAAAAACGGCAATTGTAATTAAGACAAGATATATCCCTAAGTAAGTCTCCACCGAGCATCTTGTATGGCTCCATCGTATGTTCCTCAACAGACATCGTCCCACTGACGCCAGATCCAATTCGCAGACTTCAGCATTAATACATCGAAGGGAAATCATGTTGCCTACTTACAAATGCCCCACTATCCCGACCATCCAGGAACCGCCAAGTGAACAGCAGCCCTTGGCAGACCTCGACCATGTGCTCGATCTCGTGACAGACCAGGCCGATGAGCCACCACGCGTCGCCACCACCACGCGGCTGGCCTCGACGAAGCGCGATCAGCTAGGTCGCAGCAGCTATTGCCGTTCCGGCTCCCCTCAGCTGCACCACTTCCTCAAGGCCAGCAACAGCCCAGCCGCCCAGAATGAGCTCAGCAGGGCCAGCCACGGCCATGCTACGCCGTCGAGCCGGCGCCGCTATTCCGCTGCGGACCTCGCCCTTCTAAAAAGCAGCTCAATTCGAGCCAACACGAGCCTTCCCCTCGACTGCGAAAGTTGGGGCTTGAAGCACCTCTCGCCGTCGAGTGCAGAAAACCAAGACAGGATTTCGTCGACTTTTACACTGTCTCGGGCTGCTGCTTCGCATCGGCGAGCCTCTTTGTCGACGATTCCTCCTTCAAACGGCAAGGGCGACAAAAAGGATGAAATTAATTTAGCCGGAGGAGAAAGTATTGGCTCTAACCATGATGTGGCCTTGATTCCGCCATCAGTAGAGGACTGGCCTCGGGGGAGAGGAACAGAGACTACGACCGCAGAGGGTAGCAGCTCTGAGACTATGCTGCCACCTTCATTAGACATGTTGAAGACACTGGTGACCGCATCGTCATCCTCGCCCACAGCAAAGAGCAACTCCTCTTCATGCTCTTCTACCTCATCATCGAGCAGGCGACATAGCATTGCCTCGTCCGAGAAAACAGCGGACACAGATCTGAGTCTTGGTGAGGACCGTATGGGCAGAGTGGGCGGCGACGAGACACCCATCGCACCAGCAGCCGCTCAACCTCCCGAGGGTCTCAGGGCGCCACTGGAGACACATCACAACCACGGTCCAGAGCGAGATCGCTACTACGGGACACCAGAGATGCCTCGAGGTTCGGCCAAGCTACCACACATCTCGGCACAAATCCTGACGCCACGAGTGCCAAACCAGACGCATCCCAAACACTTGCCCCGCGCTGAGAAGCTTCCCCTCTCAGGCTACGAACTACTCGCCTCTACCATCTCCTCATCCTCCTCTTCTGCCGCGAACCAACGCTACCGGTCGAGTGCTTATCCCACCAGCTCGTCCTTTGCACCGCCCCACAAGCACGGCTCGAGGCGCAACAGCGCGGCGAGTTTCGTCAGTGTTTTTCCAAGTGGTGGGATGGACGAGCAGGACCACGTGGCGATCAAGCCCATCTATCGCAGGTTCGAGGCGCTCAACCACAGGCTTCTCCTGCACCTGCAGGACGAGCTGGGCGAGTTGGAGGAGCAGCTGCACCGGCTCGACACCACGGACACGCAAACGCGGCGGGTGCAGAACCACATTCTGCCGGCCAGCCGGAGGGCCGAGTTCCTGGCTGGAGGGGAGCTGCAGTGGCACAAGACGGACATTCTGGACAAGATCGCCTTCAAGCTGGGGCAGTACAGTGAGTCTGACACGGGCTTTCTTTTTTTTCTTTTTTCTTTTGTCAAAGACATGTTTTGAAATCAACAAACATGATCTATTAAAAATTAAAACCACTAATATCGAGAATCGCAGACCATGTCCTCACATCCTTCACGGCGACGCGCGACCTGCCTGCGCCCTCGCCCTCCGACATCGACGACTACCAAACTTACCTCGCCACACGCCAGCCCATCTCCGAGGACGAGACGCGCTTTCTCGACTCTGCCGAGGACCTCGTTACCCTCGCCGCAAGCGAGGAGTGCTCACCTATCAGCAACAGTGGCTCACCGCATTCCTCTACGCACCACGAGACGAGGCCCGCAGCCCAGGAGTACCTCCAGTGTCTGCACCACAACAACACTAATGAGGAGCCCATCGTTACACCGATTCCCGGCACGATGCATGGCAACTCATGGCTTGTCCGCCACAACCGCCTCTCGATAGGAAGCCGAAGCTCCTCTGGCATCGACAGCGCGACATTGATCAGCCCGAGGTCCACCACCAGGCCGCAATCGCTGGAAGCGATGATCACACCCCATCCGCCCGTTCTGTCGACCCAGCAGTCGACGGCCTCTTCTTCGCCCCCACCGCAGCACAATAACAGAGGAATGAGCCGTGGTGCGATGCAGGTTGATCCCAGTACCCTGATAGCGGGGACGAGGAAGACGCCAGAGCCTTTGCTTCCTTCTCAAACGACATCTGATGCCTCGTTGACGGTGGCCGGTGCGGTATTGTTGCCCATGTTGGCATTCGCAGTCATTCCTGGCTTCGTCGGTCGCATGGCTATTGTCTTACTTGTCGGCTTGTGGGCTTTCAACTCGATGGCTGTCCTTGGTGTGTGGCGGGTTTTTGCTAGCCGTCGGGATGTTGCTCGGGATATTGGTGCCTATGTCGCTGTGATGGCTGTGGTTGCTGGTTGCATGGGCTGAAGTGGGCTGTGACAAGCTGCTGAGCTTCATGCCAGAGAATATAGACGATTGAACTCACCAGTGAGACAAGTAATTACAACGCATCTCAATGAGCTCTCCAGCGTCCTTCTCGAGGTATGAGGGTGATTAGATGTAGAGCTTAGTCGCCGTGAAGAGGCTGCCTGGTGACGATCAAGGGCACAACGTGTTGACCTTGGCCCTGTCTTCCGAACAACTTGGACTTGCGAACCCAACAAGACCGCCATCCATCTAGATGCTTCTTTCTCCCAAGCCGTGGCATCCCTTCGAAACTCAGTGAACTGATTCTCAAGCATCGCTCTCCAACATCAACCTTGGAAGACGCGAGCCGCGAGCAGGTCGCATGTTATGACATATCTTCGTGAGACTTCAGCCTGTGGCCAGTTATTCAAGCTTTGTCATCCGCCCTTGTTCTTAGCGTAATTCCGAGCTGCTGTGTCCTTGCTGACACTTACTGAACATTGGCCGGGCGTAAACTCCTTCGCACTGCGGTAACCCAAGTTTGCCGAAGTTGCTCATTCGGGCAGGGTTATTGTCCGAGCTAGCCCCAGGCTGGAGATTGGAAACTTGGAAGGCGATTGTGTGAAGGACATTACGGAAATAGGCGTAGTGGTGTTTGTTATACTCAACTTTTGTAATGATGCTTCACTTTGAGGGTTTGTAACATTGGAAGAGTGAGGATATAGATAAATAAAACCTCATCATGTCTCTCGATTGCATTTTGGATCTTCTCATGAGCATCAACAAACAAACCTTGGGACTCATACCAGAAATAAGCAACACGCAGCAACAATTCTACTGTTAGAATCAATCTCCTCCATCATCATACTTACCAAACACTTTTAACGCTTCAAACCAACACAATCAACAATCATGTCGACAATGCAGCGCCTCGAAGCCGCCAAGCAAGGCGGCCCCCTGACCCTTGTCACCATTTCCAAGCCCACTCCGAACGAGCACGAAGTCCTCATCCGCACTAAAGCTATCGGCCTCAACCCAGTCGATGGGAAGTCTTTGTACTACGGCGTCGCTGTCGAATCCTGGCCCGTCGTGTTGGGCTTGGAGATTGCAGGCGTCGTCGACTCGGTCGGCCCAGGTGTCACGGGATTTCAGCCTGGCGACGAGGTATTTGCCTGGTCCAGTCGGCTGGGTCTCGGCGCCAAGGGCGCGGCCTTCCAGGAATTTGTAGTGGCTTCGGAGAGCGTGGTCGCCAAGAAGCCTGCTTCGTTGACCTTTGAGGAGGCTGCCTCGATTCCGTAAGTCGATCCCTGCCCGAGTCTTCTTTTTTTCTTCTCTTCTTTTTCGTTATCTAAAAAATCACCACATCGCCATCTGACATATACTGATAATTTTCCAAATAGCATCGGTTTCGTCACTGCCGTAGCCGCTCTTGTTGTCGGCCTCGGAGTCCCGCTGCCAGGCCTAGGATCCACCAAGCTCGACAAAGACACAGCCCCCAAGTCCGTCCTCGTTCTCGGCGGCAGCTCCGCCGTCGGAGGCCACGCCATTCAGCTCCTGCGCAAGGCCCTCGGCACGTCCGCCACCATCATCGCGACCAGCTCACCGCAGCACCATGGCTTCCTGACCAAGGAGCTGGGCGCCTCGACCTGTATCGCCCGCGCCGACCAGGGCAACGTCGACATGCTCAAGCAAACCACCCCTGCAGGAACCGGGTTCGATGCTGTCCTGGACGCTGTCGGGGCTGTGGTAGAGCAGCCGCATATCCTCGAGGCGTTGCGGGCAGACGGCCTAAAGCTGTTCTCGGAGGTCGTCACGGGTATTGTGGACGCGGTTGTGCCCGAGGGGACGAAGCATGTCAAGGTGTTCGGGTTCCAGGTGTTCAAGGCGGATGGAGGCGCTGACGTGGTGTCGTATGGTGCTGGACTGGTGGAGAGAGGGGAGCACAAGTTGCCTGTCAAGGTTGAGGTTGTGGGGACGGGGCTCGAGGCCGTCGAGGGGGGAATCCAGAAGTTGACGAAGGGGGTCAGCGGCACAAAGATGGTTATCACTGTTTGAAGGAAGCGTGTCTTGGTTAACACAATCCTGACAGCAAAATAAAGTCTCTCGTTAAATAATTTTGACTGGTGGTGACCGTGATGTATCAGAGCTTGCTTTTTATGATCGTTGAGGGGGAGAATGTGTGTTGTAGTTGTCGTGCGAGTGTTTGATGAAACCAGAAGCCCAACCCTTTCCAATCCAAGATACATCGCTTATATACCGTAGAGCCTCCGTAAGCAAGCTTACTCCCGGTCGCAGGCCCTATTCATTACTATAATAGACTGTGAATAGCTTTATCTTTTCCCCTTCTTCTTTCCTCTTCTTCTTGCCGTCTTTACTTCGCTTCGCCCAGCTCCCTTCCCCTATCTACCCCCTAGAAAGCAGATACTTCGTTAATTAAGATATTTAAACTTGAAAAGTATATATTTTAAGGAAAAAAATACTAAAAATCATTTTTCTAAGTAAGCGAAATCTGAATAATAAACGAGAGCTGATTATTTTTTATAGGCTACCTTCAGGTTTGATTTTTGACTATTTTCCCTACTTTTCCTTAGTCATTCCTATGCAGCTATGATCAGTAAGAAACTATTTTAACAAATGGCATACTGATTCATTATTTGGGGTTCCTGGCTCTTGTTAACTATATATCGATATCTGACATATCCAAGGTCCATTTATCGTCGGAGAGATGTATCAGTCCGGGACGCAGCCCCCAACTCCAACTTCCACTATTATCACGTCAATAAGTCCTGGAGTTAAGGCTAAGCCCGAGTACACAAGAGACATCTTGGTCACTGTGACTTTCCACTTGACAACTCAACTGTGAAGATGATGGACAGCGCATTCCTACAGATCTGTGCTTGGCCGTCGTGTAAACGCCGACAAGACATGTCTGCGGTGGTAGCACAAAGGTAGGACTTGGACGGCGTTAGTGTCGGCTTAATTGCGAGAAAGTGCATGCCAACTTATTCAAGGAGTATTCAAATGTATATATAAGTGCAGTACTTCTTCGGGTGAACGAGAAGCGAGCAGCAATTCTCCAAGCCAACACAATTGAGAAAAAAGAAGAAGCATTATTGTTGTCAATATACTGAACAGTCAAGACAACCCTCTATACAAAGCAACACTTTCTTCAAACCTCACAATGACGACCAACCTCAGCGCCTTGACCCTCCCCGCAACCCTCAACCCCCCTCTCGCCGGCCGCGAAGCCATATTGGACGCCGCCTACAGAGCCCTCCTAGCCTCCGACACCAACGACCCCGAACTATTCACTTCTGCCTTCGCCGAGGAAGCCACCTTCGACGTGAGCGGTAAAATCACACAAGGCCGTGAGGCCATTCTATCCGACCTCTTCCACGGCCGGACCAGCAAGCTGGACACGACGCACCACTTGACCAATGTACGCATCAACATTACGGATGGGGACACGAGGGCTCGCCTCAGTGCTTCAATGTTGGCGCAGCATTGCTACGGCGGCGAGGGAATGAAGTCTGACGGAGCAAAGTATCTTGCGGGCGGGCTGAGCTTGATCGACTTGGTAAAAGTGGAAGAGGAGGGGTTGTGGAAAATCGCGAGCTGGAAGATTCAGGTTTGCTGGGCGGATGGCGATCCAGACGTTGTGAAATGAGACTGTCTTCATGGAAGGCAGTGTTGCCGTGATGGCACAAGGATGCATTGAAAGGTGACGAAGCTTGTAATCAAGTGCTGGTGTTCATTTTCCTATGCATGATCGTGTTCACTCGTGCAAATTCCAATGCCAGATGGACCCTTTTTCCGGGAAGAGAAAAAGAGGCTGAAAGCCGCGTTGAATCAATAATGCAATTTTTTTCGTGTCCTTTGTTCTATACTGATTAAGCTTGATTATCTTTCTGTACTGAGATACTAAAGGTTTTTATTTACAAATCCAGCATCGCTCAGAATAAACAGAGCTTTCTACCCAAAACGCTGTGATGCCTGACAACGCTCTACCACGTTTCCGTATTCAACATAGACTCAAAAATCTTGACGCCAAGGTCCGTCTTTCGATCATCGCATATCTGCTCTGGCCTATAGACGACTCTATAATCAGAACGCTCCCTCCGCCAATGATGTGCGGATACAACACCCATGTCGTGGGATTCTTTGTTGTTCTCGAAAAAAACCTTTACGGGCAGTATCCGGGTCTCGACATGAGACCAGGATGGCCTGTCGGTAAATGCTTCTCACCTTCTCCTACTCTCGCCTAAATCTGCCCTTTGGCTCCATTCGTTCATAGGTTGTGAGAGCCTCGATGCTCGTGTCGCGTCTGCAGTCAACTCGGCTGTGTTGACCTGTCGAGCTTGCCGTGCCGCCCTTGATTGTGAACGTTGGGGGAGATGGCCTATGCGAGGACGCGCCTCAGCAGATGTTGTGTATCATCTGGCACCCAGCGGTTGAATGTGTACTTCTGATAGTGGTGGTTGTTGTTGCTGCTGCCGACGTGGAACGCAGGGATGCCGGGGGGTTGTAGCAGCCAAAGATGCTGTTCACGTCCGTTGCCTAGCGGCTCTAAGTAATAGCCATGTGGCGATTTTGTACGATTTCCGTTTCTTGGTGACACTGGGTACGATCTGTTGTCCTGTGGCATTGGATAACAATATTTATTGCCTGGTGACTCTGGACAATACCCTCTGAGAGGTGAGATTGGGCGATACCGCTGATTAGTGTTGCCACTAATAAGATGTCAGCAAACTCAGCTTGGGCATATTTCAAGTGATGGGGTTGTCAGGGCACAAACTTTCTAGTAGGCCTCATTTTGACCGGCCCCCAGCCTTCGCTACTGAGTCAAGGTAGAATGAGGCGTGTGGCGCAAAGAGATGTTGGATTTTGCGATGTTGGCTCCGAGCAAGGGGACACACCTATACGACAAGAATGGTCATGATTGCCTGATGTTGTAGGTTTGTCCAGAGGCTCCGTTGTTTGCTGGCCTGCTTCGGAGTGAGACTTGTAAGGTTGAAGATTGAAGATTGAAAAAGACAGAATTTATCTGGATGTTCAGTGCTCCTTATATATAGGCGTAGAGAGGGAGAGACAAGAGCTACTTAGACGGGCAATGGAACCGGTCATATAGAGTCAAAGTCGAGACTCCCGGCCATCTGTCCTAGCCTACAAGAAACTATCATCCTACAGTAACCAAGGATATAGAGATTACGTCAACAATGCTCAAAGTTGAAAGAATGATATGAGCGAGGGAAGGTTGAGTTGCTTCGGTCAAGTAGGCTAGGGAAATGGACTAAAAAAGGGAAATGGCGTTTGCCCTAGGGTCAAAGTGCAATTCAGACTCAACAAAGATGCAATCGATCTCATGACATCTACGACAATCATGTAAACCACCAAGGTTCTTGCACCAGAGAAGCGAGTAATTAGGGGAGTCGACAAGACCCGAGGAAGCATGAAGTCCTCAGAAAGCTCTGTAAAGATTTCTGTACAACATTTGATGCCCCACTTTGTAAGAGGCGTCGCATGGTGAAACAATTCAGAGTTCATCATATAGTAAATATAGACACAGTGGTCAAAACCTTCATGCACTGGTACAACGATTTGTGAATCAGTAAGAATTCCCAAGGTTGCGAAAACCGAGAGGTTGCTGCGTCATGTTCCGGAAAAGATGTTAAACCTTTTGTAGTGCAGAAAGCTTGCTCGTTCATATGCCAATGTCAAACTGCCTCCATGGCTGTCATCAGTCCTAGCCCAAGTGACATTACCAAGCCAGGCTCAAGCTTGGGGTTTTTGGACAAGATATTCGTGTTCTAAAGCATCTGGATGACATCAACATTTTGCTCAATATTCCAAGTACCAAGACTTCATGTTTATCAGCAGGTGGCTAGTTTGTGGAAACGGGTGAGACAATTACATCACAGATACCAATTCTAGTGATGATAACCAGAAGCCATTGCAGGTAAGCCAGTTGACATTATAGTGACTAACGAGAGATTTGGCAAGAAGGCCGCGGTAATGGAGGTTCAATAGCCAGACTATGGCTGATATAAGAACAGGAGCCAGAGCAGTAAGAAGAGAGTTCAATACTGACGATTAACATATACGTGGAACTTGCAAAGTTGATAATGAGGTCGACGTTTTGGGAAACTTGCGTGAAGAGCATCGCCCTCGGGAAGAGCCGGATGGATGCCTGACCAGCCTGACCGAGGCCTTCAATTGATTGCTTCAGTCTCAATTGCCAGTCAACAATCCGTGCACCAAACACCGAATATGAACACATTGCATGTGACTCTCGCCTCGTGTCACGGCCACTATTCAAGAAACAGGATTCCTATGCCCCATCATCTTTTTTGACGTGCCTTATAAGATTAGTTTGATGGCGTGCTGCAGTGTCGTTCATCACCAGTATCGTAAGGTTGCATCGTTTCATACAGCAGATCTACAACATATTAACTCGATAAGGAAGGTGCTTAGGTCCCCTGGATGCTTGTATGTGTTCTGTTTATGCGCGCATCAGGTAAATTCGAGGAAATAGCTATGAAATACAAGACTCAAGATTCATCGTGTCTTGTCGGCTATTTGGCGCTCTATCCCTACGAGCTCTGGCCAGTATGGTCTTCCGAACAGGCTCAACGGAGTAGTAATGATATACTGTTAATATGACCGTGTTAGCAAGAGTATTGGCAGCGACAGCGGCGGCGCTCTTCGGAGCCCTCGTGAGCCTGCTGCTCCAACATCACCATGGCATTCTTCTCTCCTCCTCATCGTCACTTCCCCTCCCACCCTGGCTGACCTCCCTCCTCCTGACCCCGCGCCCACAAGGCCTCGGGCCTTTCACCTGCCAGCCGCACAGCTACACAACCGAGATCATCAGCGTCGACCCTCTCCTGATCTACATCCACGACTTTCTAGCCCCAGGAGAGATCCCTGCCCTCCTCGAGGCAGGCGAGCCGCTCTTCCAGCCCTCCGGCATCCACCGCAAGAGCGGCGGCAAAGCACAGAACCAGGCGCGCACCTCGTACTCGGCCATCCTCCCCGTCGATCTGCCCGCAGCGCAGTGCGTGCGCAACCGCGCCGTATCGTTCCTGGGCACGCTCTTGACAATCCCGCAGGGCGACGACGTGCTCCCCTTGCAGCTGGTGCGATACGGGCCCGGGCAGCGGTTCGACGCGCACTTTGACTGGTTCGGCGCCGACCGCCTCCCCGAGCATAACGGCGTGCAGTGGAACCGGGTCGCAACGTTTTTGCCTGTCCTGGAGGACGACTGCACCGCGGGCGAGACGTGGTTCCCCAACGTGAGCGCGCCGGCCAAGGCGGTGGCAGAGTCTCGGGCGCGGGGTGGTGAGGCGCTGTGGAGGGTGCATGAGGACGGGGGCATTGCGGTGCGGCCTGTCAAGGGCAATGCGGTGTTTTGGGTGAATCTGCTTGCCAACGGGACGGGAGATGTGCGGACGAAACACGCTGGGTTGCCAGTCGATTCTGGGATCAAGACGGCTATGAACATCTGGCCTGCGAGGTTCTTCTCTTGAGGGACCGTCCTCCTGTCTGGCAGGCTTATGAACCACTTTCCTTGGGACAGATGACTGGCAAAGAGGGAGGTTGACGAAGGTGGCACGGAGTACATAGGAAGTAGCATCTGGACGACAGAAATTGGAGGGTTCTGGACATATTGCGATGATCTTATGATATGTCTGTATCCTTCTTTCAGGATGAAGCAATCAATCTATGGTTAGAGGCATAGGGCCAAAAGAGAAGTAATTTAGGCATTGAAGTCTGTATATCATTCTCTAACACAGTGGCGTGACTTGTGCGGGTCGATTGTTCAATACATGTTGGAACGGCCATGGAACCAAGCATAGCCTCACGATAGAACGCTTGATGATTGCTTTCTTCCGATTTATGTTAGTTCTGGCCCTATGCTCCATGCCTTCAAATGCTCCCAGATGTTCAGGTGAGCGCAGAGATCTGAGAGTGGCCGGAGTAGAACTGGAACCTTGGGGGTAGAGGTCAAAACTACTTAGTCGAATCCAAAACAGAGCAAGGAGCACTAATGATGACAATTTCATGGTGCCTTGCTTTAGAGGACAGAGAAGAAAAGAAATTGAAAAACTGAATGGCCTGCCCATGAGACTCGAGGTTCTTTGATCCTAGGGTCTCGACGCATTACACGTAGGCCAGCTCAACAAGAAACCAAGGTAGGACTCTCTAAAATACAAAACATGGATTAGTGGAAGTTGTTTAAGGGAGTTTGAGGGGCTTCTCCTTTTCCTTTCTCTGTATTTCTCCCATTCCTCTTCTTCGAAGCAACCTTGGAATAAGGGTCGGGTTATTGATCGATCAGATGAGAAAGCCCCAGGGTTAGGGGGCCCTGGTGCTCTTTCCCTACCAGTATTTCAACGTGCAAAAAGGCGCTGATCGCTGTGAATCAGCACTGTGTACATGGTACATGCAGACGCCTACAGCCACAACCACTGAGCTGCCTCGCCTTAGAAAACAACCAATCTAACTAACTATTCTTCTTGATGCAATGTGCAGGTTTTAGTCACATGCAGCCATGCATCCAGCAGAGGCTCAGCCCAGGCGCCAGAGGCCACCCAGGCCCCTTCGACTCTCAAATCGGACATGGTGGATGACATGGAGGCTCCTCCCCCGCCCTTCAGCTTCCCCCGGTGAAGTCATCCAGAATCGCATGCCTGTTCGTCCCACGATCAACACACCTGAAACAGCCTGCAAGCCTGCAGCTGGGTCTATCGCTCAACCATGCCATCCGACCCTCTCCCAGACAGCCTTCTCGATGCTGCTACCTATGAAGAGCTCCCTGCTGGTAAGTTCATCCGCTACCTAGTCCTCTCGCCGGGCAGTGGCGTCGAGCCCCTTGCCTGCGAGCTCAGAACCGCCAGCCTGGACAGCGAATTGGATTTCGAGGCCATATCATATGTCTGGGGCAGTGACGAGAGGACCGAAGAGATCTCTTGCAACGGCAGCACAAGACGAATCACTGCGAACCTGGCCGCAGCCCTGAGACGAGTACGGCATGCTTCCGAGACACGGTCGCTATGGGCCGACTCAATATGCATCGACCAGGGGAATCATGTGGAAAAAAGCCACCAGGTCGCACTGATGGGGCAGATCTACGTTCGAGCCCGCCGAGTTCTGGTCCATATTGTCGGTGACGACCACGGCGGCGGAGTTGCCCTAGAGAGTCTCATATTATGGCTGCATGAGATGATCTGTACGGAACTAAGCAGTATGAATCTAGCGCAAGGCAATGTATTCCGACCTTTGTCAAAGGATCTGGAGATGCGGTTGATCATGGACCCCAAGATACAACATCTGTACGCGCTTACTGGGCAGCCATGGTGGGAAAGGGGCTGGGTTGTGCAAGAAGCTGCGTTAGCCAATGAGGCGGTGATACTTTGGGGTCCCACGGCAGAAATCAGCTATCGCGCCTTGCTCCGATGCGCGGTCTGGTTGAATTTCCAATGTGCTCATCTCTTCCGGCCTATCACGCTGTCGCTCCATGGGTTGCTATACCTCTTCAGATTCCTAGACGAGTCATTGGCCCACGGTCATCAACTACGAACATCGTTTCTGGAGATCCTCGACTTTGCTCGACGATTGAAACTCAGGGATCCTGTTGACAGGATCTATGCCTTCCTGTCTCTGCATGAAATGGTTGCCCCTTCTACGGAAGGCGTTTTCAGTACGGACTTGATCTTGCAACCAGACTATACAAGACCGGCAGAGGCAGTGTACACGGAGCTGGCGCATCAATACCTTACAAAGGGCCACGTGGATGTTCTGCACTATGTCCAACACGACAACAACACACTCACAGACAAAAAAGCCCCGACATGGGTTCCTCGATGGACTACACTCCTCCATCTCAACGTCCGGTCGGACGATGCTCCAATTCTTCTCGGTCGCCAATCTAGCCTTGACTCCCCTGCAGCCAGACCTTATGCAGGGCCAACCATAGACCAAGATGTCCTCGCTGTCCAAGGTGTCCTGTTCGACCGCATAAAACACATTCAGACGTATTTTGGAACATTTGATCAGACAGGAAATATTGTGTCGTTTTGGCAAGCTTTAAGCGAATCCGATGTTGTTTTGGCCTATGAACCCGAGCATCTTCCGTTAGCTATTTTTTACTCTCTTGTGCGAGGCTGTTACGCTGGGACTTGGTCCAGCTGGATCGAAGTGACCGAGAACATCACCAAGATGTGCAGCACAAGCTCTCAGGAGGTACAGACCGAAGTTGACTTGGGGATCGCCAAGTATATGTTAAACATGGCGTCACCTGGCCGAATGCTCGCGTGCACAGAGAGAGGCTACCTGGGCAGTGTTCCAGAAGCAGCAGAAGAGGGTGACTGGTGTTGCATTGTCTTTGGGGCCACGAGCGCCTTCATCCTCCGCGAGGTAACTGCAGAGTCGAGCCCGGAACAACGACGGTTTCTTCTTGTAGGAGAAACGTGGATAGCAGGCCGGCAACCCCAGCTAGACCCCAGAGGTGGCTTGCACATGGCCATGCTAGGTTCCGAGCATAACAAAGAATGGGAGGAATGGGGTGTTGAGGAGCAGACAATCTACATTGTTTAAGCTGTAGATGACGCCTCTTTTGCTGAGGTGAGGTATTTCTGGCTCCCTTGACGTTCAACTCACTTTGTGTTACGATAGTTTCAATAAGATTAGAGGCGGTGCGGCTCCAAGGTCATGCATTGGGAGAGATTGTTGTCTTCGAGGACAGCGCTGAGTCAAGAGAAGAAGAGAAGGTGTGTGGCTTTGAATACATGTCATGAACTTCTTATTCGAGAGACATATTGCTGTCTATCAAGGATCTTCGTACCCATCTGCCAGATTACACCTGGGCAGCCCTTCCCCTTCCTTCTGTTTACCAAGCACCTTTAAGGGGAGCCAAGATCTCCCCAAACCCTCCCTCTTACAATATGCCTGCCTGGCTACTATTCTCATCGCTCTCTTCAAAGAGCCCAAGCCCCTCCACCTGGACCTTCCACGGCACCCAAGGATCATCCTCCTCCGTGCCTCCGACTTGCAAAAGCCGGTTCTCCCACTCTATTTCGTTCAGCTTACCATCCAGCCGATCCATCGCCGCATACCAAAACATGCGGTCCTTCTCGTGCTCCATCTCCGAGACCTGCTTCGCCCGGTATGCCTTGGCCTCCTGGCGCGCACGTTTCGCAGCGACCTCCTCAGCAGCCACCTGTAGGCGGGCGATGTAAGCACCGTCGGTCTCACCCTTCTCGCGAGGCGGGTAGGCCGGCGTATCCCTCTCCGCTACGCGCTCTGCCTTGTCGAGGCGGTACTCTCGGAAGATCTCGCACCACTCCCGCACGGCGTCGAGAAGTGCCCTGCGCGGCGGCGTAGCAGGCGAGCTCCCCTTCTTCTCCTGCTCCGGCTCCTCTTCCCGACCATCGCCGTCGCCATGCTCTCTCACATACGCGTCAGCGTACACCCCAACCACCTCCATAACCACCCCGCCCCGCAGAGCAGTAGCCAGCTCCCCATCCTCCCGTCTCAGCCCGTCCAGCACCGCGTCCCAGAAATGCTCCGTCTCCAGCCCAAACGAAGGGAAAAGCCGGTGTGTCCGCACAGCATGCCGAAAGACGAGGCCCACACGGCGTGCGACGGTGGCCTGTCTGCCTGCGCGACCGGTGCGTGTCTCGGCGCCCAGGGCGCCGGCGATGGTAGCGCGGAGGGTTTGGTTGAAGGGGTTGGCGCCTTTGTTGCGGCCGCGGGTGGGGGGCCGGCGGAAGGTGAAGTCAGGGAGGCGCAGGAGGGCGTCGAGCTTTTGAGGGCTTACGGAGGAGGGGCTGCGAAGTGGAAATGGCGTGGACGGGGTGGTGGGAGTGGTAGACGCAGAGGAATTGGTCGAGCGTTGGCCTCGCTGAGGGGTGGTTGGCGGCATCTTCGTGGATAGGAGGTGCCCACGGGCGTACGCTCTTTGGTTGCGATGAGTGTGTGGGCTGGAATTGTAATTGAGAACAAGGTGAGACCAGTATAGACGAGGTTTCGAGAGATGGCAGTTCAGTTCAGCGACTGTTCAGGTGCTCGTCAACAACAGCTGGACGTTTTAGAGCCTGTAGAGCTTGTCGGATTCGCAACCCTGTGGCTACTGCGAGCGACAGAAAACATCTCCTGATGTCTTGCGTGCGTGAAGAGTATTGTACCGAGAAGCTTGGTTTGGTCAGGATGATGAAGAGTTGTCCAGATGGCGAGGAGAGCTGGGAAGACGTTTCGATCGTTAATGACATACGCGAAGAGATTCTAAGGAGTGCATCCATCTAGAATTCCTATACCTCCTGTGCCACCGATGACTTACTTTTGGAAATCGCAAAGCTGAGACGTTCGTATCAAAGATGAAGAAAAGCTGCACCGAAGAGCGTATACCGGGCGTGCGAGAAGAAAGTCGATCGTGAGTCAGAACAAAGTTATTGTAAGGTTGTGTCTTGACAGAGAAAGAAGAAAACGAGAAGAGGAGAGAAAGCCCCAAGTCCAGGTGTTGGCTGGAAAGGCATGCCTGGTGAGTCGACCTTTTCCCACAACATATGAAGCATCGCGACACCAGAACCCCCATCAATGGCCTTGCACTGACCACGTTCATGTTCCGACCAGAATGTAGCCAGGTCACGACACTGCAAACCAGAATAAAGATCATAGCTCATAGCTCGATAACTTTAGCCTAACAGCAATGTGAACTGCAAGCTGTCCACCAGCTGTCTCCATTGGCAATGCAAGGAACAAGATGCAGACTTGAGATCAGATTCTTGAGGCTACTGGTTGATAATGCGAACACTCTGATACTGTGTTCGCCTAAGCTGCGTTATACATCCCAATGATCAACTGAGATAGATCGGACATTGTGTTAGACAATGGCAGCCTTGAGAGGCAGAGGCCAGCAGTAGGAAAGTTGGAACAAAGCATGTGCACTGCCTTGGCTGTGGCATTACTGGAGATGAGCCGGCACACCAAGTTCAAGGTAGAGACATGTAAAGAGAATGATGAAGGAGCATACTCCCCAAAGGCCCCCGAGGAGGGAAGACACAGCAGGCAAACAAAGATGCTAATATAGACACTTGTATTTGATTTCAAGCTTCATATGTAGGCATGATGCAGTCAACCGCTGTTCAGGGCACCACACTATGATAGCCATCTTCTTGACCAGTTTGGACTCCCTAAATCTGATGGACCAGCTCCATCATGTTGTTCCGTAACTCCATCGCTATGCTCCGTAAAGCCAGTAGAACGAGAAAGGCAAACCAGTGCCGAACAAGAGTGCTCCGAAAGGCAGTTCCAACCCCCCCCCCCCCTCAAGGCACATCAGATCGTTTGTGGAAAATTTGCAGCATACAACTCAACATGCTGCAACATGCTGCAAAGGAGGCAGTCAGAAATCAAGAGAACGCGACAATTTGTGGCTAGTGATCATCATGAGATGCCCACTTGACTTTCCATGCTCCGTAGAATCAGGGCAAAATGATGCGGTTCATCCAGCCCAGGATAGTACTATAACAACACCGTACTCATCTTGATGAATTTAACGCTTGTATTGCCCGGAGATCCACACCTAAGTCTGGATCGGTGCCCAGGCAGAAGGTGGCTGTTATTTTCAAGAGTCGTAGAATTTACGACCGGGTCAACCGGTAGACCAGCATGGAACGCCAATCCAAGCCATCATTTAGGACACGCCATGCCCCTTGGCTACTATTTTCACTTCGCTGAGAAGCTGACCGAAGTTGACGCAAATGGAAGACGCCGTAGGAATTCGGGCCAGAGTCCAAGTAGCGATCAAGAACGCGTCTGGCATAAGTGTAAGGTAGGAGATGACTCGAGGCGGGACCAAATCGGAAAACTATCTCCTCAGCTTTGCGCGCAGGTCCTCGACGGTAAAGTCCATCTGACTAGAGTGGTAGACATGCCCAGGAGGGTGTACGGCATCAGTGTACAGGTTATCGAGGCTGTGTGGATGGAACGTGGCGGACTGGGTGCAGCGCAGAATGTGGTCCAGACCAGGTGGGTTGGTAAGCCGGAAAATGCCGAACCTGCAACGACCTCTGTTAGCTAATTATTTTCCTGGCGAAGGGCAATTTGCAGAGACGCCGCCCACTACTTACGAGGGCTCGGACCTAGGGGCGCAGACGATGGCAATGCTCTCTGGCATCATCACCTGGTAGCCCGACTGGGTGTGCATGTCTCTTGAGCTCATGAAGCAGGACTGCGTTGGGTGGGTGTGAATCCAACCGAACACCATCAGGTCTTCCTGCATGCAGAACTCCATAACCGCCTCCTCATTGTCCGTCTCGCACGTATCAGAGGTGCAGGTCTGCTGGGGGATGACCAGACAGCTGATGAACAAGGCATTATTGACAGCGGTACCACACAAGATGCCACACATCTCCAGCCCTTTCCGGGTGTTTGGCCCTGCCAGCCGGAGGAACTCATCGCGGAGACCAGTGGGGAGAAAGACGGACCGGAGTGGGGTGCCGTTCTCGAGGTATGCTGCAGGCCGGAATGTGTATCGCTCCGCCTTGTTGTCCATCTTGGGTGGTCGTTCTGGAGCCGTGACAGGCTCAGCTGCTGGTGGCGGTGGGGCCTCGTACGGGCTATAGATGGGCTCCTTGCCAGGCCGTGGGGGGGCTGGCTCCAATCGATACGCAGAGGCAGATGATAAGTCGTTGTACTTGGGTGGACGAGCAGGTGGATGGATTGCAGGGCGACGGTCAAAGGTATCGTCCGCAGAGCTGCTGTCGTACTGGTGCGAGGAGGTCCTGGAGATGGATGGGTAATTATATGATGGTGGTCGATCGTAGAAGTTGGAGGTGCTGGATAGAGCATGAATACCGTCTGGGCTAGGAGGCTGCCGAGCCTGGTCGGCCTGGTCGAGCCTGCGGCGCACGGCGTCCATGTTGAGCCTGATGTCACCATCATCGCTGCTTCTTTTCCTCGTTGCAGGTGCGTCCCAGTTGTCCCATAGACCCGCGGTCCGCCTCTGTTGCTCCTCCTCTTCTGAGATCCCGGCCTGGCGGGTCGCCTTACGAGCCGCATCGCGCCGTCTGATCTCTCGGTTCGCCAGGTCTACCGCAAGTTCTTGATTGTCATCTGTATCCAATAATTTGGCACGGACTTTGGGGTTCCATGACAGTGCTGGGTCCTTCGAGGCACGCTTCGCATATGAGGATGTCTCCCCCTCCAGATGAGTCGAAGTATCCTGCTGGGTCTCATGGATCTTGACCCATTCATCATATGCAGCCTTCAGCTGAGGGTTCAGCTCAGACAGGGTCTCGAGGACCGGCTTTGTTCTAGCTCTGAGGGCCTTCAATATATTCTTGCCCTCTGGATCTTTGGCTTCGGGGTGGGTCGGAATGTATTTGATCACGAGGGTGGAGAATCGGTAGAGGAGGAGGTAGGCCTGGGCCAGGTTGCCATCTCGAACATACGCCTTGCCCTATTACAGCTTGTCAGAAGCATGCACAGTGGCTATGGTGAGCGTCAAGGAGAGCGACAGCCATCGGCATTGATGGGGAACATACCTGGCGGTGGAGTGAGTCTGCAGCACGCAGCCAATGTTTGAAGGGGACATTGTTGCTGTACTTGAAATTATTGGCCTCACTCGTGATCTCCTCGATACTCAGAGGCCTGTCAGGCAGAGACCAAGTGGTGTTCATTTTGGTGATGCTGTGTTGTCTGGTGCAGGACTACAGCAGAGTAGGCAGAACTTGTCGTGATGGCCCGTCGTGGCCTATGGTGGCCTGTGAAAGTGACGTCGTGTGCCCTCAGAAATGTAGGGGCGAGACCATGATGTGGGGGAGGCAGTCTTGCAGCACCTCTTGGAATCCTGTGCAATACAGTCAGGTCTGGTTGTGTAGAAGAGTAACCTCCTAGTGGTGCTTGCGCAGTGTGGCGATGATGTTGACGACAACAAAAGCAAGAATAGCTGGAGGGGTCTTTGCTCTCTTGACTGCCGTTTGTTTACGATTCGTATCCTAATGTCATGGCAGGTAGGCACCAATGGGCCTAGTCTTTGGGCTGCTGCAGGTCAGGCGCACATGGTACAGAGCCGTCAAAGGGTTAGCTTTCCCGGCTTTCAAACCCCACCATGTAGCAACCCTGTCGAGCTGCCTTTTGGCGGGGGAGCTCCTCTGTCTAGAGGCCTGATGATGACATAAGCAGTCACAGTATGTACTGTTGCGAGCAATGCACAGCACTGTGACAAGTGTAGGTAGCCTCACCATGCCACAAGCTGTACCACAGCATAATAAATGCCTCGCAGGAGAGAGAAAGGACCTCTGGAGGCTGGAATGTGACTGGCTAAGAAGCACCTCTCATGCTGAAATCGCACCTAACCTGCACACCTCTTCTGGACTTTCTACTCATGGATAGTCTTCTTACTCTGAAGCTTGCTACTGTCTGTTCTGGGAGAAAAAACAAACATGACTAAACAAGGTACAAATTTCAGTTTGGGGTCTATAGAGGCTCTGAAACCTCTATCTGAAGAGCCACTGCTGAAGACACACTGAAGATCACCATAGTAACTTGACTTGCACTTAAAACCCCATCGTGACTGGCAGACTCCCAGTTTTACCATTGCCACCCATGATTATAGAAACAATACTGGGGGGCAAAGACGGGAGAAAATAGGACAAGATAAAAAGTCTGAAAGACAAAGAGAGAGAAAAAATAACGAGAGTAAAAAGATTGGAGGCAGAGGGCGAGAAAGACCAGGAAAGGAAGAGAAAAAAGAAAGCTTCGGACCCTCCGCTGGCTAGAACTTGCCATCGCTAATCTCCGCCTCGGGATAAGCCGGAACCAGAGCCCATCTCACCCATCGCGTCTCATCCCGTGCACTAACACACCACCCGCCGTCATACTGGACCAATTTCTCAGCTGATTATCCTGACATGTTGTCGCAGGGTCGCACGCCCGCCTAGCCTTTCCTTTCCCACTACCCAACCAAGCCCGTCCACCAATTGCCGGTCCCCACACGACAGACAGGCCAACGGGAAAGTTTAAGGTTCCAGGCGCTATCGCACAACCATCTCACAAAAACCTTCCAAACCTTCCTGGCAGGTGGCCGTAGTCTTCCGATGGGGGCCCAAATTCCACGCCATCCCGTGTTCCCGCCTCGGACGACATCCGCTGTAGTTGACAGAAGGGGGGAGGCCGGCTTATTGTTTTCGTGGTATTATCGTTGATGGAAACTTTTTGGTTCCCGTTGATCCACCTCCCCTGGCCGCGGGCGAGGCTGTAAGGCTGAGTGAAGATTGGGTCTAGGATAAAAAGGTCGTTGCGTCCTCGAGGTGTTCTCTCACTTGCCGTCTTGTCGATAGCCAATATCAACTTTAGCATCCTCAACTCTATCTGAATCCTACTACTGTTACTCGACTCTCGTCACCTACTACTATTACACCTATTACCATACTACCCACTCACCTGTTAAACTGTAACGAGTGTTGTTCCAATTCATATACACCATCATGGCTACCGATCTGGATATTCAGTGTCGATGTAAGGACGGCACCCAAACCTCTATCACCTTCACTTCTATACATGTTGCCTACTCCCAGTGCCAGTACTAACGCTTCACTCCCGCCACAGCAACCATCGAAACCTCCTACCCTCTCTTCGTAATCCACACAAATCACGTCACCACCCTACCAGACACAACCATCTTCGCCCTCTGCGAACAAATCTACACCACAGCCCTGCATAACCTCTTCCCCTACTCCGCCACACCTGTCCCTTCCCTGCGTGCCATCCTGGCTGCCACCTTCGACTCAGACCACCGCGCCTTTGTCCTCGACGACAGCTCCTCCCCAGACACCCAGCGCATCCTCGCCGCCCTGGACGTCGACTCGCGCGGCTGCCTCTTCGCGCAGGCCATCGCCGGCATCATCAGCGTCCTGCGCCCCATCGCCACCTGCCTGCCCCCGCTGTCAGAGGAGGCCATCGCTGCGAGGCTGCAGCGGTTCGCAGAGAGCGACGAGAGGCGGGCCATGCTTGCGGCTGTGGAGACGAGCCCCGTGTGGTCGGACTGTTTCGAGAAGGCCCAGATCGGACGGCTGATCATGCGCGCGGTTGGCATGGAGGTCGATGGTGGTGATGTGCTTGTGGAGGGTGGGGAGATGAACAAGGACGCTGCGACGGCGACGGTGTCCGTGGTGGAGGTTGATGATATCTATAACGAGCCTGCGTTTAACGACGGGCCACACCCGACTCGGAACCTGGGGGTTCCTGATGTATTCACGATCATGGCGCTCAACTAGAAAAGAGCGGAAATCGACGAGTTGTTGGACGACAGGCTGGTCGGCTGACCAGCCCGTGAGGAAGGATATACTTGGAAGGCGTGCACATTTCTTTTTTTGGAATTGCAAGGGAATACGGGGCGCATGGCACCAAGACCAGGCTGCATTTCGTACATAGCGATGGGGTATTTTTTTCTTCTGCTGGTCATGGACTCAAGGCGTCAGGGCTTGACTTTTACCTTGGGTGGTGGTGGGATCCCGTCAATGACATGGAATCTTTTCTTCTCCCCTCTTCTCCCTCCCTGCATATGTCTGCTCTCGTTCACTGTGCTCGGATGCCATGCATGCCCGTCTCTTTGGTCTTTGGTGATGTGAGAGCGTCGTGGGCCGTGAAGCTCGTCGCCCTGAAAGAACGCCCACCGGCAGTTAGGGGCTGTAGGTTCTCTTTTGCCGTCAGGTAACTGGTGTCCATCTCGCCTTCCCCCTCCACTCAAGCCTTCGTCGCACCGGCAGGCGGCGCTGCAGCAGCAGACTGGGCACTCGATTGGATTTTGATGATCTCGGCCTTGATGTTCTCGATCTTCTCCTGGATCTCTTTGATCTGGGCCTCCTGGCGATCACTGCTCCCCGACCTCCCGTCAGCACACTATCATTGCAAGGTCCACATACATACACTTGTTTGATGAGGCAGAGTCAAAAGAAAAACAAGCATCAAGACTTACATCTCCTTCCCGATGAACTCCAGCCGCCCGTTCACCGTTCCCTCGGCCTCGACCTTGTCTTGCTTGAGCAGCACCGGCCCGACGAGCTTGTAGATCTCCTCGCCGTCCTTGAGCTTCTTGAACTCGCCTGACACGCCAAGGTTCTCTGTCTTCTGAGCCTCGAGCTTCTGGCGGGAGGCGATAGTCGTCTGCAGCTCTTTTGGGAGGGGCACAGGAAGGGTCAGCAGGGAGGGTGGACGTAAGGATGGAGGGAATGGAGGACGGACCAGATTGGAGCTTTTGAAACTCTTCAGAGAGAGACTGCAGTTTCGCTTGTATTTCTGCCATAATTTCTGGTTTCTGTAGTGTATTACACCCACCCACTAAGTTTGACAGGTAACTGGTTCGTGTGAACTTGGTTCAATGGTCCTCAGCCCTGGCGTTCAAGGCTTCGAGCTCTCTGCTGATCAGAGGTGAGAGCAGTGCAGGAATACTGCGGGGTAGCTGAACGTCTTTACGAATGGAGGCGAGATGAAGGAAAGCAGAATATAAGTATGGTAATGGGAGAGAAGGTTGTAAATGAAAAAGAGTCGGATGCTCTGTGTTGAGTTGAGATGCGAATGAGCAGTAAAAGTGAGGGTTCACAGCAGTCCACCCAAAAGTATGGCCAGGCCGGTAAATAGTGTGTATTTCCTTAGGCGCACAGGACGTGGTCACGTACAAGATCTTACACATAAGATTGAGTTGAGAACTTGTAACAGGAAGTTTACATCACAAAGTAGAACTAATGCTTCGTAATTGATTTTTATTGACATTATACACAGAAAAAGTCTACGAGGCGATATCAAGTTCAAGACATCTTCACAGGGCAAGGCCAGTGGTACCCAGTGCATGTGAGGTTGGTCAGATTACTGCGCTGGGGACCAGGCCTAGGCCCAGGCAGGCACCACACGCCCGCCCCAGGCCAAAGAAGCATGGCAACGTCACTCTTGAACCCCGCCAAGCGAGATGGGAAAAGGTAACGGCGCTTGCCAAGGCTGATAACACACCTAGCCTGCAAGTCAACAACCCTCGACCAAGGCACCTAAAGTGACGATACGGCCATACACTTCCTCTTCCCTCCTCTACCTCGCCTCAACCAAGAGCTCTACAGAAGGCAGCTAGCGTCAATTTCCACGACCATCGAGTCCATCACAGCAGCAGCCTCACTGGCATCACCAGCTCTGTGTTGCTATCAGCAAAACCGACGCAACGCACGAACGATCACTGAGCCCGCTTCACCCCTCACTTGGACCGTCTATCACCTCTCGATACAAACCAAACCACCTCGTCCCCGGTTTCCTCGACCTCCTCATAACCATGTCCAATACCGACTTCCTCTCTCGCGCCATCGAGCAGGTGCGCAAGGCGATCGAGGCCGATAACGCCGCCCAGTACGACAAGGCCTACCAGATGTATTACCAGTCACTCGAGCTCTTCATGTTGGCCTTGAAATGGGAGAAGAATCCAAAGTCCAAGGAGATGATCCGCCAGAAGACGGGCGAGTACATGGATCGCGCTGAGAAGCTGAAAGTTCACCTGTCCGACTCAGACGCCAAGCGCAAAAAGCCAGGCATGCTGGGCGCTAACGGCTCCAGCACTGGCGGTACGGGCAAGGGCAAAGGCGGCGAAGGCGACGGCGATGGGGGCGGCGCTATCGATGAGGACTCCAAAAAGCTGAGGAGCGCCCTGGCCGGCGCCATCTTGCAGGATCGGCCCAACGTCAAGTGGGAGGACGTCGCAGGTCTCGAAGGGGCAAAAGAGGCGCTGAAGGAGGCCGTCCTGCTGCCCATCAAGTTCCCTCAAATGTTCCAGGGCAACAGGAAGCCGTGGAAGGGTATCCTGCTGTATGGACCACCGGGTACGGGAAAGAGTTATCTGGCCAAGGCGCTGGCCACCGAGGCCAAGAGCACGTTCTTCAGCGTGAGCAGCTCCGACCTGGTGAGCAAGTGGATGGGCGAGTCGGAAAGGTACGTCTTCTAACCACCTCCTTACACCCTATTCCTCCCTGCCTTTCTTTCAAAGGCGCATAAGGCAGCTGACGATGCTGACGTCACGACAACAACAATTAGGCTCGTTAAGCAGCTCTTCAACATGGCCCGCGAGAACAAGCCCTCCATCATCTTCATCGACGAGGTCGACGCCCTGTGCGGGCCCCGAGGCGAGGGTGAGTCTGAGGCCTCGCGCCGGATAAAAACCGAGATGCTGGTGCAGATGGACGGCGTGGGCAAGGACTCGACTGGCGTTCTGGTGCTCGGCGCCACCAATATCCCCTGGCAGCTCGACGCGGCCATCCGCCGCCGCTTCCAGCGCCGCGTGCACATCTCCCTCCCCGACACCGCTGCCAGGACGACCATGTTCAAGATCGCCGTGGGCGACACCAAGACAAGCCTCAAGAACGAGGACTACCGCGAGCTGGCTAAGCTGAGCGAGGGCTACAGCGGCAGTGATATCGCCGTTGCTGTGCAGGATGCGCTTATGCAGCCCGTGCGGAAAATCCAACAAGCGACGCATTTCAAGCCAGTATGTTTTACTATTCCAACCTGTTCCATCACCCCTTTCCCCTTCCCAAGACACTCGCCCTTTGTAGATCCAAGCTGACCCCGTACCTCTCTTCAACAAGGTCATGGAGGACGGCAAGAAGAGAGTTACCCCCTGCTCCCCAGGCGAGCCCGACGCGATAGAGATGACATGGGAGGATGTCAGCACTGAGGAGCTCCTCGAACCCATCGTTGACTTCAAGGACTTTGTCAAGTCCGTCAAGTCGTCAAGACCAACCGTCTCGCAGGAGGATCTGTCAAGGAACGCGGAGTGGACAAACGAGTTCGGCAGCGAGGGCGCATAGAAGAAGGGAAAGAAAAGGGGTGGGACTCAAAAAGAACCAAGACGGGAGAGAGGAGGTGCCGAACCACTGGGAGGAGGACTCGAGACGGCGACCAACTGGGCATCAATCACAAAGCGTCGGGCGTGCGGCCGGTGGTGATATACGATACCTTTCAACCTGACTGAAGCAAGCAAGCAGACTCAGGGCGTCAAGGCGTTTTCTCTTAGTATTTTCTTCTTATGTCACAATTTCTTTTACGCATGGGAACAGGATGAATGGGGTGCAAATGGAAGGGGGTAAAGATAGCTTTGCACATAGTTGGGAAAAAAGCGTCTTGTAGATACGCTGTGGAATGACAACAGTTTTGAATCGTCGTCCATGTCGTCCCCTTCTTTGATACTGTTGAAGCTTACGCAGAGACATGCACCAGCCCAGCAGAGTAAAGAATGGTCTTCAAGGTAGTGCCGCTTTTTTTTTTATCGCTTTCGCCTTCTATCATACGACCAGAGATCGACCTGGCCTCCAGTAGCCATGACGATCTCAACGATCCGAACCTGGGTATGAAGACTAATGATGGTACACACAAAACTTCGATCCCCTACCCCCCAAACCTCACGACACTTCCTCAGAGGACGGCCTAATTCAATGGAACTGAGAAAAAGAAGAAGAAAAGACAGCCAAAAACGCCGATGCCAAAGTTTTTTTCACCCCGCAACCCTTTGAACTCCAGCCAACAGAGACGGACGACGAAAGCAAGGAGGTGTGAGATGGATGACGAACAACGAAGCAAGAGAGATGCAAGGACGGCGCAGAGGAAGAGAGGCAGAAGAAGGGTTGAGGCAGCGCACATATCAGGCCTTGGTTTGCTTCTTCTTCTTCGAGGAGGCAGCCTTGCGCTCTTTGGCCTGGGTGGACTTCTCCTTCTTGTGCATAGCCAAGTGTCGGTGTGCCTCAATCTTCTGCTTTCTTTGAATCGGAGCGTCCTAAGCCTCGACCTTCTTATCCTTCTTCTTCTTCTTCTCCTTCTTGTCATCGTCACCCTTGTGCTTCTTCTTCTTCTCGACCTTGTCTTCTGCTGGCGCGGGCTCGTCGATGTCCATGGCGTCGGATTTCCTCTTCTTGTCCTTCTTGTCCTTCTTGCTCTTCTTGGTGCTGCTGCTGCCGTCCTCCTGCTTGCTAGGATGCACATCGATCATCTCCGTGTCGATGGCGAGGTCGTCCCCACCATCGCCCAGGATCGCCTTCATGGCGTTGCTCATGGCCTCCTCGTTCTTGATGGGCTTCTTTCCGGTGGCGTAGAACTCGAGGCGGTCCTCGAGCTGCTGCCGCAGGACCTCGCCGAAGCGCGCGGAGGGGTGCTCAGAGAAGTTGTCGATGCGCGAGGCGATGCTGCACTTGTTGGCAAGGTATCTCGAGATGCGGCCCTTGATCTTGGGTCCGGCGCGTCCGATGAACGACGACTGGTAAATCAGACCATACTTGGGGGTGGCACCCTTCGTCTTGAGGGCGCGGAAGAGGGCCTTCTCGGCACCGAGAATCTGGAGGGTAGAGGCGGGGTATTTGGCGAGGTTGGTGAGGGAGCCGGCGTGGGAGATGAGCCTGGCTGCCACGGGCGTGCCAAGAATGCACTGCAGGTTGGGCGCGACGTCGCCCATCTTGTCGTCCAGAGATTTGGACAGCGCCTTGCGGTAGTCTGCCATCTTGCTCACGGACTCGGCAAAAGACTTGACCATGACCAGATCCGTGTCGGTGATATCCATGCCCATCGACATTCTCGCCGCGTGGATGATATCCTCAGCCTTCTCGCCGTCGTCGTCCACTACAGCCGCAATGTCGTGCAATCTGTCGTCGTTCAGAGTCTTCTTGTTGCCAATGGCCAGCACCAGTTTCGCGTAGGTAGCATTATCCGACACGATCCTGACGAGTTCAGGGAAGTGCCAGCCGTACCACTCACGCACGCGCATGCAGCCCTGGTTGATACCCTTGTCAAGAGCATCGAGCGTCGCAATGGCCTGGATGATGTGGTTGTCGTTCTTGTGGACGGAGAACTTGACCTTGGCGCGGGAGTAGGCGTGGCCCATACCCAGCTGCGCACGGCCCAGATCACCATCCTGCAGACCCTTGAGAAGCTTCTCGGCATGCACACGAATTCCTCGCAGCAGGTCGGCGACCACCTCGCTCGTGTCGCTGGTTTCACACTCAACGCCCTTGAAGGTGGAGCTGATCTCGCCCGCCAATTTCTTATCTTGTACACCGAGGACGATCTTGGACTTGTGGCCGGATGTCTGCGGGAGGGCGAGCTCGAGGACGGACCTAAGGGTGTCGGGCATGATACCCTCAGAGATCAAGTTGATGTTTTCTAAGGTCTGCGCTGCATTTCTGGAAGGGGAAGATTTTATCAGCTGGATGGGAACATTTTCATACAAGTTTTTCGAAGCCAGAACTCAAACGTACTCGTATGGCTTGAAGCTCTCGAGCTTGACATATTTGCTGAAGGTTGCAAGGTCGCTCAACGAGTTTTGAACCTCCTTGAGCTGCAAGCCCACACTGTCAGCCTGGTTGACCACCTTGAAGACGGCATAGCCAGCTGCAGACTCATAGAGTAAATAGTTGATGTTGGCCATCTTGTCGAATATCTTCTGGCAAGATGGTGATCCCAGCTGATAACTTGCTGCTGGAAATTCTGTTGGTAGGACTATCGGCGCGGGATGCCAACTCGAGATTTTTTTTTTTTCTTCTTTCCCTCTTCTCCCACTCGTAGCCATGGGAAGGAAATTTTGGAGTTGCAGGGGTGGAGCAAGATCAGCACGGACCCCATGCTGAGGTGGGTATCCCTGTCTGTTATCTTGTATCTCCACCAGCTGCCGGCCAGCTGCCAGCGTACTCGCCACCTGGTCTCCGGACAAGTATGTACTTGGCAGCTACCGACGTCAGTGGAGTTTGCCCCCAAGCACTGTGGACACAGCCCATCAACTGGAGCTGACTGTTGAAGAAGCTCCTCGCTAGCCCAGCCACGTTCGTTCATCCATTCGTATTCACAGCATCAGAAGCGAGAGTTTGGCTACAAAGTGGTCAGGCACCGAACTTTAGGGGGCACTCGCTTTTTTTTATATACCAAGGGCACCATGTCAAGCTGGATTGTGGACGGTGCAAAGTATGGGCATGTCTTGAGCACGCAGCGTGTGCACTCAGTTGACATCATAGCATGGAACCAGGACCTACAAGCCACATTGTCTGTGTTCAGTGGCATCACAGCAGTCCTGCCTTCTGGTCACAATTGAGAACCTTGCCCTTCGTATGACTGGATAAGAACCTCGTCTTGCTGTTACTCCTTTGCCTGCAACTTCACCAGAAGAGGCCAGCAAACGCTCAACGTCTCCGCAGACGAACTGAAGCTGGGCGAGGACAGCAACGTTCCAGGTACATTAAGGTACATCAGGGTAGGAAGAAACAACCTCGTTTTCTCTCGGAGGCTGTAGTACAATCTCATTGCACAACACTCTACAAGAGGATCAATTTACTATGTACTGGATTTTGCCTTCCTCTTGAGCAGATCCTTGGCATCTACCACCGCCCCCCGTCCCCCTCTGACGCTCGTTGTTCATGGATCCAATGCAAAGCCCCTCTTATTGCTGAGCCACAATATCACCTCCACGTATGACACCCTCCCTACCAAGCGCGTCCGCCTCACTCGGAGTCTCAAGCTCACCTTGCATGCCGAAACATGCCACCTAGAGGCAGCCTATTCCCCTGGACGATTTTCTTTATAAGCTTCACAGTATTCCTCTTCCTCACAAATGCGCAACCACAAGAACAACAACATCAACATCAAATACCCATTTTACAATTTGAACATACCCTTGACGAATATCATTACGAAGGCATCGGTGACCCCCTCCACCAACAACCGCTGCAAGAACAATACACGATGACCGCCACCAGAAGCCCACGCAGCGTCGTCTACTTTGTCAACTGGGCCATCTACGGCCGCAAGCATTTTCCCTGGGAGCTGCCCGTCGAGAATCTCACACACGTCCTCTATGCCTTCGCCAACGTACGCCCCGAGTCAGGCGAGGTTTACCTGACCGACTCGTGGGCAGACCAGGAGATCCACTGGGACGGCGACAAGTGGGAGGACGGACACAAGTTGTACGGCTGCCTGAAGCAGCTCAACCTGCTTAAGCGCCGGAACCGCAACCTCAAGGTGCTGCTGTCCATCGGCGGGTGGACCTACAGCTCCAACTTCAAGGGCGGCGCAGGCTCTCCACAAAACCGCGCCAACTTTGCCCGGTCGGCAGTCAAGCTGCTCAAGAATTATGGCTTCGACGGGCTGGACATCGACTGGGAGTACCCATCCAACGCCCAGGAGGCCGCAGACTGGGTCGCACTCCTCAAGGCCTGCCGCGAAGAGATGGACGCCTACGCCCACACCCTGCCCTCTTCCACCCACGGGCCTGGCGGGCGGCCTCACCACTTCGAGCTGACGGTCGCGTGCCCGGCGGGCCCACAGACCTACGAGAAGCTCGACCTGCGCGGTATGGACCGGTACCTGGACTTCTGGAACCTGATGGCCTACGACTATGCAGGATCGTGGGATGCCAACGCCGGTCACCAGGCGAATCTGTATCCTTCCAAGAACAACTCACTCTCGACGCCCTTCAGCACCGCTCGCGCACTAGAGTACTACACGCGGTTCGTGGACATGGACAAGATCGTCCTGGGAATGCCGCTATACGGCCGCGCGTTTGAGAACACCGCAGGCATCGGCAAACCGTACAGCGGCATCGGCGAAGGGAGCTGGGAGAGGGGCGTTTACGACTACAAGGCGCTGCCGCAGCCGGGCGCGAGAGAGATGCGGGATGGCGAGTCCGGGGCGAGCTACAGCTACGACGACAACAAGAAGATGCTGGTCAGCTATGACACGCTGCCGATGGCGAGGGAAAAGGCCGAATACGTGCGAAATCATCGCCTCGGCGGGGCCATGTGGTGGGAGAGCTCGGGGGACAAGAAGGGCAACGAGAGCTTGATTGGGAATGTTGTGGATGTGTTTGGCGGGGCGAGGGGACTAAGGCGGGAGGAGAACTGCATAGAGTATCCTGAGAGTGAATGGGAGAATCTGAGGAATGGGTTTCGGGAGTAGCTAGCTTAAGGCAGACAGGCGACTCTTCTCCAGATTGTTCACCACTTTTAATACTGTCATCGACATCGCTTCTTGAGCCGACATCAATGCACGTGGTCATGGCGACAATAGTGTGGTATTACAATTGGCTGAGGCGGTGCGGACGTTCTTAATGGATTATAGTTTAAGGCAAAGCCTGAACAGTAAATAAAAACAATCACAGCAGCCACCACTCATAGGAGAGACGGAGAGCTGAGGAGGGGCACATCGAGCAACAAATATCACACATAAGAACACAATTGATGTTGAGATCGTGACCATGAAATTTTGGTATCCCATTTGCCGCCAACCAGATGAAGAGACTTAGACGAGCCTATCAAATATTCCTTGACACATGATGACCTTCTCATGTCCTTTTGCTCCAGTGATGTGAGCTGCCGTGAAAAACTTTTCCCATTTCCCATACTCCGTCCATCGTCAACCCAAATCGTGATTACTTGTCGGTTTGTTTAGGAAGACTTCTCGAAGACGTAGGTCAGGTGGCAGCGACCGCAGTACTGACGGTCCTTGTGTGCAGCCATGAAGACACCAGCACCGCACTGTGGGTTGAAGAGAAATGATTAGTAACCGAGAATGGATATTGACAGCAATATTTGCGTAGGTGGATAAAGAACAAATGCTTACAGATTCGTTGGGGCACTCGCGGCGGAGGCGCTCGATCTTGCCATCAGAGTCGACCTTGTAGTACTTGAGGACCGCCAGCTTGGTCTTCTTGCGCTTGTGCTTGATCTTCTTGGGGGTGGTGTAGACCTTCTTCTTTCTCTTCTTAGCACCACCACGCAGGCGCAGGACCAGGTGCAGGGTGGACTCCTTCTGGATGTTGTAGTCGGACAGGGTGCGGCCGTCCTCGAGCTGCTTGCCAGCAAAGATCAGGCGCTGCTGGTCTGGGGGAATGCCCTCCTTGTCCTGGATCTTGGCCTTGACATTGTCGATGGTGTCGGACGACTCCACCTCAAGGGTGATAGTCTTACCCGTGAGGGTCTTGACGAAAATCTGCATGATGGGCTGTACCTGCTGGAAGGGAAGGAGGGAAGGTTAGAATGAAACGGCTTGCGGCGAGATGGAAAATATTGCAGCTCAGTAGTGGGTGGATTTGTGATGTGGGGCGGGGGAGGGAACAAGGGCGTATCAGCGACTAAGAGCCAACAGAGACAGGGCAAAACAGATAATTAGGAGGCCCGTCAATCAAGAGACTAGGACGACCTTCTACCTGTTGCCTTGCCGTCTGCTGGCTGCTCGTCTGTGTCTGACTGTCCCGTGGTGATCAAGAAACAAAAATTTGGTGGTAGCGCCCAACTCAATCGCAAGCGACTGAGGGACGCCGGGTATCATGAATGCAAAGGAAAATCACGGGAAAGGGTATCAAATGTGCAGTGAAAAGGGGAGGAAGGGGAAAGCCGCGATGCCGTTGAACAACATCATCGTGGTCGAGACGTACCTAGGGTATTATCCCGTCATAAGCAAGCCTCGTGAAGATGTTCGTTGATCGAAAAGAAGAGACGTGGGAAAGAAATTCGCAGGTGCTGTCGATTTTTGGTTTGAAGTTTTGGGGTCCTGGGGCTAGCGGGCTGCAGTGAGCGCTGGTCTGTGCACCTATTTCACGTGACCTCACAGGAATTTTGGAAAGGGCGTGGTCGCTCTTAGTGGCTGACAAAGCACTGGAGTGGAGCTCACCACTGCATCGACCATTTTTCTCGAGCCTGGCGAACTTTCAAACCTCCTCTACAACGACACTCTGTACGATTCCTGATCAATCCACCCGTCGTCAAAATGCCTAAGAAGGTACGAACATGATGCCCTCCTGATGATACTTTCAATCAACGGTGACACAGCTTCGGAGTCTTCTCCTTGCTGGTTTGAAGGCGGCTCACGCTGCTCTCTTGTCGCCGTTGTTGCTGTCACCGGCACCGTCGACTGAGCCCATCCCACACTCAAGCAAAATTTACTGACCCAATTGTCCCTTACAGAGAAAGAATAACGGCCGCAACAAGAAGGGCCGCGGCCACACCAAGCCCATCCGCTGCAGCAACTGCTCGCGATGCACGCCCAAGGATAAGGCAATCAAGAGATTCACCATCCGCAACATGGTCGAGTCTGCTGCTATTCGTATGACAACTTCCTCGCCTCTAACATTTCTTCACGCCCTTCTATGCCGTCCAGCCAATTCTAACAACCCCTTCTTTCTTACTAGGTGACATCTCTGACGCCTCGGTCTTTGCCGAGTACACCGTCCCCAAGATGTACCTCAAGCTGCAGTACTGTGTCTCTTGCGCCATTCACGGCAAGATTGTCCGGTACGTTTGTCCCCGATGGAGGACAACCGTGTCTGATCAGGCGTTGCTGTCTACCTGCCTTGATGGCGGTCAGCTCGCCTGGTCGACACGGGTGGCTGAGAAGAACCTTGGCGGCACATCCTCCATCCCCCATCCTCTCCGACACCGAACAACCTCCGCTGACAAGATTCCACATGTAGTGTCCGCTCCCGCGTGGGTCGTCGCAATCGTGCTCCTCCTCCCCGTGTCCGTTACAACAAGGACGGCAAGAAGGTCACTCCTACTCAGGGTGCCAAGACCTCGTAAAAGAGATCGGTGCCTCGTCAGCCTTGAGAGAAAAGATGACCATGGAAGCTGTTACGACTTGTCTGGGAATTTCGGGATACCAAAAGGATCGGCATGGGCTCACCGGCGTTCGGGTTTTCTGAAGTCCATAGTCGCTGAATCGACGACAATGATCACAAGTCAACCTTTTTCCATATTGTTGAGGGATATATCTCCTTGGGTGTAAACTTCTTCTGTGATGCCGTGAATCGTGTGGTCAGCTATCCTCTAAAGCATGACTGACATGTGCGGAGCTGTCGGCTTGTCGTTTCTCATTCCTGACGATACACTCTCCAATGATCTGAATATGCGATTGTGCTGCAAGATAGCACCATAAAACTTGCGTAGGACCACCTGCTCCCCAACTTGGACCACTCATTCTACCCGCACTATCTCAAACAGCAGCCTCCTCGTCCTCGGATCATCCCACGTCCTTTTCCCATCATTGACGCTCAGCCCTTCATCCAGCTCGGCCTTGGCCTCCCATGTCGTCCCCGTCCTGCTCTCCACGTCTTTCACAAGCCTCTGGAAGCTCTGCACATTATGCTTCCACGTCGTCCTGTCTCCACCCCCAGGAGCCAGCGTTCGAGTTTCCACGCCATCTACATTCCCCGTCGCCTGCCCAATAATCAACACACCCTTCTGATCCTTTAAAAGACCGATGGCATTCTTGAAGGCGGTCACCTGCTCTTCCCAGTTGAACAGGTGCAGGATCATACCCAGCTGAACGACCTCGAGTCTTGACTGAAACTGCGCCAGCGGACTTGCCTCTCCACCAAGGGGCGCGAGGATGTCGGCCTGGACCATCCTGACGCCGCCACCGCCGTTACCACCATCCACCTGGGAGGAGGGAGAGTCGTGGAAGAGCTCATACCCTAATTTGATGAAGGTATCCGACAGCTCAGCGCCGGCGACGGTTGCGTGCGGGGCTCCGTCGTAAATCAGTTTGCGGATGTCCTGGCCCAAGCAGGCGCCCACGTCGAGGAACAGCGGGGCGCTAGAGTTTGTGTTGGTGGAGGTGAGAAGAGATAGTAGGCGGGCGTAAAGGTCGCCTGGTCGTTGCGAGAGGTTAAGTTCCAGGAAGCGGAACTGGCCTAGACACGGATAAGGATGAACGGCCCAGGCACGATTACGCTGAGATTGAAGGATTAGGAAAATTCACATGGCCCGGGGAAGCAAGACGAGATGCTGCTGTTCTGCGTCTTAGGAGCAGCAGGATGAGGGTTTACTTACCACACTGACGACATGTTCTTCAACCTCCTCTGGCGGGATATGGCTGTAGTCCACCAGCAACGTACGAAAGGACTGAGGCACAGCGGTTGTCTCTTCAAACCACAGTTGAGTGCGTGCCGCTGATGCAGCCGGCGGTGCAATGGACGAAGGCTGTTGCTGATGTGATGCATCACCAGCGTTCTCATCGGGCCTTTGAATCATGGTCGATGCTCTTATTGAGCAGGGCTAATTCAGGCAGCACAGAATACTGGAGTTTTGTAATGTGAAAGGGCGACAGTGCTTAATATTACAAGATGCACATAAACACCCCGTCACATTCTTCGTTGACGACATCGCACGGGTTCATGCATGAACTCCGAAGAAGGGGAGGGGAAGAAGACTCTCCCGTCACGCCTTGAAAGTATGATGCGTATTCAGTGCTGTGGCCACTGCATAATTAAACGACGAATACAACTGATGTACAAATAAAATAACATAGTCTGTAAGTTAATGTCTTGGAGGTAATTGTTTTCTCCATGTAATCCAAATTTCTTTTCGCTCTCAACACCGTCCCAGTTTTCGATAACGAAGGTATGTACAATATCGAATCCACTGAATACCCAAATTGAACAAAGGAAAAGGAAAGGGATGAAAAGAAAGATGAATGAAAGACACATCCTGTAAGTGCTTGAACTCTCTCTCTCTCTCTCGCGCGCTCACTCAACTCAAGCCTTGCCCTTCGACTGCGGCCTCAACGCACCAGCTTCATACTCAGCCCATCGTCCCCTAATGAACTGCCGCACGCTTCTCCCCCAAAAGGCCAGCGGAATCGCCAGCAGCCCGACCAAAAGAATGCCCACGCCGATAAACACATTCACGGCCAACAGTCCCCACGACGAATCCCACATCGGCAGCACGGCCGTGATGCCCCAGCTCGCCGTGTAGCTTAAGCCCCCAACGACGGCGATCGCGGGGGCCGCCAGCTGTGGAAGCGACTCGGTCACCCAGATGGTGTTGGCGATGCTCCCGCTGACGAAGCTAAACGAGTTGAGCCCGTAGGCGACATGGTACACGACTGCGGGCCAGTGCCTCTCGGCCGCGAACCCAAAAACGAAGACGCTGGCGGCGCCCGTCGCGACGGGAAGAATAAAGGCGGGCAGGTAGAACTCGGCGTGCCGCACGCCACGGTTGCGCAGGGTCAGGCGCTTCATGATGTTGTTGAGCATGTAGTAGCTCGCAGGCAGGGCGAGCAGGGACGTGAGCCCCGTGGTGAAGTTGACGCGGCCCACTTCCTCGGTTGACAGGTTGTAGGGTGCTGCGGCCATGACGACGGGGAACCCTGTGCCGATGGACATCATGCCGCCAAAGTTGATGGCGTTGAGCAGCGCCACCCAGAAGACGAGCGGGTTCGCGAGGCACAGAAATATCTGCACCACGCAGACGGCAGCTGCTTTGGGGTCGGCGATGCTGCGGCGCCAGAGGCTGAGTGGTGACACGCGCCATCCGTGCCGGACGGTGTTCTCGTCGGCCGGGAGTGTGTCCTCGATAAGGGCGGCGGTGGTCTTGTCGTCGTCACGGCCGGGCACGTCAAACCAGTCGTCGTAGATCTTGACCTTCTCGGTGCTGGACTGCACGAGCACGCGACCGTCAAAGGCGATGGGAGGCCGCTGGAAGTATGTCTCTGGAACAAAGAAGAAGATGACCACGGTGATGATGGCGGCTGGGATCGAGGCTGCCTTGAACAGCGGACGCCATTCGGAGGTTGTATCTATCAACATGGGAAGAAACCCCAAAGAGGAGACGGCCAGGGAGGCACCGCCGGCCCAGAAGGTCGCGAGGGCAATAGGGCGCTCATCTATAAAGGTCAGGTCGATGATTTGAAGAAGGGTCTGTAATCAATTGTCTTTTAGTGAAAAGATCTCACACCCAGACACACAGATACACAAACACACACCAGGGAATTTGCTTACAGTGCTGATAGTAGCTCCAGCCGCGAAGCCTAGAAGGCAAATGAAAGCGAGCAGCTGGTGGAAGCCCTGTGAGAACCCAGCGCCCAGACTGCCGCTGGTGAGCATGACCGAGGACGCAAAGACCACAGGCCGCCTGCCGAATGCCACGCAGAGTGGGATCCAAAGGAAGAAGCTCACGCCCATCGTCAAAGTCGGGCTCGAGGCCAGGTTGACAATGGAGAACGGGTATATCTCCTATGGATTCATTTCAATGGTTAGTCCTCGTGTGTTTGTTCATCCGATCATATCCTGTCTTTCTCTAGACTTGGGATTATATTGCTTACCTTCTCATCAAAGTCCTTGGCAAAAGCCTTGTAGAGATTGCCCGGGGTCTCGATGAGGAACATGGACAGAGCAGCGTATAAGAGCAGAACGATGATAATAAAGAAACGCCGCTTCTTTGTCCAGCTGAGAGGGTCCTTTGGTGATTCACTTGCGATGGGCAGGCTCAACATACGGCCGTTGGAGGCGATGAGGAAGACACTGCCTGCTAGATCCATGGACATGTGCTTGGATCGTCCGCCCGTGGCAGTCATTTCGCCCTTGCTTTCGACGTCTGTATCAACGGCGCTCCAGCCATCTTCTCCTTCGTAGAGAGCTTGCTCGTGAGCAGCCATGTCTGGGTCGACCTGTGCCATGCTGGGCAGTAGTGTTGGTTAGGGATGTAAGTTGTAGTCCGCCCGTATATCCGTCTGGTGGGATTAGATAAATGATGGTAGATAATGATGAGGCTGATTACGGGGGAACGAGGCGATAATGAGCACGTCAGCTCCTCTCGTATGCGGGAACTTCAGTGAGGGCACGATGCTGCTAATAGTGACGGTGAAGAACAGAAGAGCCCTAATTCACATAATGACTGGATGGGGAGTCGATGGATCTTTATCCTCAGTCTGCATGTGAACATTCCGTAAATTTCGCTCTCTGAGATTATCATCCCATTGATACTGAACGCATCAATGAAGATAAATCCTTCTTTCTCTCTGTCCCTCTTCCCGAAGTTGGGCTCGCAAAAGCAGATAGTTCATTTCCATACCCGTCTGAATATCATGCGGCGCGATTGCGTATGTAATAATCAATTGGCTTTCTTGGCCTTTCAGGCCGTTGTATCAGTGGCAACGGGAAAGCCGTCGACGTCGAATCAGAAAATCGGATTGCAACAGGGTATCAGGAACACCACCTCCAGTTCGACCGGTGAGTAGGGAGCTTGGTGGTACTGTGAGCTGTCTGTGATTGTCTTGGCCTTCCAGAGGTAGGCATTATTATTGGGCTGCAGTCAACAAACAGGGAGAGGGACGAACAAACTTTGGTTCCTGGCAAACCTTATAATCAATCTCGCGTGCGTAACTCCTGCAAGGAGTCTAGAGCCTTCCCGTTCCCCAGCCCTGGCGGATGAAACCGTCGCTAGCTATTCCCACAGTATATCCTGCGGAGACGTGGCTTTCGAGTGATATATGTCATTAAGCTTTGCCTACGGTTTCAGGCACAGAAATCTTGTCCCAAATGCCCAGAGCCTAGACCAGCGAAGATCAAGCACTGCGACACCAAGTTGAGCTGGGACAAGTTCAATCACGACGGAGCGGAGGACGTGACCCGGAGCCGAAAGCTTTGCCAATCTTGTTCGCCCGTGCTCATACTCGCCCATAGTTTGCAAAGTGTTCGAAGGAGATCAAGTCTACACGAAACGACGCTTCTTTTCATTGCCCTTCTTGACAAATCCCAAAGTTCTTGCTTTCATGAGCTCCTCATTTGCGTTTCTCATTCAGATGGATGCACCCCCACACCCTTTGCTCGCACATGCTTGTGCTCGGCGAGCGGACCGAGATGAACAGGCCCACTTCCTCCACGTGGTAATTTTCCCAGGCGACGCATACATACCTAGAAGAAGGGCAAGGCAGAATTACCAAATGTGGTCTCTCTCCAAACGCTCATGAGTGGAACCTGAGTCGCGAGGTCCACCTTCGGAGAATAACAAAACTGACAGACGATGACAGCTGCCACGTCGAGAACAATATGTGACTAACGTAGTGATTTATCTTCGCTTGAGTGCTTGTAGTAGGTATGTATGTCTTTTTTTTAGGAAAGCACAGAGAGCGAGTGTGCATGCTCAGAGTGGTCTGTGTTCAAACGCAGGCCTGATGCCTCCTGAAAGTCTCTCTGGCTCCATCGGAACCCGAAAGATACGTGGTCGAAATCGCCCGCGGAACGCCGCGCTCCTCTGTAAGCTTTGCTCTTTGGCATCGTTACACTCGTAAACAAACCCGCGTGCTCAACCTCCTGCCCGACTCTGGGAACGAAGCATGAACGGTAATATCACGGATAAGATGAAGAACTCTATCTAAGAGCAGGTTGCGTATTGAGATCGACGCCAATTCTCTGTAGAGCAAATCATACGCTGGGCTCTACCAGCCCACTCTTTTCTTTTTCTCGGAAGCTACTATGAGCGAGGCTGGCGACTGCAGGCAAACTTTATTTCATTGTTCAAAACAAGTTCCAAACATAGACGCCCCCAAACCGTCTCCCGTGTGATGACGCCCTTGGAGCTGCAGCTAGGGTTGTAAGCTCTGTGGGAAGAAGGCAGCGAATCGAAGGAGTTGCCTAATCTAGACATGTGAAACCGATCAGCCACTATTTCAGATGCTTTCTTGGACTTCGTAAAAGAAAGTATACAACCAGCTCATAATTCCTGCACACTGCTTCTCTTCATAATACACAGACACGGACCACATCAATGCCTACAAGCATTGACCTCATTTGAGGCCTAGGAGGAACGTGTCCCTGAGGAAATGATGTACCACAGACAAGTAGCTACATGAATGTAAGGAAGTATTGTTTCATTGTCTTGGGTAGGATATGCTACATCGTATTGAGTAGGCCCAGGGTCAAGTCGCAACACCACGACCCGAGAATTGCCACTGCAATTTCGATATTGTTTCCCTCCTAGCGATAACCCTGAAGAGGAGAGATAATCCAATGTGTGTTCATCCCATCAACGGATCCAAAGGGCCCAAGCCAACATGGCCGGGTCAGTAGTAGACCGAAAGTTAACCACCACAAAACGGTAGCATATTTTCAAGAACAACATCCCGCGCGATAGCTCAACCAAATGTTGGGTTTCGTGTCGTAGTGTCCGGATCATCATGCTGTACATCCGCAGCCGAGAGCCGACTGGAAGTTCGAGCCAGCAGGGAGAAGACTCTGGTTCATGGGACGCGATAGGTGGACGGCGCTTCACCGTCCCATATCGAATTGTGCCTGGCGGGTTGAGTACGCGTTGTAACAGTGATCAGCGATGCGTTCGCATCGGCCGTGTCTGTGTGTTTCCGCAGGAACATCTGTGATGCCGGGGTTTCCCTCAATCCTTTGATAATTCCACCACGGATTTTCTCCACCGTTCGACCGACACACTACCAAACAGCGCTGGACCAACCCCCCTTCCTTCTTTCCTCCAGGACTATGTCTGTCCGCGACGAGGCAGGACCCGCTCATTGTTGTGTGGATCTCCGCCGCGGTCTCGCCACAACTTGGAGCTGACGGCCTGGGCCGTCTTGCCCAGAGCCTCAGCGATCTCGCTGTCCGACTGCCCGTTCTGGCGCATCTCGCGAGCCGTCGTCAGCTCCTGGGCCGTCCACCGTGACGGGCGTGGACGACCTTCTCGGCCGTTGGGTCTTCGACGAGACCGCCGACCTCGTTGGTCGGCGCCTTCTCGCTGCACTTCTTGTGCAGGGCCAGAAGCGGCGCCGGGGTCGTTGTTATTGCCCTGCACGTTGTTTTTGTCGGCGTTATTGTCGGCGTTGTTGTTGTCGGCATTGTGTTTGTTGGCATTGTTGTTATTATTGCGTCGTTGTGCTGCGGCGGCGACAGGAGTGGCGGGAGCGGCTGCGTGGGCGACTGGATCAAAGACAGAATTGGGTCCAGGGTTGGCGGCAGGTGGTACGAAGTAAGCTCCTGGATGATAATGATGGTACATCATGCCCGGGGCGTTGCACATGGCGCACGGGTGCGCAGGAACAAAGTGGGCGGCGTTGTGTGCGGCTCCGGGCTGTGCGTTGTAGAAGGCAGCCGCTGGGCTATTGAAGCCAGCAGCCATGTTCCTGTGAGGTACCGCAGCAACAGGCCACGTCGGCATGGCCTGGTACGCGAAGTTATCGAACGAGCTTAGCGGACCAGGAGGGATGTTGTATCTATCATATGCCCCGATTGGCTGCTGGTGCATGACAAACGCCTGGTTGCCATCCTGTCTGCTCGGAGGTCGGGGCTGGGTGGGGGCCTCATGAGCTGCTGGCCGCTGTGAGGCAGCGTGCTGTGGGCTGGCGACCGCCTCAGCCTTGTCGTGCTGGTCGGACTCGTTCGAGCGTTTGTCGGGCTGGGACATTCTTGTAAATATAAGCAAGTAGTTGTCTCTGCTTGCATGTTAATAAAGAGGGAATATGAAAACCTTATTGAACAGAGTATTGTGAGCTGAAAGTATCATGCAGTCAAGACATTGTGTTGATCAAGGTATTTTATGCTTTTGCAAAGAGCCATAATTATTGGCAAGTGTCCTTGAAACACCATATTGAGCTGCGTGTAAAGGCTCAAGTCTTCCGGCATGGATTTTTCACGCAAGGCCCCTCGCAGTAATAACGGAAAAGATCTAGGCATGCTTGAAGCCCATCTTTGTCCACCACCTCTGTTGACAACATCAAGACTGGGAGGATGGATAGGAGATGGAGAGTAGAATGAACAAACTTACCGATACTTCGGGATATTGGCCGTTCCTTTTGCAGAGATGGCCGGTTGGAATACTAGAGGGTTGAGGCTGTAGATCGCCAACCAAAGAAGTTGTCTTAAGAGAAGAAAAAAGACAGGACTATGATTTTGCTGGACTGGAGACTGCATTATGTAGTACTGGGCTTGTGTGAATGGTACAATTATCTATAAAGAAGGCTGCAGAATCATTATCTGGTGAACTTACCAAGGCAAAGGGGTATGAACTATCCATGGTAAAGATCACGAGCTCGTCATAGTGAAGAGACTTGACATGTATCCCAAGGATACCACGTTTTGAGTTAGTATCTCCAAGTTTCTCATTGTTCTTTGCGGAATCCAAGTTGAGGCTTAAACCTGAGCTTTCCAAAGATTGCCGGAAATGGCCACAACAGGAAAGATGGGCTCAGGGGAAACCATAGTGAAGGAAGCCGATGTTGATGGAGTAGGTAACAGTTAATACTTATTTGTAGCTCCTGCCTAGGATTTATAGAACCCAAGGAATTATTAGATTATGGTAACCTGGGAAAGAATGATAACATGTATATTCTCAAGTCCTTTACACTGTAAAGTGCATAGCAATGTTAACTCCCATGACAGAAGACACTCCCATGATGCCTTTATTTCCAAGTGCAATGTTGAAGATATTAATGCGTAGTATCATCATCGTAGCTTCGTGTGAAGAATAAGGCACCTGAGATGTTTTTAGAAAAATCCCAATCTGTCGACAAAAAGGTGCTGGTAGAAGAGACAGACAATAGAAGGAGAGTCGACACGATGCTTTGTCAAAAACAGAGACTTGTTGTCTATCCTATACTTTCTAAAAATTGTATCACTATTCTATTGAAATGAGTATGGCAGGCAGACAGGCAGTTATGTACTTAAGAAGAATGTACAGTTTTGTTTTCGTGGATGTCTTAAGTCATACCAGGCACAAGGCATGTAGGTTCACGATGAGACAACTCGACACACAAAACTTGATCAGGACTATCTTTTTATTGAAAACATTAAACTTAATACTGGCTCATCTTGTGGTTTGTTATTGTACCCTTCCCTTGCCTGCTGTTGTTTCCAATGAACCCGGGGTATCTGTATGCTGACATAAAAAAGAAAAAAAAGGAAAAACGGCAGAGGAGAAGTAAGGTCGGTGTAAGAGCAACGAAACGAAAAGAAGTCTGGTAAAGGTCTAGCTTCAATAGACCGGAACACCTCTGCGATCAGAAAGGATCAAGACCAGTCATGTTCTCAATCTTCGGAGGCATAAAAGTCCCACCTCGAAGCCGTAGACACCTACGCATGGATAGCCTCCTGGACATGGGGATACACCTGCACCATCTGGTGGTACAGATCTGGGTGGTCCCTGATCATGACTTCTGGGTCCCACGCCATAGCGACAAAGATGGTATCGATGCCGCTGCTCAGCGGGGTGGTGAAGATGTTGCAGATCTGAAGGCCGATCAGGAAGGCAAAGGCGCAGATGACGACGGTGAAGTCGCCATTGGAGTTATACGAAGGCTTGGTGAACTCGAGGTAGAGGAAGGAGAGCAGGGCGGTGGCAAAGCCGATGAACAGGGAGCCGAAAGAGAAGACGGGCCCGATGAGGCACTCGTTGATGAGTGTGTCAATGCCGCGGTCCTTGATCATCCTGTTGAAGAGTTGAATGCTGTTAGCCCATCTGTGAAGGCAGGGAAGAGGGGAGAAGGGGAGGGGTTGCGTATGGGACGCCAGAGTGTGTGAACGAACCTCCAAGTATCTTTGGCCGATTGGAAGTATGGTCGACCATAGAGGGCAATGTGCGAGAAGGCATATCTGTTGACGAACTCGATCACCCACTGCAGACAGCCGAGGATGCAGGTCAGGAAGCAGGACAAGATAAAGGCCATGATGTCTCCCTGCTGAGCCGCATCGTTCCTAGCCGACTGGGCTAGCATCTTGAGGAAGTTGACAATGGCGACAATCAGGCTGCCCAGGCTGATGGAACCGAAGCTGTAGGTCAGGGACCGACGCAGGGCACCCCTGGTGACGCCGGTTGGGTATTGGCGCGAGTTGTAGTACCAACTACCGTAAATGCCCGCAATGGTCGTGTGGATAGTGTTCTTGATCCATTCGCTGAACCAGAAGGAAGTAAAGGTGATGAAGACGACGAGGCCGGTTACGGTGGCATAACTACAGGAGCTGGATGTGCAGGAGGGGTTGTTGTCGCTGGGAGACCATTTGACGTAGATGGCGACGAAGGTGATGGCAAACCAGATGGAGTACAGGGCGCCGATCAGGCCGCCGACGAGGCTGACCATGTAGACGTGGCCGTGGTGGTTGGCGACGTGGATGGAGGTGCGCAACATCAGAGCACTGAAGGGGATGCGCCTCCGCCAGCTCCAAAAGGCAAACATCATGAAGACGACAAAGACGAGGAAGATGATGCCGCCGACATATTGTTTCTTGATAACCATGTAGATGGCAGCGACCAGGCCCCAGACAATGTTGAGGATTCCGGTGATCCAGATGATCTGCTTGGGCGCGATGCGGATCAAAAAGACGTAGCCGATGCTGAAGACGACGGCGACGGCGAGGCAGAAGAGAAAGAGGATGATGGTGTTTGTATTGATCGTGAGGACGTCGGAGTCGTAGATGTTCGTACCGTTGGTGCCTCGAGTGGTCGCTGCGAGGGAGAAGACATGGTCAGTAACACGACCTGATCAGGAGAAACGGCAGCAACAGGAGGAGGAGAGACGGCGTCCTTACCGTAGCCGTGGAGGGCGATGCCAGAGACGACAGTAAACCCGGCCATGAAGACCAGGAACAAGACACCTGCCCATACATCGTTGTACTTGGGCCGCTCGATCTTGAATGCCTGGTCAAAGGGCACCTTCTGGTCGTTGCCGTATTGGAAATCCTGCTGCGGTCCCTGCGGATCGACAGCAGTGTAGGTGCCGTTCGTGGGAGGAGGATATTGCTGGTATTCGGGAGCTGGGTTGGTAGGGTATTGCTGCTGCATCTTGTCGTCGACGCGTCAAGGACGACTTGATTGCGATGATGATTATGGGCAGTATGAATGGCTTCTTCGCAATAAGGAGGTTGTTGTTGTTCTTGTTGTTGTTTTTGACACGATTCTTCTCGAGCGGCTGCTTGACTGGTTTGTTGGAAGGGGGAAGTCTGGAAGCTGAGCTGAAGAAGAGAAGAAAAGTGTTATTTGTTTTGGGCCCAATTGATGTGACCTCACCTAGAACAGACCACGATTGACCGACCTAGGCCTTAACTAGACAGACCAGTGACCAGCAAGACTAAGGTGGAGGAGGAAAAGGGAGCACACAAATAGTAGCTGGGAAAGGGGAGAAAAAGAAGCACAGAGCCTCATGATGATCGAGAGAGAGAGAAGAAGGTGCGTGCAATAGCTGGGGTCCAGCTTCTATGAACCTTGCAAAACATGCATGCTCACTGCGTTCAATTGCATGGAGCAATCGAGGCTAGCAGGGGCCTGAATGGGAGAGGGCCCCACCCAACCGTCCCAACCTTAATTCCTTTAGTGGTAGGGCTAAGCCTGAGACGGGGTGCCCTGGGGTGTGCTGTGGTTGGCCTCTGGTGCCACAGCTGAGCCTGTAGCCAGGTTTTAGGGCGTGTGAAGTGGGGGGGTTTAGGGGGGGGGGCTCCAGTACCCAACAACACCAACACACTGCTGTCAGCACTCGAAGGATTGACTTGCCGACACCACGGCCACAGGAACGGTCTGACACACTGCTTCGAACACATGTGATACAGATGCCATTTATTTCTCTCTGCTGTCAGTCTCATTTATTATTTCGTCTTGGCGCATCTGGTCGAGCCCCCAATTCCTCTTCTTTATCTTGCATCAGGACTCACAATACTGAGAACATCAACCTATCGAGACGTTATCCCATCTTTCCCATCCTTCAGAATCCTTCAGACGTTGGGCTGTGGCTGTGCCATCTGTGCCCACAAGTGATACCAGGTGTTAACCCAGTGCAATCAAACAAGCTACCAATAGATACATATGTGACCTCTGGTTCGCTGTATCGTGCGGCCCCTCACAACACTTCTTCAGCATGTCCAGTGCTCAGCCGCGCCCGTTGGAACCAGGAACCCCTCCGCCTCGCAGCTACATCGAATCCTTCGCAGCCTCAGATAAATGTTATATCTCACAGCTATGCACCAACAGGCAAGACTTGTCCGAATCCTTTGGCGATTCCCTTGCCAACACTGTGGTCCAGCTCCGAAGCAAGCGGAGCCCCCACCCGGGCGGACTGTATCTCTCGGAGTGGATCAAAAAGGCATCGTGCGGGACCTGAAGCCCACATGGCCTCGTCAGACTTTGCTCGCACACACAGAGAAACACACACACATTGCTACACAGTTATGAGACGTTCAGATTTGTCAAGATTTTCAACAGCGTGAATGGTTTAGTGGTAAAATCCATCGTTGCCATCTTGCCTTCGCTACGAGGGCAGTTGATTCGATGGGCCCCCGGTTCGATTCCGGGTTCACGCATTTTTGACCCGAAATCCCACAATGATGAGAAGAGGCGTGTGGTTAGACGGACAGCAGTGACTAGTTTTCCTTTTTTTCCCTTGACGAGGCCTCAGATCATGGCTAAGCTTACCTGATAATGCAGTATGTAAGGGGAAGAAAGAGGTTATTGTGTTCGGAAAGAGAGAAGACGGATCTCGATCATGCTCGTGGAGATGCCTGTCTTAAGGGACAAGCACAACGCAGAGATCCAATAGCAGTCCATACGTACTCGGATTTTCAACCTGAGTGAGCGTACCACTCTTAATTCCTACTAGAGTAATTTCTGGTGTATCCTGTTTTCGCAGGTCTGATCCGTCATGTGAGGTCCAGAAAACAGTCCTATCTGTTTAGAGGCCTCTCGAGGCCAAAACTTAAAGTGTCTTCAGTCCTCATATGCTGGGAAACAGAGCGTGTACTCCCTCTCGACATGTGGTCTCGGCATTACAGCTTGCTTGTCGTCTCAGGAGACTTGACCTCGACGAGAAGTTTTCCTATTGAAAAGTAAGCGCTACCATTCCGAATTGAACATAAAGAATATGGAAGGGGGAAAAGGACTAAAAAGAAAACCTGCTCACCTGTGTTTCCACCCTTGAACAAGTCCACCAGCGCCTTCTCGGCAACCTTCAGCCCGCCCTTGACGATCGTCTCCTGCCTCTTGATCTTGCCCTCGGCCAGCCACTGTGCGAGCTGTCTGCGGGCCACCGGGTACTGCTTGGCGTGGTCGAAGACGATGAAGCCCTCCATGCGGATGCGCTGCGTGATGACCTTGGAAATTTGCTAGACAGATAGTAAAGACAGAAAGTCCTGGGTGATTAGCCCTTCTGGGGAAACAGCCAAGAGTATTACGAAGTAACAAAACAGCAGAGACAGCAAAAGAAAACGAGTGTTTGCTTACCCTTGGACCCTTGGGATCAGTCGAGTTGTACTGACTGATGGCACCACACATGACGAATCGTGCATCCTTTGCCGCCCTCGCCAGCGCCATGTCGAGAATATCACCACCGACTGGAGCAGGGGGGGAAAAGAGGGGAAAGAGAAAGGTCAGCCAGGTGCACACAAACACATACACACACACATACACCGTTTCAAGCCCCAGACCATTGAGGAGGCAGAGCAAACTCACCATTGTCCCAGTACACGTCAATGTACCGCGGCGTGGCCTCCTTGAACTTCTTCTTGAACTCCGGGTCGCGATAGTTCAGACACACATCAAAGCCGACCTCCCTCTCCAGCCACCTGCACTTGTCCTCGCTCCCGGCAATGCCAATCACCTTGGCACCCGCAATCTTGGCCATCTGCCCCGCCACCGACCCCGTCGCCCCAGCCGCGCCACTGATGACCACCGTCTCGCCCGCCTTGGGCCTTCCGATGGTGGTCATGCCGAAATACGCCGTCAGTCCCGTCAGCCCCAGCACGCCCTGGAGGTCCGTCAGCCCCACCCCCTTGCCCAGCTGCTCGTCCCCGCCGGCGCTACCACCCATGATCTCCGAGACCGTCTCGAACTCCTTGGGGCCGGCGACGGCAACCTCCTGCCACCCCGTCATGGCGACGACATACTCGCCGGCCTTGGCGCGGTCGGACCTGGAGGCGAGCACGCGCCCGATGACAGAGCCGCGCATGACGGCGCCCAGCTGGACGGGGGGCACGTAGGAGCGGGCATCGTCGAGCCAGCTGCGCATGGCCGGGTCGAGGGAGAGGTAGAGGGTTTCCAGGAGGATGTGGCCGTCCTTGAGGGTGGAGGGGGCAGGGATGGGGGTTTGTTTCTGATGGAAGGTCTGGCCTGGGATGACGGGGCCCTTGGGCCGCTCGGCCAGGACTATGGAGAGAGACTGGTTGGGCATTTTTTGATGGTCGATGAGGAGGAGGGGGAGAGAAGAGGTTAGAGGTAGGAGAGGGTCAAGATGACGATGATATCGAAGGAGGAGGAGGACGAGGAGAAGAAAGAAAGAAAGAAAGAAGAAGCAGTATAGGAGACTGAAGAGAGGACATTGGAGGTTGAATCTAGGCCGCGGTCAGAGAGGAACGAAAGTGAGCCGAGGCATTCGGCCAAGTATCCACTTCCGGCGCCGAAGTCAATCATGGGCCGGAATTGCATTTCATAATCAGTAGACAAGAAGGCGAGAGATTCGATTCTAGTATAAAGGAAATATATGAGGGCAAGATGTCCAATAGTGTTTAAATCGATCTATAGTGTAGTCTGTCTATCATTCTTCATTTCTTTCCCATGTACTATGCAACCCAATTTACGCAAATGGAAAACAATACATAATAAAGGGGGACAAGGTTTCACGACAACTAATGACAACAGCCGATGGAACGAGCGAGAAAGAAAAAAGAAGAAGAAGAAGAAGGAACAAGAAAATCACAGCTCAAGTACCTCCTACCCAGAATCCTCCCTCCCCAATATCTCCCTCACCCTCTCCACCGCCTCCTTTTCCCCCTCCTCCAGCGGCCGATCCACATTCACCAAGACCACATCCTCGTCCTCCTCCACCCCAGGCCTCTCCAGGCTCAAGAACTGCGAGTGCACCAGATTCTCCCCAGCAAAGTGGCCCTTCCGCCGCCTCGCCCTGTCCATCAGAACCTCCTCCGGCGCGTCCAGGTACACAAACCGCACCCGCAGGTTCGGGCTCTGCGCCGACCCCTGGCGCAGCACGTCGCGGTACTGTCGTTTCAGCGCCGAGCAGGTGATGGCCAGGTGCAGGGTCTTCTTGTCCGCCCCTGTGCCGGTCGGGTGGTAGGTCTCGTGGTCGCGGAGGGCGATGAGCCAGCCCTTGCGGTCGGCGTCTGTGAGGGGCTCGCCGCGGTGCATCTTTTCGATGTTGGCGCGGGGGTGGAACTGAATTATGAGACAGGTGAGCAGGTAGTTTTTGGTTCTTTTCTTCTTCTTCTTCTTCTTCTTCTTCTTCTTCTTCTTCTTCTTCTTCTTCCGAAAGTGATGAAAGGAGGGAAGATAAAGAGGGAATGCGCACGTCGTCACCTTCCAGAAAGGTCAGATGCAGCTTGTCGGCCACGTATTCTGCTATGGTTGACTTCCCACATGCTGTTGGCCCCGTGAAGAAGAAAACGTATCGTGGACGCTCTTCGGTTGGTTTTGATTTGTCTGCCATGGTATCGTGGCGAGGCGAAGCTTGAATGAGCCCGAATTACTCCTTGCGTGCGTGAGGGAGTCAAGAAGACGAGCGTGCACTTGTGTGATCAGAGAATCCCGACATATAACCCCAGTAGCAACGAAAACTGTCTTGCAAACAGACGAAAGCGAAAGTCTGTCTTAAAAGTAGAAGGGAAATCTGGAGCAGGATTCAAATCATGAACCATGACGTCGAGCCGAAAGGACCGAGAGACAGGTGGACCCGGGAGCAGCATGGTACGGTTATTTAGCGCGTTCCCCTATAAAAAGGACAAGCAAAAAGAGGGAAGAATAGTCTGAATAAACGGAGACGAGGAGAAGATGATTTACGTCCTGAACATTTGTATGTGGTTTATCAAGTAAAGGTAAGGTCATGGCAGTACATAGTAAGCCATGTAAGAAGATCTCCTTTACCACTTCACAAAAGTAAGGGAGATAGATGCTTATATTTATTACCCTGTCACTTCAATAATTAGTAGGAGGGTTGATTGTCTCAAACGACAAGTCTGCAATAGCAAGGAATCACCATATTGATATAGACAGTGTAGTGAGATTTATCAAGATAATACATCAAGCACTGGTAGTTTCCAACACTAAGTCACTCATGAGCGCTTCTCTTCAAAGGCTTGCCAGCCGGTCCCATTGCCACTTGACGACTTGTCCACATAGATCAAAGTACAATGTAATGACATAGCAAGGGCCTGGTTATGACCTTCAGAAAAGGATATACGAAGCGAAGAAAGCGTACTTAGGAAAGTATGAAGTACTGTTCTGGTTGAAAGCAAAGAAACTCTATTTGTCCTGGTCTCAGCACCAAGCTGCCATCTGCCACTCTCACCCCCTAAACTTCTTGCTCGCCTCCTCAAAACTCATACCCCTGACAATCGCCTCCATCATCTGATCATCCGCCTCGACCGACGCCCTCATCAGCGGCAGCGCCTCCTCGGCCAGCTCCCTCGGAAGCACCACCACCCCGTTCAGGTCCCCGACGAGATAATCCCCCGGGCGCACCTCCATCTCCTGCTCGTCCGTCGCCAGCCTGACAGGGACACCCACGCCCACCACCTTGAGCAGCTCCTGCGGCGGCGCAGTGCCCACGTCCCGCCCAAACACAGGATACCCCATCGCCCGCTGCTCCTGCAGATCCCGGAACCGCCCATCAATCACACTCCCCACAGCGCCGCGGGCACGAGCGCGCGCCGTCATCAGCCCGCCGTAGATGGCGTTGGGGGTGCGCGCAGGGCATGACACGAAGACGACCGCTCCTGCGGGGACGCCGTCGATGTAGTGCGCGCCTGGGAGTTTCGGGCTTGGGTCTGAGAGCGCCGCGTACTGGACGGTGTAGGCGGGGCCGACGATGCGGGTGTCGCCGGCCTGTCGGTCGGGCGACCAGAGGGTGAGGCCCGAGAGGAAGCCGCCGTTGCGGTATTTGAGCTTGATGAGGGCGTTGGAGACGTCGCAGGTCGTGAAGTGCTTGAGCTGCTCGACGATGGGGTCGGAGGTGTGCTGTGGTGGTGCGGGCGTGGAAGTCATGGTCGACATGGAGCTGCTGATGTGAAGCAAATGGGTGCGTGGTTTCAAGAGGGTGCGAGGTGGATAAAGTAGCCGTGCTAGCATTCTTTGTCTAATGATTATATTGTAGGTTAGAGAGGGAGGAATATCTCAAGGTTGATGCTCTCTCTCTCTCTCTTACTTTGAATGCAAACACATGCTGTTGAAGTCTGCCGAGGATAATCATTGGAATGCCGAGAACCGGCTCCGGAGGCCCGTAGACAGATAGATCTTGGGTGGATCGCCAACGCTCCCTGCCAAACCGGGTCTGGCCAGCTTTTGGAACGAAAAAGGCCTTAAGGTTGCGAGGATATTAGATGTTTTGCGGAATTGATTAGCAAGTCAAAACCGATACTGAAGACACCTTTCATAAGACGGCCAATTGAATTGAATCTCGAATGAGCAATAATATTAATAAAACCTGCAGCACTCGGTAGCCCAGGTCTTCAAATTACCACTACGACCACCGTCATTTGAAATGTCGGGAAATCACAGTCTGGATGGAGTCTACGTGATCTCTGGCTCATTTTCTTGAACACCTCTACGAGTAGAAGGTTCACTTAGCACAAATGTTTCAAACGACTAGAGAATAATGGTACACAGGTAGCAACGACCCCATCAAAAAGGGTCAGTCACTTGGTATTAAAACACCTAACTGCAGCTACGCCTCTCTATACTCCAACCCAAGCTAAAACCTCTCACTCCCTTCCATGCCACTGCGATCCATCGGTCTACGAGCTGGTGACGGTGACGGTGCTGGTGCCAGAGCTCTCATACCCCTCCGTCGCCACAATCTGGTACGCACCCTCGGTGAAGGAGCCCAGGGTCAGGCCCAACGACGCCCACGCATCAAAGTGGTTGGCGGTGGTGACGGTGCCGCTGCTGCGCAGGTCCTGGCGGATGCTCCAGTACTGGCTGAAGGTCTCGCCGTCGCCCTCGATCGAGGCGGCATCCGTGCGGGTCGTCTGGTACACGTCGTACGTCGAGCCGTCCGAGTCCACCGTGCCCACGTAGGTCAGCTGGGCCGATGGGTCGTAGTCGCCGTAGTTCTCGAGGATGTAGTACTCAACCAGCGGGCTGGTGGTCCAGCCGTACACGGAGAGGTAGGCGTTGCCGTCGGGGCTGAAGTCGGCCTCGAAAGAGATGGATCTGGAAGAGTTGTCGTCAGGATTAATTTGCTCTTGATCAAAAAGAATAAGAAGAAAAAGAGAAGAAGCTTTCTTACCTGTCAGATCCTTCCTCCCAGCCCTTGCCGGCGACAAAGTCGATGCTGCTCGACTCCCAGGTCACAGTGTACTCGCCGTCGTCTCCGTTCTCATAGTCCACGCCGGTAGCCTCCTCGGTCCAGAACGAGTAGTAGTAACCTCCGCTGGTGCCAGTGGAGCTGGAGGTCAGCCGCTTGTGGAGCGACTCGCGCTGTTGTGGGACGGCCGCCGAGGCGCTGGCAATGGCAGAGCCGGCAAGGACGAGGGAAGAGAAGGAAACCATTTTCAAAAAGAGTGTTGTTGAAGTGTGTTTATGTGTAGCGAAAGAGCGAAATGTGTATATATACAGTATGTACAGCAAGCTGTGTGGTGGGATGGAATATGTCAACGAAAGCGAGACCTGATGCTCGATGAAACGAATGAAAAGTTTAATGGACGATGGGCGATCACAAACAGAAACATTGAAACGAGCAAGAAGAAGCACTCGTCTTATGTATAATCGACTATAAACGATACGGAACCCCCTTTCCCAAGTTTCCTCTCAACCCTATTCAGTCTTTTCGGACGCTGATCCCCAAACAGCCCACAGCATCCTCCCGGGCAGCGGTTACGAATCTACGAAATGCGTTCATCTATGATGCATAATGGCCCAACACGGATGCATGGGCAACGTATGCTCTCGCCGTTTCGGCAGCTGCAGCGGGTACGTGACCGGGGTTTTTACGATCCACCAACCATTCTTCCGACGACAGCGAGATGAGACGGACGCGAGGTTGAAGGGAAGAGCTCTTTATTCTCACCCCCCTCCCTGCCTGTGGGGATGAGAGAAAAGGACAAAAGTAAGACCCATTATATTCCCGATCTGGTGGATCATCCGCAGGCTGATCGTCCGGGAGGTCGATGGGAAATAACACACACGACTGACTCTGCTGGAGACATGGGGGATGATCTGTCAGGGTGAGCAATGACATGTAGACACTTTGATGAAAGTATTCCGTTTGCTAGGCAAGGAAGAAGTTCGGCCACAAAAGTACGGCGCCATGGTTGTATTTTCCAGGATGAGAATATACTATGTGTTTTATATACAATAGAAGAAGAGTACGGCATTCTGGAATTGCAAAGGGGTAAAGAGGAGGCTGAGTCTGTAGATGGACGGGTACGCAGTGTTTGGCGCTATTATTATTTGTTTCAAGACGTCGACGGGAACAGCCTGACAAGCAAGGGGAAACCGTCCCACCCTCCCATCCTTCGGCATAAACATCCGATGACGGCACGAAAGCCTGTTCATGCAGGATTAAAAGGGGGGGACAGGACGGGATACTTGACAAGCTCATTCCGTCTTGACTCCTGCAAGAATTACTTTTTCTGCAACTATCGTATCATAAATGTCATTGTGACTGACGACAATCTAGAGTAGCCAATCTTGGGCAGAGTAGGGATGAGTAGGATAACGCATTCAATATGACTGTGTTAAGAGCTCTCTATAGGGAAGTCTGCGTACTTACAGCTGTGCAACCAAGAGAGGCACAAACAAATGTCTTCTCAAATTGTGCTATAAATCAACTGCGCAGCAGGCCAGCCTTGGCAGAGCAATCTTCATTGCACATAGACTTGCAACCAAACTTTGTCATATAACAATGCCTCGCTCTGCTTCTACTAGGTCTGCTGCTGAGAGCGATACAGAGTGGACTCTCGTCGATGAGTCCGAAGGAGACGAAGATATAGTTTCGCTGCCGAGATCAGAGCACAACTCGAGCCCGACATCAACAGAAAGTGCAGCCTCAGGCCAGGAAGCAGACAAGTGTGCGAAATGCCACCACGACCTATCACGGCCCCGAGTACAGACCTCCATGAAGACAGCCATGACGGCCCAAATCTCACAACCAGCGGTCGATGACAATGTCCAGCAAAAGGAGACGCACAAGTCATTGATCGGGTGGCAGATCAGAGACGACAGGTCGAGGGACCCGCTTGAGGAGCTGATGATGCTGGCTGAGATTACGAACAAGACGGAGCAGGCACTCGCTAGGGAGAGGGACGAGGAGCAGTCTAGCTGCAGAAAAGAACAGGCTGGCAATAAAGATTCGGGCAAATAGATCCAGCCCAAGCAACTAAGAGATCCATGCATGCAGATTCATACGTATGTCAAGACATTAGTGCTGGCTTTCATTATAAATAAGAATTACGGCGCTATGAACAACGGCTTGGACTACAGAGACGCAGTGGTGAGGACTCATGACGCCAGGCAGGTCACAAGCTTGCCCAGCTTATTAAGAACAGTCTGCTGCTCCGCGGCGCTGCCATCCGTCTTGTCACTGCACGTGCCCACGCTGATGGTCACGTAGCAACCCCCCGTGTCCATGACGCTGGTCTCGGTCGGCAGCCAGGTGTCGCCACAAGTCTCAATATCCGCCGTCGAAAGTGCAGAGGGCGTGTTGATGCGCGTGAGGATGTACTCGAAGTCGCTGGCCGCGGTGCAGTTGCCGCCGACGTCGGCCATGTTGACGTTCAGGAAGACGCCGTCGGGCAGATACGGCGCGCCAGCCTCGAGGATGGTGTTGGTCACGTTGAGGGCCAGCTCGGCGTACAGCGTGCTCCGCAGGGGCACAGGCGTCGTGCTCCAGGCCAGGTTGCCCGTCGTGAGGCCGCTGAAGGCAATGCCAGGTATGCCCTGGTCGATGGCATAACACGCGGCGCCCACGGTGCCCGAGAACTCGACCTGGATGAAGCCGAGGTTGGAGCCCACGTTGGGTCCCGACACGGCGAGGTCGGGCACCGTGCCGTTGCCCCAGATGCCCGGGCCGAACTCGTTGATGCCGTACTCCATCGACGTGGCCGGGTACGAGTTGACCCAATTCAGGCGCGTGTCGCTGGCGTTGGTGCCTGTCGGCTCCAAGGTGCCTGCTGGACAGCTGTTGTATTCACATGCCAGTACGCGGTCTGTAGGAGGCAGGTTGAGCGAGCCTGTGTGTGTGTGTGAAGAAGATATTGTTAGCCCAAGCTTCTCATCTTAGTTATGTTCTAATGTATAGACATATAATACACATGTAGATATATATGTACATATATGCATATATATATATATGTATATATAATATCAAACATATAGGTCCCTCCGTCGGCCTTTCTGGGGTCACGTACTCTTGGCAGACTCGTCGCTTGCTGGAGCCGAGACGACGGCGTCATGGCCGGCTGCAATCAAGGCATTGTGGAATGAGCGTAGATACAGTTCTGCCCAACCATCGTCGTTGGCCTGGATGATCTTGGCCGCCTCGCTGCCGCCGACTGCCAGCGCAGCAACAGATGCTGTCTTGAGGAACGAGTGGATGCCCATATCGACTTTGGCGTACGAGAGGTGCTACTAAGGAGAAAGGAGTGTGGGAGGAGGTTGGAGGGGTCTGAAAAGGATCAAGGAGTGACACGACAATTGAGAGTAAACGCAACAGTCAACCGTTTGAAAAAGAGCGGACAGACAAAAAGAGATCCCCTCCTTCTCTGATCTTCTTACTCTTCTTCTTACCCCAGATCACATTGCGGGGGACCTCACGATATTTGAATGAATGCCTTTCGGCCGGTTGAAGATCACAATGGCGACTCATCCATTTGCAGGCCGCCATGCCGGGATTGTGGCTTTTACTACTGTTGGCCCTCTCAGCTGCGACGGCCACATGCCTGGGACCCAGTGGACCAACCCCCCGCTGCAGACGCCCCCCCTCTTGCCGGCTTGTAACCTCAAATTACCGTCAGCGCCAATCATGAGGTGTCGCTAGCTGTGTGGCGTGCCCCTCCGTCTCGAGACCAAATCTCTCAGGTGGGCCCTGCAGCGGATCGGTACCTGAAAGGAGCATGATAGTGTTGCATTCACGGCTGGCTGGGGGGCCGCCTGGCCTGTCATGCGACCTGCCCTTTCTAGGCTCGGAGTGAGCCCATGATTGGGCAGTTGGCGGACGGGATGAAACTTAGTGGTGAAGGTGAAGAGGGAGCCTATTGACTAACTAGTAGTTTGGGGCTTAAGCAATGATTCAGGCGACGGTGCTGAAGCCTCGCCGTTTTCTCTTCATCGGGATATTAGTGAAATCTTTCTTCTTTCTTCTTCTTCTTTTTCTTCTTTGCCTTCTCTAGCATGAATTTTGAATCTTCACCCCTTTGTATGTCTCGGCACAGTCTGACTCGCGACGGGGGATTGAACCTTGATAATCGCGCATCGTTTGTGCCAACGGTCCGAGGGCCAAGAAAGAGTTTAAAAACTCAGACTCCACCGCAGCAAGCAGTGACGAAATCTTGAACCTTAAGTAACAGACCAAGGCAAGGTCGTTGTTGGCAGATGGAATTGTAGAGAACCACGTGCGTTCATCATGAGGCTCGACTGGATGTTCTCTTAGGTCAAATGAGCTAAATTATAAAGTAATAGTCTCTTACATGCATCTCCGACTTCGATTAGCCTGGCGGATCCTGAAGATGACGGGGACTTTACAGGGTAGAGGGGCATTTGTTGGACATGTGACAAGCTGCATCTCCGTAGACGGACTACCAAGTAATTGAGCGTTCACACAGTTTCGACCATCTTTAACCCCGGGCAACGAGTCCACAAGATGTATGGAATTAATTCATATTTTATATATATTGTAGTTCTTGCAGTTTCTTCCTGCAAACGGCAGATCATCTGTCTGCTTACCTTGAAGTGCTCCGTGGCGAGTTTGTGGTAGCAGCTCTTCTGTACGAATACCTTCCTTTATTCGCACTCTTTATTGATTCTCTTCATTATCACAGCAGTGATGAGAAGTATTCAAGTTATGAGTTTGTGTAGCAGATGTCTTCATCAATATGGTGCTGTTTCCTTGCCATATTGTACATTGTAATCCCACACGCAAACAGCCTCTCCTGGATGGGCTTCTGTTGGATGGAGGTATCTCAGATCGAACTGAGACTTGGTCGAGGATGATATACACTGATCAGGCCCAGGTTGCCCTGCCCGGGGTGCCATGCCCTCCATAACAATCTGCTCTTCTCGGTTCATAGCAAAATCCTCATCATCAGTCTTCCAACTTTGATGATATCGAAGACGGATTCTTCAGCTGTCACAAGACCAGCCCGCAAGAAGCCCAAGGACCGGCTGACCTTATCATCGAATCAAAGCTGTGAGATCACGACCTCCTCGCCCGCCTCTCTGTTGATCTATTCACAATAGTGTGCTCTCCTGGCTTTCTGTGGCTGGTTTCCTCTTTCTCACAGAGCTCTGGGCTGACGTCGAGTTCAGGGCTTGGCTCGTCTCTCACAGGGCCGTGGACCGACGACGGGGCTGCCAGCCGATATTACCCTGAGACTGTCTCGGACACGATTGGAAACCCTCACGGATACTACCATCATCACTCTGATCCGCCCAGCCGTTCTCCATCTCGTTGTTCTCTCGAAGCCATGGCGTTTTTATGAAGTGTCAGTCCTCACATGGACGGGTGGGTTTGGACAGCGGAAACCCCGTTTGGCGGTATTATTCTCATCAGCCAGTCCTGCCTGCCAGGTTTTCTTTCGACACTGGGTCAGCTCCTTCTCCTGCAAGGCGATGGAGTCCAAGAGAGCCTTGCATTCGCTTGTCCCCTTGCTGTCGGCCCGCGAACAGCTCTGAAGTCTTTGGATGTTGGACACCATCGCTTGGATGGGGTGGATGGCGGCTTGAGGGTGGCCACGCACCACTCGAGCTTCAAGGCGACGCAGCTCCAGCGCAAAGTGCATGTGAAGGTCGTAGAGAAGCCTCATGGTTGATGGCACCAGGAGAATCTCTGATGAAGAGGATCAGGAGTTGTGGAATAGATGAGTTTGAGGAAATATCGACAATTGTCAGAGTCCTCTTTGGATTAAGTAGGAAGTATGTTTTTCTGAAATCTGACACATTGTACCAAGATTCAAAAGGAAGGATTGCCATGTCTTTATATATTTCTACAGTTCTGCTGTGAGTGTTTTGGCAATCACATGCCAATTACAACTATGACTGTTATGACAAGACCTTGACAGCCATCTTTAGCTTCTGGAGACGTAAATATGCTGGACTGTCCTAGTTCGTTGACTTAAAAAGGGTAGACTTGACTTGGTGTGCAAAGTCCAGCCATTAAGCCAGCTATGTTTGTTTGAATTGACATAAATTACATATCAGACTTACACTTGCATGAAAGCGTGATATAATAAAGAAACGACAGCAAAAAAGGAGTGACCATTCCCAGCTGACTGGAAGGGACTATGGCCTACATAGTTGCGCAGGGTCGGACTTGCACATTAGATATATCAGATAAAACATGTGTCAATATAATGTTCAAATTCTTCCATGTTGATTTGACTCCTTCACTCTAATTTTACTTAAAGTGATTGACCACATCACATATACTCAGCTTTTGAATCTGTGTACATCTATCTTCCTTTGGTCCGATTGTTCAATTAGTATGAGTCCAAGTAAGTAATTCACAAGATCCAAGGCTAGGACACACTGTCATTCAAGTATAACATCCTCTCAACTCATGTTTGTGCTAGGGTGAGACCAAAATCAGCACATGCCCTAGGACACTTGCTTTGAAAAGATGGATAATGCATTATAATACACCTACTAACAGAATCATATTATCATGAAGGTGTCATTGAAGCACTCCTAGGTGCAAACTATCAAGTCGTTGATCTCTTGATTCTGTCTAATTCGCTTTAATTAAGTAATGCATTGAAAGAAATCCAGGACTGGCCTTGTCATGATACAGCATCACCTTGCTGATGTAGTTGATGACGGCTCCCTCTGTTGGCTGGACTGGTCAGATGCTCCTCGCTGCCCAGGCTCTCCTGCAGCTCCATGCTGGCCTCGTCCTTCCACTCCTCACCCTCATCCAGCCTCTCGTAGCCTTCCGCCTTTTGGCCCCTCCGACGCCGGGCACACGTCCACCACACAATAGCACCGCACACAGCGACCAGAAACACGCCAATCAGGCTGATGATCATGACAAATAACGGCGCCAGCCCGCCCACGCTCCACGCAGGCACCTCGAGGAAATCCGTGGTCCCCAGGCGCTCACCGCCCTCGCTGAGCGCCACAACACGAATCATGCCGTTGGCTGCAGCCTTGGGAAGGTCGATGACGGTCTCGAAGCCATCTTTGAACGCCTGGGCGAGCACGTCGACCGCCTTCTCGCTCGCATCGAGGGCCTCGACCTGCCACCTCTCGACCTCGGTCGCTCCGTTCCAGCTGACATAGGCCTTGTTTCCCACGACGGCGACGCTGGGCGGATAGCTGGGCATACCAGTCCACTCCCCCCGAAACACACGATACGAACTGACAGGAGAGAACTCGAACGCAGCCTCCGCACCAAACCGCCCGTCGCACAGGACCTCGCCGTCGGGGGCAAACTCGGTAAAGGCGCCGCTGCTGCCCCAGCCGACCATGTAGTTGCCATTGTCGAGGTGCTGGGTGTTGCCCTGGGACTCGGGCTTGATGTGGTTTGGGTGCTCGAGCAGGTGGCGGAGGCGGGCGGTCCTGTTGTGCAGGTCGAGCTCGACGACGCGCCCGCCGCTGGGGCCGTAGGGGTCGCCAATGCGGTGGTAGTGGTTGTCGAAGAAGGAGAGGACGGTCTTGTCCTCGTCAACCCAGCGCGCGTGGTGCTGCCATGCGAAGTCCGTCGCCAGCCCTCCCGAGAGGTCCTCGAAGTCGTTGACCTGGCCAGCGCCGAGGGTCCAGAGCACCTCGCCCGTCGTGCCGTCGATGTAGCTGATGCCCCAGGTGTTGCGCGCCGAGATGAGATAGTTGCCAGAGGCGTCCTTCTCCACGCTGTTGAGGTGGAAATAGTCAAAGGCAGAGTCCTCGTTGTCGCCACAGCCGGCGAACCTGGCCCTGGGATCGATCAGGCAGTTGTTCTGGACCTCCATGGTCGTGTTGATGGGGAAGTGGTCGACCGAGGACCACTGGAATAGCACCTCGCCCGTTTCGATATCGAGTTCCTGGAAATAACAGTCCTCGACCCATCCGTGCTCCGGGCCGCCGACGCTTCTGAGGTCGTAAGGAATAGGGATCGTCGTGATGACCAGCGCAGTATCGTCTTCTGTGATCTGGAACTCGTGCATGTCGGCATGAGGGAATCCATTGGGTCGCACCCGGTAGCGAATTTCATACGACTCGTCCAGCATGTACCAGTACCCTTCTGATTTGTTTCCATCTGCACCGTCCATCTGGTACGTCAGGAACCTCTCGCCACGATACATCTGCGGGCGCACGTCGTTCTGGTCATTCTGCGACTCGTCTGTGTTGCGCCAGACAAGCTCGCCCTGTGCGTCGAGAATCACGGCGCCGGGCTCGTCGACCTCGTGGCCCCTCCAGCCAAAAAAGACATAATCCTGGCTGCACCGAGCGTCCCACCGTGGAAACTCGAGGAACGGAACGCGCGGCTCAAACGACTCGAGGTGTGACGAGGGCGCGAGACCATACAATCCAAGGCCATACCAGGAAAGATGGCGGTGCAGGTGAAGACGGCTCAGGACGTTTGCCCACAGCTCTGACGCGCCCATCCAAAGTCCTGCTACGGCCGCCAACACCACTGTGATGCGGAAGGCTGTCGAATTAAGGATGCGCCGGTATCTCCGAGCGCCGGCAGAGGGCTGCCAACCGCCTTCGGAATACATGTTCGGAGGGGGTCCGTTGTTGGGGGTGTAAGTGAGTAGTTCTTTTGACTACTGCTTTACATACTTACAACATCGAGATGAAAAGGAAAGAGGGTTAAAGATTAGACACGCAAGAGTGACGACCCCGAAGAAGGAAAAAAACCAGACAGGACCCTCCCCCCCCTTTTTTTTTCCTTTCGTCTCCTCTTCTTGTCTTGGAACATCTTGGAAAAGGCGATGACTTCGGCGCATAAAACTGGGGAATCACGAATCGCAATCTTTCAACGCTCCCCTTTCCCCCCTGATCTGAAGTATCCCATCCCACCCTCCTTTCAGTGGAGCAAGAATCCGGTAAAGACATGGACGATCCAAGAGCCCAAACCCAAGCAGAATGCAGAGCAGCGTGGAGTATCTAATGGGGTGGAGACCGCCCGAGCTGGCTTGGACCAATGAAGAGGGTCGGCCTTCTATCCTCGATCCACATTACGCGTAACCAGTCGTCGGAGGATACCGAGGCAGCCACTATTTTAGAAGAGGAAAAATGCAACGGGGATGGGCGTTCTCGCCTCCTACTGTGCTATTGCCGACAGCCCGCCCAGCTAACTAGTCGAGCAAGCACCTGGCACAGACAGTGACAGGTTGACAGGGTTGGTCCCGTCGTGAGATCGGATGATGACGAAAATGTCTTTTTTTGGGAAGAAAAGGGCGGTTCTGAGGTTCTAATGCTACAGCAATCCCTCCTACCAAAAAAGGGGCCGCGTCTCTCTCTGCACATATCCATCCTCAGCCGTCGCTTGGCAATGATGAATCATGGTACATGTTGCTATGCTAGTATGGTATACTGCAGGAAGATGCTGACCGATGTGTTGTAGCGGTTAGTATTTTCGGTGTTTGCTTGGTCCGATACGAATGCCTCAGAGATTGCCAAGTGTGACCAGAGGTACGCCATTTATCTTGGCCGATTTCTAGCGAGCCTCTTTCTCTTTTGGTCTCGGGTTTTAAAATTCCTGGTCTCGTGGTTCGATAGAATCATGTACCGTAGCTGTATTGACCTAGAATCGCCCGTCTCTCCTAGGTTATTTCGCGTCTCTGATACCACCAGGTCTTTTCTCTGTTTACGCCAGGAAAGAAGCCCTAGGAGGAAGAGACAGACATACCTACGCCCCAGTAGACCAGGGATCCTGTCACGGCTGTGCGATCAGGGGACCGAGAGAGAGTACAACAACGAGACAACAAAGACAGCGAAGGCCTAATTAGACGCATCCACCCACACCCACCCACGCGTTCCCGCCTGCAGTTCGCCCTATTCCCTTCCCGTGCTCCCCGGAAATAAGGCCTGGGGCAAGAGACTGTATGACATGCGAACCAGTCAATTGTGTGATGGAGGGGTCCGGTGTCGATATCCATCACTTGGCGTCTCATCAGAAATGAAGTAAGATAGGCTCGCTCGGACTCTTCCAACGTTGATCATCATCGCTATCATATTTCACTTTTTCTTCGGCCTGCAGGTGGAAAGGATAAGTTCAATTAGTAAGGGCTCGCAAAATTTTAGCTTTTTTGAGTCAAATTGATTTCTGAGCTTCTCTGAACAAGACGTATGATGCCATGGGTTGATTGATTAATGTCCCTTGATCTTCTTCTATCCCTATTTCAATCAGAAGGGGGGGAAAATCACAGTGAGACTAACCACAGTGAGATTACGTCTTCCATTGTATGAGTCTAAGAAGGCTGTACATAATCATGGTGCATCTGGGTCCTTGGTATCATCTCATCTCATAAACACTGTCTCTGGGAAAGGATTGAGAAAAGAAGAGAGAGAAAAACACCAGAAAAACCGTGCAGGGTGGGGATAATGTTATTTATATAGAACGTTGCTAAGGTCTCGCACGCAAACGTTATCTATTCACCGCCTCCTCCTCTTCCCCCTCCCTCCTCTCCCTGTCTCCTCCAGAGATGCTAGGTACGAATCGTGGTATCAAAAGGTATCGGCCCTTGGACAAGTCTCTACAAGGCTCAAAGGTAGTCACACCTTCGTCGGCACCGTTGCAGTCGGGTCTTATCCATCCTGGGTGGTTACGGGAGTCGTGACGTGTCCATCAGCACCGACTGACCTCCAAGGAATCGCCCGAGGTGCGTCCTCATCGCTGTTCTCACCGTATCCGCCCGGCTCTGACAATGTTTCGCAACCCAATTGGACGACAAGAGTGTTTTTTGTCCTTCCATTAAAAGATTCGTAGCCGCCAGCGCCACCGGGCCCGCGGCGGACTCGACGGCAGCACCGCAAAAAGCAGGGTCGATATATTGATCCGGCCCGTCAGAATAGCCCGATTGGGCCAACAGGGAATAGTCGATGGGCAGAATATCTGGAAGCCTAGCAGGTCGTTCACGTCATAGATACCTGTCGCTTGCTGAGACCGGTCAAAACAGAGGACAGACTCAAGCAAATACAATGGCGAGAACAGCCGTTCTCCAATGAGAAGGATAATTTTGGTTACCCTGTCTCATTGTATTGCGTCAGCATTCAGCACTGATTGAGCGCATCGCTGTATGCATGCATGCAAGGGAGGGCTGTATGCTTACCATGACTGGGAAACGTGTTTTTTTCTGAGAAACCCGAGTGGTGGAGATAGGAAGGTCTTGGGCACGAAGCTGCTCTAGGTCTAAGCACAGAGGCAAATAAGGATTGTGCGGCAGGCCTGTTCTGCCGAGTGAGTATCTCCTCAAGATGACCCTGAGCAGAGTGCTGGTGGTGGTGGTGATGATGATTTTCATAGACACAGACACCGTTGATGATGATTTTGTGCAGAATTTGGTGATTAGCCATGGTGTTGGTTGCAGTGAGGGTGTCGATGTAAGAGTGTAGGAAATTCTGACAGGTGAAGAGAGAGTCAGGGCCGTGTCAACTGAATGGAGGAATGCCGTGATAGCGGTCTGCTGGTTGACGTATTTACTCGGCGACGAGCATGGTCCCGCAGCGGCTGGCTAGTGTCCCACATTGGGAGCACTTCTCCCCATCTACAACCGCATTGTCTTGTTGGTTGCCTCATCTAGGATGATCTTATCCCAAGAAAGGTTCAGGATCTTCTTCGGATCGTTGATGAGCTCGCCAAGGCCATGGCCTGGCGCATGATGGACAAATTGAGGAATGATCTCAAACAGCATCGGTAGGACAGCAATATTGTCGCTGTTATTGCGAGGCTGGAGCTGTTCATCGCTTGCTCATTCTGCAACCCGATGATTTTGTCAGTCTTGCATTCCATCATAATCTTGTCAACAGGAAGGTTGAAGAGCTCACCCGAAGATACAGAAATCAGCTCTCCGATATAAGGGTAATAGCTGTCAGACCTGCTAGGCAGACTGCAGAAATATTAGGCTCAGCGAAGCCAACATATTCAGAGATCCTGATAATATTCCCATGTTAGGGTGGTCGATGAGGTTGATGGCATCGTTGGTGTTGAGAAGTAGAAGAACCATCAATAGCATACAGAAATAGCAGACAAGGATGGCCATCTCGGTATTATGGCTGGGGTGCCCATGATGCCCTTGATGAGGATATGGACCATCGATGCTGTTGTGTTACAAGTTAATTGCAGTGTTGATTGGGTTGTTGTTTAGGAATGTCGTTTGGTTAAAAATTACGCGACTCGAGCAGTATATTATATACTTTGCAGAGGTATGAAACGCACTTGTGAAGTGACATATTTCCACTTTAAATCCACTCTTCTCGAAGTTCATCGAAGTTTCCATCCCAGAGCTTCACATTCTTAGTGACTTACTGTTCGCATCACAAGTACAATAGGAATATTGCTTGTCTTGAAGTTGCCAGTAAAGCCCCTACAAATGAAGGCTCTCTCATAACTTGATGAAATTTATGTCTTATTGTACTATAACCTCCAAGTAGAGCTGATGAAGATATTCTTGTTACTTTGATAATGAATGCATATATAGCCATTTTATTATTTGATTATGCTCTTTTTGTTGAATATTACTAGTAATGTATTGACGATAATTTCTTATTGATAAATTGGATAATGCTTCTATTCACTGTACAAGCTGCTTTGGGTTGAAAATAGGGGGTTTGATTCTTTAGTCTGTACCACCGTCATGCTTGACGCCATCATCATAACAACTCGTGAAATGTACACGATAGAGGCATAATACTAGCACTGATAAAACTGAAGACTGAGCCATGCAAAGCAATGGAAATCTAGTGTTACAGTGTAGCTTAAGAACCAAACAATGAGAGAAAATGCATAGAGAATCGCCTCAAAGCAAAATGAAAAGTACCCAATGCAAAGAGGAAGATGAACATCCTCTAGGAATCAGCTCGCCTCCCCCTCTTCCCCCACGAGGGCTGTACTCAAAGATCACAACACGACCCATTGGTCACACGGGCTGGGCTTGGCCCGAATTTAGAATTCGCCTACTCCTTCTCTCCGTCCTCGCGATTAATCGACAAGGCCTCCTCCAGCGTCCTAGCCGTCTTTGCATATTTTGCAGGTGGTCTCTCATCATCGATAAGGTACAAAACCTTGGCCGGGTTGCCAACAGCGACACAGCGCGCTGGCACGTCTCTAGTTACAACACTGCCCGCCCCGATCGTCGAGTTCTCTCCGATGGTCACCCCAGGTCTGGATAAAGGACAAAATAGATGGTCAGCGTTTAGAGTTCACCCGAGTTACAAAATATCTTTGGGGAAAAGGCCTTACAGAATTGTGCTGCCAGCTCCAATCCAGGCGCCGTCGCCTATGTGGACCTTGGCGCCCCAGCTGCCCGCCACTCCAGTCTCGAGCTCGTTACGCTCCTCATACTTGACGGAGTGACCGACACCGATGATGTTGACGTTGGGGCCGATCGCGCACCGCTCACCAATGACAATGTCCGCAACAGGCGTGTCCATGATGAAGCAATTTCTGTTGATGAAGGTTGTCGGACCGATGCGCACTCGAAGGCCGTAGTCCATGTAGATGGGCATCTTCACGTAAGGAAAGGTAGGACGAGGAATGCTTGCTGTAGAAGAGGATGCCTCTCCTTCTTTTCTCCTGCTAAAGGCATCTGACATGGCGACGGGCCTCGTGGCGTTGACCTCTGTCTTCCGGTCGGGATCCACGATGCTGTAATACTATGTCAGATCTTTCTGATTGGTTCCACAGAGGCAAACTTTGACAGGTCTCGTCATTGTGAATTTCTGTTCTTCTCTCGCTGGGACACGAACCTCATCCATTTTGTGAATCGCTCTTCGGTTGAGGCGTTCTCCGCCATCTTATTGTACTCGACACAGGCGTTCGTACACCGCGATCTGGCAGCTCGGAAATCACTCCGACCAGCCATATAGGCGACCCGTTCTGCAGGATCGGGCTTGGCCATGATGTTGTCAGGAGGACTCATGGTCGTGAGGTCACCGACTTTGCTCTTCCCACGGTCATCGCAAGAAGCGTCTCCAACGCTGAGCACGTCGATCAGAGTCGAGGTGTCCCACGTATAATCTTCCTCGCCCATGTTGACGGAGAAGCTGACTTTATTGAACGGAGGGTGTAGAGAGAATGGAATAGATGCCTTTAAATCTTGTTACGAGAAGGGCCCTTCGAAAGGGAAGAGAAACGACGATGAGCAGGAGCTGATGAGGCAGAACTAACTGGTTGGGGAATGAGAAAGAGGATGGCTCAACGCGGCGTAATAAACTTACAGAAACGAAGCACTGGTCCGGTAGGATAAGCAGATTTACTACTCTCAAGAGTCCCCTGCTCGGCTCGCAGTTACTCTTGATCAGCGGACCGGTGAGCAAGTATGATAGAGTCAAAGAATGCCTGTGTATGTCAGGGTAGCGTGCCCGAAGTGACCTGGCGTTCCACAGTCAAGCAGGATGTCTGCGACGCTTTGGGTAAGAGAACTTGCTTATTCCCGCCAAAGTGCAACCACAAAGGCGCTGTTTGTTGTAGTGACATGCACTCGTCGGCGGGGTTCTGACTTACAAAAGAGCTGTATATAGATGAGACTTGCTTAGTTTGTTATAAAGACTAGTCGACTGGGGGCATGTGTGTTCGCTAAAAAGGGTGATGCAGTAGTGATGGAAGCCGGGACAACATGCTCCTCGACCCAGTCTCCTCACAACGGAAAAGAGATGTATCGCAACGCACCAAAACTGTTGCTTTTCTTGTCATAACCCCGTCACCGGTGCGGGACGCCGTTTAGACCATTGCCAAAACAGCTTCTCGCCGTGACGTGAGCGGCTGCACCTAGCGACAGTGCAGCTGACTGCCTCTATGCGGAGAGGGGACATAGTTTATGTTGAATACGAAGTGCGGGATCCTCACAGCCGGAAAGACTCGGCAAAAGTTGCTACACGAAATGGCTGATCCAATGGCTCTAATTAGCAGAATTCGACGAGGGACAGTGTCGATGATGAGCGTGTGCGCAGTGTGACCTGCCCAAACAACCAATATTTTGGTCCAGGATCATGGAACTACTAGGTAGATGTGTAGAGTTGGTTTTTCCAAACTCATGATGCAAGTACCTCGTTGCACTTACTTGAGCACTTAGGCAGTTAGGTAGTATACCCAGAGAGTGGGTAGTGCACTGGCTAACGAACCAGGACAGTAGGTAAGCCCACATGAGGCAGGTAACCAGTCAACTTTGTTCCAAGTACTTAGGTAGACAGCCACACTTGCGCTGGTCTTGAGCACAAGCAATGATGACTTGTTCCAACGTCTGGTTCTCTTCCGCGAGTTCCGTCCAAATGACAATGAATTGCTTTTTCCTGCCGGGACTGGCCAACATAAGCAGTAGGGTTTCATCGTTGGTGCCGGAAGCCCATCCGCTGCGGCGTGGTCTGCATTAGTGCTGGGATCTCGATATGAGCCTTGCAATATTGGGACGTACCTGCATATTTGCTCGTCGACGGACGTATCTTGGTCTCTTCAGGTGATCCAGAATGCTACTGTGCACACCGGGCAGGCTGAGCGATCTGGTAGTATTTCGTCAAATGACCCCACAGTAATTCTCAGCCACTCATTTTCATGTATCATCAAAATGTGATGCATCACATTCTGCACTGGATTTTTGTACACAGCCGCCCAGGGGGGAGAGAGAAAAGAGGCCGGGGGGGGGGGGGAGGTTATACCACGCCTCGTTTGCCTTGGCATGGCTTGCATATTGATTGTGGGGCTGTTTTGTTGCTTTTCCTTTACGCATAAAGAATACTTGGGTGCCAGTGTATATCCTCAACCATCTGGTGAACGGACCACGCAAGGAAGAGCGATCCTCAGAGCCACCTCGTGTTTTTGTATGTTGTAATTATGCAAGGAATACTGTCTTGTTTTCTTTCTTGCTTCTCCTCTGCACGTTCACTCGACATGGCCTCAGTCGCCACACTTTGACTGCCCCTGACAGAGAGCCCTGAAAGTAACTCTGCCCGCATCCAAAGACAAACTGGGATAGTATCATTTCGGTCCGAGACCGCGGTCTGGACCACCTGCAGCGTCCGATGGGAACCGTCCGCACAAGGCCTTGGGTGTCAACTTACTGGTACAGCGTCCCTCTGCGGGCGTCCCGCCCTTTGATTCGTGGTGCATAACGTCCTCAAGCCGAATTAGGACAAGATTGGGAGGGCATCAGCCAAGTTTTGCTTATCATCCCCCCTCCCCCCCATATGGTACTAAGCGCATGGCCACAAGATGGCGCGTCAAAGCAGTCCAGTAGACGTTGTGTGATACCTAGGTATGGTGGCGCCGCACTTTGCTAGGGGTATCCTTCCAGCACATGAGGGAAAAGAAATATTCCGTCTACCAACACCATTCAACTTGGGATTGCGGCATCTGACGTGCCGGATGGTCTTCCGTGGTGGTGTCCTTAGACTCGGGGCCTGCCGCCCCAGATCCTAGTTTCGAGGCCTCCCTGCCAACAACTCCAAGTTGGCTCGTAGACTGTCGGTCCACACGTTCTGTTCCAACCGGAACCATCAGCGGTAGTGAGAGTGGGGATGAATATTTATGAGAAATGATTTGGAAGACCGGTAAAGAAGCGGTATTGCGAGTCCTGAAGCGACGGCAACAACCGAAAGGAAAGGCAAGACACCCCACTTACCGATGAAACATCCGCGTGGGATGAGGAAGAGGCGGTGCAGGCAAGGGCGTCAAGGTGACACCGCCGAAATCCACCCACTACTGCAGTTGGAACCAACAACACCAAGAACAATAAGAAGGAGAACATCATGCTTTTCCGAGCACGTTTGGCCACGATCCGTGACACTGTACATCTCAGCTGGCCCAGCCCTTATACCCCGGCTCTCAGTCCTCTTGCCCTCGGGGGCGCGAGCGTGAAGTTGAGCCGCCACCGAGCGTGCGTCGTTTGTTGACCTGCAGCATCTTGTCGATGCCCGTCAGCAAGGTGATGTGACTACCGCGGATTTCAGACCTGTCCTCCTTCCTGGATGCTTTTGTGGCTACAAAGTTAACCCTGATCGTTTGCGTAAACCACGTCGATCGTGGCCGCTTCGGTACCAATGAAAAGACAGAAGCATATTCCTAGGCCCGCGCCAATCAATACCAAGGGAGGCTTGCGCTGGCATCAAGTGCAAGCTGAAATCCGTGTCCAGCTGGGATCGAAGCCAACTTGTTCCAGCCGCTCGCGGGGTAGGTAGTAAGACACTGGTACATAAAGGGCAGTCGAAGGCAGCCGAAGATTTTGGCAGGTTTTTAAGCACAGCCAAGCAAATATAAGCTAAGCACTGGGCAAGGAGTACTTCCCTTTGCAAAGCGAGCACGCTCTTGGCCACCATTATAGGCGAGGTGTGCGGCGTGGAGCCGAGCGGCCGAGACCGAGGGGGCTTCTGGAGGAAGGCTATGGTCATGGAGGGAGAGTGATTACTATTTCCTTACTAAGAGTATGACTATGTTCACGGAGCCTTCTCGATGGTTCATTATGGTTCAGCGGGAAGTCCTGATCTTACATCCGGCTCTCCGCCATGGTTTAGGAAGACAGGACGCGTCAGGAAAACCCATGCAAGGGTCGTAGACATCCCCAGACTCAATAGCAGACAAACACCATGTACTATGTACTGAGGTACTTTTACGGCATGGCGCCCTTTCTGTTCGTACGCTCCCTGCTGTCCACCGACTAATTATTCTGCTGTGCAGCTCACTGGCCAGATCCAGTAGTACGTAACATTTCAAGGCTTTCTTCCACTACCTGAGCAGATTGTGGGTAGCACAGGCATAAGAGGCTGTAGACGAACATCCTTGTATTGTTTGTAACGAGTCAAATCGATGTGTTATCATGCCTTGTATTTTCTGAGGGGTTCCATATCAGAGACACTTCTCTTTCAACATTATCATGTAATATTGCTCACTCCTAGGCCACACCTGAGTGACCGAAGCAACGGAACACAGGGTATTTGGGGTGGTGATATTACGGGACCTGAGCGTGATCAAGTAACAGCCATTGGGCTTCTGCTCTAGCCGCATATGCAATATCACCGCTGATCTGCCTGCCCAATATAGAACGCTCTTCCGTGGCCACTATTATGGCATTACTTGTGCCGGTGCGTCTTTGACGAGCTTGATCCACGACCGATGTTCCGCGTCATTTCCGGCCAGGGTCATTACCTTACCCACGCCTCTGGACCCTCCAAATACCCCCTTACTCCGGCGTTTAAGTGGAGGTGTTCCTCCGTTCTCCCGCTTTGTGACTGAGACATTGTCGTCGATCCTCGCCAAGGGCCCCGTGTCCCGTCCTCCCCGGAAGAAACGGTCTGCGGCTTTTCTAATCCTCCTCGGCTAAAAGAGGAATATTAGTTTCATGGTACTTCCACTTTTCATTCGCCCGGGTATTGGCTTGCCGCGTGTGGGTCATGGCATGTCGTTGCGCGTTGCTGACTCTTCTCATGTGAGAAGTCTGATGACTGGTAAGACGGGTATCAAAGCGTGGACGAATCAGAAGCCGCAGGCACATGATAACAAGCCTTGCTATCCATTTTCCCTGATAACCGCAGTGTTGTTAGATCTCTCATTTGCAAGTCCGAGTGCTTTCGGCAATCGGTCAGTAATATTTCAACGAATGAACGTGGGCTTGTGTGCCACACAGTAGCCCACGTGGGGTTACACGCAGCCTCTGCGGTCATCTTTGTACATTAATAACACTTGCTACTTATGACATGCCCCACAAGATATAGGCTCAGGTATTGGTCCAAGTGTAAGTGTTGTCTTGCACTGGTATACGTGACCTTCAATGGATGACGATTATTGATTTCTGGGAAGCCCTCAACCCCTGATACAAAACGTACCTACTTATTTTCCTGCAGAACAGAGCGGGCATGGATTATGTGAGTAATCAATTACACTACACCGCTTTTCATAGGCGGGAGATCACACGTCTACAAAACATCATGCAGTTGGAAATAACAGGATTGAAATAATAGAACGCCGGCAAGAGTCTAGCTTGAGTCTCATAGGCAAGCTCAGTCATCCGTAACTGAAGCGTAAGCATGCTGAGCATTCAGGAAGTATGCTGGAGCATAGCACAGGCAGTGGATGTCATAGTCATCCTCTTGAACCAAACGTGCGGACGAGAGAGGAGCATGACTAGATGGCAACTGACAAAAACGTGAAGACCTAGTTGCTCACACATCTAGGGGGGGGGGTCATTCAACAAGCAATTAAAGGAGCACGATTTCTCAAATGGGAGAGCGGAGAGAAGTTTGGTGGCGCCTCCACGCTGCACGGCGGCAGACAGGTGAACATCGCCAGCGCGAGACTAGCTTAGGAAACAAGAAAAACATTACACATGCATTCAAAGTATATCATACTATATAGTAGGTGACCTTTTGCAGTTAATTTCCCTCTTCAGCTAAGTCTTTGCTGAAACTCTGCTAGCGGTCTCAATGATTCCACCTGATACAAAATCAAAATCCACAACTATGTGATTCTGTGCGTCTATATACTTCATAGTAAACCTGAAAGGTTTGAATTCATAATACCGTTCGCCATGTCGAGCCCTTCTAGCTCTCATTTTCTCTCTTCCAGCGAAGGCTCTTTTGTAATGGTTCCACAGGGTCCCAGATGAGTTGCCTTTTTAATGAATTATCTTCGGCCCTCTTGCTCCACAGACCACACATTTGGCTCTCTACGCTTCCGAGGTCTACAAGCAAGGTGGAAAGACATCCATGCCACCAAAATATCATGGCCAACCTTAGGAATCCTCGTGACTTTGATTTGGAAACAATTGACCTGTACCGATACTTGCAAGCATCCTGCACCACATGCTTGCCAATGCAACCCAGAGCGGATGTCGCCTTTGGTAAATCGGAGCTATCACATCCAAAAGAAACATATTTCATCATAAAATCCCTCGGTGGCATGACCTCTTGCCGCTTGAAGCCCTGGAGGTGACCCGGACCAGCTGACTCAACCCACGCCCTTCGACCAAGGCCACTCGACTCGGCTTACACTCTCACCAACCAGTAGGAGGTTCGACCGACCTTCTATTTTTTTTAAATTTTTTTTTAAAGGACTCAGCCATGACGAATCGGCTCCAAAACCCTGGTCCCCGTGATAGAAAAAAGAACAACAAAATTCATGCAAGAGGACACCAGGGGCCCCGGCAGGCACCTCACTGCCGCGACTACGCAGAATCAATATGGTAAAAAGGGCGGAATGTCAGGCGCTGTCTCACCTTTTTTCACATGAGTGGCAAGAACCAGGAGACTGCCCGGTCTCCTCGCACTCTCTATCAAAGCTCTGCTCGAGGCTTGCCTTGTCAGACTGGATGCCCAAGATCGTACGATTTGTAGTCGTCGTCTTATGCTTACTGTGTCTCGATCTGGAATGTTCTGAGTGGGAAGAGGGAGGGGGGAGGACAGGTTTCTTTTAAAAGTCGAGTACTTCCTTGTGAAATGTTTCATTATGTGTGTGCGCGCGCGGAGCTGTCTGGAACTGCTGACTGCTGGGTCATGTGCTTCCTTTCTTTGATTAAGCGATGAGTTGTGATTACGCTTCTAAGCTCCGTCCTACTTTTCTTGATTCTTTGCGAGAACACAAAGAAGAAATGACACGAGGCCTCCCTTGGCTCATCAAAAAGAAAAATAGTGGTTGATCGGTTGATTCGATCTATCAGCACTACACCAGGGGGTCTCGTGGATGCTCGAGCAGCGCATACTGTACAAGTGGTCAAGAGCGGTCAATGAATCCTCACACCAAGAGGACATTCCTGTCAATACCACAGAAAGAAATGTAACACTCTGAGTGAAGCCGTTGCAGGCAATGAGCGAAATTCACTCATCAACCTATGAGAGTTAGATCCTCTGCCTGCTTAAACCCCTATGGGAATGTTCCACCGTGCGGCACTGGGTACTTGGGAGAGCTGACCAACGCATGCCTGCATGAGACCTTACTGCATGTAGCTCGAGGGTCCAGAGCCTCCAGCAGCAAGCCGCCTCCGTCACAACTGCGATGCCCCAGAAACCTCGTGCGATGCTCTCTGCTGTTGCGATTGGAAGCAGCAACATCAAGCCCTCGAGATAGAGGCGGTAGGAGCGGATCATTTCCGGGGTCCCATCATCAGGAGGCGACAGCAGCAGCGGACATGAGACCGCCTCGGGCTGTCCATCCCGTTTGCAATAGGGATCAGCTTTCCCTGCCGTGATCACCATGCTTTTTGCATCTGCACAATATATAGAAACTGCACGAATGAGACCCTTGTCTGGTCCCTATATGCGTCAGCGCATATGTATATGTTGTGCAACACCAGACTCGAGACCGCCACAAAAGCTCCAACTATGGCAGCTGCTGCGAATGCGAGGGCACGGTACATCCTCTCAGCAAGGCGTCGCCGCAGATCAAAGCTGAATATGAACCGTGGACAACCACTACGGACGGCGCTCGACTCGGCGGTGAGGAGTTGAGCAGGTCGCGCTACTGGCTGGCTTTACAGGTCACATCTGAGTCAATCAATGGTCGCAGGCGTGCCGTATGTCCCGTGGATCCAGGCCTCGAACAGGCTGGGCGGTGTGTGTGTGCCTCCCTGCTTGTAGGTCGGCGACGATTACGCGATCTCCGAGGGCTTGCGCTACAGCTGGAAATGAAGGCCTTTTCGGGGCAACTCCCTGGTCGTCGTATGATCAGGGAGACCGAGTATACAATGGTCAGCTTTGGGGCAACGGAAACCTTTAGGACGGGCCGTCTCGAAGGCAGAGCTGTCTGAGGTGGTTCCCTGGCCAGCGAAGTTTGATACAGAATTTGTGTAAGCTTGATCAGGTCCATGGCGGATTTTGGCTCCTGGGTGTAAGAACATCATGCCATGTGGCTCTTAGGAGCCATCTTGGAATTTTCTGGTCGGTTTTATCGACCACGCGAAATTGATGGCTGTATGAACTGTTATGAGTTGTCATGAGCTTGTAAGTTGTGTTGGGGTCATGCGGCTACAAGGGCGCTAGTTGCCAGCAAGGTCGATTGTTGTTCCTCTGTCTAGAAGAAGCATATGGATATATATCTTGTTGAACGAGAATTCAGTCCCATAAGTACCTTTGTGTGTCTCTGATGGCTGTTTGGCGTCACAACGACTTGCTGTGGGCTGCGAAATGTCTTACCCCTGGGCATGTCGATGTCGTGCGGTGCTGCACACCTTCCCTCGGTGCTTGTGACGTCCTCCACTTCTTCCAATACGGCAGGGCCGTGACGACCGATAGACACCGTTGTACTTGGTGCCTCCGGAGAGATCGAAGTCGAAGGCATTCTCATTTGCTAGCCCTTCAGAACTTGGGCACCCAAACGCGTCAAATTCTTTGTACCTAGGCGCTGATCAGTTCCAACACTCAGAAGTGGATGGTATCATTGTCCGCCTCGCGGGCAACTACATCCATCAGTATGGTGACGAAGTTCGTCCCTCAATCAACATACTGGTCGAGGTCAACATGTGCGCCTCGAATCCGATTTCGACCTCTCCGTACCGATATTGGGGAAATGCGATCGAGGAAATGAAATCGAGTGAGTTGATGAGTAACTTTCCAATCAAGCCATTGTCAACATGTCGACACGAGAAAGCCTCAACTCGAGGTGCAAATTCCGAATCGACTCCCTAGGCTCGGCGCTGGGACTTTTGTACGTGAAATATAATGCTCGGAAGACGACACGATACTCCACTTGGTCTCGTTGGTCTGCACGAAAGGGCTGGTGGAACAACCATTGGATCTCATCGGCACCGGATACGTGCAACGACTGGATGCGCAAGCCTTCAGCTCATATATAACGAGTAGGTCTGAGTACAATTCTCTCAGGAGGATTTAAGCTGATGAAAGAGAACGAGGGCGAGTCGAGACTTCCTGCGTATGCTGCGCTGTCAGCCACTGGTATATAATCTCGTCGACAGTTCTGCCAGCGTGCAGGTTGATATGGATGAGCTGGTGCTCGGTTGAGGATGACATCGACACGTAGAGGCAACAAAACTTCGGGACAGGCACAAACCGCAAATTGGGGTTGACATGTTGGGAAGCGACTCTCGAAGCTTGGCTTACTTTCCTCGGGCTCGATGACACAGGCCACGATGTCGAGGCCGAGATTGAAAGCTCCAGGGCATGAATCGTCACCTCACGATATTCATCGATCAAAGATATGAAAGATTGTCAGGGACGATCAAAATGAAAGTGTCATGTCTCGCGAAGTTGCTCAAATCATGCAGTCTGCCGATCTGCCAAGAGAGGATCGACGAGAATTTGGTTCGAGCTCGCCATGAAGCACCATCGTGCGCAAGACGATGATCTGCAGCGGAATCGACCTCCAATGAGGATCAAAATCGCCCAGCAAAGACAGAACAAGTAGTTCTCGGCAGTTGTGCCCAACCAGTGACCTGGAGCAGCGTGGTTGGCTTTGCTATGCCCTGCCTCGCTGAACCACATCTTCTCAAAGATGCTTAGGTCGGCCATGAGGTGCGCAGGACAGTTACTGACATCCAGATTCCGGTGCAGATGACTACGTATTTCATAGTAGTGCAATAGTGAATCGTTCCTGCTCGAGGGATGAGAAGAAAGTACAGTATGCTGTTGCATGCCTGGAGCGTTCCTAGTGAGTGGATGGCGGGTCGTCTGAAGTTCTTGGTTGAGGTCGAGACGATGATCTAACCAGTAATTGACAGGGCGCCCGCACAGCCAAGTTCAATGGTCAATGCTTCAATGTGCTAGCTTGGCTCGAAACGCTTGCATGATCCGGCCGAATGGTATTTGTTCCCTGTCGAGCCGTTGGGTTTCATTAGCCCGGGTCCGGTGGTGAGAGATTTCGGGGTCCAAGCTACGGACACAATTAACACAGCGTCGTGAAGAGGGCGTTTCCTCTGGGACACCTCGGCTCACACCACCGCATCGAATCAGTGCTCCTCACCTACGTCATGCAGAGACGGTGTCGGTGTACATTTGCTTCTTCGCAGTCGATCAGTCCTGGCAAGTCTCGACTGCAAATATTGCCATTTCCATGAGCATCTCTACAATTGTGCTTGTTGGATATCTCGGCATAACAGTCCTACACCCCAAGAAAGCGAAGGGGTAAAGCCTTGATTGACTCGAGAATTAGAGAGACTTGCTCAGTCAAGCTAGATGGGCGCGTGGCGTTGATCATAAGGTCGACTGGCCATTGAGGTTGAACAGAGGTGATGCGGCTAATCGTTGCTGTAACATTCGCTGTATCTAGTGTCGTTCCAGTGTGGTGCAGGAAACCCAAACTTGAGGCTCAGAGCCACGTTTCGTCCATGCACGCGAGATCTAGAACATCAGGTTGCAACATCGCATCGAGGTCTCCTTTGTTACGTGTAGGCTTTGTTCTGTGGCAATTTTCCTCGTTCTCTTTCAGTGTGTGTGGATAGCATTTCCTGCCCCTGACTCTGGACAGACCTCTTTTCAAGTATACCGAATAATACTCTTGTGTCCTTCACCCCACCCTCATTATCAAGACTGCTTTATTCTCTCCAGATTCTCGACGCTTTGAAGCATTGATCCCCCTGCGTCCTGCGCCACGCTCCACGTATGTGGGTGTACCATAGTAGCACTTTCCATATATTGACAAGGCTCGAATGATACCCCATGTCGATTTAGTGGGTACAGACTGCGCTAATGGGTCCAAGGGCCCCGTCAATCCTGTTCAAGTGCTAGTACCCGTCCATACTGGGAAAGGCTCAGACGGGGGTGGAGCATGAAGCGGGGACAGCCACGGAAGTCTAGAGGGGACAGAAGCAGGGATATAGTATCAATGAGATTGCGCACGGCCAGAGAGGTGGAGTAGTGTTGAATGCGCCTGCCATGCACCCCACAACGTTTCCCTGCCCGTTCGTACTCTATCACCCACGACTCGTAGAAGCGACACGGAGCAGTCGACTCTTCTAGGTCTCTGAGGTCTCCAACAATTCGTACAGTAGGGATACAGACAGAAAGCACCTCGACCCTCCCTTTGCCTGCTGGACGTGGGCTGCCAGGCACCCTATCCCTATCTCCAAAGCCCCGGGCCTTATCCACCTTGGGATTAGTCCTCTCCCCTTATACCATCTTTTTCCCCTCTCTGACCACCCTCCTCCCAACAACCTTTCCTCCTCCAGCCACTACCGATAATTATCTATTTCTCTTCTACGTCCTCCTATCCCTCACCTACAGTCGTTCTCTCTCTCTCCCTCTCCACACTATCCACTTCAACTGAGGTTCAACTTCATTCCCACCGTCCTCTTACGCCTGAAATACACGGAGCTCGGGAGTCCGCACTGATTCCACTCGAGACTCCACCTCGGTTACGGAAATATAACCAGCCAGAACAGGAATCCTCCTCTGAATACGAACTCTCACGACCGCCAAACCTTCCGTTTACAAACAAAGAGAAACAAGGCAACCCGGAACAGAAAGACTAGCACCGCACAAGAGAAGGCTGTCTCAGACCTCGACTGGAATCTGGTCGTACCGGCATCTCCTCAACCCTTCCTCAGCCACACCACTCGACAGAGCCTCCAACTCCGTCCTACCTCAAGTTGCCTCACCAAAAAAAGGATTGTCATCATGCCTGGAATTTTCGAACGCATCCAGTCCAGGATCGAGCTGTTCCGCCTCGAGCGGCGCTACACCCGTCACCGCGACAGACGATCCACCTTCGTCTCCAACGCGATCTACGTCGACGGCGAGTACATCTACCAGACCCCCAACGCCACAGGTTCTTCGAACAACAGCAGTGGTTCCTCCTCCGACTTCCAGAGCCCTACCATCGAGAGCCCACCATCTCCATCCACGATGGCTCCCTCTCCGACGGCAGCCATGTCCAGCAAGGAACGCAAGAAGATGCACAGGTTCAGCTCCATGCCTGGATTTGGCTCCTCTGCCAACAGGGCAGCGGCGGCTCCCGACTGGAGGACACAGAGGGCGAGCTTCGACGGCGCAAGGTAGCCGACTGAATTGGCCAACCGTCCTGGACATTCCACACACACACGCACAACACACCCACATACATACCTGCGGCATTTTCATGGCATCATCACGAAGAAAGAACATCATCCTTGATCAACAGCTTCATTTTGTCTTTTGCATTGGTGTGGAGTTTTGGGCAACCGGGCTCACAGATGATGAACGCTGATCCCTACGCGGGCTAGACATGCCTTAGCCATGCCGGGAATGGATCGACAGGGCCGAGAGCTTCTCACGAGAGCAGCCTATATCCTATGATCACATGCCTCTGCGTCTTTCACGACCTTGCATTACGAGTGCAAACAGAACGGTTGATTGGTGTCGCCTGACTACGATGTCAGAAGAGAAGGAGAAGACGATGCGAATAGAGTATCAAAAGGGGAGGAAAAAAAGAAAAAGAGGCGGCTATAAGGTGATCGGGTTCTCCTGAGTCGTGGCGTTTTGTGCTATCGTGTTTGTAATTTTAGCTAGCCTGCACGACTGGTTTCGATGGCCAGCAGTTATAGATGATCCTGCATGACCTATTTGTATATAATTTTTTTTTCCTCTTTCTCTCTTCCTTTGCTTCCTTCTTTACCACGGGAGTATCCGTCTACACTGTCTCACAGTCAACTTTTTTCTTCTCTGTCTCTCGGAATCAACAAAAGATTACTTCTACCTACCCTCAATTGTCCCCGTGCGTCCGGTTCGTCTCCTGATGAAAGACTAGCTCCACCCTCTAATTGACTCGAGACAGAGAGGAAGATGCCGAGGCGGGCCCACCACGGGTGCCGGGCCACCCGTAGCTTTGGTGCAGTCTGGTCTGGGCCGAACCACGTGCTGCGCGTTCCTTTTGTTTTTGTTGTCCCTTTTTTTCTTTCTTTTCTTTGTTCTCGGCACCTTTCTTCTTCCTTCGACTTCCGATTCCTGTTGCTAGTTGGGCATCAAGACGAGGTAAGGTAGGGGAACAAGAAGTCGTGTCCGGGCGGAAAGAGAGGGCAACCCCCTCTTGTCCCGATCAACGGCAGTATTAAGTGCGGTAATAGGCATGCTCAAAAACGACGATCAGCTATTGTAAATTCTCTCAGGTTAGGAAATTGTTGAAGCCTAAAGACTTCTATTAAGGGCTCGGGGAGGCGTTGGCCGGGGCTAAAGAGACGGGCCGGCAGCGCCATGAGTTGAGGACGGCATGTGGGAAGCAAAAAGGGTCATTTTACGGGTGGGCTTTTCCGACGAAGACACCAAGTTGTTGCCAATAAAAAGAGAATGCAAAGGCACAGGGCCGCGTGTCCCAGAACTTGAGGCTATCCAAGATAGGACAACAACAAATGGCAGCGTCTTGTGTCCGGCGAAGAAAAAGGCCGGCAGAATGCGAATTCTGGCTTGTATGATCTATCTTGAGTCCGAGATCTATGCCTTGATAGCCGACCTGCCAATTAGTATTCATTGCACTGGTTCTGTCGTGAAGACGATCCCGCAGAACTTGTTTTGCACCCTTACACCTCCTTGCAGCAGACATCAATGCCGAGCGATCCCACTTGTGCTCTATGCTGGAGGGAAAGTATCTGCGCCTTCCAGACAAATTTCTCCCAAGCTAACATTGTAGATGCAGCATCTCCCCCTCTCTCGAGAAAAAAAAAAACAACCTTGCCTCATTTGGCCTGAGTGACCCAATTATCCAGTATACGGTCACGCCCTCCCCCGAGCGGCGCTGCCTAGAAGTATTTCTGTGTCCTCATAAACTCCATCCCAGCCGCAAAGTGAAACAGCTTCGCAGCAACGATAAACCTGTCCTTCTTGGAATATTCCTCCAGCGTCGCGTACAGCTCGGCCAGCGGGATCACGACGCGCTGGATGTGCTCCCCGTCATCGAGCCTCTGGGCGGGCATGTCGCCGCCCTCGCCCGCAGCAGGCACCTCGGCCTCGACCATGACCAGCTGCATGTTGGCATTGGTCATGCCCGGGTCGGCAGCCTGCGGCGGGCTCACGCTCAGCACACGCGACACCTCGTAGCCCGTCTCCTCCTTGAACTCGCGGCGCGCAGCCTGCTCGGCCGTCTCGCCGGCGTCGACGAGGCCCGCGGGCCACTCGACCGTCCAGCTGTCCAGCGGCGGCCGGTACTGGATGACGAGCATGGTGGAGGCGGGCGGGCCCCCCTTGGTGCCCGGCTCGGGGAGCAGGATGTTGCCCATGGCCACGGCGTCGACGCCCGCTGTGGCCGAGCGGGTCTTGCGCACGGCGGACTCCCAGGTGCGGGCCTTGCCGGTCTGGTCGGTGAACTTGATGCGCTTGAGGGTGACCCATTTCGACTCGGTGATGGGGAGGTCCTCGATGGAGGTGATCACGGGCTCTTGGGACTTGGTCGTCATTGTGAAGGGGCGGCGGCGGCGGCTCCGGCGGTCGTGGGCAGTTGGAGGTCGCGAGGGATAGGAAGAAGAGCGAACGCTAGTCAGTAGCAGTGGTTGCGAAGACAATGCGTGCTGGTGGCTAGCGAGAGGTCTGAGGCGCCTAGCAGCGGTGGTGAATGATCGAAGAGTGAGGGGAGATGGCATGAATAGAGAGGGAGACAGACAACTTCTCGGTGTTTGTTTGATGTGATGACGAGTTACAAGCAAACATACTTACTGGGTGACGTCTACAGTAGCAAACAGTGAACGGGAGGCTGCCCCACCAAAGATAACCCCGCCAAGGTGGGGGGAGCGGAGGGGCGTCACTCAGGGGCTACCTCGCTGAAAGTTACTGCTGCCACAGTACTTGGAATAGCAGATAGGGTTCTAAATGTACCGCCCACCCCCACCTGGACTTGACATCACCACTGTATCCGGGGGCCTCTTCGAATCTGATTACCGTCCCCTCCCCCTCACTCTGGTTACCACCCCAACAGAAGGAGTTGAGGCTGAAAGGATGGAGTTTGGGTAGCAATTGGAAGTGTCAATTGGGGGCACTATTTTCAACGTTGTTTCTTGCTTTGGAATTCATTCATTGTATTTTTCATTGGTATAACGCGATAAATCTTTCCTCCCAGTTCTCTTGACGTGATCCGCCGGCCGTTCCGGGTACCCAAGAATCCCAGATCCCAAACTCTCTACATTATGATTGTAAGGCTCGTAATATTCGTCTTGACACGTGTTTATCTCTTTGTGTCTTGTGTGTCTGTTTTTCTCCCTTTCTTTCGTTCTTATCTCTTCGTCATACACCCCAACGGTGGCCTTCCTTTACCGGCAGGTGTAGCCACCGTCAATGACCAGGTCGGCACCGGTGGTGTAGGTGCTGGCGTCGCTGACGAGGTAGACATAGGCGCCCTTGAGCTCCTTGGCGAGGCCATCGCGGCCCATGGGGATCATGCTGTGCCACAGAGCCTGTGTCTCGGCCTCGATGAAGTCGCTCAGGCCGGTGTCGATGTAGCCAGGCGAGATGGAGTTGACACGGGCAAAGTCGCGCCACTCGTTGGCCAGGGAGCGGGCCATGTGGATGCAGCCTGCCTTGGCGACGTTGTACGAGGTCTGCTCCTGGGGAAAGTTGGCAATGTGGCCGGACATGGAGGCGGTGATGACGAGCGAGCCGTGGCCCTGCTTCTTGAACACGGAGCCCACGGCCTTGGCGCAGTAGGCGGTGCCGTTCAGGTCGGTGTTGATGACGCGATCCCACTCCTCGGCGGAGCCATCGATGACGCCGGAGTTGGCAGTGGCACCGGCGCTGTGCAAGACGCACCTTGTTAGTATACTGCATGTCGACTTCTGAGTGGAGGGAGAGGGGAAGAAGAAAAAGACCTACTTGGCGATAAATGCGTCAATCTTGCCAAAGTCCTTGAGCACGGTCTGCACAAGCTCCTCGCACTGCGCGTACTCGCCCACGTTGCACTTGTAGGCCTTGACCTTGACGCCGTACTCCTTGGTCAACTCCTCGACATTCTTCTCGGCGCCCTCCTTGCGGCTAGCGTAGGTGATGGCCACATCGGCGCCCATCTCGGCGCAACCACGGGCGGCCTCGATACCCATGCCCTTAGGGCCGGAGGCGCCGGTGACCACCACGACCTTGCCCTTGAGGCTGAAGAGGTCCTTGAGGGAGGACGCGGAAGGAGCTTTTTGAGGCATCTTGGGAGAGTGTGTGTGGTAAGATGGAGGGGAATAGTTGGTTGAACGTGTGGTTGGGTCAAGAGGGACGGAAGGAGGAGGAAATCGGTTTTGTAGTAGAGGACGGGGAAGGGCGGAAGACACAGGAAGAGCTGCAGGTCTTGGCCTCTCTCTCTATATATACATATTCATCACAATCTCTGTCTCTCCTCCCCATTCTTCATCCACTCCCGGTACTGCTGCTTCGATAAGCTCCGACGCGGAACTGCGGGAATTGTTTGCAACCCAGTCCAAGTTCAGTCCAAGCCCGTCTCTCTCCCCTCGCTCTCTGCTGCAGCCCAAGCCTGGACTGGTGGCCCCCCTTCGTCACCTTGCCTTGCTGCGATGACAAGCTCGATCCCCCCCTCTTTTTTTTCTGTCCCATCCACCGTGAACCTTGGACGCGAGAGTCCACACTTGTGCCGAGAGTAAAGCTAGTTGGCTCTCGATACATAGCGCCTCGGTGCCTGCTAGACTAGAATGACATCATCGATGCATGGGCCTCGCCGCGACTAATAATGCGATGGCTGAATCGTCGTGGTTGGGAGAAGGAAAGAGTCTCTGGCCAAACCTCGAATTATTTTGACTGGGTGACTGAGAGGCGGGAGAGCATAAAAGACAGATAGCTCTCTCCAGATTGGTAGGTATCGTAATAGCCTCTACAGTCAGGTGTGACATCTATGGCTTGAACAACCTTTGGGCGTTGCGTACTACGAGACTGGAAAGGCAAGGGAGGGGTAGAGCGGGGTCATGGGCAATTCTTGCGGCCCCTGGTCCCGCTGACAGGACAGATCATTTCTTGTTCCTGGCTTCGCCTGCACCTCGTATGACATCTGAGCCCAAGCCGAGAACTGCTGCTGTTCTGCAATTCGTTGTTGGGGACAATAACACTCCAAGGAAGACAAAAGACACCGATAGAAGCGCCACTGCGGCCCGGCTATGTCGCCCTGGACCTTTCGGCCCCGGCCCTTGCTGCTACTTGCAATGAGACGGAGGCCCTTTCTCGTCCTTGTTCATTGTGAGCATGTTATTGTAAATTCTGAAGACAAAGTAATTCAATAACTATACCAGCAGCACCTGCCATTCCCTTGTCTAACCTCTACTACACCACCAATATATACCACCGCAAAGAAAAGTGCTCCTCATGTCATCAGCCTCCCGATGCATCAATGTCTCATCCCACCTTTGCACGTGTCATACAGCTTCGGCGGCGGTGGAGACCAAGAACATCGACCGTTTATGGGGCTGATGACGTCGGAACTCGGCCCGCCTCCATAATAAATAAAAAATATACAGAAGGGAATGATATCACAGCCCCTCCGTACTGCGTCTAGACCGCTGGGGGACAGAATTTGAGCGCAAAAGATCGCGTCGCGTGCAAAACGAGATCGGGATGTTCGGGCGGTGTGCTCCCCGCATCGTCATCATCAGAGCATGCAATATTTGAATGGAAGTCCACCTAGCTCGCGTTGGTCTTGGAGTCCTGAAATTGTTTCACTTGCTTACTCTTGACGACGATGTTCAGACTGCTGGCTACGATATTTGTGGAAAGAAGATCGGCTCTATTACGTTCTTTCCCCCGCGACCTCCTCGGCGTCCAGGCTTGCCAGGATACCTCTTGACATTGTATCAATGTGAGGACAAGTAGACTTGAACTCGGTTCCACAGAATTCGAAGACTTTGTATCTGTCGCACACCAAGTGTTGTTTCCGAAGTCTACTTTCAGCTTGCGGGTAATTTGGGATCGCAGAGGAAGTGTTTAAGTATATCCTTACCTGGGCAGCCCATTGTATAGTCCCGAACACGCCTCTTATATCTGTCTCTCCAGACGATGATGCAGGGAGAAAGCAAGGTGAGAGATGACCAAGATGGGGTTCTTCAGCTTTCGCAGCCAGAATATGAGGCTGTGAAGGTGTTGCGGTTTATACTTACGTACTGTTTGAGGGCCGATGAACGGGACAGGCGAGGAGGAGCGATTACCAACGCTGCTTCTATCCCAACCCTCCATGCTGTGTCCCTTTCAAGATCTGAAACCGATTATAGGGCCTTTTGATAGACGGTCTTCAAAGTGGTTTTGGATAATCACTTGAATGCAACAGCTATCTTCGACTACAGTATCGAGTCACACCTGGGCACATGTGCAGCTGGGTCAAGGTTCAAAGCCTACTAGTATACTTGATGCGATTTTGGGTGTCCAGATTAGCACCTCTATTATCATTCCATGGCCGGCTTCTCAGCCTACACGATCATCTACCCTGCGTGAAGATGATCAGCATGGCATCGGTGAAACTTAGATATTCATCCGCAAAATCCAAGTTCACCAGCGTCAACATCAACACCAGGGTTGGCGCCAGCGCCATCAATAACAAGGCAAACACACGTGCACACCCTCTATCAAACTCCCAGATATGCGAATGCAACTCAAAACTCCGAAGGACTTATGGGTCCAAGAAATTACATTCCAGGAGGCTATTCCAATCAAGATACTTTTGTTGTTTAATGTCTTGAAAAACAACAAATCTCGAGGGGACTATCTTTCATTCTGGTGACCTGCTGTTATTATTGGAATGTTTAGAAGCAAAGATGGAAATTAATGGCTGATTTTGTGGAAGAGTGTCAATGTTGTACAAAAGCAGCTAAGCTTGCGGCGTCAATTGTGCTCGTATAATATTGTTGCAAAGGCTATGCGCATCATGACATCTGCCAGGTACCTTGAGACGTAGTAAGTATAAGAGATACGATGTTGTGCCTCTTCGAACGTATTTTACAAGCAGCCTCTTACACATTTAATGTGGTTCGAGCAGGCGAGTCGCACGTGTACGGAGATATGAGGGCGTCCAGTGAGGCACTTGTTACTCCTCAAGGCCTGCGTAGGCGACAAGATGGAAATGGCTTGTGCAACTACTCTCTTGCATAATATGACTTATACTTCGTTGTCAAATCGCTTTCATCTTATGCCCCGTGTCCGAGTCCTGGTCTCTGCTTGTTCTCGGGCTCCTTATTTCTGAACCTTTTTTTCGTCCAAAGAACATAAAGCTCTCAATAACCGACCGTCTTCTACATTATCAAAGACCGTCATAAAATTCTGAATAGTGGGAACAAAGTTTCAAAACAAAATCAGTCATTACACAGTAGAGATGGCTAAGACTTTACAGATTGCGAGGTTTTAATTCTATTGGTTATTGCGTCTTGGCCAGGCATGAATCCAATCTCCAATGATCCAACACGATTAACAACCATCGGACTCCAGCAGCCATATCAACCAACTTTTTAAACACCATACTTTCGAAGAGTAGGCCGCATTCATCCTAAGCGCAAATATGTGACTGGGGGCATACAAAATGACGTTCTGGACGGCCGCGCGTGATCTCTTACGGAGGCGAATTGCGGTAGCGTCCTGATGCAGTGGACAGATAGCGTTGGTGTTTGTTAGCGTGTGCATGCCCTCGGATTAGAGAGAGCGACTGTTTGACTTTGTAGACGTTGATTGTATGAAGAAGTCAAGAAACAATGAAGATCGTTTCAACCATGCGCTGTGATTTGATCATTGACGAAAATCATAAAACAAATCAGTTCACGTGCCAACGAAGGAGTTGCCAAATGATTAGCGGTGGAGGGCCTAAATAAATAAGTCAGCGTATGAAAGTGTGTGATGCATCCCTACTTAAGTACTAGACCCTCTGTAAGGATGCGAGCGCACACCCTCTGATCAAAGGCCGAGGGGGTTTCACATTGTCGTCATGAGTCGGCGCCGGCCGCGGCAGAGCTCGCACATTTGATTATAAGAGAACCTTGCGTCTGATCTTTTGCGTGTCTATAAGTTCAAGGTTAAAGTTCTCTCACGTTTCATCATTCTCATTATTCCCGTCAGCTCTTTTGAGTCCTATCGGAGCCAACCCGACGAAATCCCCAAGAGGCACAGACAGGAAACGACATGTCAACATGGGTTAGGCAGATTTCCTTTTCGCCTCTCTAAGATCTGACCTGAGCGCGGAACCCCTGACAGACGGGAAGCTGCGCCTCATTCCAATCAATTAGTGAATGAAGGAGGAGCCGGGCCTACCTCTTCTGCCGTCTGTGTGTCTGTGTTCTCCCTCTAAATGAGCCAGCACAGAGGGCAGCTGAGCCTGTTCGGAACTTGTTTGGGCCTGGCTCATGCCACCCACGCGTTCAGCTCTTCAGATCTTTCCGCTCCAGAGCTGCCAGTACTTGCTGGACTGTGCTGTAAATTGCCCCTCCCAAATAAATCAAGAAGGAAGAGAGAGAGAGAGAGATAAATCCCCCCACAGCAGACGAGCCTAGATCCTGTCACCTCGAAGCCCTCTCTGAGTGTACTTTCCCAAGTTTCAAACCCAGAACCCCAGGATCTGACCGCCACCAACCAAATAATAAACCTTGGGTCAGCACACACTCTCTCACTCTCATCTCGCATCCTTGGTGAGACGTTACCTTTAACTCTCAACGTCTCGCAGGCCAGTCACGTCCACCGCATTACTTTATCTGGACAGGCACAACTTGTCTCTGTGTCTGGACTCTTGTTTTCTTCGGTCTTCTGTGATCTTGTTCTGTCTTCTCTCTCCTAGGACCCTACAACCCTGTGTGGCCTCGGAACCCCTACCAACCCTACGATTTACGGTCATACAACATACCCTGACGTCCTTCGTCTACTTACTTGCCCGACCCCTTCCTCTCTCGCCACCCGCCGACCTCCTGTCAACCCTCATCATTGCTACTCCAGTCTGGGTGAGCTATGAGCTACCAGGGCGAGGCAATCTTTCCCATCATACCCCAGCCAATGGCGCTGGCGGCTGATGCCCTGTTGGGTGCCCCGAGGAGATCTCCCGTCCCCTCAAACCTAGTCGACATCAACAACAACCCCAACCACCAGCAGCAGCAGCAGCAACATCAGCAGCCGAAAAAGATACCAAAGCGAAGCGCCCTGTTCAACGAGGACGTCTTCTCCCGCCTTCTCAGTGGCCCTCTCCTCATAGTACACTTTGCCCTGTACTGTGCCGTGCCCGTGTATTATCTCGTGCATTTCTCGCCCTTTAGCCACTTCGGGCCGGGCATCTTCAACCAGGCCATCAGATGGGCACTGCTCTGCCTCACCCAGTACCTAACGGCGATCCTCATGGTCTCGTGGGATGGTCACTACAAGGTACGCCGGGAGATGCTGGCGCTCCTGGTCCTGGTCGGGAGCGTCTTCGTGGTGGGGGGTCTGAAAGGGCTGGTCGAAGGGATCACCATGGCGCGCGCGGCGCAGAGGGGGCCGGAGCAGGGGTGACAGGCTGTCGGGGAACGGGGGGCACGGGCTGGGTGGTAAACGAAACGAATGGCATGTGATCAGAGAAGATGGAGAGGGTTGCGAATCGCCTATCTTTCGATTTGACGAGGCATTGCCCTTGTTTGGGTCTGGATCGCCTTTTTTTTCTCTTTCTTCTCCAGTGCAAAGTGGGACACAGGCCAGAAAAGTAGCCACCGCTGCTGGCATGTTGCATGGGTCTGGAACGCTGATAGGGGACCTGGTTCTAGGGGCTAGCGGTTCTAGTGGAGGCATTAGAAGGCCAAAAAATAGAAACAAGACAAAAAAAGAGGGAGGGGGGCGACCCTAAGTACAGGAGTTGACGGCTCAATGGGAATCTGTACAACAATTCTTGTCATTGTCGTTTCTGGACCCTTCTTCTTCCTGTCTGTCCCTTTTTCCTCGTTTCAATTTGACACCAGGGTCTCAACATCCGTATCCGACGTCCGGTAGAATCCCAGAGAGGTCAGCATGGGTTTGTCGTCGAATCGATACAAGTACACCGGGTCATCTCCCTCTTGACCTCCAGCAAAGTGTTGGAAGGGATACCACGAGGGAATGCAGAAAGTGTCGCCCTTCTCCCATCGATACTCCTCTTCTCCGATGGTTGTGTGTCCTGATCCCTCTATCACGTGGTAGACTGACGATGCCGTCTCCTGCACGCGAGGCGATGTCTTTCCCGCGTTGATACGGGCTGCTGAGCCTCCGAGGATTTTGCTCACTGCGACATTGTTTCGTTCCCCACACACCGTCAGCCTTCGACCAGACCTCTCTTTTCAATCGGAGGCAATAGTAAGAGAGACCACTACCTACCTTGTCGCCCGTCCTCGTGCAGATATCGCAGCTCAGCCGAGTCCCCCTCCACCTCGTCCAGCGCAGCCTTCATCCGGCTCCAGGGAAACACCAGCGGCGACGCCGACGTGTCGACGTCCTCGGCCGGATAGCGAGGCGATGAGAACTGCTCGACAAAGTGCACGGGGAAGTGCTGGAAATTGGGCAGGTCCAGCCCGTCGAGCCAGATCATGGGGCCCGAGCCGTCCTTGCCGTGGTCGTGCCAGTTCATGGTCGGCGTCAGGATCACGTCGCCCCTCTGCATGCGAATGCGGCGGCCGTGCACCGCTGTGAAACCGCCCTGGCCCTCGATGATGAAGCGCATGGCGAAGGCTACGTGCCTGTGCGCCTTGGCTGTCTCGTTGGGCATTACCAGCTGTAGGCCTGCGTACAGGGTGTCTGTCGTGAAGGGGGCATCTTGAATAAGGTTCCAAGCTTTAATGTCAGAACGTTTTCTGTGACTGTTGTTTTTTCTTTCTTTCTTCCCTCTCTTCTTGCTTTCTCTTTCCTCCTTTTATGCCTTCTTTTCTTCTTCTTTCTCTTCTCTCTCTGGATCATACCTCTTGCAGGGTTAATCAGCATCAGCACCCTCCTCTCAGCCTGGTGCTCCGGGACAAGCTTGCCAGCCTCGAGAAGGCTGGGCCGGATGTCGGCATATTTCCATAGGTGGGGTGTACACTTGGGATTGGGCAGAGGCGGGTTCAGCCTTGCCATCTGTAGCCAGAGGGGCTTTGTGTGTGCTTTCTCTGCCCGCTGCAGCATGACCTCGGTCGCATCTTCGACCTTGGTCTCCTCCGTCTGTGTGGTTGTCGCCATATCGATGGTTGAAGGCGTCACTCCGTCTGGTTTGGTCAGATGGTGCTCCACTACTACTTCAGATCCTGAAAAGAAGCGAAAAGAAGTGGTGAGAAGACGGTGGCAGCTCGACTTGCGACGCCGTGATGAGCCTATACCTAATATGTAGTCTTGAACCTATTCACAATGAATAGATTTCTATTACTTATTATGTCGTAACCAAACCCCCTCCTCCGTCTTCCTCTTCCCTATCCCCAAGAAGTGATCATGCACGAACATTACTACGAAGTCACATAATATGTATCAACCTTTTTTCGGAATTAGGGTAGTAATCCCGGCGGCTCGGCCTCTACAGCAACCGACCACCAGCAGACAACACGCAAAGCAGAATGACGTGCGGGGAGATAGTCAGTCGAGGCTTCAACACACTTGAAGGCCGCCATGAGCAGCATGAATCTCTCTTCTCCCCCCACCTAGTTTCTCTAATTACCTGCCTAACTCAATCGTGCAAAGCAACTCTGCAGGCAGACCCTTCCTTATCGACTTCCTAGATCCGCGAAGATCAGCCTAGCTGACCAGGCATTTCCCAGTCCATTCCCTTCCTATTCTCTCTGCAGCTTTAATTCTTTGGGGAAAATACATACACACACACACACACAGAGAGAGAGAGAGAGGGAGGGAGAGAGCGCTCAATGGCCGATTCCATTCGGGTGTCGCTCCCTACGAGCGGCGAGGACGAGACGGACACGGGCGGCGGCCCGCTGGATTTCGACTCCATCCCTACGCCGGCCGGTGTCTCTGCTGCTACTGATACTGCTGAGGACACTCCGCGTAGGCCGCAGAAGCGTCGCAGGATACCCGTCGCTTGTGGTGCGTGCAGGAGCAAGAAGTCGCGCGTAAGGCTTGGCCCACAGGGCTTATTTTGAATTATTACGCCCATACTATCTTTTTGTTGTTACAAGCCCTGTGGAAGAAGAAAAGGGGAAGAACCGGAGAAGAAAAATACAGAAGAGGAAGGAAAATCGGGCCATCTAATTTTCTCTTGTTTTCCTCTTTTGTCTCTGTCCCTTCTTTTTTTCTCTTTTTTTCTTCTTCATCTCCTTCTGTTGTTGTTGTCGTCACCAATACAGTTTCAAGAGACTTGGGGAGCTGACGGATTGTTATGAGAACAGTGTGATGGCTACCGGCCCAAATGCTCTAGTTGTCAGGCACAGAATATTGAATGCGTCTACCTATCTCCTCCCATCTCGGCGACGACTCCAGTTCCAAGGGCGTAAGTTGTGACACCTGAGGTGAAGGAGGAGGAGGAGGAGGAGGAGGATGTGGTCACGAGGCGACGGTGCCCGTGGGTGTGCTCTCACAAGGGAGTTGGACAAGCCTGGACTAATTCATTCCCTTTGGCTTGGACGTCTACCAGGTTCCTTCAACTCGTAGAGACCCGCCTGTCTCAGCTCGAGAGCGACGTGCGCATGCTCAAAGACACACATAGCCGGACCGGAAGCGTGACCAGCGACTCCATCATGAATGACCGGAGGGCCAGCATGTCAACGTACCAGTCGGCTCTCACCGTGCCTGAAGTGGATCCCGAGGACTTTGGAGACTTCCCTGATGCTACCGATGGCATGGGATCTATGGAGTTCGCAAAGGAAGAGGACTCTGGTTACTATGGTAGGTAAAGCTAATGGTGGTCGGTCTTTTTAAAGAGGAGGGTGGGGGAGAACGGATAGGTCAAGCCCGGGAAGAGACTATCAATGGCTGATCACTTCTTCTTTCTCTGCAGGCCCGTCATCGAACATTGCATTCACTCGCAATATCCGCCGAGCCATGTACGCTCTCTTATCGCGGCCATCGTCTCGTCCCCACGGCCCCGACGCGAGGTCACACCGGCAGATCCCCCACAGGCCCTCTCTCGATGTATCTCGGCCCTCCACGCCCCATGTGCGGACGACGCGGCTGCTCAACGGCGAGGCGGGCAGCGTGGATGCAGCCGTCGACTATCTCGCCCTGCCTCCCGACGAGGAGATGGACGCCCTCGTCAGTCGCTTCTTTGTGGACACGGGAGCTCTGTTCCCTTTTGTGCACGGCCCGAGCTTTATGGAGGAGTACGAGCGAGTGAAGAGGAATAACTTCAGAAAGTTTAGGCGATCTTGGCTGGGACTTCTAAATGCCATTCTGACCATGGCCACGGTGACTTCTGCCAGCATGAACATTACCGCCTCTGATAGGGCGGCCCGGGCAGAAGTCTTTTACATGCGTGCCAAGGTGCTTTGTTTGGATCGCATGTTGCATAGTGCAAGCTTGGAGACTGGTGAGTGACCTCAAGACAATGCGGAGAAGTTTGTATACCGTTTTGGCCTCGTCTTCTGACTGTTCCCGGTGGTCAACAACAGTCCAGGCAATGCTGCTCTTGAGCCAATACTTGCAAGGTACACATCGATCGACAACTACATGGAACGTGCATGGTCTTGCCGTAAAGGCGGCTTTCCAGTTGGGGCTACACTCGACCTCGTTCTCAAAAGACAATTCCCCTTTGGATAAAGAGATGCGTCTCAGGACCTGGTATGGATGCATTCTCCTCGACAGGTAACTTTCCATATGATTCTACCCCTATAAAGACAAGCGGGTTGACACAAAGATCACTAGAACGCTCAGCATGACTTTTGGCCGCCCTCCAGCTATTCCAGAGTCATATGTTCGAACTCCACTGCCCAAAGCCTGCGACAAGACTCTCGCCCCGATGAAGGTCAACGATGTCATGCTCAGTACTGATTTCTTCGTGTATACTATGTCAGTCTCGCCTATGGACATTACATAGAATGAGTATGGACATTGACAGCTGACACTGCACCTAGAACTCTTTACAAAATAATGTGGACAATCATCGACATTCTCTACAAATGCAACATTGGCGATCCAGACGGTGGTGTCCTTCCTGTCGCCGCCAGCATTCTCCAGATCGAACATCAACTGCTCGAGTGGCAGGCCGCCCTGGGACCACTCTCGAGTCTGGTCACGCCAGCAGAGTTGAGGAATGATGACAACTTCAGCACGGAGAAGAGGTTCCGAGTCGTCCTCACCTTGCGGTATCACAATGTTCGCATCCTTGCACACCGCCGGATGTTGGACCTGTACCTCTCCAGTATCGAGCGGGGCCAGAGCTATGATGCAGAGGACTCAATGCTGAGGCAGGTCGGACAGCGTAGCAAGAGCATCTGCTTCCAGTCAGCATCTGAGTTGATCGGGATCGTCAACGTGCTTACGCACTCGCCGGAGCCCAAGAGGGGCTTGCTTGGGGCGTGGTGGTTTACCCTTTACTACAGTGAGTAATTATTGACGGACAACCTAGCGAGAAGACCATGACAGCCTTCAAACTAACACCTCAACAGCATTCAACGCGACACTGACGATCGTGGCACTGATGCTCTGTAACCATGTCAGCGGCCCAGAAGCGCCCACTTCGTACGAAGCCACAGGAATCTCAGACCAGGCCCTAAACGAGATACTAGCAGCAGCTCTTGCGTGCTTGCCGTTGATAGACAATGGAAACAAAATGGTGGAAAAATGTGCAAAGTTCGCGACAACGTTGAACCAGTGTTTGCATCTCCTGGGTAAGCAATCTTGACCCATTCATACCTGTAATTCGAAAAGGCACATGTGCAGATCAAACTGACACTCATTTACGTGCAAGGTGAACAAGCAGACGGCTCGTTCAGGAGCAATGGTGAGGGAGGCACGCCCACGGTGGAAACTCCAAGGCCAGCTAATCAATATGGAGTGACTCACTCGTATGCTCCCATACCCATCGATGTTAGCCACTTTGATCTCGGAGCTCTGGGCTGGGAGAACGACTTCTTGGCATCCTTATGGAGTGGTATGGCTGAGAGCAATCAAGATTCCGATCTTTTCTGCTAGGTGTAAAAGTCAAGACATTGTCAACTTGTGCTTCACACCACTGGACAATTGCTGCACACGAAACCCGTGTTTCAACAGCAGAAATCAAATCATAGCTTCCAAACCCCTGCTGTTATTTTCATGTCTCGTCTTCCGTCCGTGCCATACTATCATCAACCAATGCAATTCCTAGTTCTGCATTTTGAGTATCAGATCATGAACCGCCTGGTCCCAAGCGTCCTCCATAACCTTCTCTGCGTCGTACCCATACGCCCAGTTCTGCGTGACCGGGTCACTCCACTGATTCGGGCTGCTGAGGAAATGCCTCTCCTCCACCTCAGGCCGCATGGCCGCATCCCGCGCCTGCTGGAGCGGCCCGTCTTTGAAGTGCCAGATCATCGAGTTGACCATACTCGCCTCTTGCATCATGCTGCTACGTTTGATCCGCTCCTGCTCGAAGACGCCCAAGGCAAACTTGACCTCCTTAGGTGACGTGATCTTGCTCAGGGCCACAGCGAGGGCGGCACCGTCTTCGACTGCCATCGCTGCGCCTTGGGACATGTACGGGACCATGGCATGGGCTGCATCTCCTAGGATAATGAGCTTGGAGGACTTGGATACCCATTTGTCCAATGCAGAGCCGGTCATTAGGGGTGTCTTTAGGGCCTTGTCTATCAGGCTGATGATCCTGGTGAGTCTGATAGAGTTGGTGTCAGCATTTTCTTTGGGGGTGTTGCAGATCCGATTTATCAAAGAGTGATTGGCTGGCTTACTGCGGATCCCATCCTTCAAACTCTCTCCTCATGTCACCCAGGATATCCTCCTCCAGACCGAAGTGGGCAGGATCTCCTTTGTCGCGATGAGACAAGACCATGTTGAACGACTTTCCGCCAGCTATAGAGTACGTCATAACGTGGCGGTCCTCGCCAATCCTGAAGATTATTAGGATGATTCTGGATGTAAATAGATAGCTGAGTCGATAACTCACCAGAGGTTCAAGTTGTGTTTCTCCAGAATCCAAGCAAGCTCTGGAAACGGTCTCATCTTGTCAACATCGACTGTTGCGCGATACACTGCAAATCCCGTGAGTTTCGGAACCCCTCTCCCTCCAGGAGATACCAATGCTCGAGCGAGCGATTTCACTCCTACAGTATCATGAGTTTCAGCATGAGAAATCACATGAAGATGACATGAATGAATAGAACGTCAACAAAAACACCAGTAGATTGACATACCATCTGCAGCAACGACCAGATCACCCTGGAAGACACTGCCATCTGACAGAGTAATGGTGGCTGTCTCTGGATTGTACTCGTCCACCTTGCTGTTCAGCCTCGTCTTGACTCCCAGCGCACTGGCCTGCTGATACAGAGCATTATGGAGGTGAGCTCTGTGCACAACATAGTAAGGCGACCCATACTTTGCACTGAACTCGGGCGAGGTGTCTGTGGAGCCAATCAAGGCCCCATTCTGCCAGCGGCGGAAATTCATCTTGGCTGGCTGGACGACGTATTTCGCAAAGCGCTGAGCAACTCCCCACCGTTTAAGGAGTATTCCTGAGTTTGGTGGAACTTGAATACCAGCCCCGACCTATTCCAACATTAGTAACCCTGCTTGGAGGATCCTATGTCATAAAATTCCAAGGTTTTTTGAATTGTGATTTTTGACGATTCTTACCTCCATGAGCTCTGGAGCCTGCTCGAAAACCGTCACATCGTGACCTCTCCTGCGCAAGGCTATAGCCGTAGCCAGCCCACCAAGGCCAGCACCGACTATGAGGATATCCAGCTTCACCTTGGCCTGTTTGACCTCTTGATACTGACGTGTCTGCAGTTCAGGAACATTTTGCAAGAATTGCAGACAATTCGACGGATAAGAGGTGGACGTGTACTTGGGCTGTTCCTCAGCCTCGCTGTCAGATTCGTCCTCGCTCGTGACGAGGCTGCCGTTGGTCGCCCTCACCGCCTTTGCATCCCCATTGGAGAGCAAGGTTGGCACCGAGAGAGGTGTTGCCATCGGCATGTTGGGCTGTTGCTGAACCTGATACGGCGTGCTTTGTGACGAGGCTGCCGGCGCAGTGTGACTTGGAAAGACGCAATTGTAGGATCGGCACTCGCAATCACCGAGACGCTGGAAGGGGGCGAGACGTTGGAGGGAACAGGGTGGGAATTGATGACGAGGTGTGTGAATATTTCATTCTTTTAGGTAAAGCCAGTGATCATGGGTTGCTCGTCTCAACTCTGCCAGAACTCTGAAGCTATCTCCTGTTTCCCTAACTCCCCGGCCTAGCGGCGGCAGCATCATGGTGTGCGGATGATAAGGTGTTAGTGGTCCATAGGAGCAGGATAGCAATCTGCGAGAATTGAAGATTTATCGAGTGGCTCATTATGGACGGTATTTCGGTCAAAATGACACGGGATGTAACGAAGAAACCTAGTAGGTCTCAGACCGGCTGTAAGTCCTGCATATACTGTGAACAAGTCTATAGGCTGTTTGAAAGCCGATTCATACCTAGTTGCTGCAGCATGACAATCATGGGCTGAGAGAACCGGGGAGTAAGGGAGCATGTGACGGTCTGACATTTGATACTGCATTTGGAATCCAATACCTCCCAAGTGGAATTTTATGAAAACTAACGCTTTGAGTATTATTATGCAACTACACTAATTACACTATTCATGCATATTCCACGCCGTTTCGGAGAGTGCCAATCTTGCTGATCTTCACATCGACCTGGTCACCAGGTTTGAGCCACTGAGACGGTGTCTGACCCATACCAACTCCTACACCAAAATAAGCATCATTAGCACTTTCTGAACTAGATTGTCGTTTGCGCAAATTCTCAGGGTAATGACTTTACCTCCTGGGGTTCCCGTCATGACTACAGAGCCTGCTTGGAGGGTTGTCCCGCTCGATAGATACGAAATCAAGTAGGCACAGTCAAACAACAAGTCACTGACAGACTCTTGCTGCCTGACCTCACCATTCACAATCGTAGAGAGGTCCAGCTTGCTCGGGTCTCCTACCAGATCCGCCCTGACGAGACAAGGGCCAAGCGGGGCAAAGGTATCAAAGCCCTTTGAGAACCCCCACTGAGGAACAACGCCGGCAAACGCAGGATCTCGCTGCAGCTTTCGGGAAGACACATCGTTCCCGGCGGTGTAAGCCACAATGTACGACAGGGCGTCCTCCTTGGACACGTTCTTGGCGTCCTTGCCGAGGACAAAGCACAGCTCCCCCTCGTAGTCTGCCTGGTCGTCCTGGGCGATCTTGGGGACCACGATGTTGGCGTCGTGGTCGTGTACGCACGTGTTGGGCTTGAAGAAGATGAAGGGAAAGGGAGGTGGCTTTCTGCCGGCCTCACGGATGTGTTTGGCGTAGTTGAGGCCTACACAGCGGAGGATGGGCACGTTTGCCTGCGCCAGGGGGCCGAGGAGTTTCTTGACGGTGACTACCTCGTCAGTGACGACCGTCTTTCCAGTGGTGTCGTAAATATCGTCCCCCTTGACGAGCTTGGCCTGTAATTTTGTGTCCTCTGTTGTCGTTCCGAGGTCGAAATCAGGACTAGGTAGGATAGGCTCACCACGCAGCACGCGGCCGTCCTCGGCAATGAAACGGATAAGTCTTTCCCACGGGACTGACATAATTGCTGGTGATGGTGTTGGTGATGATAATCGACTGAAACCTATGTGTACCTAATCGACGTTTGCTACGAGGGCAATGGCAACATAATTAAAACTGTTCATGCAATTCGAAGATGCAGAAGTACCCCTCGGCTTATTTTTATGGTAGAGTACTTCGGGGAGCAGGGCCCGGAGTTAGGGAAAACTGCCGGAGCCTGGCACCTCACAGGCTCTCGACCTACGCGGTGGCAAGATATTGTTTTTCACCTTCCATTCCAGGCTGCACGTGATATGATTTATTGACTACCTTCGTCGATGATTTGGTACTAAGACGTGGCTTGCAGACCGTGTTGCACATGTGCTCGACGCTTGGGGGCTGGTAGAAACTCCTTCCTACCCCTCTTGTATTGGACGACGTTGTTCCACATATCGCATAGGGCACCCATGTCTCGACCTCTGAACTTCCAAGGCTTATTCATGCGTGTAACGCAGGCATCACTCCATAATCATGACCATTTGCCCTTTGTTAACTTTGACTTCGTGTTTTCTACCGCTGCTGCTTGCCAATCGCCCGCAATCTAGCACCGTATTGCCACAACACGAATGGCGCAGGTAGCCCCATTCCGAGGAACACAAAAGCCAAAAGACTGTTACCCCATCCATACCCAAGACTAGAGTACATCTTGGGCGCAAATAACGGAAAAGCAAACGCCGTGATATTCCGGAGCAGTTGGCTGGCCGCCGTGACGCTGGCTACATACTCCGAGTAGGCGTCCATAACATAGGCCTGCATAGCCTGCGTCGAGATGATGATGCCGCACGCAAAGACGGCCAAGCCGAGGTCTGGCACGAACCAGAACACCCGCTCCTCGGCAGCCCAGCCGTACCATAACAGGCCGATTGGGATGATAACCACCCCGGGGATCATGAAGGGCGCACGGAACTCGGATCGAGCCTCGCCGTTGTTGCGACTGTTGAGATGTCGGTACAACCGGTCCATGAAGCGTGCTCCTCCTTGCGATGCTACCATGCAGCCGAGGCAGATGGCAATATAGTGCAGTCCAGATTCAGTTGTGGACTGGTCATAACGATCGATGGACATGGTGGCGAGAGTACTTTGCACCATATAAAGAATCCCATAATTGTAGGCGGACATTAGTTGAATGAATGGCTGTGTGATGAGCAATCTTATAGGCCGCGCCAAGCTGAGGGCAAGAGCTTGCCCAACAGACTTGTGTTCGTGCTCGTGTGCCGTGTAATATCGTTGGCCTGTCTGCCTGCAAAGGTGCTTGGCTTTGCGATGTAGGATTGAAGCGGCGTGTGTCTCGGGGAAGATGATAATTGCTGAGGACATAGGAACGGCGTTTGCGATTGAAAGAATCCAGAAGGTCCAGCGCCACCCAACGGTACCAGTCTAGTCCATTTTATTGCATTAGTAGACTAATACATTTGCTCACTCAGTAGTTTTGTTTGTTGCGAGGCATCTTAATTGCTCGGACCATCGCCTGTGGCATAAGAGACGTACAAGCACACCACCAAGAATGGGGCCCACAGCTGGACCAAAGAGTGGCAGAAAGGTAGCGATAGCGAACGAGCGACCACGCTTTTCCTTGGTCCAGAAGTCGGCGAGTACGGGATTGGAAACCTGTTTCATGCAATCGTCAGCCTCTCCACATGTCGTTTGAAGAGAGGTTGCGTCAAACGCACAGCATATGTAACACTGTCTCCGAAACCAGCAAGAAAGCGGCTTGCAATCATCACACCGTTGCTGTGGGCAAAGCCAGCAACAGTGTTCCAGACGACATAGAAGCAACCCGATAGAATCCATATTGACTTTCTACCAAATAGCTTAGTCAATGGAGCGAGCAGCGGTGGGCCAAATACATAACCAAGTACGAATATCGACAAGGTCATTTGTGCTGTTGCTTCGTTGGTGTGGAGATCCACAGACATGGTTGTCAGGGCTGGAGCGATCACCGTTGAGGACGTCATAGTGAGCATGCTTCCGAGAGAAGTGAGGAGTGTGACGGCCCATTTTCTCCATTGTGGCCAGTTGAACGGATTCAAAGGGTCGGTAGAGCCATCCCAGGTGACCTCACAGGAGGGTCCGCGAGTTAGTATAGTATTTTTCACATATCGTTCCAATTCAGGAGTGCTAGCACATCCAAAAGACAAAATAAATGAGTTTTGTCGCCCGGAATGGATCTTGAGGTTCACTCGTGTCTTGTACTATTCCGGCATCTTCTGGCAAAGCTTGTAGAGGCGAGCCCTTTTCGGGATCCGCTGGCACGGGCCCTGATGCACCTTCTCCTTGGCCGGCCCATAGTAGACGCCGCTCCATGCATGTAAAACTGACAGTAGCTTGTAGTTTTCATACTCAAAAAGCAATCTGTTAGCTCTGAATTATTATTGTGTGTGCAGACGAAGGCCTAATGGTTTGTTGGCTTGATCAGTAGTCGTCGCTGTATTAATACTCCACACTACGTTGCCTCGAGACTATCTCAGCAGCGGGGGGACCAGTTTGCAATACTGGCTCCGAATCGGATTCCCGAGTCTCTTTCGTTGATGTGATGTATCCAACGACGAGCCCTCAACGAGTTTCGATGCTCCTCATAGTGCTTTAGTATTGTGCGGCGCAGCGGCTTGGGGCTCGGACCTCGGAGCCCTCAAAGCGGTGCCGTGTTGCTCTCCGGGTCGACCGCCGTCCCTAACATGGCCAACACCTAAAGCCGACAATCCTGTCGGTTTTACGAGACGAATATCTGTGTTGTGCCTATGCTTAAATCCAAGTTTAATGACCAAACCAATCCCAGTCTGACGTGTCTATGTTCCGCCCTGCATCGTGCTATATCAGTCGGTTAAAGCCAGCTACAAATACGAAATGCGGTGACTAAATCGCCAGTCCGATGAAACTTTGACGATCTCCTCCAGGGTGCATAGAGGATTGCTAATTCAGTAGATGGGTCAGTCGAACAAGGCCGACGTGTCATCTCGGACTTCGTAAATCAAATATGAATAGTGGCAAGCAAATCAGATACTCGAAAACAGCAAGAGCAATAATTAGCCAAGTAGGGTGCGACAAGTAGCAAATGTAATACTGGCCAGTGTGATCACTCAGTCATTACTGGGGGATGACAAGAATGAGCAATACCGCTCATCAGAGATATGCCCAGTGATTATCTGGCAAGGCGAGCTGCAATCTGTGGCCCCAAATTCAAAGTGAATGGAATATCCCAGCCATTACTACGCTCATTATATCAAAGAAAAAGCGTCTTATGTCTCCTTATATGCCACAATCGTGGCACATGGACAAGGCACGTTATATCTGTGTCCAGAAGCACAACAACAGTGAATCTGGAGACTGCAAAGAGAAGTTGTTCGCGAAATCGACAAATGGATCATACTACATGATCAAAGATGTAGAAAACCTAGAAACGGTCTTGACTCACTCTCTGGCCCTCTGTGAGACTCTTGTGTTTTGATTCCTCCGAGTTGCACTCGCGCCCGATATCGGCCGAAAGTCGACCGTTTAACAAGGAACACCATATATCAAGCCTACAGGAAAACTCTTAGGAGTTTCATATAATTTTTCGCAGACACGCCAACCACCTTTGTGAGTCTCTAGACGGTGTTGTGAACAAGCCCGGAGGTTAAAGCCGGGGTCCGAAAAGTAACAAGACCACTGAGATACTTAGTTTTGAGAGATTAGATTTGTTAACTGTGGAGGCCAAACTCGGTGGCCGGGCGGCGGCGGAACGAGGTTGAGAAAGCACAGGGACAATCCAAGCCATCAGGACCACACACCCTGCATGCGAGCGAAATAGACTCAGAACCTACTCCATAAAGAAAAGAGTGCCGCTGCCCGGTCCGCAGACCCGTCTGCTAGGCTATGATGCCTGCCTCCAGGGCCGTCGTCATCTTCTAATATCACGAATGATGTTGACCAGAAGCATAGACCGAGCATGCTAAAAAGTGCCCGAACGGTAAAAAGCAGTCCAGTATCAATGTCACAATATTCAAGTCAACAGACTGGATAAAGAAGCAGATTTGGCAGGAGTTCGACTCGTAGGTGTGTCAGCTATATTTTTCAACACCAAATCTAGAGAATGGCCTGTGGGCTCAGGGCGGTGATTGTTGCACCGGCATCATGAAGATCAGCATTGTTTTGGCAGTTGTCCAGGTGCTGTCGTAGAATGATCAGTCCGTCAACAAAGCCGTCGCTGAGAAGCATCGCTCATACCTTGCTCCAACTGCAAGCAAGGCTGTAAAAAGAAGCTCGTGCTACTGCAGATAATGATGGGATCCTTGCCCCGCCCCCAGTTCGGGGATCAACAAACATATCCGCCAAGGCTCCAGGCACAACTCACCTTACCCTTCACATCTCCATTACCCCCTCTATCTCTCTCTGTTGCAATTGTACGCCAACATCTCCCGATAAATGTCGTGCCTGCTGCCCGCACCTGTGCGCCCGCAGGAAAAATGCCCAGTTTCTGCCAGTTCAGCACAAGATCTCGAGAATGAGGGTTGCATACGGGTTGCAATACCTTCCCAAAGAGGCAATTCGGGAAACACGTCACTCCATGCCAAGGGTGGGCTTTTTGCTGCAGTGAGGGCTTTTGCCCATTTGCAGCGACCCCTCCCTCCATCGCGGTCTCTTTGCATCGGCTCACACACCTGCCGAGATCGCTCACCCCGCCTTTTCCACGATGGTCCGAGATGGGGGAGAAGACGAATCAACGGATTTTGCAGGGGCATGGCGTCATCCGCGATGCACTCATATGAGACCGCCCTCAGCCCGCCTGTTTGGTAGAGGTCTGTGAGTTCCTGGCCATCCATTCGTTTTTCTTCCGAAAGGGATCGATCTGAAGAGAAAGTGTGTGTTGGGGAGCTACCAAAGGTCAAAAGTCCATCACAGAGATTACCGATATGTTTGGATCACGGTTTTTGAGTGAGTTGCTCTGACTATACACCTTTTTTCTTTTTTTCCCTTCCCGTTGTTCTCCTTTGAAAATTTGAGCGCTGACCAAGCCTTACAGCCATCGGGCCCAATCCTGCCTTCTTCCAGAGGCTGCGATCATGGTTCCGACAAACCTGGATTCTTGACATGGGAGTCGCAGAGATCCTTGGTCCGGCCCCAGTGATAGCAAAGGAGGCAGAGACTAAGCTCATCAACACACCTGCACCCTTCAGCGTGTCAGCCAGCCGCGCGCCAGCTCTCGCCACCGTCTCTTCGGCTACACCGGCTTGGATGGAGTTCAGGCCTATCCAAGGGCTCCAGCGGCAGCTGCGCAGGAGGAAGGGCTGGAGCGACCTCAGGAAAACACATCAACTTCAGGCACGAGAGGAGACCATGGGACTTCTGACCGCCGCATGACTTTCATAATACCCAGGGGACGAGGAATAAGGTGCTGATTATGGGGGTCAACTTGGTTGCATACGAAGGGACACCTGGTTGCACGTGGGCCTCACAAAGTCTCATCTTGCATTTTTGGTCTTCACTTCTTTTTTTCTATGTCTTTTGGATACTATGGCGTTACGGGCTTGGGCGGAGGGTGCGGGCTTGCACACATTGGGGGCATCAACAAGATCCCAGCAAATGCTAGGGACTTGGAAGGGGATTTTGAGGCAATTGTCTCACCCGCCAGTGAACTTTGAACTGGCCGTTCAACAAGATACCAGATACCAACACACTCATTAGAAGAATATTATACCATCCTAACGGGAATGAGGAATTGAGAGCATCTGACTCATTGTGAGCGGAGATAGGGTAGTTCGTCTTCATCGGGCAACCTGCTTAGGGCTGCATGACCTTCTCGATTGGGACAAGCATTGGTGGCACATTTCAAGCCGTAGCCGGTTTATCTGCAGGTGTGGTGTCTGCTACGTAGTATGAGATGCATACTTTTTCTTGAATCCCGACGACAACCTTCTCCACCGAAACTTTCTTATGTATTCGTCAGCGTCCACGTCGACTACTCACCTGATCTGACCGGATTCGTAGGTTGATCAGCGTCGTAGCACGATTCTTCTCGATCGGACCGAGGAGCCTAGAATGTAGGTCTCGAGAGAGCGGAGGTAGTCCTTTGCTAGACGACAAGAGAATGAAGGAGGATTGTGCACTTGGGCACTGACATCCGTCTCGATGAGTCCTGTCTCGACGCATCGGTCAATTTAGTGTCTGAAGAAGTCAATTGAAGTTTGGGGGTTTGCATATGCATTGTTTCCCTGCTGCCTTGAAGGCAGAAGATGCATCTTAGAATGTGGGATATACAATGATTTATTTCTCAGATCAATTCACTTGCAATCCTCCTTGGCGGCACAAATGAGTGTAAGGGGTTGAACATGGAGGGAAAGCAGTCCACAATACAGACAACGAATGGCGTCGCGAAGAGCACGGGGAGTGAAGATCAGTAAAAGTAAGAAAAGGAAAGTTGTGATCGTGACGTAAAGAAAAAGAAGAAAACCCATATATGTAGCTAAACTAAAGCGCTTGGCTCAGCCTGCGTTGAGATCACAACTCACCATCAAGCTCCATCATGCCCTGCTCGTCGCCGTTGGAAACAAATCCCTCCATCAAAAGAATATTCTCGCCTTCGTCAAAGACCTCATGAAGGCTGACCGTATTTTCATGGCTTGTTACCAATACTTTCACGGTAGCCAAGAGATTTGAATCCCTCGCAAGCCTTAAAACACATTTCATAACCGTCCATAGATCGTGCTCGTACTCGCCAGTCTCATAAGTCTCTACTGCATCGACGACGCAAACCACTGTCTTCTGCTGAGGCAACTGTCTGACCAACCACTCGAAAAACAGACACAGCACGCCAAGATCCCCCCTGCGCAGCCCCTCCAGGTCAATGTCCCTCTGCCAAAAGGTGAATTTCACAAAGTGTTGTCGGAGAAGCTGAGCGGTCAAGCTCCGGATCAAGGCACTCGGACCGGCGAACATATCGTCGCTGTCGAAATGCTGTCGACAGAAGAAGACTAGAGAGACGAAGCCATGCCTGGTGCGAAGCCCTTGGGTCAGCATCGCAGAAACGAGCGACAAAGCGGAACCGGCTTGAAATGTGTCATGTCTTGTATCGCCCTGAATAAGCAACTCGCAAGAGGGGGAAGACGTCGCCCAGGTGCGGAACTCGTCAGTTGTGATGATCGCCTTGGCATGGCTGCGATATCGCAGAGCGATAGAGTCCTCGGAGTCTAGGATGCTTCTGATGTCGCTTGCATCCAAGCTCGATATCTTGAGGAGTTCCAGTAAGACACTAGCATGTACTGTTGGCTCTAGCGATGGTGGGTGTTGTTGATTCTGTGTTGGTAGTTGGGGCAGCCAAGGGCCTGTCGGTTGATAGACTCCTTGAAGAGACATCCATGACTGCCGCGGAGGGTTCCATGGTATTTGTGGCTGAGGCGGATACCAAGGAATCTGTTGCGGCGGGGGTGTCGGCGTCGAAGTGACAGCTTTGGCGGCTTTATATCTCTCCTCTTCCAGCAGGTGGTTCTTGAAATCCTCCTGGAATTTTTCGAAGCGAACTAGCATTCCGATCAGCCTGAGCAAGTACGTCGACCATGATATTTGGTGGTGAAGATAGATCAACCTACGCCTCATCTCCCGGGACCTCTCCCGCTCTATATCATGTTTCTTTTCCCCTTGTAAAAACAGATCAAGCATTTGATTGACAAGATTCGTCATCTTTTCGCTTGTTGTATCTAATTTATCCACTTTTAACGCAATCTGGGTCCCTTGTTGGAAAATGAGGTCGGACTTCTGTACGATAACTTCTACTCTATTGCCTCTGGAGATCTCGAGAAGCTCGAGACGCCCGAATTCTAGACCAAAGGTAAGTCAGTGAGAGATCAACGTCCTCAACTTTGCCGTACCATATACTCACCCTGTAGTACTAGTTCCATTACCCTCTTCGTTCCCTCAATGTGCGAGCCCAGACCTTGCTCTACTAATTCTTGGCATTTGACTGGTATTTGGGCAATACTATTAAGCAAGTCCTCTTTGTACTTTTTGCCATGACCTACAACCGGCAAAGTCTGGCGAAACCTCTTTACTGAAGAAAGATAACGTCAGTATGGGGCTTAAGGGTGCACGGAGCTGAGAGCAAGTAGGCTCACAAGTGGATGACAAAAAGTAGACGATGGCACCCTCCACAGCCTTGAGTGTGCATGCAATCAGACTAACAGATGCCAGTATGATGTTTTCATCTTCTGGGAACGTGGCAAGAAATAGCTCGATCTTTCCAAAGGTCTTCTCAAGGTCTTGCTCGTCGAAGCTTGATTTGACCGTCTTGCGGACATCTGATGCGACTTTCGCAGCCTGCTAAGATTAAGCACTGGACGAACGAGGACGTCGAGACCATGGGAAAATACTCACATCCAGGAGCACTCCCACTGCAGCTTTTACGGGTGATATGTATTCAGTATCTGGGACGAATTTAAGTGCCTGTTGCGCAACGTCATTTTTGTCATTGAGATATCGGTAGACCTTTCTAACGCCGCTCACGAATTGCGACTTGTCGCCATCGAACTGTTCCCTGGCTTTCTCGATCCTGCTATAGATATCGTCCCAGTTCAGTAGGCCTCGAATGCCGTACTCTGGCTTTTCTGACAGCTCTTTGGGCAGTTCCGAGTTGCCCTCCATGAACTCCGTCATGGCTTTGTCAAGGACTTTATCCCAAAAGGTCATGACGCGTACGGCGGGGATGAGTTTCCGAGGAGGTAGGGACTGTGTTTGGCTTGTGCCTGGTAGCGGCTGCAGCGGACCTTGTTGCGGAGAGCTCTGCTGTACAGAGCTGCTTGAGTTGGTACTGAGCTGCCCCAGGCCTGGCGGCATGGTGATGACTTGTGGACCCATGAGGACGGCTTGTGAGTCTCAAGCAAAGCGATTCAAATGCGGATCGTATCGCCCAGGCAGGTTCTTGAACGCGTCGTGAATTTGCGGCAGATGGTTTTCGATGAAGTCCACGGTAAGAGGCCGACTGAGATTGCTGGTGGATTGACATCCATCTGAGCTAAGACATTCCTTCTGTACAAGTGCAGAAGACTCTGGCTCACTGGGTCACTACTTGAAATGAGGGGCCAAACGAGCGCATCGTATCCACGGCAACCAAACAAAGACTTTGTACGGCCTTCAGTAGAAAAGAAGGCCGTTGCGCTCAAATTCTCGAGCACGAATACTTAATGAGACGAGGCTGCAACAGGCGTCGAGTGCAACGATCAGAAGAGAGTCATAAACTTGAGCAAGCGGATGATCCTCGGTGTTTGTCTGCCTGGGCGCCGGTTGGAAGCCCTCAAAGTTGTCAGCCATTGAGCTCATCAACATCGCTTACATATTGAACGCCACGTCAGAGGGGCGCTAATACGCCTTGCTCTACGTTCAATGCAAAGAGAGTCACATCGGCACATCACATGGGAAGTGATGCATGGTCCTCGTCAGCGTTAAAGCAAGTCACGCCCCGAAATAGGAAAAGCTAGGCAGCCCTCGGTTACCCAAAGCGCCTTAGACGTTCAGCTCATGCGAGAATGTGTTACGGCGCCTGCAAATAAATACGATACGGATCCTGGCCAATGTTTCCAGCTTGCCTTTTCTCTGATAATCAGGCTGAAGAGTGAGATACTTTCTATCACTTTGTCACCGCCCCCCATTTCTCTTGCGATGACACGCCAGCTCTGTGTCCTTGCAAGAAGCCATATCCAAACCGCCGGAAAGGAGATAAAGAGGCGCGCACACACTCAGAGAGAGTGTGTGTATGTATTTGACGAATGACAAACTAAGGCTGCAGATGGTGTAGGCTTTTAATAACCTTGTCAGAGGCAAGATTTGGGATCATTCGGCATATAAAGAGTGATTTATGGCAAGGCCTAATAGCTTCAGTCAACGACCAGTTCATCAGCGCCCGCAGAGAATTGTCATTCAATCTTCATCTGGAGAAGCCATCGCCCGGCCTTTTCATCATGAAAACTCCGTCGCCTCCTTCCGAGGATGGCATTGTGGAAGGGGAACCCCATGATGTCCCTGAAACAGCACCCCCGGGTACGGAAAGCTGTGACTCTACCTTTACGGCTGTCGTTCAGACACCAGGTGATACGACAGGAGTCAAAGAAACGTATATGCCAGGACAGCCTGCTGAGGACTATGATGGCGCCGACGCGATACGAAAGCTGGATGTGCATTCGGAGTCTCAGGAATCTCAATTGGAGAAAGTCAAACCAAGACTGGTGGAACTTGAGCAGAATACAGAGCTCACAGGGCGCGAAGGAGAAGTGTTGGAGCAAAAGATGACAAAAAATGCTCGTCAACAAACAGAAAAGTCTGCCGGTAAACGGATCGCCGACCTGTTGGAAAGGTGGAGTGATCCAGACAATACCGAAAATCCACTCGACTTGGTCGACAGGTTCACAAAAAAGGTCGCAGACCTCGACAGGGAAAGGGATGCATTGGTCAACCTCGTAGCAGAGTTAGATCGACTGCTAGATGCGGAGGTGGACTGGTACGAAGAACGCGACGCGCTACTTGAGAAACACCGTGAACTTGAAACAACCCTCAAGCGTACGATGGGGCATTCTGCCAAACCCGACACGAGCAAACAAGAGGAAAAGGATGCTCTTCCTCTGAGGGCCGAACTCAACTTCGTTGAGTGGCAGAACTTCAAAGCTCGACCCTTGAGTGGGCCTCAGGACGCTCAGGCGCAGCAGTCCTTCGTGATCGATGTACTCGAGGGGGATCCCGTCATAACTTGGGACCAGCCCATCTTGGGGTTTCTCAGAGGTAGAGGGACTTCGTTCTACCCGACAGCCTCCGAAGAGACGAGCAAACTACGCAGACCCGCCGTCAAGAACAAACAAACACTGATTCCGGGGCAAGCTCCACTTCCCGAGCGCATCCGTATCAACTCAGTGCACATACTGAAAATCTTGGAACGGATACAAGACGATGGTCGCATCAAACGTCCCCCATTAGTCATGGTTAGGCCCTACAGAGCTCTTACATGCTACAAGGAGGCTATCCGAATGGAACTTCGGGAACTGGAGGCAAAGGTCGCACAGAAGCACCCTGTATCGGAGCATGGGCCAGCAATAAGCGCGTCGAAGGTGTCGAGTATTAATGTGGATGTCGATGCGGCAAACAAGGCCACAGACATCAAGGAGGCCGCTCTGTCAAGAGAAGGAAACGTCGAGGAGGATGGCAAGACCGCGGTAGACAAGGACCAGGACGAGCTTGCTTCTGTTCTCACCTCCTACCAGCATTTAAAATGCTTGGTACAATTCATGGACGAGCAAATTCGTCAGAAGATGATGTACCTGTCGAGCGACCACTGTCAGACAGTTTTTTTCTCCGACATTTGGTATCTGTTCAAGCCTGGTGACGAGGTGATTGGGCAAAACCGGCGACAAGCATACAGGATTCTCAGCGTCACTAGCGCGCCTCATAAGGTATTCTCACCCTACCGCACAAACTGGGATACACGGTCTCGTGATCAGGAGGATACGCCTGTGGTCCTTCACTGTGTGTATGTGGACTTTGATGGCAAGGACTTGGGCCCGAGGACCCGTAAAGTCAAGATTCCCAGATTCGACGGCGAAAAGGCAGTGACTGCGCTGGAGGTCTATCCACTACGCTTTGCCGAGATAAGAAAACCTAGCGATGGACAAGTGAAGGATAACGAATCTGAGAAGTCCAGAGAGCCGAGCCTGCGAGACAGGCTCATTGCCAGGGGAAAGATGTTTGTGGACGTGACAAGCTTCAAGCACATGCACTACAATGGCCTCACAATCGACACGCGAGACGAGGTAGACAGCCACGTCGTCGTTGACTTTGAGGAGGCCTTTTTGCATTCCTCCCAAGAGGAGGCGGACAGGGCAAAGACCGATCCAGGCTCGCGGCACCGGAGCTGGAAGCCAAACCTTAAGAACCTCATTGGGCAACCACCAGAGAAGAAGTTCAATTATACCAGCTGCGATGCTGCCTGTTGCCACGGCGAGAATATCTACAGAGACAATCACGCCGAGGTGAGGCGGAATGAGGAGTACATGGCTCTCCTGATGCCCGAAGATCGACAGAAGGAGCCCCCTCCGACGATATATCCCCGTCCTCTGGCGGAACTTAAGGGGCAGGAGGATTCACTGCCCACAGAAGACTTGTTGATCATGTCCCACCGCGTATTCGGGTTTGTCCTGCGCAATAGGATATGGGGTGAGTGCCCCTCATTGCTTTGCAGGTTCACGGCATGAGATACTCCTTGATTATCAGGAACAAACGATGATGCAACCGCTGATACTGCCTTACAGCACGACTTGACCTCACCTATCTTACTCTGCCAGACAGTTCTGTCAATTATGAGACCTTGAAAGAGGAGAGCAATTGGAAAGAGGATAGCAGCAAAGGAGTGAATGGCAGTCAGACTCCTGATTTGGCTGCAGGAACACAAGAGAAAGATCAGACCACCTTCGGACAGCTTGTGCTACCGGAGGGGCACAAGGAAATGATAACGTCCTTGATTTCGCAACATTTTCGCAACAAAGATGCTGCAATCAAGGAGTCCAAGGAGGCACACCAGGTTGATATTGTTCGAGGCAAAGGTGAGTGACGTTGAAATTTAATTAGGACGGCTGGCATGTACTGATAAGTCCTCGATAGGTAAGGGCCTCATCATTCTCCTCCACGGTGCTCCTGGCGTGGGCAAGACAACAACGGCAGGTCAGTCTTATACGATCTTGATATTTCCCCCTACTTTAATTATTACCAATTGCTAACCGTGACCTAACAGAGGGAGTGGCTGAAATGTTCGGAAAGCCGTTGTTACAGATCACTTGTGGTACGTTGGTAGTTGCCGCCCTTCATGATGAGGAAACGAGCGTGACTGATAGATGACTATGTCCACAGGAGACTTGGGAACATCTGCAGCAGAGGTAGAGGAAGCGCTGGAGACGCATTTTGCATTAGCAAGCAGGTTCGGAAATAGAATCTCGTCAATGTATGTTTTCATTTTTAAAACTGACAGGATGGCAGGTGGGGTTGTGTCCTGCTCCTGGACGAAGCAGACGTCTTCCTAGCAGCTCGAACGAAAGAGGACTTCATAAGAAATGGCCTAGTCTCAGGTTCGTAATTATCATTTCCTTGGAAAAAGAACGCGGAAGCTGATCAAAACTAGTCTTTTTACGGGTCCTGGAATATTATGCGGGCATCTTGTTCCTCACGACCAACAGAGTCGGTGATTTCGATGAAGCTTTTGCGTCACGAATTCACATCAGCTTGTACTACCCACAACTTACGCTCGACAATACTCTGGCAATCTTCGAGTTGAATCTCGGCACAATCGAGAAGCGTTTCAAAAGAACGGGCAGAAACATCAACATTGCGAGGAAGGATATCTTCGACTTCGCTCGTTTTTACTTTGACAGTCATCCAGAGGAGAAGTGGAACGGCCGTCAGATCCGAAACGCCTGTCAGACAGCACTCGCACTGGCCGAGTACCGTGCACAAGGAAATAGTCACATAGCCAAGGCAGACCTCAACGCGGTGGTGGAGTTGACAGTGAAGGACCTCGAGGTTGTGTCCACCGCCTATCTGCAGTTCATGCATTACCTCAACAAAATTCGAGGTAAAGATGCAGAGATGTGGGCAAAGAGTATGAAGCTCCGTGCTCGAGAGATGGACATCTTGCTCTCTAGCAGAGCCAGGGATGCAAATATAGGCGATATCGGGTTGCGGGCAGGGAGTGGCAATAAGAACGACTTGCAACACGAGGCCTTCGTGCCAGCAACTGCGGCATTCAACGGCGCTCCTTCAAGCTCGATGCTCCCCGTTCCATCAGCTGCCATGACTCTGCAGCCGCCGCCTGGAGCCTTTGCGGCTTCGTCTTCAGCTCCATCAGCGCCTCATCCGGGTGGTGCTCCTGGCTTGACGTTCGGACAGCAGCATGGGATACCCTTCGCACTTCCACCGGTATTTCCTTCATGGCCCTATGGGCCGGGCTATGGTCCACCGACTGCCCCTGCATACTCAGTACCCGCTACTTCGCAAAGTACTCAGGCTCCCCAATTGCCTGGTCCGCCACAGCAGTTCTCGCCTGAGCAGTATTATGCGCTATTACAAGCTCAACAGCAGCAGGCCACCCAGCAAATACCTCAACAGAGCCAAGCTCCGGTTTATGGGATGCAACCGCCTCCGAGCACAACCTCCGGCAACTAATTGTTTGGCACCGGACGGTGAGAGGGTGGGCAATGACAGCAAGGAAGAGGTATTGGTGATGCAAGGGGTAACTAGTTTCATTTGTTAAATAACTATACCTTAGACTGTAAATATAAGGCGATAAAGTGAGCACACAGTTGATTTTGAGAATGTAATCTAATTCTCAATTATGTTAACTTCTCTATTACGACCCGTTCGGACAGACAGGAGTTGCTCGCAGCGCAGCCTGATTCTACTTGAGTCATTGCTTGTGAAGGGCTATCATCTTTCTCGAGGAGTTAAGTAGCCGGTGATGGACGCAATGGAATCCGTGTTCTCAACAGCCCACAACGTCTTACTCGCAGCACCAGCCTGGACATCTCCCAAGACTCTTTGGCACTGGTCCAAGAACTTCTCTTGTAGCCTTTTCTCGTCCAACGGCACCTCCATACTGCCAACCGCATGGACAACGTGCTTCTCGAGGGTGCGCCCGCCCCTCATCGTCACCACAACCTTGGTCTCATCGGCTGCCAAGCCGTCATCGGTCTCGGCATGGATACGGTCACGCACAACAATGACCTCGGCATTACGGACCACAGAATCCTCATACTGGCTCGGCGTGGCTTTCCCAAAGAGCAGGCCACAGGCACCTCCATGATAAACGCTGAACTTGCCCTGCAGGCCGTCCTTGGGCTCTTTCTTGCCTGTCAGCTCAAGGACGAGGTAGTGAACCTTGGCATGTACGCTCTCGATGTCCTCCGGTTTCAGGCCTTCCTTTTGCATGTCCTCATGTATTTGCGCACATGCATCGATGACAGGGTGTATGACGATGCCACACGGAAACGGCTTGAAGCTGTTGCGCAGAATCTCCCACCGGCCTTCCGTCGCGGGCAGGCCGACATCGCCACTCCCAAGCCACTTCGCTAGGTCCGCCTGTATCTCTGCCTCACCCTTAGTCGCGCCCACGACGTTAGCCCACCCTCTCTTGGCCTCCAGCGACGTGTCACTACTCGTGTAGCCCTCCTTGGCCAACAGCGCCGCCATCAAGCCCGCCTGCGCCGCCCGCCCAGGGTGGAAACTCTTGGTGTGGCTGCCAAACATCTCGCGCAGCCCCACGACCTGCGTGGCCGCTACACCGATCGCATGGGCAATCTTCTCGCGCGACAAGCCCAGCATCTTGGCCACCGCCACCGCAGCGCCGACAGAGCCAGTGGTCGAGGTGATGTGCCAGCCCACGTCGTAGTGCTGCGGCCAGACGGCCAGGCCAAGCTTACATTCGACCTCGATGCCCGTAACAAGAGCGAGAAGGAAGTCTTTGCCAGAGACGGCCTCGACTCCCTTGCTGGAGTGCCACTCGGCCGCGGCGAGAAGTGCGCTGGCGACGGGACCTGTCGGGTGGATGATGGTGTCGAGGTGTGTGTCATCGTAGTCGTGCACATGGGAGGCGATGCCGTTGAGGAGCGCGGCGTGCTGCGGGTCTGTGCGATTATCACCTTCGCGTCCGAGGAGGGTGGCGCTCGGACGGCCAAAGAATGGTTCTAGAGCGTTGTACTGTGGTTCGGTGTATGCGTTTCACTGTGTCAGTCTCTCCTGGCGCTGAAAACAAAGTTAAATCTAACCAGGTTCTCTCACTCACGGCGATCTGGACGGCTTCATGATCACTGCCTCCTATGGCACATCCAGCCCAGTTGTAGAAGCTTTGCACCGCTGCCCGGATCACATTTTGTGGCAGCTGGGTGTATTTCAGGTCGTGGACCCATGAGGCGACGTTTCTGGTCGCCATGACTCTGTTCCTTCGCTAATTATGTACAGAGGGCTGTATGGGTGAAAGAGAAGCCAGAGGAACCAGAGACGCGTGTTGAGGAGCCTATGTTTATGACGTTGAATATCGTCTCGTCAGTGAGGCTCTTCGCCGACCTCGGAGAATGAATTCACCGGCGAAAAGACCTTGGTCTGTCTGCTGTCATTACTTCCCTCCTGGTAATAGTATAATTTCATTGTAGGCCTGCAATCGTCTTCACGAATCTACCTAATTACGCTGTACAACCCCTCGCCACTCGGATTAAACACAATCCGACATCCTTCCATCATCACAGGCATACAGTAGTGCCCGTTGAGAATGCGGGGAAGATGTCATCATGAATCAAATCAAACTGCGTGACCTTGCAACATTCGCCTTGCTAGGTTTAGGGTGAAAGATACGTCTTGCTGCGTTGGGCGCCATCCTTTTAATCACTGGATATTACTTTTTGTGCAACCCCCTTATTACCATCTGCCACCAATGCTCCTTTGGATGGAATCAAGCTTTCTCTTGGCCCCGCTTAGTAGGTAAATGAAGCTTTCGCTGCCGAACGCTACGTTGAACGCCACCGGCGGTAATACAGTGGAGATGGTCTGCTATAGAATCGATAGTCGTGCCAGAGTGGGGCATTATATGATGTGAGCTGCAGCTTTGTTTCTCTTGAGTTTACCATGCAGATGCGTGGTATTAAAACACTTGAATGACAGGCAAATTTGGACCTATCAGTAGTTTTGCAAAGTTGAACGTCCAATATAAGTCCGAGGTAGGAAAAGTATTGCTGGCCGCAACATTCTGACCAATGTCTGAGACGATCTGCTATTCGCTCCTATGAACAGCACTAAATTGTATTGCCGATGCTATTGAAATGTGAACGACCACGGCGCTGAGGATACACGCTGGTTATGTCGTGTTCAGGCGCTTTGCCACATACTCGGTGATAAGTCACGGAAGAGCATAATCGCTACTGATGCTCATGTTCCAATCTCTACTCCCACATGGGGAGAGGGGAGACGCCATTCCCTGGGAATGGAAAGTCGGATGGATACTTTTCACCGGGCTACATCTACCTGGAAGAATACGTTTCCCTGGGACAAGGGGATGCGCAGGTCTCGAGTCAGGCAGCCCAAATAAATGCCGGTTGAGATGGACATCCGTCCAGCAACAGAGTTCATCATGCTTGTCCCGTGGCGTCACCACTTGCTTTCAGACGGGATCCGGGACGAGCGGCACAGTTTGGTGTGGGGCGTCTGGGGAAGGTAGCCTGTGGGGTCGTTCTGCTCAAGAATCAAGCGTGCAAGCCTATGAGGTAGCAGACCTTGCTTCAAAGGGGAGAAATCTCTGCGAATTCTCGAATAGATATTTGTGGTGTGTGTCACTTAGCATTTAGAGTCTGGAATGGTGCGGACAATATTCAAGGCCTGTGGCCTATACTACATACAGTAGAGTAGGCGTTCGAATTTGGACCCTTGCAGGTAATGCACAGCAAGTCCTTGGACGCAGATGTAAGTGTAGCCAGGGGTTACGCTCACTTTCTGGTACATGTTGGAGAAAGCAGGGGAGAGTGAGAAATGATTACCGTCAGATTTGGGGGATCCCTGGAGGGGGTAGAAACCGATGATTTCTTATATGCATCTAGCGTTGTCCCCTGAGTGGGTATGTGGTGAACCATAGAAGACCGTTGAGGGGGACAAGGTGGCGTTCCTGGGTGATGACCACGCGACGCTGTTGATCATGCCTTTGTCCTTTCTTGGGCCTGCAGTAGCAGCGTGTTTCGAAAAGTTCAACACGTCTTTAGCCCGAGTCTCGTCATCCGATTACCTCTTTCATCCTCTTCAGACAAATTGCTCCGATTTCTGCCTTGAGAATAGCAGCAACTGCGCACGTATTCAGATCATCAGCTACAGAGCCAGTCACGAGTGTACCAACGGGCGGCAGGATGCCTTCGTACTTTGGTCTGAGGGGTAGTTCCCTCCAAGCAGCGACAATATGGGCAGTCATTATGCCCTCGTATCTCCTGTAAGACTTGCTTCTTGACGCAGGCCAGATTAATCTGTTCACTCGCTAACATGTGCGTCGTATTAATTAATTCTTCAGATTTGGATACAACAATGCAGTCGCCGGTGGTCTCCTCAGTCTTCCCTCCTGGATAAGCACATTCCCAGAAATCGACACCGTGAACACCACTGGCGCTGAGCAGGCTGCAAACTCGCGACTTCAGGGAACAGTCGTTGCACTCTACACGCTCGGTTGTTTCTTCGGCGCCCTCGACTGCATATGGCTTGGCGATAAGCTTGGCAGAAAGAGGACGATCATGTTCGGAGCCGCGGTGAATTTCATCGGGGCCCTGCTGCAGTCGTCATCGTTCTCGCTTGGACAACTCATCGTCGGACGGCTGGTCTCGGGTTTCGGGTTCGGACACCTGACGGCCACTGCGCCCAACTGGCAGGCCGAGTGCTCAGCAGCTGATCACCGAGGAGCCGTCGTCCTGCTGGAGAGCGTCTTCATCAGCGGTGGGCTTGCGATCGCCGCGTGGATCTCGTTTGGGATTTCGCACTCGACTGGCTCTGTCACCTGGAGGTTCCCCCTGGCACTGTCGGGCTTCTGGTCGCTCATCATACTCTTTACTACGCCTCACATGCCTGAGTCTCCTAGGTGGCTAGTCAGAAAGGGAAAGCTTCAGGAGGCCAGGCAGACACTGGCTGCCTTGAACGGTGTCGAGCCTGATGCTCCTGATGTTGCCGATAATGTTGCGGAGATTGAAGAGTCACTGGCATTTTCAGGTCAAGCCAAGTTCTCAGACATCTTCCGGAACGGCGAGTCGAGATTGCTGCACAGGACCTGCCTTGCTGCCGCAGGACAGATGTTTCAACAGGTAGGCAGCTCGAGTTCAGACTCACAAATGGATCTTGGACGTGGCTAATACGTATTAAAACTTTCTTCACAGATGAGCGGCATCAACGCACTGGCTTTCTACCAAGAAACCATTTTTGAGACCGATCTCGGCCTCCCTGCAAAGACAGCAAGAATTATTTCTGCCTCTGTCTTCACCTGGCAGACCCTATGCTCTCCCATCGGTGTTTTGACTGTCGATCGGTTCGGCCGGCGAAAGCTAATGCTGTTTGCCGCGGCGGGAATGGGTATCTGCATGGCCATCATTGCAGGCGGCTCTTCGCAGCCGAATAACAACTCTGCGATTTATGCAGCGGCTGCCTTCATTTTCATGTTCAGCTTCTTCTTCCCAACGGGCTTCCTAGGACTGACGTTTCTATACGCTGCTGAGATTGCACCTCTCAGCCATCGCTCGAGTATTACTGCTATCTCGACGGGCTCGGCGTGGCTATTCAATTTCGTATGTGGACTTTGTTCCCGTTCTGCGCTTTGCGGTCATTTGCTTATCTCGTACGTTGCGTGTCATAGGTCGTGGCAGAAATCACGCCAGTAGGCTTCTCCACCATCGGATACCGGTACCCTATCGTTTACGCGTGCATCAATCTCTTTCTCACATTGCCTTGTAAGTAATTCTGCTACCCACATGCATTCTAGATGAATTGTGTAGATGTAGAAGCTGAAACTCTTGCAATAGCCGTTTACTTCCTCTTCCCCGAGACTAGCGGTCGCCACCTCGAAGAAGTCGACCTGATCTTTACGCACAGTCGCAATATTTTCGATACGGTGTCCATGTCCAGAAAGCTTCCTAGGGGCGCAGCGGGCCGAGAGCTGGAAAGAGAGGACGCGGAAAAACGAATGAAGGGCTCAGAGGCTGAGAAGGATGGAGGACTAGAGCCAGTGGTCATGCACGAAAGCAATATAGCACTTTGAAAGTGAGGTGGACATACTAGGAGCCGCCTGAGGCGAGGAACCTCCTTTGTCGAGATATCAAAAAGGTGTTGTCTCATCTTGGAGATATAGAAGTTGGAAGATAGTAAAAGAAGGGGAATCTAGATGCTGGTGGTCACATTGTACTGCTTCTAGGCAGCCGTCAGTCAACTCTGCACAACTTCTAGGCTCAACTAGAACAGACAACTTGCGAAAGAAGGCAACTGATGTGCAAAAGACTGTTTCAGAATGGGATCGTGCAATGCCAGTAAACTAAACCTGCGAAGAACCAGCCAGAAAATACAATAGCCTTGAGTTTCCTTGCAGTCCATTATCATGACAGTCATTGTCTAAGCTACTTACTTATTGTGCAGTCGATCCTCAAGTACGTCCACGGGTGTCCTTGCCTTTCTCATCCGTTCTCTTTTGGTCATGGTTTAATGTCCCCCCCATTGTGTCATTTACCTCTCTGTCATTCATGGAGACCAAATTTCATCTTCTCGTGCTTTCCATCCCTATTTCAGACCTCTCCCAGGGTTCCATTGTGGCTATCCCGACCACGATCGAACACCCGAGAACACACCAAGGGTACACATAGTGAAGGTACCCTCCACGAGGCAATTCGTATTCACCAATAGGCATTGCTATATAGTAGGAGGCTGCTCCTAGACAGCTCTCAAGAACTTTGAACAAACTCAACCCACAACACAACACAACACAACTTGCATCTGATTGCAAACCACAACCCAGTTCAGATCATACCCATATTCAAACCACACCGTCTCATATCACGCGTCCCTCATATGTACCTCTTCACAGTCTATCTCAGTACACGTCCATCCATACCACTCATCCACCCATATCGTGCTTCTACCACCCATACCATCACCCCTTCCATACCACCAAGCAGACAACCAATTAACTGCCAACAGCAAGTTCCTGCAAGATGAATACCAACGCCATCAGGTAAGCGAGGACTCCTCCACCTCCGACATTGCTACTTCTTCCCATCCCACTGACTATCTTAACAACTGGTAGCACCCTTGTCGAGAATGTTCGAACCGACCTCGGCCTCTTTCTCGACGGCCGCTGGGTTGAGATGGCCGCTCAGGATGAGTATGTTTTATCCAGTAGCCTGTCCCATATTTCGAAGCATGACTGAACCATGCCACAGCGGCACATTCCCTCGCGAGACCACTGTCCGCTCCGCTGTGAACCTGGCCGAGGCCATCGTCCGCCGCAGCCTGCAATACAACGCCCGTATGGGCGCGAGTGGCCGCCATGAGCTCAAGCTGGAGCTGGTAGAGATCGTCGAGACTGCCATCAATACGGCCATTGATAGGGCCAACAGGTCCAATGCCGTCGCCGCCCGTCCTCTGTAAGCAAGCCTTCTTCACCCTTTGGCGTTCTCGTGGGCCAGTCTTGATAGGCTGTGCATTTCTGCTGACACAGAATAGTTACCCGGTTCCCAGAGAAGACGTGACCGGAGTCCTGCTTCCCTTCGTGCGCAATAGCCTCTACATTCTCGATTTTGAGGTCAGGTACGGACGTGTGGTCACTCCACCCGAGGTCGTCGCCGCTCACGCAGCCTCGGTTGTCGACCCACTCATCAGCGCTGCAGATGCGGAGGAGAACGACGAGGACGAGGACGAGGAGGACGATGGAGATGACGAGGACGCTGACGACCAGGCCGCCCCTCACAACCCCAACGCCGGCAGAATCTCCTGCCCTTTCCCTCACTGCCAGGCGACCTTCGCCGGCAACCGCCAGGACGCACGCCGCGATCACCTGGCCAGCTACCACGACCACTACGAGCAAGGCGATCCCAAGGCCTTCTCTGTGTCCGAGAGGCACCTCAAGCGAGCACAAAAGCACATCACCATTGCTCGTCTGGTCCGCGCCCGTACCCGCCTCAACCAGCTCAAGAGCCAGCTGGCCGCGGCCGAGGACAGGATGCGTGCTCTCAACCCAAATTACACGGCCACGCATACCCTGGGCGCGGATCTGGCGCCTCAGAATGTCGACGAGGTGGCGCTGGCGACGCTCACCAAGATGGAGCTTGTCCGCCTTCTCGTCTCTGCTCGTCTCGAGCTCCAGAAGGGCTGGGAGGCTGAGATCACCCGGCTTCAGGCCGAGGTTGCCAGGCTCGAGACACTTCGTCGTCCGTAGTGGCCTTTGAGAGGTGGGGGGAGAATATGCGTAACGAGTTCTTTTTGTTTTGTTTTTTTCTTTCTTTTCTTTCTCCTGGTGGATAAACAGGAGCAAAAGTTTGTGATGAGCCTAGGAGTAGACGTCTCATAGTGAAATACATCGAGCTCTGGGCAAGACCATGCTCCCACATGCGACAACAACTTTCTTCCTGCGGTCTCGTGTGGTAGTAGAGAATGTCGACTCATCGCAGAACGTGGATATCGCAGGCCTTCTCGGTGGTTAATGTAGTGGTGACTGTCATGCTCGCACTCGTGTACGCTCCTCGAGGCCCTCGCTCTGTGTTCTTTCGCCTGGTGGGTTCTCGCTCCCAACCCAATGGAGTTTAATCTTCCACAGAGGGTAGGCATTCAGGCGGTAATACAGCTGAGAAGTATTGACAAGTTAGCTCAAGAAGGAAGCCATTCGTTGAACGAAATGATGTATGCATACTCTCACTTTGGCGATATGCTGCCATCCATCCCTCCATTGCGTATCGGGCGGCTTCGTATCAGCTGTTGCAAGCCTGCGCCTAAATAAACTCCCTGGCTGCTATTCGCGGCACCTTGGTCAAGATCAGCTCAAATAATGTCGACGGTTTCAGAGTGTGGGGGGTCCTACAAGGCGCCTTCGACCGGCCATTTTCCTCAGCGTGTTTGCCAATAGCGAAAGCGATACTGCTATAGCTGTAGCCAGCACCAGCGTTGACTAGTACTGTTGCTGGTACCTAGGCCACTTACGCTGTTGCGACGACATATGGCCAAATGGAGGCCGCAGGAGAACGGAAGGTGATGAGAGTGCTGTAGGAGAGGTTCTGTAAAGAGGAAGCTCAGGGTGTGGGTGGCAGAGGGGTTTATATATTGGGCAGAAGTGGGGAATGTCGACTGCAATTGATGTCGTGAGGGCTTCCATGGAAACCCCCGGTGTGATCTTTTCCTGAGGATTGCGATACTTTTCTTTCTCTTCAGGGACATTGCAATCTGTTTGATTGTCGATTAGTCTTCCGGTCAGTTCCAATATCTCCCTATCGGAAGGTTCCGCCACTAAGATTGTGTACAGGATCTGTAAAGAATAGACTAGAGACTGAGGCTGTTCTGTGAATGTAGCCCTTCCCTTGTACATACTGACTGAGTGGTGTCCAACTAGGTCTGTTTTGTTGTGGCCTTTGACTTGCTAGTTGTCTGTTTGCATCATGCAAAGTTTCTGCAGGTTTCAAGGCATGTAATCTATCATGTCTAGTTTGGCACAATGTTCATACTTTGCTCCACTGGAGTTGTGCATGAGTAGTGTTTCTATACCAGCCAATGAAGGTAGAATTCTGTCCTTGCCATTATGCATTACACCTCGGCCTTTGTTGTTTTCACCCCGAAAGAAAAACAACAGATATTGGCTTACAAAGTCACATGTTATCTGGATCTATACCATGTTTGATACAAACTTTCTTGATGACCGCTCTGTCCTCAAGTGATGACGTCCGGGAGCTTGCAGGAAGACCCTCGCCTGGCTGCGAGGAAGTCTGTGACGGAATCATTGGTCATTTGAATATCTGCGTCCCTAAACCTACGGTGAAAGATTCGCTTCAAGAGGATACAGACCAGATACTCTGTGACACTGCCAAACAAGAAAAGAAGAAGAAAAAGGCTTGGTGATTGGCTAGCGGGAGAAGGGTACAAGCTAGTTCTGTCTCTAATGCTTGAACAACATCTTATTAGCAATGATTATCCCGCAAGAGGTTCAAGCATGATCAGAAAGTATCCCTCCTTGGGAACACTGTTCTCGCACGAAGTAAGCACTTGGAACAATGGTGATGCTCTCGATCTATTACTACTTAGCACTCGCATCTAGACCCTCGTTTAGACCAGATATCGGCCGTTATAGCTAGCGTTGGTGTATCCCAAGCGTTATTAAGATTATGTTTGATGACATGCCAACAATGAACGCCGTAGACGCTAGGAACTGCTGGTGTTCACGCACACGGGCGACATGTGAAGGCAGCAGCATCGACAAGGGCAACAGAAAGTGTATAAATACCTTGAGGATATCTCTCCCTCAAGAGAAGAAAAAGAAAAACCTTTCCTTCATCCTTTATTACTCGCTTCGCCTACCAAGTGAGATTGTTGTTGCTGCTCCTACTGCAGCTCTCGCCACCTCAGTTCCCGCCCAATCTCCAGCCCAGAGAAACTCAAGAACACAGAACCAACGACGGCACCCACACAGAATCTAGCCGGCTTCCCTTCGTGCCCCTGGATACACGGCGTGCCTTGGGCTGTGGTCGTCGACGGTGTGAGATCCGGGTCCGGGTGATGCTCTCCCCTTGCCTGGCTGGGCTGGCCTGAGCCTCATCGTGCCGTCTCCCTCCATCCAGCGCGAGGCTGATGTTTTCCACAAAGATACTTTAAGGTTGTCGCTCTTTCCGGCTGCCATCAGACGGTCGGCTGAGCTTCACGCTCGCGCTTCCCTTTCTCAGAAAGGCCCCAGGTGGGACTCGTCGAGTTGCATAGGATGGATTGGCGTTCATGCTGAGGTCAAAACATCCGAAGCAAGCTGCTGCAGAGCTCTTGGAGCTGCTGCGTATTACTCCAGCCCGATCTCTAAGGGTGTGTGGTCTCAGTGGTATGCAAGGAAATTCTTCTATGTTTGGCACTGTCTTAGGCATGCATGAACCTTCGAAGGCGCTCATCAAAGGCTCGACACGTTTAAAAGCATGACGCAGATTTGAAGTTGCGGGCAGTCGTGAAGAAGATGTTCATTATGGAAATTAGTCATAAAGTTACGAAAGAAACACAAGCATATCTATCAATAGTCTATCACGCGGGCGTCTTGCCTTGCCCTCAAGACATGACTCTTCTTCAGTGGAGACTTTGTTTCGGCGGCACGAACACCTTGGCAATAAGTCCAAACACCGTCACGAACTGTACCAACAATCAGCATGTCAACCGAAAGAACAACCATGAGACACAATACTCACCGCGACATCAAAGCCCTTCCAGCCCAGCCCCAGCGCGGGATAATCATCGGCATCATAAAAAACTCTCATCGAGTGCAGAAACGATGAGGGCCACCCTGCTCCTGAAAGATCGTTGAAGAATCTGGAATTTGTCCCCGTCCCAGCAAGGTCAGTGTCAGCTCACAGCTCTCAGCTTGGGTTTGACTGCCAGAGACCAACAGTAATGCCAGGAAACAAGAAGGAAAAGGGAAGCATAGAAGGAGGCAGAAGTAGTGAAAATAGTCAAAAGAAAAAGAAGAAAAAAACAATAAAACTGACTCAGCCTTGTACGCCCCAGAGGGATTCGCCCGCTCTCTGAACACAAGCTTCTCCCCTTCAAAACTCGCAATCGAATGCGCCGCATACGCAGGAATATCGATACTCTCCCCCGCATGCACGATCTTCTCTTCCCCGTTGATGGTGAACTTGGCGCGGCCCTCAACGACCGTCATTCTTTCCGAGTGCTTCTTGTGCCAGTGCTCGGGCACGAAGAGCGGTCCCACGCCGGGCCTGTCGCCCTCGCAAACGGCCTCGGCTTGCCAGCGGTCTAGATCGTCTTCGGGAAGAGAGGAATCGAAGAGGAGGTTCATGTACATGCCCTGTTGTGATTGGTTAGATTCGAGCAGGACTTGTCAGGTGAAGGGCTCAACGCTATGGAGGGAGAAGAGGGGAAAGTTGAAATGGAAGGACGTTGTTTACCTCGGCCATGTCCAGCCTCTTGAAGATCTCTGGTCCGCCCATTTTCTCACGTCTCTGGTGTTGAAGGCGATGGTGCGATGGGGGAAACTTTGGTATGGTGATGACTATTTTCGAGTGACGAGGCAGCAATGGCAAACCTCCAGAGAGACAAATAAACGAGGAGAAGAAATACATGAAATATATATATATATATCAATTCGCTGTGCAGCTTTACTCGCATGTATATCCACAGCTGAGTGAAACCAATTGTCCCAATTAGGACAACCAACAGAAAGTTGAAAACCCTAAAATAGGAACCAACCGACAGACTACGAATAAACGATAGGTTCAATTTCGTTCAGGGCGACTTTAGTGCTGACAGGTTATAACGTGCTGCATGAACGCTTGGTGATTAGTACCAGGGGCAGGTTTTGCAAGGGTTGCGCGCAACCGTAATTCACCAGACCAACAGTTTAGTATCTAACGAAGGAAGAGGAAGGAAATAGAGATCAAAGGATCGGGAAATTCGATGCAAGTAGTTGCTGGTTTGCTGGCCTGCCCAGCCCTCATACGTACTTAAATGCTGCTGATCAAGAACTTATTTTGACTGGCCGTGGGATAAAATCCGACCAACCCAAGCTCACCAGCTCCGGATGCCCGCCAGAAATTCAAAACATATTACATACTCCTATCGGTTGATCCTGATACTGACCTCTGATCCTCCTCCTAACCTGCAGCGTCCGCAACTGGGTCGCACCTTGTAAAGAAAGTCGCTCCTGCCCGAAAGAAAGCTGAAATCCATCAGAGGTCGCTCATCTGGAAAATTTGATTGGCCAATCCCCTTGTCCGGTTGGTCAGATTAATCTTACAGGTAGTCACAATAAGTTTGTCGCTTGTCCAAATCCTAGTATATAGCAATTATAGATTCATCCTCTTGGGCTCCGTCTGAGATCCTCTTCACCTCCAAGCATTGTCCCAACCAGCCTGCTCGACAGCAAAGGCGATAGCTAGCTCCGAAAACCTCGCCATGTGCTGTTCAGACCAGATATCAGTTATGCTGCACTATAGGACGGGAGGGCTACCTGAGGGGAATAGGAGAAGGGGGCAGGTCTGTTTTTTTTTTGGGGGGGGGAGGGGGTGAGGCAAAGGGAAGGGGGTGGGAAGACAACTCACATCGATAGAGAAGTACCCAGTCTCATCATCGACCGTCATCTTGTCGTTGACGGTGTGAACATAAGGGTCAAACTCGCCAGGGAAGCCGCCAGCAACTGGGTTCCCCTCAGCTGCAAAGGTTGACGGGAAGCCCAGCTTGGTGTAAGACATGTAATCAGAGCCGGCGCCGCTGCAAAAAGTTTACTTTGTCAGCTATACTGCAAACCTGGAAGATACACAATAATGGCTAATGATGATGAAATGGTGCAGGAAAAGACTTACGGCGTCAGCTCGTAGACGCTTGTCGGGATGGAGATGTAAGCCTCACTCAGCTCCACGGCCCACTTGGTGAGAGGGGGATCCGCATCTGTCTTGATGAACCCAATGCTCTCCGTCGCGTTGCGGGCGATGAAGGCAGTCATGTCCTGTTTTGTTTTTATTCAAGTCTTGTTAGTTTCTCTCTCTCACTTCGAACGAGCCAGCCGGCAAGAGGGAGGGAGGGTGGGACCCATACAAATTCCACCATCGCTCCGATGTGGGCACCCTCCTTTTTCTTATATGCGGCAATGTCCTGGCTGCCCAGCAGGCCGCCCTCCTCTGCCGCATACCAATGGAACTCCACGGGTCCATCCTTGGGCACAAAGCCGCTCAGAGCCAGTACTCGGAAGGCCTCCAATATGCTCACAGTACCCGAGCAGTCATCGTCTGCACCTGGCGCCGGCAGCAGCGGGAACAGGTAGTTGGCCGAGTCCTGGTGGGCGCCGATGATGGTCAGGGGCTTGTCGAAGTCGCGTACCTTGGGCTCGAAGCGCGCGATGATAGATGACTGGGGGAAGTGGTGGGTAAAGTATTCGAGGGAGATGTGGGTGTGGAAGGGGGACTCGGCGATAATGGACTGGATGTGGTCATGTAGCCACTGCGAGCTCTCCTCGCCGGTGGGCCCGCCGTAGTAGCGGTTGTAGTAGGAGGTCATGTGCTCGAGAACGTCGTGCATCCGCTTGGTCGAGATCTTGGGGAAAAGTGGCTTGACAAGCCTCTGATGGGTCAAGTTGGGGAGGTCTGGGCCCACAACCGCGTCAGTAACCATGTAGGAGAAGGAGGAAGAGGGCTTTGCTGACTGGCTTTCCCTGCCCGAGAATTGACAGGGTCCTTGTATAGATCTTGATGATCCGTGATATCCATAAACTTCTTGCCCTCCCTCCTGAGGTGCAACTTGTCCCCCTCAGTCATCCATTCCGGCTCCGTCTGTCCTTGGACGTGTAGCAAACGCCGTTCAGACAGCTGTGCTGCCAGTTCAGGCTGGAGAGAGATGAGGGCATCAACCGGGTCGGAGTGGGCACTGAGAGCGGCAAGAATGCTATCGTCAACGACATGTTGGTCGTGGACATCGGTAAAGGGACTTGATGCGGCGTCGTCATCCCCGTGGTGGTCGTGGTCGTGGTCATGGCTCGAGGAGGACGGCGCGAGGACGACCTGACCGGCCTGACGGGGAGACGGAGAGCTCACCACACGCTGCGAGAGACTCAGCAGGAGTAGCAAGGGGGCGGGGGTAAGGGGGCGCATCTTGGAGAGAAGAAGAAGATGTCGTGATTATGGGGGGAGGCTGGTGGTCCGTCCATCTACCATAACATAACAGTCGTGTTAAATGGTCTTTTTATTATGGAATTAATCAGTTTTCGCCAACCTAGCGCTGTCACCGAGGCAGCTTACACGGATGACGAGCCCACGGATGGATTAACAGCTCCGTGACAGGAGTCCTGTCCATAAGCACTCCCGCTGATAAGGCAAGATAAGCGTAAGATCCTGGCCCCTGTCAGTCGGTTGCTTACAGCTTCCCCAAACCTGGGAAATTTGGTCGGTGGGGAAAGGGTGGTTGGTATCCAGCCTCATCATCCATTGTTTGTTCCGGTCTTGACTTTGTTCTTTCTTCAATTCGTGACATTGTCTTGCCTTATAATTAAGAATAGTCTTATAGCAATCGTGTCAAGACAGAAATCACAGAGTTTCCGCTTGCTTGCACTTGGGAAAGAAATGGCTGGGAGACCAGGGTAGGAGCTTGTAGACCATCAAGTGAGGACATTCTCAGAATCGATTCCAGGTGCATGGATCTTTAGCTTCTTGGACTACCTCGTTCTGGAAGCTCCTGTACAGAGTGGGCATATCTGTCAGGCGTACTCATCAGAGGTTGAGATGAACGGCTGCAAGACGTCTAGAAAAAGTTCAAACCAACAAGTCCAGATCGGAAAGGCGGCTGACACCAGCCTCTCTATCTTGAGAGAGTGAGACATTCAAGCATAGAACTGCTGTGCCTTGAGAGCATGCCAGCATGCCTATCATGTGCCACAGGAACTTAGAATGTCTGGCTCGGCTGCTTCACAACTAGTGGCGCCTAGACGGCTCGAAATTACATGGATGGTTGTTCGAATGCCTAGTAGAAGCTCACGGCACATTTCAACACCATGGCCGCTCCAGAATGTTATTAAAAGAGTATCGGCCCTTGGTGACTCTTTGGAGCACTGCGCTCCGAGGTCTGCACTGAGGTTGTAGGGGATTTGGACGTCCCAGGTCCAGCCGAGACGACGTATATCTTCGTCATTAAAATGACTTGATAGCAGAGTTCTGTATTCAATCAACATTGACACGGCCAAACAATTTTTCAAAAGAAGAAAAATAGGAGAAGGTCTTGTGAGGATGGTTTAAGGAGTCATATGCTCTCTCATAAAGCCGCCATGCATGTGGTGAGAATCTGATACACTGTCGCGAAATGAATGTTCCCTGATCCCCCGCCACGACCAATTATCCAACCCGACCACCTGGGCAAGGTGCAACCCCGACACTGTTCGTCGAGAAGCAACAATCAGCATTGATTCTCCTTGATTCAGATTGCCGCTCTCTCTCTCTCTCTCTCTCTCTCTCTGTTTGTATATATATATATATCCTTCTCTTTTGTCGACGAAGCGATTCAAAACACGCGCCAGTTGCACCAGTCGCAACCAGTCTGGTGAACAGGCGCTCCCCGGCACGTGCCCGGGTTGTGCGACACCGTGCCGTGATCCGGGGACGGAGCGGGACGAGGGGGGTTCGTCGTCACACTACCCTATCAGGCAATCCTTGCCCTTTCCCCCTCACTAGATTTGAATTGGGATTAGAGCCAGCCACAGGTATCGCCTGGCACGCCCGGCAAGTTTCCGTCTGAGCGATGCAGGAGTGGCTGAGCAGCAGCAGGCGCGTTGCAGGATGGCGAAACGCACCGAGTCTCGACCAGCATTTTTGCCTTGCGACTTTGGTTCTCTGCATCCCCCTTTCGTTTTATGCGCTGGCGCTTCCCTGAGTCCGGCCGAGATAGGCGAGTTTGACGCGAGAGCAAGGTCAGAAGGTGCCCTGAGGCCCAAAGGACAAAAGGAAAAGAGGAGCGTAGATGTGCCGAGGGTAGAAAAAGAAAAGATAGCGGGCGTGATCATCGTTGCCCCTCTTCACAGCCACAGAGAGGCAGCTGAGCGACTATCAAGGTAGCCTTGTGAGAGGATATGCCTTTGGGGCACTACAGTACAGTTCGAGCACACTGCGCGTGGCGAGCGAGGCGGTGCAGTCTCTCCGGTGCGTCCTCTCAGCGTGACGTCGGTGGGGGGGAGGAGGAGGAGGAGGAGGAGAACAAGGAACAACACACACGCCTGTGCAGTACAGCTGCAAGTGATAACTTTGAGAGCCAGAATGGCCGTCCAATCGCTGGCACAAGAACGCTCCAATTCGAGAGTGGATATCAGGATGGTAGCACCCATGAAACATACCAGGGGCCCCATCCATCAGATGAAGTCATACCTAAGCAGGGCTCCAACGGGCCATGCAAGTGGCAGACAAGGCAGATACCTAGTAGATACCATGCGAGCATTGCCGTGGTATTGGGGGTTGAGGGGTGGTTGGATGGTTGGGTTGGCGGTGCAAGAATTCCTGAGGCGGGTTTGGGTTGCGCGGGTGGGTCGGCATGCAAGTTGCGGTCCTGTCCCTGATTTGCAGCCATCGTCACCATCCATGCCACACCATGCCCGTCCATCGTTCCCCAGTATTACAAAGTTAAAAAAAGGAAAAACAAAAAAAAGCCTTCTTCTCCCTGGTCCCTGGTGATCATCAGAGCATCTCCACTACCTTGTTAACAAGGTTATAACAGAGGCCAGCACCCTATGTCATTTTTAATATCGAGCCTCGGGGAGAAGAAGCCAGCCGTGCCTTGCTCAATGGTGCAAAATTACACCACCACTTTCATATATCTCAAACAATTATTACCAGGCTTCCTGCAGGCAAAAGAGTTTCATAAATCCCAACCCTTTTCTTTTACTGACACAAGCCACCCGCCCATCTACCCACTCACACACTCACAGTTCCATTCACACATAACACATTCCCCTTCCTGCACCTCTGACAACTTGCTTCCCGCAAAAAGTCAGCCTCATCCCAAGATTTGAATCTCTACTTGTGCTGTCCACCACACTCGGATCGCCAAGCACACAACCTACACCAGTCCGTGGCGTCGGGAGCCGCCGGACAGGGAAGAAAGAAAGGCAAATAGGAAAGAAAAAGATAGAGAGAGAGAGAGAGAGAGAGAGAGAGAAGCGGGAAAAGAAGAGAAAAACATGGCGATCAACATTGCAGCCGTGACCACAGGCGCATTTCTAGGCCTGCTGGCCCTCGTCGCCCTGGTCGCCTGTGTGCCACCCCTCACGAGATTTCTAGGCGACCTCTTCTGCTGTCCCTGGAGGATTCCCTTCACCAAGAGAAAACGCCTCAATGACGACGAGGACGTCGACAAGAGCGAACTGCCGTACTCAACGGGGGATCCTCGCCCTGGCACACCGGTAGACAATGCTGGGTATCAGCGAACATCGCAAGCCATGATGTCGGTACGTTTTCATTTTTACATATATATATATATATATATATAATTTATTCCTCATCTCTTATAGCATTCAAAAAACAGCATATGGGGATACGAGTAATAGCTAACACTCACATACACAGGCCATCAGCGTCGTCGACCCACAGACGGCAAAAGAGCACATGCGCCGCAGTGCAGATTACCGCCGCTCTCACAGCTCAAACGGCAGCGACTGGCGCCGCTACGACCCCTACAATGCTCAGTACGGCCGTGACCACAGCCCGCCCGCCGGCGAATACTACCAGGCCAGCGACGCCGCCTCTTCTGGCCATCTCCAGCAGTACCATCACCACCAACACCAACAACAACAACACCTCCAAGTCCCACAGCACGGTGGAAACAGCAGCCGCAACAGCTGGAGGCAAGCCCCCTCGCCAGAAAGGACGACCAACTACCCTCCCAGCGCAGATCCGTCGTCGTCATCGTTGTACCGCAGCGGTGGTGCAGACGCGTACCATGCCGACGGGTACAACTCGCCCGAGTACGAAGCGAGCGATGCGTTTGCCGAGAGCTATGTCGACGTGCAGCGGCCTGCGCCTTCGCACGTGTACACGCCGCCCGAGATGAGCATGCACGGGCAGGGCCAGGGGTACTTCCCGCAGAGGGCATATCATAGCCAGCAGCAGGACGGTGCGAGGCAACAACAGCAGTGGACTAATGTATGAGCGAGGAATGCATGAACCGGGAGGTTCGCAACGACACACACAGATCATCTAATCTGGAATGACAATGAAGGGCGGACATGACACAAACCCGTCAGGATGATGTACATATACATACATACATACACTCGAACGATGATGGACGGGTATGGAGGGAGTTAAAGGGGGTATTGATTTTAGAAGGCCAAGAGCCCCCCCCCCCCCCGTTCCGAGCTTAGCCACGTCTGGATACGTCGAGCAATCATAGCTGGAGGTGATGGTGCATCTGCTTAAAGAGGTTGAAGTCATTTTGGTGGATTTTGTTTCCTTTTTTTGGGTACATTACATTACGCCTTTGCATGCGGGCATGGAAGCATAAACGGAGTTTACGAGCTATGATGCTAAGTAATACTAGAAATGATATTCAAAGACCATTATTTGAGCGTAAACCTCACCACTTGCTTGGAATACTATGCAATCTCTGAACTTGGGATGTTCTTCACACAGTAGTGAATATGTAAAAGCTAGTGAGGCTGTTGTCTTCTTTAGACCAAGGCACACATGGTCTCATAGCCATGACACACAGAGCTTGTCCACGCTGCCCTCGGTTTCCACCAGCAATGATGTATTACACTACACGGGGTAACTTTCCAAAACAAGATAGAGAGCCTTGTGCATGAATCAATATCAATCAACTCCTGATTGCAACCTTGACCAGGGATGGACAGTATGACCCGGTCTTCTGAGGTGCCAATACAAAGGAGCTAAAAGACTGCTCTGTCCTACTGATATGGAGAGGGGGTTGCTACTGTAGTGTTCCAGCCAAGATGTTGTTCTGCAGAACTCGGAAGCCCTGTTAATGTGTTTTGGAGCAGAGATAATTGCCAGGAGAACTGGGATCCTGTCAACATGTCATCTCGGCCACTTCGCTGACATGCGGATGACACGAATCTGGAACATTACCAAAATTGATGAGTGATATTCGCCTATGGAACTTGGAAACAGGGGTGGTGAGTGCTATGCTTTGGATGCCAACCTTTATCCCCCTGACCAGCTCCAAATGATGGTGCTATTCTGCGTAGAGCTAATGATACTATTGCCCACTTCTCCATGTCACAATCCCAATCTCAATCTTTGTGATAACTCAAGCATGACCCAAAAGTAGTAAGTTGATGCATGTGCCTAGAAGAGTTTGCAAGCCTTCAGCCAATGGACACCCCGATTCCTTTTTATGGTTGATCCTTCACCTGCTTGCAAGGACGTTTTAGTTGATAATTACCTCAGGATTTGGCGTCGAGGGCATAGGAAATCAGAATTCCCACTTTGGACTGATCCCGCTGCTCCTGAGGAGTCCGGAACTCCTCATTGCCTGCAGTGCCTTTGTAGATGTCCCAAGCCTTGATGAGGCAGTCACGTGCGCTACCAGGTCCATAGAAAGGACTCTGTGTGCGAACAAGAGGCATCAGTTTTGGTGGCGCTTGTTGGATGTACTCGTATTTCGTGTCGAAGAAGTGAGAGAGCTTGAAAGGTCCGACAGTCCTACTGTGGCCAGGTATTTTTGTCCTCGGGATGCAAAGACCACAATGATCCACATTCCCTGCATCACGAAGTCAGCTCTTGGAAGAGAAAGGTAAAGATTAAGCAAGAGGGACGCTTACTCTTGTACTCAGTGGCGAACCTGATTGCGTGTTGGCGTCTGGGTTGGACGATCAAGTAGAACTCCTTCAGGTTTCTGAAGCAGTCCAGAAAGCAAGCCAGCTCAAGGGGACAGGCCTTGTAACGGGAGCATCGCATGGGGATGGGTGGCTGGCAGTAGCACTGGAATGGGCCCGGCAGATCGGCATTGACATGGCTGTCCCGGTAATGAAGGGCTACTTTCGTGAAGTGCCTAAAGCGGTTCCGAATCAGATTTATATCCATGGTACTCTGTGCACCAGTATGCTCAAACCATGAGAACAGTGTCTGCTTCGAACCCCTCTCAAAGTCGAAGATGGCCAGGTCGTTCGGAGAATCGATAGCAGCGCATAGGGCGTATGTCGGCGGGCTCGAGCTTGGTCGGTACAGGGCAATGGGCTGGATCTTGGTAGCTAGGAAGCGAAAGGCTGTCTCGAAGCTGATATTGTGGAGCTGGTGTAGGTTTTTCCACAGGCGGTAGGCAGACGGGTCATGACGGTTTTCTTTCTCCAAGATGCGGAGTGCCCAGGGGCTGGCAGGAGAGGTTGCGGATACCTGTTCATCCTTCTGAATCTTGAAGGTATGGCAGGCTGGCATTTTGATGACCTCGCTCCAGATCATTGTCTGGATCTCTGCAGGAAGCCGATTGAGCGGGAATGATGTGGCTGGAACGGGCTGCTGAGCGTCCTCGTCCGAATCGCTGTGCTTGTTGCCCCCAGACTTCTTGACATTGGACTTTGAACCTCGACTGGTTCTGAGCTTGCCCAGCGCGAGCACCTTGCGAATCCTGGACGGCGCCATGTTGAATGCCTTAGCAAAGGACGGCGAGCCAAATTGGTAGGTTTTGCGAATAACACGGTGGCCCAGCTTTCGTCGCGGCAGATCAATAGAAGAATAGAAGAGAATGGAATGCAAGAGAATTCAGAGAGCAGTAGCACAGTATCACTGTGAAAACTGCGTGTGGGACCGAAGAGCCACGATCAGAAGACCCATGTGCCGTAGTGCCTCTGTCGTCGAGGTGCCAGATGGTCCAGCCTTCGATGTTCCGATCACTGTGCAGATCGAGACGCGAGGCTTGTTGTTGGGCCTGTAGATGTTGAAAAGCGCCTCGTTTAAGTACTTTGAAGGTTCCAGGAGGCGAATGTACTCTTGCGTGGTAGAAGTTGCACAAGCTCGAAGGATAGATTGCTTAAGAGAGACCGAGGTAGCAACAACTCTACCACAGAACTCAATGGCGCTTTCGAGAAGTCCGGAATGGTTTCCACAGCAAAGGGACAAGATCAGATCAGGGCTAAGCTGAGATGGAAGGCCGCAGAACTATGCACATTTTTAGTGACACGATGTTTACAAGTGACAGACTTTACAACCTCGCTGTTGTGAAGCAGCCTCTTTGTAACCAGTTAACGTAGTGACTGTCAGTGTCTCCGCGGGTTGGGTCAGGTAGAGCAGATTTACTCACCGAACCATTCCAAGCATTGGAATCAAGTCAATGTCTGAAAGGACGGTGTATTGGTCTGAGCAACCCCCAAGTGAATAAATGAGCAACAGGCTGTATATGACCCAGTCATATATATGGCCATGGACAAGATACGCCACTTCCACCATCCGAAGAGAAGGGTGAGTGATTGGTGACGACCAACGCGAATGATATGGCAACGAAGGCTGATGCACAAAGCCAGTTGTATTACCAGGGATGGATGGTACCACGCCCTAGCCCCAGATACAAAGCTCGCAGTCAGTGTCAGGGAGACTCCTTTGGCTGCTCTGCGTTCTCTTTCCGCCTTTTCATCCCTCTTGCAGGTTGTTGTGCAAATGAAAGTCGGCTCAGATCTCGTTGCAATGCCCGTTGTAGGCCAGAGCCCACTGAGGTACGATGAGATGAGCCGCCCGGATTTTTCATCTGATATGTGAGGCCCAAGTGACAGAGTTCTGATTAGATCCAGGCATTGACTTCGGAGAAGGTGGCAAGAGCAAGACCAACTTCTGCTCCTACACCAGACAGACTGGCTTTGTGATCTCGATGCTCGCAGCTGGTGATAGTTCAGCCCTCAAAAAGATGACCTTCGACTCCAGAATCGTATTTGAGGACATCATTTCATCCAGGTGGTAACGGGTAGTGACGCGGTAGGTGATTGCTGTTCATACTAGGTAGGATTTCAGGCCGTCTGGATGGTGGCTAAAGATGCTTACGGTCTAAAGATAAGGACCGTATTGCGAGTTCGTGGGGCAGCTCCCTGGAGTCCATGTTGTGCAAAATGTACTCCAGAAAGGCAGTGCCTCCTTCCAGGATGTCCAACCGTTGAACCAGCAGCGTCCTATACTGTTGAATTGGCAATTTGTTGCAATGTCAGGCGCGATAGAAACTGTGTCGAGACTGTTCTTCTCCTTCCTTTTCCCTTCACATATGATTAGGCCTCCAAGAAGGGGACGCATGACTGGTGAGCAGCAGAATCTTGGGCTCCCTGGGTACAGCAGAAGATGAGGTTTATTTACTTAGCACCTAAATGTGTCGCAGAAGCTATCCTCAGTTGAAGCAATTACGAATTGTGAGCTCTGTGAGCTCCGCCTTCCTCTGGCAAGGTCAGACCTCAAACCACAACTGCGCGATATTGACCCTCAATGATATGAGGAGTAAAGCAAATATACAGATGAGCTCCCTCCCCTTGGCCTGAAATCCAATTGGGGTTTTTGATGTTCTCATCATCGTGAGCCCAGATCCTTTGAGATCTGGTTGCTTCCTACCATCCTTGGGTGCGCCCGTGAGCCAGGCTCACTGTTTGCCCCCGTGGGCAGCGCCTGTGGATTTATGGTGCAGACATATTGTCTTCCCAATTCTCCCCCCACGAATGATGCGGTCATGGTGTCTATCGACCGTATTATGACCAGCCCTAGCACAATGGCCGTACTTTAATGTTCAGTCCTGCAGGTATATCTCCACTTTGCCAGTGACACTCTAGCCGGCTCAAGTAGAAGCACCCGTCCCTTTTCCTGTCAGCTGTCAGTCCTTTGGTAAAGGGCTATCATTTCCGGCTTCGTGTCCCCAGCCTTCCCTCTGTCGCAGAAAATTTTCGACACGATCCTCCCTCGTCAAATAGGCTTTCTCTCTCCGCCTTCTCCACATGTCCTCACTGATATTGTTGCTTGAACTCTCCCTCATCTCAATCAGGTGAACCGAGTGTTGCCCCGCTCTTGTTGCCTGGCCCCAACTGCCAATCACCACGAACACGGCGAGCGAAGCAACGAAAAGCCCATTACTCATGTACAACGGCTGCTGCTTCTCCTTGCTGCGCCCGGCGCCGCCATCCCGCTGCTCGTACCACCTCTCCCAGTCCTCCCACGTGGCATTGTGTGCTGCGCTGCCTGGCCCCCTCCTCCAGGCCCTGTCCATTTCACGCCAGCCTTCGTTGCACATATCGCTCTTGGAGCCCCAGCCGGCACCATATAGGTCGTACGCGCGCTTCTTCGTGGGATCGCTGAGGATGGTGTTGGCTGCGATGACGAGACGATAGCGCTCGAGCTTTGTGCCATGAGAGAGTCTGTCGCTGGAGGGGGAGTCGTGCCCGTGACGATCAGGATGATAGAGCTTCACGAGCTGGTAGAACATCTTCTTGCTGTAGGGTGCGTGCCGGGATTGTGCAAAGATGTCGTAAGGGGTGGGGTTCTTGGTGGCGGGCCACGCGGGAGGGGCATTTTGGGACGTCTCGGAGGAAGCCTGGTCACTTCGGCTGTGGTCTCTAACAGTTGCGTAGGTCCGTGAGCCTTGCCATTGTGCCCGGGTCGCCAACTTACTCCTGCGCAGGCGAATAGCGAAGGGTGATGGTGGCGGTGTTGGGTTGGGTGGTGACAACGTCGTGGAGGGCCCGCAGTTGGCCGATGACGTTATGATTGCGGGAGGCGATAGGGTCGAGACGAGGCTGCCGCTGGAACACAGGGCAATGGTTGGTTTCCTTAGGAGCATGGCTGAGAGTTCTGGAAGGTCATAGCAATGAGTTTTCTGGAGAGAAGGCGAACAGAGATCATTGCGTCAACCGCCAGCAGGACGTCGCTTGGTCGTGAGGGACGTTGTACTGAGGCGCACCAGAGGACTCAAGGTGCACATCCCAAGTGCAATGACGGAGCAAAGATCCCGCCGTCGTCGCATCTTCTAGGCGGGGCCCTGGTCTAGGGTTAGGGGTAACGGTCTGTGACTGGGGTGGGCCTGAGGTAGGTGTGGGAGGGGAAAGACCCCTCCGTAGCAAGCCTGCAAGCGTAAAGTAGGTACCATGGTGCCCAGGTGGAGCCAAGGCTACTGGGCACCTCAGATTCTCAACCTCGCCTCTCGGAGGCCATAGATTTGTTCCACCCTGACAACCAGACACCATCCTTCACAACCACTTCGCAAGAGCACGTCTGTCAATCAACCCCACGATCTCGTACTCTCTACTCCTTTAACGTACTATCAAACCGCTCTGAACTACCACAAAACACCCAGAACAGGCCATTTACCAAGACGTTGTGTCGGCCAAAATACGCCAGCCACTGCAAATCTCTTCCCTCGCCCTGTCGGACGACCTCTCGACCATCTGAACGATAGGTCCTACGCCTCAAACTACACTTCAGAGACCTTGAACAGGCATTACCACCTCCGAGGCGACTTTGACACCGCTTTCTACCCCCTCTCCCCGTCGAGCAGCGCCCAGACCTCACTACCCGCGACGGTCCATCCTTCGATTGAGCCCCTGTCCGCACATCTCGACCACCAGCACCAGAGCTTCTCTACCTCCTCATTCGACCCTCATCGAAACCGATCAAACCTTCTTCCTCTCGTACACCAACAAATCTCGGTTTTCGCGACACTCGAATTTGACATTGCGCCAAAGACGAGGTTGCGCGATATTCTCGATAGGAGCACTTCCCCCTCCTTTGTTTACATACCATCAAATCGCTTCAGTCTCGACACCGAAGACGGGCAGCACTTGTCGCCCCAGACGTCATTTTACCAACCTCACCCGAGAACGTCGTCAAATCCAGAAACAGCCATGACGACACCGCAATTTTCAAACCAGACTGCCTTTGATCAGCTGGCGGAGCAGATGAAACAGACTTCTATCGCAACTCCGAGTGCTGGCAGCAGTTCCGCCCCGCCCCCGTAGGTAGCAAGCATACTTGTCATATAGCAGAACCGTTTCCAGCTGACACTTGCCCAGAGAAGCTGATCCCAACTGGAGACAACACCTCAAGCTGCCTCCCAAGGACGGCCGCCAACAAACAGAGGTCAGTCTTGTACCCTTTTCTCTCTACAAGCATTTCATGCTGTCCAGGGGGAGCTTCAGCTAACGGGTATATCGTCGCCCAGGATGTCACGAACACCAAAGGTCTAGAGTTCGAGGACTTCAACCTCCAGCGGTCCATGCTCATGGGTATTTTCGAGGCTGGCTTCGAGAGACCTTCTCCCATCCAAGAAGAGAGCATCCCCGTTGCGCTGCAGGGAAGAAACATATTGGCTCGCGCGAAGAACGGCACAGGAAAGACGGCCGCCTTTCTCATCCCATGTCTCGAGAAGGTTGTTCCCAAGGAGCCCAAGATCCAATGCGTCATCCTGGTTCCCACACGAGAGCTTGCCATGCAGACGTCACAGGTTGCCAAGACTCTAGGTAAACATCTCGGTATCAATGTGATGGTCACCACGGGAGGAACTGGTCTAAGGGACGATATCATCCGTCTGGCAGACCCTGTGCATGTTCTCGTCGGCACCCCCGGTAGGATTGCAGACTTGGCGCGGCAAAACATTGCAGACCTGAGCGAATGCCGTATGGTCGTCATGGATGAGGCCGACAAGCTTCTTTCCCAGGAATTCACCACCACCATTGAAGAGGTCCTCGGTAGACACCCCGCCGACCGCCAGCTCATGCTCTTCTCCGCTACCTTCCCAATCTCGGTCAAGGAGTTCTCCGACAAACATATGACCAACCCCTACGAGATCAACCTCATGGACGAGCTAACCCTCCGTGGTATCACTCAGTTCTACGCCTTTGTCGAGGAGAAGCAAAAGGTCCACTGCCTCAACACACTCTTTTCTAAGCTCCAGATCAACCAGTCCATCATCTTCTGTAACTCGACCAACCGTGTCGAGCTGCTTGCCAAGAAGATCACCGAGCTTGGCTATTCGTGCTTCTACAGTCACGCGAAGATGCCCCAACACGCCCGCAACCGAGTTTTCCATGACTTCCGTAACGGGGCTTGCCGCAACCTCGTCTGTTCCGACCTTCTTACCCGTGGCATTGACATCCAAGCTGTCAATGTTGTCATCAACTTCGACTTCCCCAAGAACGCCGAGACATACCTCCACCGTATTGGCCGTTCTGGTCGCTATGGTCATCTTGGCTTGGCCATCAACTTGATCAGCTGGGACGACCGCTTCAATCTCTACAACATTGAACAGGACCTGGGCATCGAGATCCAGCCCATCCCTGCGAGCATCGACAAGAGCCTCTACGTCTACGAGAACCCTGAATCCATCCCCCGGCCGATGAAGACCGCTGCACAGCAGTCTGCTGCTCCCCTGCTCTCTCAAGCTCAACAGCCGCAGGCCTCTGCGGGTGGCCAGCTTGACTGGCAGAACGGCCGCCAGAATGGGCAGCAACGACAGTATCAGGCCAACCGGCACAACGGCCGTGGCGGGTCTGTCGGACGTGGTCGTGGAAACTACCGAGGCAACTACAACTCACGTGGGGGCCGAGGGCAAGCCCCACCGGCAGGTGGTCCTCAGTAATAAAACAACAAATTCTTTCCATGGAGGCATGGTGGTTTTTGTGTTTTATGATCTGTATTTTGGCTGGGTTTTGACTATTCTCTTTTCTTTGACGCTTTCCATTCCACATTGCAAGTCGGCAGGACTCGATTTTCACCTGACTGGCCGTTAATACTCCACTGCTCCTCCAACTGCTACTCAGACCTTCAAACACCCACGGAGCACATCGACTACAGCGTCCGCACCGGGACCTCTTCTAACGATATACTCACACGACTACATCCTGATCGTCGCCTTTGATGACGGCAACGGAATAGGAGACTTGATGGGATAGACAGGCCATTTGCTTCTTGGCGACATTTTCGTTATCCTCGATATTTGGCCATCATACCCCTGAATCAAATTGTGGTTCAGTACGGAAAGGAGCATGGCGAAAGGTTTACAAAAGCAGCCGAAGATTTTTTCTTGCTCGGTTTTCCTTTTCGAAATGCTTTGATTTCGCATTCCGTGTTTTTTTGGTCGGCGTCTATGGCGTTTCACTGGCGCGCAGTCGTATATACGGTTGGCGCAAGGGCGTTCGTTCTTTACTTCTTCCTTCCAAAGGTGGTTTCGGTCATGGAGTTGGGCAGGTGGTCACTTCCAGACAGGTTGTCTCGGGGTGTCACGGGAGCCACATCGGTTTAAGGAGTCGGTCGGCCTTTTCTTACCTTTTGTTGTTTATCTGAGGCATGGCCAGAGGTAGGTTGTGGTCGCGATAAGCGTGCCATATACTGATGGCATCATGTCTCCCGAAGAATGGTGCAGGATATCCCATAACAGGTACGGACGGCTGTGGTGTGTTTTATTACAACGTGTCTCTCTTGAGAGACGATATGGGAAGCGAACGGGTGGCGGCGAATGGGGGCAAATAATGGGTCGCACTGGGGTTGAAGTGTGCGTGTCCATGTAGGGTTCGACAACCCTCCACTGACGACAATTCTCGCTCGTCTAGCTACGGATTCCTACTGTTGGTGCAACCCTGATGGGATACGGCATGTGCTTCCACTTTTGCACGACATTTTTGTTACTCTTGGCAACGTCTTGCTGTCTTGAGCACGATCAACATCTTCTCACACGAAACGCGAGCTCTTTCTTCATATCATCGATGGTTTTCCAACGGGCTCATCTCGACTACAAAGCAATTCGAGCCCCACGTCCATGGCCTATGAGTCTCCTCGCTGTGACGGCAGCAACTTGGAACCACCAGTCGATGTCGGAGGATACAACAAGAAATTTCTCTTACCAGCACAATGCAAAAGAGAAAGGGGGAAAAAGAAGGAAAAAAAGAAGAAAAGTGAATAACATACAACTCGAGAAAATAACGGAAGAGCAAACGTTCGACGGAAGCCACGGATAGCTTGAAACTTACGCATAGCTACTGTGACAGCTTTGGCTATGGGTTGGGATCGATCATCACCTTGGTTTCTTGGTTAGAATCTGTACACATGTACTGATTGATGACTCTTGGAATGGGGCTTGGGATCTCGGTTTCTAGGCGATCAGGCTTTTTCCCGTTGAACGGTCAAGTAGTCCATGGCCAGTGCAATCTTTGCACATCAATCAAGGGCTTGTTCTTCCCACTCCTACTGTGTGTATTGCAAGGTGAAACTCGCTGCGAATTGCGTCGTCCATGTAACGATGTGCCCCTTGTAGTCCGACACTTTCTTGATATGCAGCTGGCACGATGATCGGGCATTAGGTACTAATGCTAGACTCGATGTTCTCAACGCTCCAAGTGTTGACAGAAAAACTTCCACAGCTTGGGAAGGTCCACATAGCAGCGACCCTATTGCATTGCTGTCAATACTTATTTACAGAGTCTATTGGGGTTACTGTGATGCATAAATCTGCGAACCGCATCCCTTCTTGGGAAATAGTGTATATAAAACACAGTACCAACCAAGTTGCATTCAGCAGCCGAGGTGTCCGAAGCGAAGCGACCCGAGAGCCTGGAGTTGCAACGTTCTTGCAGATCACCAACCACTGCATACTTCTAGCCAAGGCACCACCCATAGATCGATAAGGCTTTTACCCGGTCCGGGAGTTGTCAGTTCTCAGAGTGCTTCGTGCCAGCGGCAGCAGGCCAGAGCTTGCCTGGCACCACCCTTTGACCCGGTATCCTACTGCGGCAGCCAGATCGTTAGCTCGACACGTGAGCTGAGGCTCCATGGCCGTAAGCATACTCTTGCATCGCTAGTTTCTGCAAGTGATGATGGTGCACCTGTGGGAGGGTTCTGGGCCCTGAAATTTGTGGTCTCGCCACACACCCACATGTCTGTTGGTGATCGTCTCACTCCCTTGTAAAGTGCATAGTAGCAGCACTAGACTTTTGGTAACAAACTCTAGGCGTCTCGTTGTTCAGTGAGACTCGTCAAGACTCTAAGGCTTGGCTTCTGATATGTGAATCAGAAAATCAGAAAATATTTGTCATTTGTCTCCATAGCCATGTTGAAAGAGGACATCTGCACGCAGCACAAACCCTCCCATGCGGGACTCACGCTCTCGCGGATTATTATCATATTTACCTTGGCAGCGGAGGCGTCGGCGCCCCCACGGTGGTCAGACAACCCTTCTATCGGTGGGAAAATGTGCCCACCTGCTCGGTGACTGGATGGCAGGTCTGGTAGGATCCTGCACAAAAAGAGGCTAGGCTGTGGGCCTTTGTTGGCAAGGAGTCTCTTTAGGCTAAACTGGAGAACTTCCCTAGACTAGACCTACCTGACCTTTCCCATGGCACGCTGACTTTTCCTGGGGTAAGCTGGGGGAAAACTTCTCCACTTTTCACTGGCGATCCGGGGAAACCTTTGGGCTGCTGGGCCTTGTATTTATCCAAGAGGATGAGAGCGAGAATATAGGCAAATGAGATCGCTAGGAAGGCTAATCCTGAAGGTCAATTCCTTCCTGACTATGCTTGATGCATTACTCATGAATCTTGCGACCTTGTCCTCGGTGTTTCCTGACCGTTGTTTGTTCTGCAGAAAGCCTTCGTAAGACCAACATAGAGATGGCTTGTAGATGGGGGCTGACTATGGAAACATCGGGACGAGGAAGCATGTTCTTCTTGCCCTTCCGCTACACGGTGACTCGCACAAAATACGGCCGAGCAGGTCGTCAGACGCTTGGACGGACCGTTTACCGAGCGGGTCTCCCGATCCTTCTTTGAGATGGGGAACGTGCTGTATACCCGATGAACCAGGCGGTTAATACTCTCTACCGTACCACACCCCCTCCCCCTATACTGCATCCATGGCGCCACACCGACAAGGGGGGCCATGGCTCTGGGCTGAACTAGATCTATCTCTCGCATAGTTATGCACATATAGATGGCACATGATTCCAGATACATAAATACCAGGGGAAATATCGTCTCTGCTCCTTTCTTTCTTGTCGTTCTCTGCCGTCCCCTTCTCCTTCACGCTGTGTGGACCGTGTGTCAGTCAGCCTTTCGCCCTTGATTCAGTTCCTGGCAAGAAAGACAGTGTCTCCCCAACATTCCAAGATGGGCAAAAACACATTTCAGTTGGGAGGTCGGGAGTGGCCCAAGGTCACATGGTGGAGGATGAAGCATATGCGAGGACTTTACCTCTACCTCTGGGCTGCCATGCTCACTTCGGCCACGAACGGTAAGCTGAGCACAATGAATCAGGGAAACAATATGGGAAGTTGTTGCATGGTTTGAATAGATCTTCTGACGAATATCATTCTGTTCAGGTTACGACGGATCTCTGATCAACAGCTTGCAGAGCATGGACCAGTGGAAGGACTATTTCCACGACCCCTCACCGTCTATCCTTGGACTGATCACGGCATCCTTCTCCATGGGATCCATGCTGGCCATTCCGTTCGTGCCCTACTGCGCTGATCTCCTCGGACGTCGAGCCGGCGTCGTGATTGGTTGCTCCATCATGATTTGTGGTATTGTGCTCCTCTCTCTGGGTATCCACGTCGCGCTGTTCATCGTGGGCCGTCTGATGCTCGGCTTCGGCATCTCCATCGCCCATGGCTCTGCGCCCCTCCTCATCACGGAGCTCGTGCACCCGCAGCACCGCGCCGTCTACACGACCATCTACAACACCCTTTGGTACCTGGGTTCCCTTATTGGCGCATGGGTCTCCTTTGGCACCGACAGCATCGACGGGAACTGGGCCTGGCGAGCCCCCTGCCTCCTGCAGGCCATCCCCTCGCTCTTCCAGATCGTCTTCATCTGGTTTGTGCCCGAGTCGCCTCGCTGGCTCATCGCCCACGGAAAGCAGGAGCGCGCCAAGCAGATCATGTACAAGTACCACGCACAAGGCGACGAGAATGACGAGCTCGTGAACGTCGAGTTCAACGAGATCCAGCAGACCATCTCCCTCGAGCAGGAGTACGAGAAGTCGTCCTGGAGCGAGCTCTGGTCCACACCGGGAAACCGCCACCGCCTCCTCATCCTCATCAGCTTTGGTCTCTTCTCCCAGTGGTCCGGCAACGGGCTTGTCTCGTATTATCTCACTGGTGTGCTCAAGACCATCGGCATCACCGACTCCAAGACCCAGCTCGAAATCAACGGGTACCTGTCCATCATCCAGCTCATCTCCGCCGTGGGCATCTGCTTCTTCGTGGACAAGATTGGGCGTCGTCCTCTGTTCCTCACGTCCTGCGTCGGCATGCTCATCTCGTTTATCGTCGAGACTATCGGTTCGGCTGAGTATGCCAAGCACAACTCGGATGGCGCTGGCAAGGCCGTCATTGTCTTCATCTTCGTCTTCTACGTCTTCTACAACCTCGGGTTCTGCGGTCTGCTCGTGTCTTACTCTGCCGAGATTCTGCCGTACCGCATCCGTGCCAAGGTAAGCGCATTCCAGCCTGCTTATGCATTAATAACAGAAGGAAAAGAGAGAGAGAGAGAGAAACAATGGCTGACACAAGGTCTCTTAACAGGGTCTCACCGTCATGATGTTCTTCGTCGACGTCGCTCTGTGGTTCAACCAGTATGTCAACCCCGTCGCTCTCGGCAACATCGGCTGGAGGTACTACATTGTCTACTGCTGCTGGATCGCCTTCGAGCTGGTCTTCATCTGGAAGTACTTCATTGAGACCAAGAACACCCCGCTGGAGGAGATTGCCAAGTACTTTGATGGCGAGAATGCCATTGTGGGTGGTGATGATGCCACTGCGAAGGCGCGTCATCTTGCTGGTGAGGACGACGTCGTTGATGTTGTCTCGGAGAAGGGGGCAACGGGTGTCCACACCACTGGAGTGTAGACAGAGGAAAGCCAGAAACAGAGGAAGACAGAAAGAGAGAGAGCTTTATACCCGCAAGGAGACAGTACTACAGGATGTAGAGCGAATGGCTCCGAGTGAGCTTTTGGTGTTGATATTATGTACAGCATCGAAATGACTCGTCTGATGATCAATCCTGTGACACTGTTTTGAACAAGTCTCTCCGTGCATTATTAAATAAAACTGTGTAGTAATTAACGATTTAAACCCGTACGAATCGTAAAAGACAATATGGCAAAGCCGAGGCGCGTCAGTTTTGTCTCGCCGTAAAACACTGTTGCGTTGACTGAGGCCAGAACCCAGGAGACCCCTGCTAGGCTTGGCAAGCAACTTCAGTCAGTACTTTAAAGCACTTAAGTAATATCTGCGCACATCGATAATGACGACAACGACAGCATTGAGAGCATTTTCGAGTCGATTGATAGTTATATGAGCAACAGCAATATCACCATCCACAAAGCCGCTGGGCATGAAAGTTTTCTGGGGCAGAACATCTCGAACCCCCTCATTCCTCCGCTCGTTGCCATTATTACTCTTGTCATTCACTCGACGCTACTCAAGCTGCCCAACCTTAACCCGCCAAGCCATGTCCTCCCCTCGAGAAGATCTTCAGGACAGGTGGAATCATCTATACCGCAAAGAGCTCCCTGCACTCGCCAAAGCCAAAGATCCAGCGCAACCAAAATGGCCCGTCTCTCTTGACCACTGCTTCGCTCGCATCATCTTGGACAACGCAGTAGGGAGGGGCAGGCCATGGCACCAGGTACTGAAGAGCCCAGCGTACAAGCACATGAGCCAACAGCAACTACAGGATGCGATTGGGCTAGGGAAACAGCTGGTCAGTGGTCAAGTAGACTTGGTGGCGTTGGATGAGAAGAGCCTCGAGCTGAGGGGCAAGAGAAGTAAGCAGCAGCAGAGGAGCACCAAGACGTTAGAGAAGAGGAAGGCTGTGGACCAGGGCGATGGAGTGGTGCAAGGGGAGACGAGAAAATTGCGAAGATTGGCGTCCACTGCTTCTACGTCTCGTGCCCGGTCTAGAAAACAAGAGGTCTGATAGGAAATCTCAAAATTAATTAGGCGCAAAAGGCCAAGCATTTCAGGACACCACTTGGCTGACACCCTTAACTGAAGCACCTTTGTCACACGGGTACCTGATCTGCTTTTGCATGCTGGAGAGAAAAATTACCGAAGAGGGAATGGGATGCTTCATCGCTTATGCACCGAGTACCTCGACATCCTTCAACTCGGTCACAGTGCCCTGAATTCCAACAATTTCCTCGTCGGTCAAGGATATACCGAAATGCTCTTTCAGGGCCTCAACTCTTTCAGGCTCCGTGGAACAGACCTGGACCACCTCCGTCTTCCCGCCCATGTTCTTCTTGATCGTGTCATTGACCAGCATAATCTTGCCAACAACACCACAGTTCCCATCAGAATCGGCGGGACCAAGTAGGAATTTGACAATGATCACCGTCCTCTTTTGGAAAGTCGGCCCCTGGCTTGTCCAGTAGTTAATCGATTCAAAGTCCCGCGCTAAGGCCTCCGTGTCGTTGAAAGCGTAGAAAGAGTTCCAGTCCTTGTCCGCATTGTTCCGGTATTGATATATCCAATACTTGCCAAGCGATTTCGGAAGCTTCTCGTGTACAAGTCGGATCTCCTGAGTCCCGATATTTCGAGTCACCACGCCCTCTTTCAATGGCATGGGCGCCACAGGTCCATCGCCACCAAAGGCTACATCGCAGACATACTTCTCTGTCTCGCCGTGAACCGCAGGAAGCTCGATGATGATGACTACGTGGACGATGCCTATGTAGTCTCCCTTTGGCACGCCATTCTCTCGGAGACGAATGCGCACCATGGCAGGATAGGCTCGAAACCCGGTGCTGCGGAGGATCTCTAGAAAGAAAAGGGAACCTTCCATGCAGTATCCTCCGCGGTTCCGTCCATTGGAAACAAACTTGGAGAACAGGAATGCCGGGTCGAGATTGACGGTTTTGTGTGCGGAGTAATGAAGCGAGAGGTTCTCATAGGGAATTGCGGCGATGTGCTGTCGGTGAAGGGCCGTGAGGAAAGCCACATCTTGACCATAGCCTGCTGAGTAGTGCTTCTCCGGCAGCTTGATGTGCTTGAAGTACTCTCTCAGCTGGTCTTCGCTAAAGGTCGGGGGAAGAGGTACTCCCTCAGACGCCATGCTGGGCGATCGCGATGAATGTCTACTTGAGACGACGACTGGGCAGGAAAGCCAAGCTAGTTTCTTTATTCTAGGTGAATAAGCTGCGAATCATACTAAATAAATAGAGTTATTAGATTGAGAAATAGCAAAACCTACCGCTTTTTAAGCAAATACTTCAACCTCACCCTGTGTTGTTTTCTGACTCATTATAACGCAGGCCGGGATCGCGCCTTGACTGGTAGAGTCATTTTAAATCCATTAACGCCGCAATTAACAAACCGGCAATGATTCCAACGGCGAATACTATTGTCTAATCCTCTTTGAAATGATCAGGCTCCACTTTCGGCGATCTTTAGGCTCACTGTGCCATTTTGAGGACTCTGGATAGCAAGATATCCCCGAGCCCCTGCAGGAATATATAGGCAATAGGTGCATTGAATCATCCATAAATCTACAACTCTGCTTCGCCAATCTATATAACCACTACCACTAATTCCCTGTAGGCTTCCTATTGAAAGTATTTGCTTGAGTTCATTAAATTTACTTACAGTTCTCGTATTTGTCAGCATTCTCTGCACTTCCAAGTTGAAACCGAAAAGTCCAAGGCATTTTCCTCAGATAGAGCTTCCGAAATCCTCTCGGAATTTGACTTCCTCATATGCACTTAGTCAGTGTGTTATTCTTGTCGTGATTTGGCATCGAATATTCTCTTCCTACTTGGCATATTTCAATCAAGGCGGTTGCTGTGGGTTGCATAATGTATTGGTGCGTCAGCGAGTTGATTCTCATGCGGCGACTCATCGTAATGTAAGTCGGAAGTAGATTTAGGGAGGCTGTCCCACAGGGTTGCTTTCAATATCAGCTTCAGATGATAGTTGCAACTGTGCTGCTTGACTGACCGCCGTTGTTCGGGAGTACCCCAGCAATTACGCAGGCACATACAGGCTCTTAAATCCTTCGATCTTCAAAGCGGATCCAGCTTCTTTATGCTTTCAGCCGACTTCTTGTAAGATATTAGACAAAGACTTCTTCGCTATAGCCATGACCGTCCGTCCGATGCCGGTGAACCGCTTACAAACTCGCGTTGAGACTTCCTTTCTGCCCTGAGCGGATGTCGAACCCGCGAGTTTAGAAATTGCTATGGACTTCGTCGAGATATCTGAAGACAATCTGTTTTTTTTAGTACTCCAAATTCGACGGCAAGACTGGATTATCCAAAGTCACCTTATAGCTTCAAGGCATGTTCTCGTTCAATTTGTAGCGGGCCATAAAAAGACGACCGCCTCACCAATGCACTCACCTAAATATGAGTGAATAGTAGCCGAGTAAAAGTCGGTGCCTGTCGTCGTTTGAGGAATGAATTAGCTCAACACGTGTGGACTGCTGATACAAAAAGATGTAAGAGCCTGAAGGAAGAATGAAATAGATCCGGCGCATGTCCGAGGTGTGCTGCTGCTGAGAATGATACTTTATTGGACGACCGAAAGTTACTGCCGTAACATCGTGGCCTGGTCGTATATTCGTTGGAAGACCTCAGCCTCTTGTCTCTAATGCATGTATGCGATAGCTCAAAGTCAAATCATCAGGCGGTGAAGCCTTCAGCGCAGATTTTTAGCTCACTGACAGACCCAAAGTGGTGTCGTGCTGATAATCCCCAGCTCGGGGTCCATGATCGAGAATGAAAGGGAAAATAATAACAAACATATACGGCCAGGACCCTTGTAGAAACTTCAATTTTATCAGCCCTAGGACGTCACTATGTGGAATCCGAGATGGACAAAGTCGGCCGACACTTGTTCTTAGACCACCCTGGGCTCTACCAATGCTCTTCCAGGCGCTCTCTGCTCTGTACCTGAGAATACGAGGCCCCTGCATGAAGAGCAGGATAAGCTTACTTTTTAAGGTTACCGTCTGGACGATCCCCTAGCTCCAAGTGGACATGAGCTGGAGCATCAGGTACACGCTACTCTCTTCTCGCTGATGGATTTTTTTGCTTCTGACCGATTGGGGCCGGAGCCAAGTTACCGTTCTGTTGCCTGAATGCATGGTCCCTCGCTGCTCAGCAGAGTGAGCACTATTGAGATCCACAGCGGTACTACTTGATACGAGAAGGAAGCTGGGCTGCCTCGAGGTCCAATACAATGGGACGTTGCGCGAGCGTGAAGAAATATTCTACTGACTCGGGTGCCACTCTCAAGCACCATTACGTACATACCCCGAGGCTGGAAACGAAGAAGAGAGTTTTCTCAGTACTATTTGATGAATGATATTTAAAGTAAAACGATCCCCCTCGCTTCTTTTACATCTCCTGTTATAACCTACCATCAATGACCTAAACCAACCTGATTCTCCTGTCCACATCAGTAAACCAAATCACCATGCATTTCAGACTTCCAGAGACGTCTCTTCTCCTTTTGCTCGTGGCAGGGGTGGCGACGGCCCACCGCCCGAGCCCAAAACGCGGCAGCACAACAGCAGCGCCGAACTCGACGTCCACAGCCGCCACGAGCACCGTCAGCATACCAGCAAGCTGCACATCGGACGTCCCTCCAGCCCTCACAATGACAGCCTTCAGCTGGTTCAACTCAACCCACAACCTCGACTGCGTCAACCCAAACTACCCCGCAGGCTCCACGGTCTGCTGGAACAGCACGTCCTTGTGTTCCGAAGGCGACGCCGACTGCGTCTGCACACCCTTCTGCTACACCGGCCTGTCTTCAGTAGCGTACCAGCCTCTCGGCTATGGCCCGCCCGACTCCATCAACATCACCATCGACGGGGGCACGTGTTACCAGGTCGAGCCGAAGGGCTACCGCGACTATGAGCTCGGCGAGGGCCATTTTGACTGCGGCAGCGCGGCGGACCAGATTGGCTTTTATGGAGACTCCAACAGCGACACGGGCAGCGTGGGCAGCGTGTACTACAATGCGTACTACGCTGCCGGCGTGGGTTCCTGCAACGGGCAGATTCCGAGCTACGGGGCGAGTTTTCCGCTCGATTGCACGCATGACCAGGGCGGAAATGCTACATGTACTGCGCCGGTGCCGATAACCTTGCCTTTGACTGGTTGGGTCTGAGTTTGGTATGATCCCTTGGTAAAATAGTAGAGACCATGGAACTAAATCAGGAGGGGTTGCCAACTCATGATCTTGGTGGATCGAAAAGTCTTTGTCAAGTTCAGCGCCAGGGGGCATAGTAATGAATGATATGTCATTTTGAAAGAAGCAAAAAGAAGAAGAAAAGTATTTGAGTGACAGATTGTAAGTGAAGATACCACGAGGAGGATTCAATGTTCATCAAGGTAACATTTACGGAAATGAAGTCGCATACTTCAGATGCGGAATAGCTATTTCGGAATGTCCCTGAGCCATGGAGCAGACGCTGCCAAGTCTCTGGGACTCTAACAGTCGATAAAGCTACACAGAGGCCTCAGTATGTCGCGTTGATCCAGCTGTACCCATCTGGCCACAGTTGGGCCATAGTCACCGGGGCAGTGGCCACCGTCTCGTTCACGCGCTCCGAAGTGTCCGATCCAGCACCCGTGTTGTCGTATTCCTCAAAAATTGGGGTAGCCGTGAGGTCCAACGTTGTCCATCCCTTCGGGTTAATAATGTCGCTGAGGCTCGAATACTGAAAGATGACGCGCGCGTATTGTCGCCACGGACGGCCGAGATAAACCTCTTGGTACAGGTCGTCGCCTGATACGGCTGTGATCTAAATGATGGTGATTTCTGTGAGTAAGAAAGGTCCAGTCTCCGGAATACGACTCATAGGGGAGGTTTGTATTACTTACCGTCGAGTTGTTGATGACGTACCACGAAGTATCGGTCGTCGTCTCTCGAGCGTTGGCAGTAATGGCGCCGGGCCCACCCGATGCCAAAATACAACTCTCAAACCATGCTGCGGCATCGCCGAAGATGTAGTCCACCGCGCCCTGTCGTTCCTCTCAGCTGAGGTGCTCCTTCACTACAAGACCGGAAGTCGGGTAGGGTGCACGATCACTCACCTCAATGTAGCAGTTCTTGTAATATTGATACCCCGCGTAAGCGTAGAGGCTAAGAGGTCAAATCGGGTCAGCTGCAGCCCTCGAGATATGCTCATGCAAGCTTCTGTTGCGAGATACGCTGCAATATCGTGTGTACTCACGTGTCCTGGTAGCCGTAAAAGCCACATCCATAATATCCATGCTGGTTGCCATGAGCAGTAAATGCGATCGCCTGGGTGCCTGCTCCGTAGGTATTCTTGACATTGATGTTATACATGGAAAAGTTGTCACTCGTGACTTGAATCGCGGCGCTGAGCGAGTCTGATCCGGCTACGGTTGATGTCATTGACCATTGCACCGTTACAGTATTCTCCGCGTACGTCCCGACGCTGCACTTGTTAATGATGATAACCAACTTCAGGGCTTGTGCATAGGGAAGCTTACTCGGTCGTAGAACCGTATAGGGTGAGCGCTCCGTCACAATCGATGAGAATCTGCTCGGTCACGGTGTATGTTCCTGGGTAGACGAAAATGCAAGCGTCTGCTGAGCCAGAGAGGGAATCTATCGCGTCTCCAATTGTTGAGTAATATCCAGACTCGGTTGTGTCTGCCATTCGAAAGCATGTCAGTGAGAATAACTTTTGGAGAAGGAGAAGATTGCATGCATCTCACCCTGCTCAACGACGAGGCATCCTGCGGGAGGAGTCGTTCGAGAACCTCCGGCGCGTCTGTCAAGTGTCGGAAGGGCGGCGACAACCGCCACGAAGACGGCTGTGACGGGAAATGCATACATCATCATGATGTTCCCCAATTGTTTGGTACGGTGCAGCAGCCAAATTGATGATGTGATGTTACAGCTCCCAAAAGAGGGGGGCGGGGGGCCATCTTGGCCGACTGAGCATAAGCTCAGCTCTATATATTACTTTGTGTAGGTCGACCTGGCGCATTTGCTACTTATTGCACGGCAGAGTCGGCCATGCCGTTGTCAAGAGTCTGTGCTTAGCTTCCAGGGAACCCTCCACAACTTATTTGCCTTGCCCAAAATACTCCACGTATGTTTCACTGTGAAAGTTGTTAGGTCTGCTCGGAGGCTGGAGACCCGCTATTTTGGAGCAGTCCGCTGCCCCGTTCAGGTTAAGCACATCAAATGCGGCGGCGTTTATTTGTGGATTTAATACAGACTATACCACCGCCTGATTAATTCCATGCCCTGATGATTTCCCTGTGCTATTGGAAGCTCGGTTATATTGTTAGAGTACCTACATAATTACCTGTGCAATGCGCATCACGCTTGGAAATGCTGCAAAACCCCTTTAATACTAACCCCTTGACGAGAATAATTGATTTTGCATTCAAAAGATGGAGTAGTCGAGACATCACAGCTCATCCCTCGGCAAGCGCGAACAAATGTATTTTTCTTCCTTCAGAACGCAATTGTCCAAGATAATTCACATGAAGGCAGTGTTGTGTGGTCATTCAACTCCAATAATTTTCTTGTTCTCCGTCACAGATTTGGTAACTCCATCACACTCAGCGTGACCCAATTATCACTGTCCAGATACCCGGCGCTCATGATGAGAAGGTAATCCGGATCATCCATCACACGCAGATGCCGTGAGTAGGCCCCAGACTGAGGCGTGTCATACTCAACCCAAGAGTCGGGATCTCCAAGGGCAGTGTTGACGAAGATCTGCGTGTTGCTGTCCGCGCTCACAACAATCGTGCCGTTGGTCCCGCCCGACGAACTCCAGACGACGTACGGAGAGCTCACGGGTGTAACCCCATTCGCAGTGAGCTTATTATCCGTCGCAGAGTTGAATGTCAGCGGGCTGTCGCTGATGCGATAATACACATCGCAGGCCTCGGTTCCACAGTACTCGTACGTCATGATGTACTCGCCGTTACCCATCTCTGCGACGGTGGCCATCCCTGGACGGGCGGAATATGTAGGCTGGGCAACGTCGTTGACCTCGGTGCCCCATGTCACGCCGTCTGTGGAGGTCTTGTGAGCGAGTTTCTGGGCGTAGGTTGTGTCGCTCTGGTCCGAGTAGTATGCCACCAGCTGGTCGTCATATACCATCAGGAAAGGCTCCCACACTGGTGTGTCCCCATCCACAGGCTCTGCCACGCCGCCAGAAGCGATACTGGAGACGTAGGTCCAGGAGGCACCGTCGTCTGTGGATGCGTACAGGTCGATCTGAGTCTGGCTCAAGTCTGATGGGATGGAGTTTCCTGCGCATAGGATAGTTCCTGCCGCGAGGTCGCCAATGGCTTGTGGGAGCAGGTAGAGGAAGGGCTGGTAGCGCAGACCCCAGTCGTTGACTTGGTCTGTGACATTCGAAAAGGCAGCCCAGGTCTGGCCATAGTCGGTACTCCGGTAAATCGGGAAATAGACATCGGGCGGTTCTGGAGAATAGTTCTCCCTGAATTTGTTGACTGTTGGTCAGACCTGTGATTGGATTCATGGTGGAAATTCATTGTCGCTGAGAAGAAGAGTCACTCACCAGGTCGCGAGGAGTGTGCCATCTGCTAGCTGAACGGTGCGTCCATAGAGGGTCTTGGGGATAATATAATCCGACGGGGGGACAAAAATATCATTGAAGGTGACAATAACATCTCTTTTGTCGTTCTCAGCGGCAATAACGCCAGTCCAAGGAAGAAGTGCTAGGACTGTGGTGAGCCCCAAAGAAGCCAATAATCCTCTTGTGGACATCATGTTGACTTTTGGAGCCTGGGATTGCCCTTTGATTGACCTTAGAACTTAGATACCATCTGGGAGATCTACACAAGCCTTCGCCGGCAAGAGACGGAAGCTGAGGTTCATATGAACTTCCAAATTTACTTGGTAGCATTAATACCATATACCAGGGGGCATGACCTGCTGATCAGAAATCGACACCTCTCGGCATATCCAAGGCCGAGAACAGACACAGCCTCTGGAATTGCGGAACTCGAGGTTGAGACCGTTCATAGCATATTGACAAATCAATCCCTGATAATATCTGTCACATTTCAAAGTCTTTCCACATGCCGGGTTTGGGCATTGTGGATCTTGCTGCGTTTACGGATTGAATAATTGCTTGTATATATTGGGTTTTGGTTACGTGGCAGCGAAAGTTTAAATGCCTTTAGCCGCACGAACAAGATGCCGTCAGACGTTGTAAGCCCCGCTTCATATGTGACAGCAGCATGCATGAATCTGTGGATGTTCCCCCTCCTCTTTTAAATTAACAGTTGTATCGAAACATTTGATTTGAACATAGCAACGCGGGTGGAACACGTGACAGATGCATACTTGGACAACTCATGCAGGTGGGAAGGATAATTCCCATAAATCTTGAACTAGAACCTGAACAATCCTTTTGATCCCCTTCAGGACAATACTGTGTAATTACTCAAAGATTCATCTCCTAAGATGCTGGTGATACTGTTTGCATCGCCTAGGCGAGCTCAGTCCTTCTTGACACGAAGCTCCATAAGGCGAACGATATAGTGCTCGGTCCCTCCAACCTTTGTGGCATCTTGGTCAAACGTCTCCAATACCTCGAAACCGGCGTTTGTGTAGACCTTGAAACCACTAGCAAAGGCCAGAACGAACACGTCGATACCCAATTCCCGCACCTTTTGTATACCATGGTTGACGAGAGCCGACCCGATACCATTGCCTTGATTATCAGGATGGACTGCCAGATAGTCCAGAACTAATTACATCACAAGAGTCAGATCTTCTGGTTGGTCCACGATAGTTGGCCTGACAAGGACCTATGCATATATGTATAGAGATTATATACGTACTGATGTATTCTCTCTCAGCCACACGCACGTCCCTTCTCCGTGAAAAAAATTCATCGAAATGGTCGTCGTCACCAAAATCTTGCGGTTTCCACTCCGCCGCCGCCGCTTTCTTGTTAAACGCCTCTCTGTCCTCGGGGCTGACGTCTGGGACCTGGCCCTCTGGCCACACTGGAGTGCCGTCTTCATTCTTGCAGCGGTTCGCGGGCAGCTCCCAGCGGATATAGCCGATGAGCTTCCCAGTCTCGGGGTCGACAGCTTTGAAGTGGCGCAGGGTGTCGCGGTTTTTGAGGAGCTGGTTGCGAGGGTACCGGTCGACGGTGGCCTTGACGAGTTTCTCCAGCCCGAAGTGTACCCAAGGATAACGCCAATTCTGGTCCTGCCAGAAAGCTGGTATGTTGTTATGAGCCAGCTCGGCTGCGTCCTCGACGGTGCAGTTGGTGATCAGCAGTTTAGTCATGTTGAAAGCTGGTAAGTGGCTCGGTGTTGATAGCAACGGGCTTGTTCAATTGTGGACAACAGTGTAGGAGGTTTCGGTAATCACTATGGGTTCTCGTGCTCTATCCTTCGTAATATTGAGGGGTGTCTGGTTATTTTATGTTGTCATGAAACCCCATGAATGCTCCTGTTCCTCATCTCACTGGAGATAGCACCGGGAGGACCTATTTGCGGGTGCTGTGCCTCGGCCGCTTAACCCGTCCACACATAGCCGGAGGGACCTTATGCATGCCTGACGGGCCAACCCCCGTCAGTATCTTGCGCCGTGGGCCGAAGTTAAGGACAGGTGTCGACTTCATATATCAATGGCTGCTAGCCCGACCAAACAAATACCTTTGTTTCTTATCGTGACTCTCACCGTCAATGACTCACTTCGGCTTTCAAGAGGTTTCTCCAGATCATAGACTGCTGCTGCCTGGGTTGAGGCATATTTCGAGGTCATGATAGCGCATTGCAGCGGACTAATAGATGCAGGTGGTGACATCGGCAGGAAGGGCAAAGGAAGGCGTATCAACAAGACGATCGTGGAACGCAGGTTTTAATTAATACAATCAAGAAATGGAGGTGCTGGAAAATGTAAGTACCAATCAAACGAAGACTGCAATGGCAGGTGCTCATGCGCCTGGGTGAAAAAAGAGTCCGCCAAGAATTGCACGATCATCTGCCATTCTTCCCTCCTGTGACGACCTATCTTAAACAGGCTTCTTAAAAAAAAATACAAAAAAAGAGGGGGGAAAAAAGGTATGTCTCAGACGTTCTCCTATATTTTTCTGCAGGTGTCAAATCCGAAAATCTACGAACACGAACATGTCACCACCGGTCCGTGTAAAGATTACACCTCACTCCTCATTCTATATCCCGTCTACCAAATATGAGGCGTTCAAGGATTCGGTATGTTATGGCTTGTTTCTTGTTTCTTTAAATGCGCCGGTGCCGATATTGTGCTATTGCTACTACTCAGCTCCGCAAGAATATTTTATTAGTTATAGTATTAGCCTGTTCAAGGTAGCTCTCGCTCGGGGTTTATTATATTGACCAACATAGAAATATCCGTCTATCAGAATGACGAGTGATGCCAAAGTGCTTAGAGGAAACACGCAACTACATCGACAATGAGTAGTGACACCAGGCCTGCTCTGAAGGCATATCCATTCACTTTGCGTGCTGTCTGCATTTCTGCAGTGATATCAGTTATTAGATGAATCCTGAGATCTTTTTAAACCCATGAGTATCGATCATGCTCTGACATGATGCTGAGTCTGGTGGCCTCTAAGGGTGATGCAGCTGGAACCCATCGTCAGTGCAGTACACCTGTGGACTATAAATACCCGCTGCGTTTCCGCCAAAACAAGAGCTCTTTTGAAAAACCATATCCTTCTTCAAGAGAACTTTCTGCCACCCAGTAAGCTGCTATTGAGACAGCCGCATCTCGATTCCACAACACCTGCACTGTCTGACTACGAAGACCCGTGTCGACTTAGGTGGCTCGGATCCTGAGGCAGTATTTCTGGTCACAGCAAAATTTGCTCACTTCATGCTATTGTGGCGCACATAACGCTTCACTCCGAGCACCCTTGTGGCTTATGACTTTGCCATTGCGATATTATGCGTCTCTGGTGGACAACAAATGGCGATATGGGCCTGGGCCCCTAGGTGGTCATTATCAACAACTATGCTCACCATGCACTCCAAATGCCCTCACGTCTTCGCCTCGGCGGGGGTAATGACTGGATGATATAGACACGTGGTGTCTCCCGTGCAACTTCGGTAGACACCTGACGCCAAAAATAGACGTTGCCGTTGGGCCCGGGAGAAGAAACGTGTGTACATCTACTCGAGCAGCCGCAGAGTCTCATCGACGTCGGGAAGAAAGAACTAATTGTTCGGGTCGCCAAGAAGATGCACATGAGCTCTTGGGGAACGATCACTCTACAATTCCATCCAACCAGCTCTGTGCTCACCACCAACTTTCCGGCGTCTATCTATATTGGACATACGGACCTATAGAGCGCACTGTTCCTCGAGAATATTAGGTTCGAGGGCATATGGACACTTGGGCAAAATCACTATTCATGTGGTCTCTTATTCCGTCACCACTGAGGTCATCTGGATGGCGAATAGACTGAAGCGCATCTTTGCACCAAAGATACATTCACATTCTGTCGTCTGGGCGGTCGCCTGTATTATTGACGGACTCGGCTGGTTGTATCATTGAAAGTGCCGGTCGTCCGGGCTGTCCGTATCAGCGTCATGGGTTGTGGAGGACAACGCGCTGTACAATTCTACAACCGATGACGAAGGGAATCTATATGGATGACACTGGAGAAAACTATCCTGAGGTGAGACCTCTTGGTATTCAGATTCCGGTATCAATTACCACTGGCAGCACCTCCTGGACAATGGCGCACTAGTGTTTAGCCGGTGCATCGATGCCTTGGTCACGGATATGGGGTGCCTCTGCAACTTCTCGAATCATGTACGCCGTCATTATAACCAGGTCGACAGCTCACACACCTCGCCATTTTATAGTAGTGTGAGCTTCGGTATTCAAGCTTGGTAAGGAGACCGAGTAATTCCCTCGCATGGGCCTCTGAAATCATGCTATGAGTGGCTTCGCCGTTTCCGCGGTCACCTAAGCAACACAGACCATAAGAGACAGCTATCAGTCAAAGACATGCAACATCTCCTTCTCAAGCCCTTCCTGTCTTTATTTCGGCTCATAGCACAAAGACTGGCCCTTCTACATGGCACATCCATCTATTAATGCTTTCTGCGTTATCCAATTTCTCCCTGAGCATCAATCCTTTGTCGACCGATCTACCAGAATGCCGACCCGTACTAACGTCTGCCGGGGTCCAACCAGAAGATCAACGGCAGACTTTGACCATTGTATTGAGGTACAATTGCTATGAAGGCGGATACATCTCGAAGAAAATATTTGGGTCAGAGTCGGCAGCAAGGACGACCACAAAGACATACACGCTATGCTATGCTCAAGAAACAACAGGGCTACCCTATAAGACACTGACGCCTGACCAGGGCTGGACCATCATATCCTCTATTCAAATATTGGACAAAATATTTTGTCACTTATGAAAGGGTCTCTATCTGTTCGCACCCTGCTCTCACATTCTCTTGCTTCTGCTGCTGCTGCACCACCCGCAGCATCTTGTTTCTGTCGTCAAAAGACACACTAATGTCTCTTCCCCTCATTCTGGCCCCAACTACTGGTCCGCCTATTTCGGTTTCCAATAAGCATCTGGTACGTCCCATCACCAAAATCGTGACGGGTCATTATTACCGAAGTCTTATTTGCATCTGAATCGACATCAATCGATTGGCCCGGGGCCCAGATTGCCGGGGAAGGGGGAGGGGGGGGGGCGGTCCTTGATCGTCAGCAGCTATATTGGCACGAGTTTGAGAAGTCCGATGACATGGGAAAATCAAACCAACTCGGTCACCGCAAGCGATGCTTTCGGCGTTGAAAGCATTCAACGAGAAGAATCTGAGAGTGACCATGAAGTCTTCCATTTTTGCTCTCCGTCTCATTCCCAAAAGGACCACCTCGAGTATAACTTCTCTATGCTTGCTGTTCGGCTGTCGGCGACTGGGGAAGAATTATGGTCCTGTCGTTGCCGCCCCTCTAAGAGCGTGCGTGTGTACATTGGCAGAAGCATAATTCCACCTTTTCATCTCAAAGCGGCTAGGTACACCAGAGAACGATCCTTCGGCTCCTTTGATTATGAAAATTGCTTCTCGAGATATAAGCAGTGGACTTCGGAAACGAGATCATTTCCGCTTCATGGGTGGGTGAGGAGAAACGGGAAGACAAAGCTATGGAAAGATCCGAATAATGCGGAAAATAAGTCCGGAGACAACATGTCAAGACTCAATAATAATGACAACAACTCATAATTCAACATCATCATACCAAACATAAGAACATCAGATCAGTATTTGCGAAGTAGTTTCTTTGTATGGAGTTTATTTCTCAAAAGCTGCTCCACCTATGAGAGACATGCTAAAGAATCTTGAGGAGCTCGGCCAAATCGAGTAGATTCATAGCATATAAATCCAACTAGTTGTGCAAGAACAAAATACGCTGATCATGTGATTCAAAGATAAGTGGTGATGAAAAGGTGGAGAACAAAGAGCAAGATCCACGATTTCAGCGAGATATATTTAAGCAAAGAAACAGACAAAGCACTTCTGCGAGAACAAAAGCACATTGTCGTAGTACTATCCACTTCTACCATGACAATATTGGTTTGTGTAGCTGCATAATCATCAGCCTCTTCGTCAGTCATTTCCTCATCGGTACCTCAAATACTTGTTGATATAGGAATTTTGTAAGCCAAAGTCGAAATGGACATCAAAAGCCTCTCAAATACATCCAAATAGTAGTCAACATGAATAACAAAGATCTTCCACCCGAGGGAAACTCGAGGCTTCTGAAAAAGAGGCTTACCTGCTCATGTTGAGAACCCTACATTATTCGTACCAATTCCTTGAACTCCGCACCCAACCGGGCAACTGAAGCTCTACCTAACTTTCCTGGACCCTATATTGGTCCATAGCCTGACTGCGTCCATTCAAGACTCTCCATTAGCGTGTTGCCTGGGTCCTCAGCAGGATTCGCAAAAGCCTCTTCCCAAAAGTCTTGGTTGTTATTGCCGACGCCACTCATGTCTACATCGTAGAACATGCCTTCACCTAGGCTCTGGTTGGTCAAGAACGTGAAGTCTGGCATCTGCGACAAGGCTTGCTGCGGAAAGCCGCTGGTGACTTGTAGACCGGGGTGCACGTTCATTCTCCTGGCGCCTGCAGCTGGGACAGCGACGGGTGTGTCGTGGCCTGGGACCGAGTTCGCCTGCTGTAGTGACAAACGTCTAGAGACGTCCATATTGTTGCCAGGAGATACGGCTGGCAAAGGCTGCTGGCGAGTGGCGGAAGGGGATGTGGCTGGAGACATCTGGAAGATCTGCGCGGACACCGATGGCTGCTCGTCTAGAGTGGTGGAGATGGGTACAGCATCGGGGATGAAGGTAATCCTCAGCCGGTCCAAAAGTTCATAGCGCGTCGCCATGTGGCTGTTTCCCCTCTGTGACATGGCTCGAAGGAGCTCGAGGGCCGCATTCATGGAACTGGTGTTTTGCCGGTCGGTGGGGAAAGCCACGCAGACCATGACGAGGACGATAGCGGCGGAAAAGGCATGTTCTGAGTCCATGTAGCCATAGGTGGCAACGAGATTCTTCTGCGCAGCGATGGTCATCATGTTGATTGTGTCCTGCGACGCAGCCACACACATCTCGATGACCTTGACTGTAGTCTGTGTAAGACCTTCCCTCCAGTCTCGTTCCTTGTCGGCCAGCCCTGCCTTCAGACGCTTCTGCACTACGTGGAACAGCAGCGGCCGTGCTGTCATGTTGATGCATTGTGAATAGTGAAGAAGTGTCGACACGGACTCTCGGCTGATGCTGAGGCGGGCTGGGTCGAACCGTAACTCCTCGGGAAGCTCCTGATGCCACTTGGACAAGGCCATGATGATCTTCTTGACGGCAGCCATCAAGGTCAACCCGGACTTGGGTGTGCGGCGGTAGATGCTGACGGTAATCTCGCCACAGATCTGAGAGAGCTTGGTGTAATTCCTGAGGGCGTCTGCAGCCGAGTAGTCGGGCTCCCGCGGGAGCTTGGAGGGGAGAGAGACGCCAATGTCTTCGTCATAAATGGTGATCGGATTGCCCGACTTGACACTATGAATGCGGTCAAGGCTGTAAACACTCCACCAGACACGTCTCCTGCGCTCTCTCGTGACATCGTCCAGCTCACTGTTGGTTGACTCCTGGTGCAGGCCAAGTGTGATCGCCATCCTGAGTGCCATGCCGACATATAAGAAGGCGGCGTCTCTCCTGTTCAGGTTTTGCATAAAGTAGCCAACGAGAGCAAGAGTCTCGACGAACAGGATAGAGCCTTCCTCGTGCACATCGGGGAGCAGCTCCAGCGCTCGAGTAAAGTAGTCAAAGCCAGGAGGCCCCTGCCAGTCTATCCACTGGTTGACTGAATACATCTTTCCGAACGCCAGAATGACAAGCAGTTTCGAGTGGACCAGGCAAGAGTTGAGGTCGCCGAGGTCCGGAGGACCCTGGTACGCCTCCTGCATGAGACACTCGAAAGCAGCTGGGTCGGTCCAGGCGAAGATGGTGCCGATGTATGTGTATTGCGCCGCGTATAGCTGTCGGGCAATGTCCTTCGGAGGGAGTCGGATATGACTGTTTTGAGAGAACCGCCGAGAGGGGAGAGCTTCTCTGTCGTAAAATTCTTCATGCTGGTCTAGACTTCCATCGTCTTGCAGCAGCGAAACTTTCCCGAAACTCTTGAGGAACTGGTCTGAATGCGCGGGGCCTTTGAAGCCTGAAGAAACTAGTCAGCTAGGGGAGCCCTACGAAAACTCGAGGATCATAATGACCGCTGCCTGCTCAATTGCGTACCTGTAGATGTGCTTCTGGGAGACTCGACACTCAGCTGCGTGAACTCCTCGGGGAGCAGCCAGTCATCTTCAACCTCGTCATCCTGCTCACGAGAGGATGAGGATCGAACCGATGCAGTCTTGCCAGCGTTCATTCGAAGATGGGGATATGTCTCTAGGTCAAGGTCAGTAACACGAAGGAGGTGGAGGAAGTGGCACGCTCTCGAATACAAGGTTGAGATGATTGTATCTTGTTTTCTTTTTCTTGAAGACAGACGTACCTTCGTAGAATTTGACCTTGGCTTCGAGGCGTCTCAGATGTCTAAGTCATTGTAAGCTTGACTCAAAAAAACAAATACGACTTCAACGGGAGTAATCAGTGTAAGGGACAACTCACGCTTCACTGACGGTGATCTTTCTGGCGGTCTCGTAGACACATTTGAAGCGGCCTGACTGACATCTCGTGCATTTTGGTCGATCTTTCGAACAGTAAGATCGGCGGTCGCGACAGCGGTTACATCTGATGCATGTCCTGTCAGCAAAACCCACTCATCTGTTGGAGTCCCTGCGCCGGTGGACTTACGCGACGGGCCTCAACACGTTGTCACTGGCCCCGGTGGGTGAGCCAGCGGAACCATGAGATGCCACGCGAGGCATGGTAGAGTGGAGCCAACAGCTTGTTACTCTAGAGAACGGAAAGGGAGAGAAGAAGGCAATGTAATTTCTGTTTAATTCAACGCAGTCAAAGCGCAAAGATCCTAATCGTCGGCACAGTGTCCTGATTCCATGGGGGAAAATGAAGAGGATCCACCAAGATGGAGTTCCTACGACAAATGGAGGAATTAATGGACAATATAAGGTCGATTTTAGGTCTTAAGTCTTCAGCTCTGGAGGTATTGAGGCTCTGCGAGGAGAGTCACATGAGGTGAGTTGAAAAAGGCGAAGCAATGTTTGAGGCTGACGGCGGGGTGCGAGAGTAGGGAGAGATGCACGTCCTGGGCTTCGGCTGTGGCTAAACGGGGTGATAGCTGAGCCTGGGCCGGCGCCTTGTGCATATCTTAGGGCTTAGCATCAGCAAACTAGGGTATAAATGCATATACACAAGCACTTTAAAACCCGGGGTAAACGCTTCTATGCAGCGCTCGCTGATCATGCATGTCACTTTCCCTTCCAGCTTTGGTATGGTCAATATCTTCCATGAGAGCTGAAAAAGCCACACCGATATGGTCTCTTGTGAAATTGAAAGACCATCAGGCCAGTATCGTCGGGGACTGACACCGAAGGTTGGCCTATCGAAGAGTGAAGCCAATTCCGTAACTAGGTCAATGTCTCCGAAGTCCAGAAGCATTTGGCACACTTTGACGCCTTCAGAGATGATGAAAAGCGACTTGGACATTGCTTTCCGTTTTTGCATCGTTGTTAGGCGTGTCGGACCTTGTCACCATCCCTGGTATTCACCTCCGCTTCAACAGAAAGCGGTATCATCCCATTGCTAGAGACGACGGCTGGACTACAGTAGGAGTCGACTTCCTGGAACGCCATCATGTAAAGATAGCAGGTTCCTACCTAAGATCTTTTTCCTTGCTGTGTCTGACAGCTGTCTCATCCGCAATAAGGCAAGTTGTTCCGATGTCCACTCAAGGGTATGACCAAGGTTTCTAAGGCTGTGGCTGCTCACATTATTGATCTCTGCTGATTGGCGCATTTTCTGGACCTTGGCAGTGGTCTTATCCCGCTGCAGAATGCATTCTCAAGGAGTGACGTTCCAGATTTGAGTAAATAATAACAAATGAGGCGTCGATAATTATGTCGGTCGCGTTCTACAGGCTGCTTCTTATGATATGGTGAGGCACCATTTCATCATAACTATAAGCCAATTCCTGGTTAACACTGTTCACTTGCATAAGTACTCATCTGGGCTCACAATCGCGTTTCCTTTTACTATCAATTGCGCTCTATAGTTTAGAGAGGTCTGTAATTAAGACGAATGCTGCTGACAACTTGCTCTTGAGGCAAAAAAACATTGGATGCGCACATGCATGTCATTATTGCAGTTTAGGAAAGAACGTATGGTATAAAGCAAAGTTGATCGTTAAGGCTATACTATCTCGGAATCGCAGCCGAGGATTTTGACAGAGGCAGAGTCCTGGAGGGCTTTCACGATAACCACCTGTGCTGATTGTTGCGCAGATTTCCCATTGCAAGCGAAAATGGTTAGGAACAAAGCTATGCATCTACGGGACTTTCACCTCTGCTTTACTTCCGCTCAATAATCCATTCATACAACAACAGTACTGCAATTTGGAGCAATTGGAACGACATCCATTGCAAATAGGTGTCTGATTATCCGCGAACAGTGCTAAAATAGACTTCTGGGCATTGATTTTTCTCTTTGCGGCCAAAATAAGTGCATATTTGATGTACTTGGCGAAGGCTCCAAGGGTCTATAAGCATTCGATTCCTGCCCCACAGGTCGGGAAACCTCTCCGATCGCCTGTTCGCATGCCCCCGCATGACAACTGCTAAGGAACCATCAGGCGGCATGGCCCACCGATGATGTCTTAGCGGCGAGGTTATCCTTGGGGGAGGGGATCGGAGTCGGCACGAGACTGCGAGAGAAGCTGGGGCAGCAGTGAAGCGCCCATGAGCTGATGATTGTCAACGTTCGCTGGTGTGGAGACGCTTCGTTCCCCCTCCGATCGGGCGATGCTGCTATCTTGTACCCCTATTATACCTGTTGGATCGATAGCGCGACCAGCCCACCCCTTCGGCTTATCTCAAATCGTCTCTCCTCTGCTCCATCGGGTAGCTTCTCCATATGCCGGAACCACCAATACTATGTGCAATCACTATCATTTATATTGTTATTATTGATGAGGCCATGAGTACTTTAATTCAAGGGTTTCAGCACGAAAGTCAAAGCGATTGTCATGTCTTGAGAGCTTGAGGAAGGGCAAAGAAAAGAACCTCCTCTTTCTCCCTTCTCGTTTTCTACTTTTGCCGATCACAGCATCTTGTTTGAAAACGACCCAGCATCCCCCAAAGCATGTCAGCACAGCCGTCCCTGGACAACCTGTCCACCAAGGGCGACATGATGGAGAAGCGGCCCATGTCAGCCGACCAAGAAGCGGCGGCGTCGTCGACGGTCGTCGAGGCCATCGAGCCGGCCGAGGAGCGCAAGCTGCTCGCGAAGCTGGACCTCTTCTTCGTGCCCGTCATCATGCTCGTCTACCTCTCGTGCTTTCTCGACCGCTCCAACATCGGAAACGTCAAGGTGGCCGGCATGCCCGAGGACATCCACGCCAGCACCGAGGAGATCTCCACGGCCGTCTCCATCTTCTACGCCACCTACGTCCTCGTCGAGGCGCCCTGGGCCATCGCGCTGAAGAAAATCACGCCGCGCATCCTCATGACGGGTCTCTGCATCATCTGGTCACTGACCACTATATTTTCTGGCTTCATCACCAGCATCGGCGGCATGTACGCTGCGCGGCTGGTCTTGGGTGCATGCGAGGGTGGCTTGTTTCCGGGCCTGAACCTGTATTTGACCATGGTGTACAAGCGAGAGGAACAAGCGAGGCGTGTCTCATACCTGTTTGTGTGCACGGCTTTGTCGGGTGCCTTTGGTGGCTTGCTCGCGTACCTCATTCTGAAGATGGACGGCGTCGGCGGATATGCAGGCTGGCGGTGGGTTTACATTATCGAGGGCATCTTCAGTATGGTGGTTGCCCTGGTCGTCTGGTTTGGTCTGCCCAACGACCCGAGCAACGCATATTTCCTGAACGACCGCGAGAAGGCCCTCATGAATATTCGAGCCCAGCAGCGCGCTCGGTATATGGGCGACGAGGAGTTCAGCTGGCAGGAAATCTTTATCACGCTTCGTGACCCAAAGCTGTGGTTGAGGTAAGCAACGATGAAATTTCCTTCTCTTTCTTCTTCACAGTAGAGTATCATATTATCAGAAGAGACCCTTGCTAACACAATCTCTTTTTCTTCTGTTCTCACCAGCGGCGCTATTCAGTTCTGTCAAGACATCCTCCTCTACGGCTTCTCCACATTCCTCCCTTCTATCATCGAATCGATGGGTTACAATTCCCTGCAGGCCCAGTATCTCACCATCCCCGTCTACATCGTCGGAGGTGGTAGCTTCCTCGCCCTCTCCTTCGCCTCGGACCGCTTCACCCTGCGCTCACCGTTCCTCATCCTTGCCAACTTCATCGGCATTATCGGCTACGCTCTTATCCTTAGCCCCGTGTCCAACGGCGTCAAGTTCTTTGGCACGTTTCTCTGTGCCATCGCCGCCTACAACGGGCCCGGGATCAACCTGACCTGGCTGAACGTCAACGTCGCGCCACACTACAGGAGGGCGGCAGCCATCGGGTTCCAGCAGACCATAGGCAACTGTGCAGGGATTGTGGCGGGTCAGATTTACCGGAAGGCCCCGTACACGCTGGGCAATGCGTTTAGCTTGGGGTCGATTGGTGTTGCGCAGTTGGTTATCGCATCCAAGGCGCTGTATATTTCTCGCCAGACGAGGACCAAGGACAAGATCGCCAGGGGAGAGATTCAAGACACGAGAAAGGTCAAGACTGGAGACCGTGAGCTGGACTTTAAATATCATCTCTAAGCTGTTAAAGAAGTGGATTTTGTGCTGCATAGGGAATTCAATAATTAGTTTCAACGAGACAGGACCTTGTGATACTGGGTTCTGTTTATGTTCTTCGCCCCTTCGACAAGTCCTCACGACCGTCATTATATGCCCAGGTGAACACCAATTATACCCATCGATCAGTCCTCCATAGAAGTCGTCAAAAAGGGAAAAGAAGATCATCCCTAAAACAAGAAACAAGTGATATACAAGTCCGTAAACAGGTCAACATACCCCGGAATCGTATCTTACATCTCCTAACTAATTCCTCCCCACGAAAACGGCAGAACAGTAGCAACAAAAAGCAAAATGACAAGAGTGAGATTCGAACTCACGCCTCTTGCGAGACCACGAAGAGAAATATTCAAGTTTGAAGAACCTGAACGTGGCGCCTTAGACCGCTCGGCCATCTTGCCAGTGTGGATGAAAAGCAGAGATAACAGAGGTAGCTCATGAGTCAAGAGAAATGAGAGTGGATTGACCACCGCGACTATTGATAATTCCGACCGAAAGTGGCGAGCCTCGTATTTCTAAAGCAATGAGCTTTTGGCACGCTGGTATTGGCTGCTTAAATTCAGGGCCATCTCGTGACATTCCCTCCGGAAAAGACAAAACGAATTGATTTTACAAGGAAGCTCAGCACTGAGATGTTCAAAGTCGTTTTATTCAAAGCTGGAACATATATTTAATATTTTCACTAGAAGGTAAATAGCAGTCTGCCAAGTCTCTCGATCAATCATCAGCTGCTCATGGTGAAACGCCCTTGATTATATCGGAAGCCTGTAGAAAAGTCAAAAGTTAGCACGCCTCAAACCAAGTATGTAAAAGATGAGATAATCATGACAGGGAAATATAATACCTTCTCTGCAATACCATAGACAACCGTCATGATATGTGTCGCCGGCATCAACGGAATAACACTGGCATCCACAATCCGCAGGTTGCTGGTGCCATACACCTTCAAAGAAGTGTCTACGACGCCTCCCTCCTCCCGTGGTCCCATCTTGCAGCTCCCAGACGGGTGGTACAGCGTGGCCGCGTTCGCCCGGATAAAGTCCTCAATATCCGCATCGCTCGTCACGTTCGACCCTGGCGCGGTCTCGACGGGCAGCAGGCTCTGGATGGCAGCGGTGCCCCTGATGGTCCTGGTGTACTTGACCGCCTCGATCAGGACCTGCACGTCTATGGGGTTGGACAGGTAGCCGGGCGTGGCGATGGGTGCATCGAACGTGCTGTTCGAGCCTGCGCGGACGGTGCCGCGGGAGTAAGGGTGCTCGAGTCCGAGGACGAGCGAGCCTGTGTCCCAGATATACTCCATGATGGCCGATTCTGTGCTGTTTAGACGGCTGTTCATGACGGCCTGCTGTTTCTCGTAGCCGGCGATCACCTCGGCTGGCGTGTCAGCTGGGAGGTACTGTGTTCCGTTCTGGGCGGCGGCCTGGGCGGCGATGGAGGTGTCGTTGGTGAGGGTGGTCAGAGGCAAGAACAGCAAGAAGTCGCCGGTGGGGGTTGAGTAAGGCCCTGTCTTGTCCAGTTCATACTCGGCCAGTGCTTCAGCTGCGAATGTAGCATTGCTGGTGAGATCACCGCTTGTGATTTCGTCGGTGGTCACTTGAAGGACTGTGTCAAACAGGCGCTCTCTGCGTTGTATCGGAGGTGATAATGGATGGACTTACCTGTGGCAACTGTGTACAGGAGAACATGATCCTGGAAGTTCTGTCCAACAGCTGGCAGGTCCACGGCTGTTGAGACTCCAATCTCCTCAAGGAGACTGCTTGACCCGATTCCGGACACTTGGAGGATCTGGGGCGTGAAAATTGCCCCAGCAGCCAAGATGGCTTCTTTGTCCACGGTGATTGTCGATCTCTCCGCGTCGGCGGATGTTGCGAACTGGATTGGAATTAGTCTGGATGTTTCGATCGAACAAGGAGCTGTTGGGGCTGTTGCTAGATTTTCTTACCTCCACACCAGTGATCTTGGCCGTGCCGTTGGACGAGTCGCTAATCAGCCGCGTGACTTGTTGGCCGGTAATGAGGTGGAGGTTTGTCCGGTTCTTCACACCATCGTATTCAGCCTCCTCAGCCGAGGACCGTGTGATAGTGACGGGGTTGATATTATGAGGGCAGAAATATCCTCCAATCGGCTCTCCAGAGGCCTGGTCCTTTGGAATGGTAATTCCCAGTTCCTCCGTTGCCTCGACAATATTGTCTTGAAGATATTGTTAGATACACGCAAAGATAGACTGGCAAACTTCGAAAGAAATGGAAACCTAGAAAAAGAAAAAAAAAGGAGGGCGGGACTCACGTGTCAATGGCCAGAAGAACGGCGAATAGCTGACCTGCACATTACCAGAATAGCCATGAGAGCTTGGGTCGGTCTCAACACCGTACTCGGCAACAATGTTTGCATCGGGCCCCGTAAAGTTCTCTTGCTGTGGTGAGAACGTTAGCTTTCCTTGGTCTTTCCTCTTTCTTTTCTTCTTTCTAACCACGCTAATCAATGTATGCAAACCTTTTTGAAGTATGGAAACAGCCCAGCGTAGTCCCAGCCGGCATTGCCCAGCTCAGCCCAGGCATCAAAGTCTGCCTTTGAGCCCCGGTCGAAGACCATGCGGTTCAGCTTTGTCGAACCCCCGACGATCTTGCCCTGGGGGATCGACACTTCTCTATCTTGCAGCTCGGGATTAGCTGCGTAGCTGATATTCCAGTCGTATTTAGTGCCGATAGCTCCGCCGGCCAGTCCCGGGATGGTGATGTAGTCTTCGTCCTGGTCACTATAAAACCACTAGTCAGTCACTTATACTAGCGATTCATGTAATTATGTGTTTTGACTCTGGCCAAGGAGGGTTTGCAAACTCACAAAACTCCAGCCTCGATCACAAGGACGGTCACGCCTGCAATGGTGAAAAGTTATTAATTCAGTCTTGTTATACAAAGGTTGGGCTTGGAGTTTAGGACGCCAACACGGGTGTGTGTTGTACAACTTACTGCTGTTCTCAGAAAGCCTATTGGCCACAGTCAAACCGGCAGCACCTGCTCCGACAATCACATAGTCATAGCTGCTGGCGAGGCCTCTCTCGTTGAGATGGATGCCATAGAATGGGGCGGCATTGATCACTGTTGCAAGCGCCAGAGCCGCAAGCTGGTGTTTCCCCAACATGGCGTGAGGAGGTCCCGAGGTCGTCAAGACTAATAGCTGGGAACCAAAGACAGAGATTTGCAGACACAGTAGGCCAGGAAACGACGAGATCCAGTTGTGAATGAGCGAAAGTGGTCAAGATGTCTCGAAAGCGTAACATCAGCCAGGCAAGACGAGACGCATACCCTTAATATGGGATTCTCGAGTGCACGCATGTACACGAATAAGGGACCGATAGTTCGGGAGCATTCCGTTCTTGGATGAGCATCCGGCCCGTCGAGACCCACGTCTTCTGGCTGTTGGTGCCGGCTGCCATCCCGATGTCGTCAACATCCGGTGGCTGTCAGCGGCCCGCAAATACATACCGTGGTCTAGAGTAAAAAGTGCTTGCTGGAAGTCTAAAAAGGGGTATTTGTTTTTTGACTAGTGAATCCCTCCCCCACATCGCGAACACGTTCTGGTGCCCAGCTGAACCTCCATTCCATGATTCTGGGAGTGACTCTATGGACAAGGAGCCAATGGCCCCCTCCAAGAAATAGCTCCAGCGCGCGCGCGCGCTATACTGCTCTGTACTTCAAACGAGGCCCACTTCTTGCGTGTAGGAGTAGGCCCGAGATGTTTTCTTGGTTCCGTCGCCAAGGTCGAAGAAACAGGCTGTATACTTTGCTACCAGACGAAGCATGCTAATGATCTTTACTACTCCTCGGATTGCACGCTCGATGGGGGATACATTTTCCGCTTCATCCTGGGCATGAATCTTACGATGGCTCTCACGGCTATCGTTCGCGATGCAACATGGTAAATTAAACCAGTGGAGACAGCAGTCCTGCATGTACCATGCTGCATAGTCCCTGCAGGCTGAATTTAAAGTTCGAATCATATCTGGTCCTCTAGCCCGGAACAGGCATACAGCAGCCCACCCCAGGTCCTACTCTGCATATCGCTATGCTATAGCCAGAGATCCGCTCCGCTGGGCCATGCGGGCCCTTCTGAGCCAACATTGTTGAGAGCGTGACGAGACCCCGACTCTGAATCGAACGCTACTCCCTACCGCTACATTGCTAGCCCAGGACTAAGGAACTTGTATCTTAGTTGAAACACTCTTCGGATTCGTGAACTTTCTTCTAGAAACAAAAGGATTAATGTCGCAAACACTCGTGCCGATATTCCTGATGCTACGTAACTTCGATGCAGCAACCACTCTCCGCGTTTTGGACTGAATTTCCGAGCGCCACGTCCAATTGATATACTATTTTTAAAGATAGTGGTCGGTGTTCGCTTTCGAGCAATGAATCATCGTGAAAAGACAAGACTAGTGCTCTCAGATTACCATAAGAGGTAGATGTACAGGCAGCGGGGCATTGGATTGATCTTTGAACCCCTCTCTTCTGCCAATGTTGCATTACAATCATATCTGATCATGACTGGGTCCTCACGTCATGATCGATCCTTGACGGGAATGGGCAGTTTGACAGATAGCTATGCCATTCTTATACCTTGGCATCTCGTCCGATGTTCCCCATCTTGTCCTCCACAAAAAGTTCCTACTCGTCAGATCCATACTGAGGACAAATATCAAACATCGTGTCGGCTTTCGTCTTTGAGAACTCGTCATCGTCATAAAAGTTGGCCCTGACCTCTATCCTCCCCTTAGACTGGCCCAGGAAGAATTCCTCCTGCGAAAGTGGAAGATGGAGACGCTGTTTAAAGTTTGGATGAATCGGGCTCTGAAGATTGCGTCAGTTAGCCTTTTTTTCTTTTCTCTTCTCCTTATTAATTTATGGTTAACACTATCTCTGATGCTCACCTGATACCCTAGCCCGAGCATAATTCGGTGCTTGTCAGAATGATTAGGCATACCGGCGTGCCAAGTTCGCAGATCCCGGATCATAATATCTCCGCGGTAAGCCTCGGGTTGAAGTGGCGGACGAACAGCTCTCCGGGCCTCCTTGGGCCCTTCTGCGATCCAAGGTATGCGGGCGCCTGCTTCATAAGCCTTGTTTGAGACTGTGCAGTCCTGGTCCACGGTCTGCTGGTCCTCGATTGTTGTGTAGACCGAGGACCCCAGCCAGAATTCCGTCGCGCCGTTCTCGACGGAGAAATCACAGAGTGGAATGTTGGCAATGAAGTAGTATGGGCAGAGGGGGTGATCGAAGTTTGAGTCTTTGTGCTCGGACTGACGCATGCCAGCGGTGTTTGCCAGGGCTGTGTTGGATGTGAGCCAGTTCCAGATGGGCTTCGGGCCTAGGTAGCTATCGACCGGGTCAACACCAACACAGTTCGACATCTCTTCAGGCCCTGCTGAAGTACTCACGCGTTGGCGATTTGTAGGAGAAAAGAATTGAAGTATATGTCTTCGTGAAGATGGGCTGCATCCGTCACCGGCGGCCTTTGCAAGAAATTTGCTTCAACAGAGCACTGTCAGTCCAGCCCGCCAATGACCACCCGTATCCAATAAACAAATCAAGAAGCCGGGCGAGCATCTTACATTTTACGTTCTGGTTATACGCCTGGTTCGGATCGGACATCATCCTCTCGGCCTCGTTGCACATGTTTTCGTTCAGCGCATCGATGTGCTCTTTGTTGATGACATCCCTCAAGACAACCAGTCCATCTCGGTGCAGCGCCCCAAGCACCTTCTGCAAGTTGCGCGGCGAGTAGACCCCGGCCTGGCGTTCCTTTTCGGTGGGCGCGATGGCCTGCGGAGCATCTATCTTGCCGTTCATCTCTGCGTGCGCCAGGCAAGATTTGATTAAGAGGATCTCAGGTGTTGTCGTCGTCGTTTTGTAAAATTCCCCGCTCACTAGTGAATAATTAGACCAGGTTATCGTCAAGATCGGTTTTTGCGACGAGGAATGATAACGCCGGCAGATACCGGCGGTCAGACGGAGCGGGACCTCGCAAGCATGCCACCTCCTCAGCACTCTTCCGCGTTGCTATTTCGAACCCACATGCCCATAGAGGGCTATAATGCCCAAGAACGGCTAGTGGGAGGTCCGAAAGTCGGGGTCACACGGGTTGAAGCACTCGCTCAAGCCTCTTCTCTGATCTTCAACAGTCAGCTTACTTTCACAGGACTACTTTTGCACATATATGCTGTGTTAGGCTTCTATCACATTAATTACGCATTTGAGCAATAATGTGTTCCTGGACTGAGTAAGTGTTTGCTTAAGCATAACGCAGGACATCACTTAGTTCGTGTGAAATTGACAACTGCTTAAGTATAGAAATGACTTGTTTACCCATCTACAGCGAGAAACTATGCGACAGATAAAAGGAGTGACCACTCCCAGCTGCACTGGAAGGGACTATGGCCTATATAGCTGCGTAGACGGTCGGACTCACACAGAAACTGTCTTCAATCTGCAGATCTACCTACTTTTTCAGATTGCCCTTGATATACTCAATTCCCGCCTGATTGACGCTCACCTGAATATTTAGATGCGTCCCAGGCTCCATCCTTCTTCTTCTTGCTCCTAACCGTCGGAACATTGATACCAACATGCCGAGGTTTATCGAGACGCGCTACCGAATTCAAAGATCGCGCAACAGAAATGACAACCACTTGGAATGATGTTTTTAGACGGACGATGTATTGCTATCTGGAGTTCTGCAACATATACGACCCTAAGTCTTCCAATAATGATATTCGTCTAGTTTACTAGGCAATAAGATGCATTCTGAAGATCTGAAATCCTTCAGCTTTCAGCTTTGCATGCACGAAAGGGTACAAGGGCCCGATAACATATGCTCCGGGGAACACCCCTCCAGGCTTGGGGGCGGCTGACGAGCTAGATTCGCGTGAGAATCGAGTCTCTTTTTGGACAAGAGTCTTGCTGCGCCGCACTGCCTGAAGCTAAGTATGCAGTATATGTCCAGGCCAAAACGTCAAGTTTTCCTGCTAAAAACCCCTCTCACGGAACACCATTCCTTCTCGAGTGCTGTTGAACCATCAACAACTGGCTTGCGAAACCTACACGACCGGCAACCTCGGGAACCAGTTCTGTGTAAAAGATGCCTGTCATACGACAAGAGACGGGACTGAGCATAAGTCGCCGCTTGTCCAAGTCTAGCCAACAACAGCACGCAGATGGCGGTAGTCGCTCCGACGATCTGACCACGTACAAGGGCAACTGTCACTGCGGCAGAAACAGGTTCGAGGTCACGGTGCCTGCGATCACTCGGGCGACAGGGTGCAATTGCAGCCTATGCCACAAGTCGGGTTATCTGTGGGCGTTTCCTGGCGAGGGTCACATACAGTACACGAGAGGCGGTGCTGATACGTTGGGGGAGTTTGAGACGGAGGCATTGAGGCACGAGGTTTGTTGGCTCGAGCAGTGTGGAGCTCGTTTTCATTATGGTTGTGTTCATGCTCTAACTTGGGCTCGGTACTTTGCTAGTTCTGTACCTCTTGTGGGACGGGTCTCTATGGAACTCATAAAACGGGACCGCTAGAGGGTAAATTGGGAGTCAATGTAGGTTCTCCGAAGACACAACGAACGGATTGTGGTGATGACAAGCTGAAGTATTGTCCGACGGCAGATCCGAACATTCATTGGTGTGAATCCTTTCAGGACCAAAGTTGAGACAATAGAGTGAGTTTGCACTCTCCCCAAGACTCGGCAACTAATTACCAGTAATTACATGTTTGGTTACTTACATTGATTCTCTAGTACCTCTGCGAGCATCAAAGAGACGCCAGTTCCGCTCCCCGAATCCTTAGCACAAGTGTCCTCTGATGATGAGACAAAGAGAATCTATACAGGGTCCTGTCAGTGCGGTACAGTGGCATTCGCCGTGGTAACGCCTGCTCTCAAGGATGTCCAGATCAAAGAGGACAATTGCAGCATATGTGTGAGAGTATGTCGTCTCCCTTCAGAGCTATGCCTCCAGGCTCACTCATCTCACCGTCTGACCTTCTTCACAGCGCGCAGCTGCCAGCATTTACCCCGACAAAGACCAAGTCACTCTTGTGGGAGAAGAAAACACCACCGCCTACGCATTCGGCCGGAAGTTCAACCTCGCTCCTTTCTGCAAGACTTGCGGCGTGGCATGCTACGGCGTGGCGCTGGGACCACCACAAGAGCTGGTGGATAAACTGCCGGAGGCGAAGCAGAAATTCGTGGAACAGCAGAGACGGATGCGCCCTCTGTATATCAGAGCAATGAATGGTGTTGAGTGGGGCGAGATCAATGTGGAGAGAAGTGATGAGGGCACGGACGGATATGTGGTTCCAGAGGATGGCGAGTAAAAAGCAGTCATCGATGCAAAGTAGAATGACGGAAATCTATGGACCAGCTTCAAAAAGCTACTTGGCTGGTATGCATGCAGCTGTGCACAAATACGTACAGTCTACTGTATCATCTACTATCCAAAAGTCTTGAAGAACCCCAACGCACGTATGCAACCCCGAATACGCCAAGTGAGGAAGCCCAGTAAAACTCTACGCCTGTCCCCGCCATGCTCACCTCTTGAGCTCATTCACCAACTGTTCGCCATTGAAGAACCGCTCCACATTGACAGCGAGGATGTCCAAAACCCGTTTGAACTGCCCCGTCGACTGCCAGCTAACATGAGGCGTGACCAAACAATTCTTCGCCTTCCACAGCGCATGGTCCCGAGGTAGCGGTTCCGGATCCGTAACATCCACCGCGGCGCCACGAATCTTGTCCTGTTCCAGAGCTTCGATGAGGGCTTCCGTGTCAACGATCGGACCGCGTGCAATATTCACGACAAACGTCTTCTTGGCGCTCAGGATATCGAACTGCTCCTTCGAGATGAACTTCTCGGTGGCCTTGGTCAGCGGGAGGGAGAGAACGAGCATGTCGAGGCCCTGTGCCAGGAACTTGTTCAGGTCGTCTTTGGTCGTGCCGTGGAACCACTCGCTGGGAAGGGTTCCGTCTGGGTCGCCGAGCCCGGGCACGCAATAGGCACGGTCGCGGCGAGATTCGGGTGTAAGCCGAGGGGTGGAGGTGAAAGCCAGAATTTCCATGCCCATTGCTTTACACACGCGAGCAACTTGGCGACCGATAGCGCCATAGCCGAGAATACCACTAGGAATGGGAATCATCAGTAAGAAGGAATGTCGAATGCAGCGTATGGTTAGGAGACGGACGGTCAAATGACTTACACTCGGGCATTGATGGAGTCTGCTGCCCATGCCGTGGTGGGCGCCACTGCCCAAGTGCACTGTCTCTGCTGCGCTTCATACCTGGGGAAATCATTGCGGAATCTGAGCCAGCTTCCAAGAACCCATTCGGCGATTTGGGGCCTGCCAATCGTTGTGTTCATTAGCAGAGGCTCACTCCTACACCAGTAGTCAAACCGGGTTCTGTTTGAAGACTCACGCAGAAGAACCACTGGTCGTACAAAAGGTCACGCCCTTGTCCAGATACTTGGGGTGATCAGCCCAAAGATCGGTTCCCGCCGAGGTTACCTGGACGAATCGAAGCTTCGGTACGTGTTCTGTGCGTCCACCATCAGTGAGCTGAACGACTCCCAAGATTGCCGAGCCAGAAAGGAAGGGGGTTAGGGGATAATTCTGACTGGGCAAGCCAACGTACCTGCAGGCGCTGGCATGTATGAGAAGAGCATCGTCACACCCTCAAACACAGCGGGATCTTGCTCTGAGGGTTTGATAGGTTTGCCATCTGGCGTCGTGGTGCTTGCGAAACGGATCTGCAGCTTCCCAGGGCATTTTTGCAGCAAACCCTCCTCCCACTCCGCGCGGCGCGGTGCAGGGTACATGGTCAGTAGGATATCTCTTGGGACATCCTCTGCAAGCCCATTTGGTTGTGCCATGTTGGAATGCCGACACGATCTCTCGAGGTTTCAGTTGTGGACAACGCGTCGAGGGATTGCGGGCGCGATTAAAGAGACTCTTGATAAGGCCTGACGGCGATTTGAAATCTGAAGAGGCGCTTAGACCAAGATTCTGAGAAAAGTAATTAGTGAGCCGAGATCCGATGTATGGTTTGACGGGATTTTTTTTTTTTTTTTTTTTTTTGGTTCTTACTTATCGGCCTTGTGAGCACTGAGTCAAGCGGAGCCACTCAACTGTACGCGTTTGTGATAATTTGTTTAAAGTTTGAATGTTTCCTTTCAAAGGACGATGATGTCGATTGCAGCAAAGCTTGTGCGAGGTCGGAGGTAAAAATAGCACATGAATTCACGAGGGAGTCTGAATCATTTGTCGCTACGGTTGAGGCCAGGACCTTTTTTAACTCCGTTTGCTCCGTTCAGGCCCTTCTCGGTAGGAGGAATGCAAGGTAAGCGACAGCGGAACAATGCCGATTGAGTACTTAAATACCTTCAACAGGCCGGCGTAGATATTCCTCAGCCGATAAGGTTCACGGCCCGGTGGCCCCCCCCCCCCGTTGCCGGGCTCAGGCTTAGAGACATTCTCCCAGCATTTACTGCAAGTATAATTTCTACTCCTCGAGATTTCGAGCTTATAATTTACAAGCACGGCCCATTCCATAAGGGGTCCAAGCTACGAGAGCTCTGTGTCCTTTCTCGCTCGTGGTCTTGGTGGATGTTGGAGACGTTAACGAAATGGCTGTTTTTTACGCAATGAATTAATTCATTACACTCTGCATCTGAGCTAATTAATTCCTGAATTTGAGCATGCCTTCAGAAGCTGATCTAAAGCAACTCGACTTTATCCCAACAATCAAAATCATTAATCGCTCATGCGAGTCCCCAGGTACGCCTTTGTAAGAAGATGCCACAGTGCTGATGAAATCCCACCATTCCAAGATCAGTATCTACTGGGCATGCAAGCTCTTCTTTCCCTGTAACCAAAGATTTCCAATCACCTCGTGGGCAACACAGGCACCTTCTCCGATGCGTCAAGCTTGACATACTCAACCAACCTATTGGTCAACCTCTCGCAAACCGGGTCGACGTGGCTCATCCACAGGCTCGCAATGCCATACAGCATAGGCAGCCACACGATCTGCCAGGCCACAAGAGTCAGGTCTCCAGGATACTTCAGCCTCGTAATGACCATCTCGCCCTTGTCGTTCGCATGATCAGGGAGCGTCTGCACGCCATACAGCATCCACACCAGCACAGTCTTCAGCAGCGGGCCGTGCAGGAGGTACACGGCAAAGCTCATCCTGCCCAGGAACAAGAGGTACCTGCTGCTCAGCGCCCTCTGCAGGAACGGGCTGAAGATGATGCCCATGGAGATGAACTCGAGACCGATGCCGCTTGCGAACCGTGGGAAGTCTGGGTTGTTTGGGAGGACCGGCCTCATGATGCCGAGCAGGGTCCTCGACCAGGCCATCCACTCAGCGTGTCCCTCTGGGTACGAGGCGAATGTGAGACCTATGAACAACAGGATACCGGAGATGATGGCGCTCGCGCGCGGGCGGCTGGCGATAAGAGCCGTGAAGGCTTCATGGTTCTGCAGGTCGGCGACGAGTGTGCCCCAGAAGAATTGCATTCCGAAAGCCGCTGGATAGTCGACAACGACAACAACATGGGATCAGCCAAAATGCTCATAATTTTCTTCTTTTTTTGTTTCTTTACAAAAATAAAAGAACACATTGATGACGAGGGTGAAAGGGGAATGCGGAGAACCACTCACAGTCAGAAGCACAGTAAAAATACACCCACAGCCCCAGACTCGCCCACATACGATACCTAGGCCTCACATACGCCGTCGCCACCATGAAAGCATAAACCCACATGCTGCCCTTGAGAAGCGGCAACAGGGTCCACTGGCTATTATCATAGTCATTCGCACCCCGCGTCCACGTCGTGACAATGTTGTAGACGAGATTGACCACCGCCTCCCCCAGATACGCGATCCTCTTGGGCGACTGCACGTCCACCCACCAGCTGTCCTGGTGCTTGGCCACCGCGTACAGGCCCAGCTCGGCCAGGAGAAAACTCACACAGGTCGCCGCGGCCGCGGGCAGGAACAGCCGCGGGAACCGCCGCAGGGCCGACTTGCTGATGGAGACGAAGGCGGCCTCCTGGTTGCCCTGCTTGTACAGCTTGATGGGCTTGAGGGCGCAGACGTAGCCGGTGACGAAGGCGAAGATGGTCACGCCGATGCGCCCCTGGATGAGGATGCGGAGGTAGGGGAGCTGGAGGAACCGGGGCGACGCGCCTTCTTTCGAGGTGGAGCCGAAGAGCTCGCCGTCCCAGGCGCGCGCCAGATGAGTGAGCACGACCAAGGCCGATGCGATGCCGCGAAGGCCCTTTTGGAGGAGAACAGATTGTGTTAGCAGAGGAACTAGGGATTGCAGGGTTCCATTGTGATGGTGAAGACCCCAGGAGTGGCGTCGGGGCAATGCAAAGGGAAGGTAGGCCAGTGTGTTGTGTAACAAGTAATTCGCACGGCAAATAAAGCTAATAATCATCGACCCCTTCATGTAATTATGCACAAAAGACTGGCACTGTCCCAGAGATTTACTCACATCTACCCACTTCACATTGCCTTCTTTCCCAATTGCCATTGCACTTCGAAAGTCCAACGTTTGATGAGTGGTCGTCTCACCTCTCCAAGTCGGATATGGCCAAACAGGAGAATAGCCGACACGAAGAAAAGTATCTGCGTTGTGGAACTCCTTGGCAAAATGTGTCAGAGAGCGTCGTCGTAATTGGTGCCACGAGCCGCGTCCGACGGTTGTTACTTCAATGAGTTACACACCCGCCCACATATAGGTGTCTGGGATATCGAATCCAGGTCATGCAAGTAGTGAAGGCAAGCCGCCTTACTCTTGTGCAAAACAGTACGAGGAGATCAGGAATCAAGGTAAGGTTAAGAGTCGTACCAAGAGGCGGAGAGAAGGGGTAACAGCAAAGAATAACAGTGCGCAAGAAGGCACCATGATGGCGACGTCGGGCTTTTTGACAGCAGGCCATGACTATTTCCCCAAAGTCGCGTTGCTGGTGGCATAGATTACATCCGCCAAGCACTTCTTCGTATCCACTCGCTGCCATGCTGACGGGTGATGGGCTAGCTGCAGCTGCAGCTTGGGAAAGGGTGGTTGGCGAGGGGTTGGTATGAATATCTGTCGTGAGGAGTGTGACACGACATGTGCTGTGGTTGTCTATCAAAAGTGACCAGTCCGGCCAATTAATTGTCTTTTTCGGGCCGTACTCAGGTTACATTGATCATATCGACGCTCCATGTAACCACGAGCCACAAGAGTTATCGATCTGTGATCTCCCACGCTTTCAAACACTTCTCAGACCAAGAGATCGTCCTCTATGCGCAGCCAAATCCTTCAGTATTCTTCACAATCCGGACTTCACCACCAAAGGCGAAAGGGCAGCGGGGAATTCCTCAAGTGCGATATGTAAGCTTAAGCACCTATTACCTGCCTACCTTAATATTCCTGCGAGATCCTTACTCATGCCCCACGCACACGTCACCATTGATCGGTCGCAGAGAAAAAACAGCCAGGGCCATGTGCTTTCCTCCCACGTTCATTCGAGAGAGCCCGCATCTCTTGCTGACAGCTTGCATATCCGCTTGATAGGAGTGTGGTTCGTATCGAGAGCTGGCTTCCGCTCCGGGAATAGGGCTCCTTGATCAGGGTGTAAGGGCCCCTTGGGTTATTGGACTGCAACGGCAGGGTCCCATGGGGCCTGGCAGCTTGGAGGCCAATAAAGGGACCGAGGGCATTTGGGACACAAGAGATCAGAGAAGCCTGTAGCTATCGCACGTCATCTTTTTGAGTAATCTGATCCCAACCCAACCAGTAATGAGGCTCATATATGCTGTGTTTTATAGGTGCTGCATATCATACACAATACACTTCGTCTTCTGCCGTTGAGGGGGGGGGAAGGGGGGGTATTTTAGATGACCAGCAAGCATACTGCACAATAGTCGCACCTTTTCGGAAGAGGAGGAAACAGACCCACAGGCAAAGGCACCTTGAAACAGAAAGCCGGTCAAATCAGCAACAAGCAGAACCCCCAGGGAAAGGGAAGGATTGTACCGACACCCCTACCACCCAACCCCAACACGCTCGCCTCCCCCAGCCTGAAAAATCGCGCCGGAGGGAAACAAGCGTCGGTAAGGCCGGGAGAGCAAATGGTCAATTCACTTTTTTGGAGTTTCCAAGAGAGAGGAAAGGTGTCGCAAAGAGTCCAGGAGGTGTATGCCTTGGAAGGCAACGGCCAGAGGCTCTTGTTTGTCTGATCTACCGCTCGGAATACAGAGCTGGGTCAAGGATGAATCTCGCCTTGTGCTCCACCTTGCCGTGCGGAAAAGTAAAAGGATATGGGCAGGATGCGGGAAAGGGGGCAGAGGTAAGGAAATAAAAGGCCAAAGGCCAAAAGCAGACTCCACAGATGTGCGAGGCCTACAGTGATGGTATCGCCAAAGGGTTCAAGCCCTTGCTTTCAACAGATTTTGCATTATGGTGACCGCCTTAAGTTGGTGGCGGGGGTATCGTAACATACAAACCTCCATTGCACAGATCATATTCTTTTATCACCTCATCGTGTCACCCGATTGATCATGTGATGATGATCACCCCGAGCTCATCGAAGGAGAAATTCGAATGTGTCATCGTCCGGCCCTCCAAGCTCCTCTTCTTCATCGAGCGAGATCCCGTCGTCCTCGTCATCCTCGTCGTCATCGCTGCTAAGAACGATAGGCTCTTCTTTGACACCACCCGCGCCGCCAATCTCTCTGCTTGGAACAGTATCTGCAGGTACTTTCTCTGGCGATGTGGCCTCGTCATCTACAGTCATGACTTGACTGAGAGGGTGTGAGGGCCGGCGGCTGTGATGACCCTTGCGCTCCTCAGGAAGCACCTCCTTCTCCATATAAACGACTGGGTTTTCGACATGAGCGAATTCGGGCGAATCGGTATATCCCTCGAGAAAGACTTTCTTCTCAGCCATCGGTGTCTGTTCGACGTCAAACAAAGAAGGCTCGGGACTCGTGTTCTCGCTCGTATCGACAAGATGGCCCTCGAAACGAACCCGCTTCACATTAGTCGCCCCGTTCCGGGACCCCGCCTTCTGGCCTCCTTTCTGCTGCTGCTGGTTTCCGCTGGCAGACGTCGTAGAAGCTTCCTAACTCTCCTCGAAGAATACCCGCTTTGTTCCCCGCATGCGCTCCTCTTCCAGCTGCTCTAGGTGAGAGTCAAGCTCCATGAGGTCCATAATTTCGTTCTCGACGTCGCGATCCTCGGCATCTAACTCGTAGCCGGCGTCCGCTGCGGCATCCAGCTCATCCATGAACTCGAGGCCCATATTACGTGGCCGGGACGGGAGGCTCATGGGTGCAGGCTGGTGGTCCATGGCCCCGTCGTCCATGTTCTCATACGACTGGCTGAAGCTCTCACTGAACAACCTCATGGGCTGTGCTTGCGCACTCCCACGTGTACTGGGACGTATGCTGAGGTTCTCGAACGTGTGAGGTAGTTTTGGCGCATCAGGTCGCTGATGGACAATGATGGCATTGACAGGATCCACGGGTTTGTTGGCGAGCACAAGTCTCTTCTTCTGCGTAGGGTGTCGCAGTGGTGCTGTATCGACGTCTTGGTAGTCCTGGACCACCACGAGCCTGCTCTCGCCGCGGACGAGGACCTCAACAGGCAGACCCGTGCTTCCATTTGCCGGACCTTCATACAGACTTTCTGACGCAGCGGGCTGGCGACGTTGGGGCTTGGGCACTGCATCCACGCCGCATAGCCGCTCGCCAAGAAGGCCCGCATTAAGCTCTGTAAGACGCACCATGCGTGATGGCTGCGCACCGCTAAAGAGATTGACACCACCGCCAGCACTGCGCCGGATCTGCGTGTCCCAGAACTTGGCAACGACGGGAACAACGCAGACCAGAGCATCAGAGCCACTGATCCAGAGCACCACGCTCTCTTCGCCAGAAACCAGGTCTCGCGAACTGGGCAGTCGTGCGACCTCTACGCCACCCTTGACAGAGGCAAGTCGCTCGGGCCCAGAGGCGAACACCGACAACAGGGAGCTGCGACGACCGCTCGTGCTGAGATCATTGCTGGACTCGAAACTGTCACCGTGCGAGCCTGCTGCTCGAAGGGGACTCGATCCCTCCAGTTGACCCGATGCGTTGAAGGCTGTGATGGCGGCCCCACGCAAGGCAGCACTTTGTTTCCCAAACACAGATGTCGAGTCGCTGTTTGCATTCCCCAACGGCCCTGCACCCTCGACATCCCATATTCCCCACTGTCCGTCTGCCATCAAGGCCATAATTGCTCTTCCGTGCGATATCCAGTTGGCACCGACGATCGGCTTTCTTGCGCACGAGACACTGCCACGTATGAATGGTGCGTAGAGAGAAATCAACCATGAGCCTTGCGCAGGCCAAGGCCCTTCGGAGAGGTCGTCTTGCGGGGTGGGTGATGTCGCATAGTCGTAGATACGAACAGCGTGTGGAGACGCCACGGCAAGTAGCTGGGTTGGATGCGACGGATTCGGATTGAAGGCAATGCCAGTCAGCGGGCTCGGGAGGAACTCAGTCTGGAAGGGCTCGAGGGGTGTTTTATCGGTTTGCTGCTGCTCGAGAGGAACATCCCATAGGCGCAGTGCGCCCGACGCGTCTCTGGACTGAACGGCGACGATCAGATGCGTGGAGGAGCGACCGCTCGAGGCAGAGCTGTTCGGCCTGTCGCGCGCCAGAGTGATGGCAATACCGTCGGGGTGTCTGAACTGGCCAGTTAGCTGGGTCAAAGTCTCCCCCCACTTGCCCTTGCCCGCAGCGCCGGCCAGGAGATCTGAGCGCAACTCCTCGCGGGCTTTGCTGTCGTGCGAAGGCGGGGTGAGCGGCAATGTGATCACATAGGCGGGGCCGGCTGCGCATATTACAGCGAAGACCATCTTGTCAGACAGTATTGCGGCATCTCCTGAGCTCTCTCCTCCAGAACGAGGTGTTAGAGACAGGACTGCGATGTGCAACACGTCAGTGCCAAGGGCAAGGTCCAACGTCTGAATGATCTCAGGATACCCAAGCACATCCTCGACGGCTTCTTTCTCGAACTCGGGCCTGTCAACGAAGGTGGCAGGTGCAGCAGGTGCCGGCTCCTCGTCATCCGAGTCCAATATCATGACGGCATCATCCGTGCCTCCTGTAGATCCATTTGGCTTGCTGCCTGGCGTCGCCTTCGGAGGTTGGGCCTTGGCAAGCTTCAGTCGACGGCCACCTCGCCAGACAACGGTGACACCATTCTCGTGGCCATAGAGGACGATGGAGGAGCCTTGTGGAGAGAGGGCAGGGTAGGTCTTGATATCGTGAACGCGGCGGTTGAGGTTGTATCTGTACAGGTGCAGTCAGTATAGAGTGCTTCTCTGTTGGGTTACTGCTGCACCACATGCACAGCCCTTTGCACTTTGAGGAGCAGATGTACGTACGTGTATTGCGTGTTTTGAACGGTGTGCCGCACCCGCGGCTTCAAGTGATCCGTCATCCTAGCTTTCTTGGAAGTCGCGAGGGTTGATAGGATCGGAGAATGGGCCTGCCAGGAGAGGTGAGGGCTGAGGGAATGGCAGAGGAGGCCGAGGCAGAGGGAGAGAGGGTGTGCCAGCTGTGAATCAAGAGCCCTCAGATGTCTGCGCAACGTGTTGAGCCAGAGCAAAGACACATGTCGTGTCGAACTTGGGAAGGCAATTCGCAGAGTGCCAGGTGGGATGCTTGTGAGTCGTTTGTTGTTGGTTGGTGCTGCTGCAATATGCGATGAAAGCTGTTTGTTATGCTTTTGTCTGCTTGGTGCATTCACGCAAAATTTGGGAGGAGACGCGCTGGTGAGGGCCAACTGTAGCTGGCAGGCTGAACAGCTCTGGTAGTGGAGTGCTTGACGCGTGGGGCCCCTGCCTTCCCTGCTGCTACCTCTCAACCCTGCTCTTCATGCTTACATAATGCGACATTGATGCATCTTCACTAACATGATCCCACCTTATTTACTGCCCATGTATTGTTACAGCTTTTGCTATGTACAATGCTCTGGCCTTCAGACACCACCATCATCACAACAACCATCTTCTCATCAATCCTGCCCTCAATCTGGTTCTCGGTTAACAGTCAAAGGCCAGAAACGACTCGTGTTATAGTAAAGCTATCTTGTGGATATATCACAGCATTAACCGTTTTATTCAGCATGTGATATATCTAAAGACTTGGTGGTGATGATACTTCAAGGAGATATCTTATCATCACAATTTGGCATGATAGAACGTTGACTACTAGCATGTAGGATTGGTGAGGTGTCTATAATTACCATCTCACGAGGCCGCTCCACATGGTCCGTTGATGAACATCTGACAAGCGAACGTCGGCAACAGTATCGCCAGGGACCTGAGGTCAGTCGTGTCGATACTAAAATATTACTCTCCCCTATTCTCACCAGATTACTCTCCTTCCTATATGCGTATAGATAGTTCTAGTATCTGGAGCGTGAGGGGTGGAACACCGTGCCATCGGATCATAATAAGATCAATTACATTCGAGCGCGCAGGCTAGCTAAAGCTTTGATCAAGCATGTATCAAACGTTGTTGCTCCTTCTCCTGAAGCTCGACAAGCGAGCTAACGCATTACAGCCGTTCAGTAGCACAAAGTCTAATGTTATTTAGCTCTCTTACAAAAGGACAAACGGGCGTTCTCGTGTTGCAACTAGTATGGTAATGAGTTAGACCGTCTGACATGGCGCTGATTCTGCGGAACAAGCCTCAAAACATTACGTGTCCACCCCCCTCAAATGTTGTTTCGTCTAGACTTCCCTTGCTTGTCTGTGATTGCTTCTCAAAGGCACGCCATAAAGACGCTACCGCAGAAAGGCTGTCGTCGTAGACAACAGTGTCAATTTATCTTGGTTATAAGAGGTAGGATTTCAAGGATGTCGTTGATTGCAACTGCGGGTATACAGATTGTTGAGGGTAGAAGGAATGTGGTTGGTGAGACAGGTATCAAGATATGAATTGCTCTCTTCTGTGGAAATAGAACTTCTAACTATTCCAAGCCAGCCCTGGGTATTCTAAACAGAGGAAATAGTTTCTACAAGTAATCTCGCCGTGTATGTGCCGTCCAAACGCCCTAATTTCTACCCAAGTCCCATGTTATGAAAAGCTCGACAAGAACACATCACCTGGTATGAACCGACGAACCAAACCTTTATTACCACTCCATCAGTACAACCATCGTATTCTCCTGCACATTATCGGCCAGAGTGTTAGGTTTACATGGCCGACACACCGCGCATCGGCTCCATGGCGATAGGCGCCTCAGAATCTGAAGTGTCAGGGGACCTCTTCGAACCGAGGATATCGCCATACGCCTCCGTCCTACGCATAAGAGCAGGGTCGACAGCAACAAAGACACCAACAGCAACCACCATGATAGCCGCGTCCAGCCCGATAAAGTACGCCTGGTGCGTGATCAGGTAGCCGGACCAGCCCTGCGCGAGCTCGATGGTCCTGTAGACGCTCCGGATATAGATCATGATGAAGCTGACGACCATAGCACCCAGGACGCGCTGCATGGGCGCCGTGACGAAGCCGCGGAACTCGCTGCCCCTCGCCAGCACGCGGCGGAAGAAGTCGATGAGTAACAGGCCGAACAGCGTCATGGTGAAGAGCTGGAACGCGATACCCGCCACCATGATGTGCGTGCCCATCTTCTGGCCGGACTTGTCGGTGCTGCTTGCCATGCTTGCCTGAGCGCCGCCGACGGCCTGGACGACCAGGGAGATGATGTCACACGTGCAGAAGACGATGGTGTACATCTTGGCAGAGAGCATCGAGGACGAGGGGCCGAGGTCGATGATGAGGCGGCCCAGGAGGACGTAGAGGGCTGCGGAGAAGAAGACGGGGGCGATGATCAGGGTCACCTCCTGAGCCAGGAAGGCGTTGCCGTTATAGGGGCATCGAGATGAATAGATACGTGACGCCCATCCTATCAACTCAGCTATAATGCAAGTCAGTATATGTTCTATCTTCCATTTCTTTGTTTTCCCTCTTCATTAGGTAGAGAGTGACGCTGAAGTGGAGACGTATTTTTGGGTGAGGGTGGCAGGTCTGGAAGTGGACTGGCAACACAAATCTCGAAAGCTTGATGCCGCTAGACTTACTCAAAGCACCCAAGGCAAGTAATATGGATGTCGTCGCACGTAGCCGGACCGACTGGAAGGTGTGATAGAAAAGCGGGATGGCGAAGAGGACAACGAAAAGGATGCCTGCTGCCTCTGAGGGATAGTATCCGTACGAAGGCACCAGCCCTGGCGTATAAGGGTAGCAGGTGGCTTGCGATATCGCCTCCAGCTGTGCCTCAGTGACTCCGTTGTGGCTCATTTTTGCGATTCTTTGCTTGAAGTTTTCCTTCTCTTTTAGCTGTCGGTGGCGGCTCTCGATTCACGGATGGTGTTTTCTTTGAAAGAGAGACGGCTTCTGTCACGCTCTGGAAATCGTTCGATCGCACGGCTGAGATGGTTTCTGGGTTGAAGGTCCTTCTTGTGTATCAAATGTTCACGACTCCAGGATTCTTAGTTCTACAGTGGACATTCATAGTGTCTTATATCTCTTCTCTGTCGGATCAACCGGCCAGATAAAAATGGTTCAAAGTTGCACACTAAGCCTCCAGGCCCCCCTTGTTGAGCGCATCCAGCCGCGCCGCCACAGCAGCAGGATTTCAGGCAGTGCGTTCGGACAGGACCCACACCTTCGGATGCTTATTCTCGTCAGCAACCGGAGTGTTACTAGTAAGTACGGTGCGACGAAGCTGGGAAATACAGGTATCTGAGTACTTTAATAAATAAATAAATAAATGTGCAGCTAATTGTGGCTGCGTTAGCGGGTCTGAAGTGGGAGGTTTAGGGCCAGCGGAATGGGTGGTAGCAGGCGAGGTAGGGTGATTTGCAGCCTCGCTCTGGGGCCCACAAGCATTCATACGCTGCTGGAGTTTAGTCAAGTGGTTCAGGGATCATGTCAAGCGAAACTCGCTCAAGCGAATCGCGCTCCAGCTGAATTCCTCTGCCACGTGGGAGCAGTGGAGAGGCTGTGCGAACCTTTCACAGGTGGTTTCCAAAAGGAGCCAGCCAGGCTATCATTGCGACTAGAGAGATGCCTCATTACAGCGCAAACAAACAAAGAAGAAAGCAGCCAGTAGTGCCGTTGCTCTCCATAGTACGGCCCCATGCTGCCACGTACATAACGTGTATGCACCTTGCAAATGCCAGCGGGTTGAGACGCCTGTCAGTGTCTGGGATGACCTTAGCCACTCTTGGCGATTCCTACCCACTCTTCAATGTATGCTGCCCACCCTGTGGGACGGAGCGAAATGTAGCAAATGTCGAAAAAGGGTTGTTTGATAGGACATGCTTCACAGCGCATACGCCGGTTCCCAAAGACGTTCCGAGACGTTGTTGAAGTGCACATTACCTCCCGGCGGGCGAAAGTCTTGCCGACGGCCGCATGTGTGCGTCGCATTCAGCGCTACTTGTAAAGATTCTACACCGGGTCATTGGCTTACGCGCCACAGGCCAGCTGGAGAATACTGCCGAATGAGAAGCACAATCAGTTTTGGTATCGAATCACGCAGTGAAGCTACAGATGCCATGAGCTTTCCTCCCATCGGGATGATTATGTGTCCGGTCTGATGCGACCTAGCTGGTAATTAGTGAAGTTTCACATACATGTCGACTGATCCTGCCGGCGCAGTTCAAATTTTGGATTAATAGTATGTACGTGTTCTGCTCAATGGGCGAATAAAAGATCATCAAAGTCTCGAGTGGCTTGACTTCGCCTCGCCGTCAGCTTCCGCCATCCTTGTCCTGTACAGCTGGTCCGCTACTAAAGTCCTCGATCCTTTCCTTGTCTGTCAAGGACACGAGGGATGGTTGACAAGTAGATTCGATTGGTTGATTCTCGAATTTTTAGCTTCTGTGTTACAAACGTGGGCTGGCGGCATCCATGGATCTCCATAGTATGCGTTGAGCTCCGTGATGCTTCACGAACTAAACTACACACTTTAATGGCCTAGCCATTGATTGGCTCGTTTGAATCCTCTCCATTGCTCGTAATTATAAAATTATAACTTACTGTGGCTTTTAGATCTCACTATGAATAGGGCTGCTCGCGATGCTATACGAGTATTGCGCTAATGTAGAGCAGTGCAGCAGTGTTGGACTTCGTGACGCGTAGACCCTTGAAAGGTTGCACAGGTTGAACGCCGACAAAAACTTTTGTAGGAAGTACTGCTGGACGTGTCTTTTAGCAAAGCTCAATCTTTTCAAGATTCTGTCTAGTAGTACATGCATATAGTTTTCTCGTTACTTGGGTCACCGAAGCCATACAAGATGCACGTCGCCAGAGAACAAAGTAAAATGGAAAGTTATTGATTGTGGTCAACCTTTTACCTTTCAAAACCGAACACCTCAACGATGCAATGCCTGCCGTACCAATTATTGTAGTAAAAAAACGCTCCCGTGGGGTGATTACGCCGCCTCTGCGCCCGTAATAAATGGAGCCTTGACCAGCTCTTGTTCCTCGTTCCCGATCGTCATCCGCTTACAGCTCATTGACCTTCTCCTTAGCCTTGCCCTTCAGCTCACTGGCCTTCCCCTTTGCCTCTCCCTTGAGCTCCTGCGCCTTGCCCTCGGCCTCACCACGCAGCTTAGCGGCATCACCACTTGCCTTGCCGGAGGTGAGGTCAGAGGTGGCGTCCTTCACCTTGTCCTTGACGTGAGCTGTAGAAAGACAAGGACGTCAGTCACCATCTTGGCATCATCCCTTGATTGTACAATATGGGAGCGTTAAGATTTGGATGTACGTACTGCCTACGTTGATGCCATCCACGAGCTTGTCGCTCACGGCGCGATCGACAGTCTTCAGCCCATCCTTGGCCACATCCACGGGATTCTTCCGCAGCTGCACACTGGTGCTGAAGGACGCACGGGGAAGGGTGGTGAAGGTTGTGTTGGCCGCAGTGCGGGTGAGGGTCGCCATGCGGCGGGTGGTGAGCTCGGTGAGGAAAGACATCGTGTTGAGAGTGGTGGTTGGTCGGTCGTGATGCGAGGGTCTGCGCGAAGATGTCTTGTTCTCGAGTCTGGAGAATTGGCTTGGTGATGGTAGAAGTGGTTTGAAGGTACGATGAAGCTTGTACGCAGACAAAGGTGAAGGGCGAATTAATAAGAGATTGGTCGTTGTTTTTTGCAGGCGAGGGGGTGAAGGGGATGATGTCATGAATGGTCTAGATCACTATGACGATGGTGCTTGGTGCTTGGTGAGGCAAGGGCAAGCTGCAGCAGGACGCTGTTTGGTTGCAGGCGCGCTAGGCAATACACGCCAAAAATGACGTTTTGCTCAGGAGCTCACGGGGAAACCTCTGCAGTTCAAAATGTAAGCGATCTTCGACTGTTTGGTGATCTATTCCAAACGGGATCTGCTGTACTGTGCCATGATGCATACTGGCATGCTCTTTGACATTGTCTTTGCACTATTTCCCATTCCAGCGCGGGCCATGACGCAATACAAACCGGATCACACATAGGTGAAACCAAGTGCAGCATTTATACGGTACTGCTGTGGTACGGACTGCAGTACGTAATCATCACCAGCGCATGCCGAATCCTTTGCAGTCCCCTGGGTTCTCTACAAGAAGGCGGAGGCTCTCCACCTACTATGCACCACTGGTGGATGAACCAACGACCAGACAAGTTTTGGCTCTATCCTAGGTCAATCAACCTAGAGTACCGTCTTAACTAGCCTCCTAATGCAATAAACAATATAAAGACAGGTCAGGTTGTCGTGTGATCAAGCCGCGCAGTCTCACCTCCTGCATGGAACCGGTCTTCCGTCCTGAACTGGCGATGAGTGTTTGGACAGCCCGGCAGAAAATCAACACGCGATAGTGAAGAAAGTCACATCATTAATTATGATGCAGAACGCAATAGATAATGTTGCTCTAATCAGCATGGATCTCTCGTCTGCAAGCCCTCTGCAGCCCATCCCTTCTTCTCCCTAGCCGCTGCCAATATAGACCTCCGTGGCCGTCCGCACGGCCATACCTGACATCTCGAAAGCGAGAAGAGACTGCCAGCGTATTCGACAGTAATTCAGCTTTTCCAACAAAACCTAACAGGTCAACCAAGCATTCGCCCATACCATGTTGATTGACATTTGGAGTTCGGGGTCTTGGAGCCACGAAGAGCCAGTACCACGAGTCTCCTGACTGACCTCGGCCGGAACAGACTCGGACTCCAGTTTTACCGCACCTTCGTTGACTGTGCTAGACAATGATTTGGACTGCAGCGGCGTCTTGCTGGTCGGTAATTCCTCGTCTGGACTTTGCCCTCTTCTTGACCGTCGCCTGTTCCTCAGAGCAAGCACCAGCCAGAGAGGGCCGATAATGCAGGCTGGAAAGACGACTGCCGTTCCAAATACCCACCAGTCCAGCATAGTCCTCTTCAGAACCGCAATGAGAATCCCAAAGGCGAATGCCAGTGCCGCGAACCCCAGAAGCTCTGCCGCCATTCGAATGTCGCTTGTCGACATCCCCGGATCTTCGTCGGAGAAGACGCGCATACACTGGGGTAAGTGTAGGGCTCTTTGTGTGTGGCGGCCTCGTCGTATAATTGTGTCTGATCGGGTGACGACGAGCCTGTCGATGACGATGACCCCGATGGTAAGGAATAGTCTGCACGTCACGTTCATGCAACACTCTCCCATACATTGTCCCACACATTCCTCCATGGTTATAGATATCCTGCACTTTGCTCTGATTAAAAAAAATAAAAAAAATAAAAAAGGAGAGTAAGAAAGTTTTGCGCGCAGTTCTTATCTATGTTGAGAAAATCCCAAAGAATAAGGTCTCGATCAACGTTGTTACAAGGGAACGATAAGTGTATGGCGTGTTGAGGATATCAGGGCTCACTTTTTGGTAGCCAAGAAAGTTCTGGGAACGTAGCAGCAAGATCCTCAAGCTACATAGGTGGCCTTTTTATTTTCTTGAATGCAACATTGATGCCACTAAATTGCAAAGACCTGGCTATCTGTGCTCTAAGCTCTGGTAGTTTGTTATTGAGATGACTCCCAGCACTACTAATTGTCCCAAGTAGACAATGCGGACACTGAAACTATACCTATAAAGCACTGAGACAAGCTTCTAATTCAGAATCAGAGGGACTAAGTCCTGACTTAGCCAAAATGCTACAATAGGATGGTCTAATTATGGGATCCCCAGGTACTTATTAAATACTTGCTTGAAGTATTCAAGGTCCTCGGTCTTGAACTGTTCCATGCTCAATATGGAAGTACAGCGTATCCAAACTTTTCAAACTGGGATATATGGTATCAAACTGATTAGATTAGACCTCTGATACTACTTTTACTTCATAGACGTTTCCTTGTTCCTTCCTGGGAGTTTGCGCGAGGGCCGGTGGGTTGGCACTTGTCCAACCTTTTCTGAAGACAGCTTCAGCTAAGCCTACTTTTTAGCCGGCTTCTGCATCACCGGGCCCAAGACGAAGCAGCAGGCGACGGATTAGTAGATAGGGGCCATGTAGGCAAACTGGTCAACCAGGGCAAGCCGAGGCTATCGCAGGCTATTCGCGAATCACTTACATGCACGAAGGCAGAGCCCAGAGAGACCTCTGAGAACCGAGCACGCGACTGGCGGTCGGTCATCTCGACATAGGCGTGATGGACCTCGGAGGGGGCCTTCTTACTCGCAACGAGACCGCACTCAGTCATGTGGGCTGTGCGAGTCGCCAGGAAGGCGACGGCCTTCATCTAGGGCTCAATCGGGAACTCTGATCCACTTCACTTTTCAATACGAGACCACTGTCAACCGTTTCTGACCATCGGCGACCACCCTGTACCACTGTCAGGGCAGCACGTTGCCTATACATCCGTCATCAATCGAAGTCCGTACCATAATCGTTTCTGGTCCTTTTTGACCTGACTCACATCTGAGGGCAGTGATCCTATCTTCATCTGGAGACTCAACCGGGACCATACGGTGTTGGGCCTTGGCGATCACAAGTATGCCTCGTCATCAAACAGGGCAATGTTGCCCTGCCCTTCTGCAAGCTCATCCCGAGCAGCAGGGCCAAACGAAACCCACTAGGCTGCGCCATAGCCCAGATAGTGTTGTAGGTAGCTGACCATGGCAGTCGGACGTTCTTTCCTTTTATTTCTCCTTCTTTCTTTTCTTCTTTCCTCATTTCGATTACTCGGCGAACATCTAATATGCGGGTGTTCCAATCTCATCCCAATATTGAGTAAAGCTCACGATATTATCTCCATTTGCTCTTTGCTTCTCGTTCATTACAAATTTCTTTTGAACCTTGCAATCTTGTCTTGCGACCATTCCCAGACCCCCTAGATGCGGGTCTGTCAGTGGTGTCTGTACAGGATCACCTCTTGATGACCTCGGGGAACGTGGATGGTAGCGAATCGTGCGGTCTGTCAAAATCCCTCGACCACGACGACTCACAGTTTACGCACAGTCTTCCATTTCATATCACATCACTGATAGAGAGGATGAGCTGGAAGATGATTGAAGGCAAATAGTGCTTCGACGGTCCTCGCTGATGCCCGTGGATACATAGTAGTCAAGAGATTCACAAGTCCGCGCTTTCCCCCAGTGGACTATGTCTTGAAGAGGACACTGGGCACAATTAATGAATCACATGCACAATGTATAATCCTGCATTCATAGAGGCAAATAGTTCTGTGCTTTCGATATTGAGAGGTGTATATCTTCTATGCTGGTGAAGTAGAGGAGGAGTGCTGGTGGAATAGATGGGTTATGTTTGATGAAATGGATGTTACAGGTTGGCCCATGCCTAAGTACGTGATGTAAGTACCTAAGATAACCTTTTTTCTTACATCCCCTATCACATCAAGAGACCATACGTCAGTGAAGAATGCATGCGTAGTTCATCGATCCCAGAACGAAGCCGTACCTTATCTGGTCGGTGGTTCATTACTGATGTATAGTAGCTCTAGAGGCCACGGCCCTCGTGTAGAGAACCTCCTATCATTCATTACTACCTTTCTCACAAGGTCCTTCCCAATTCAAAAGAAGTCCAAGTAGGAAGGCTACGACTGCCCGGCTCTCCCATACCGGCCTCCTCACCGTCCCGTAAACACAGGTTTCCTCTTCTCCCCAAACGCCCGCAGAGCCTCATTACGGTCCTCAGTCCGCACAACCCTCTCGTACATGGCATTCTCCACACTCTCGTGCGGTCTCTGCACAGCCTGCAGCGCCGCCCGCACTGCAACAGGCCCGCCCTCACAGATCTCCGTGGCCAGCCTGACGCCCTCGCTCAGAACATCCCGTCTCGCCCGCGCCAGGATCCCAGCCTGCACCTTGTCGCCTTCCTCTTCCTCCGGCAGGACCTCGACTAGCCTGTCTGCAATGCCGAGGAAGTATGCTTCGGGTGCTGACACACGGCGGCCCGTGAGGATGAGGTCGCGGGCGCGGCCGATGCCGACCAGGGCGGGGAGGCGGTGGGTGCCGCCCGCGCCGGGGAGAATGCCCAGGCGGGTTTCGGGTAGGCCGATGACGGCGTTGGAGGAGAGGACGCGGAAGTGGGTGGCGAGTGCGAGCTCGAGACCGCCGCCCAATGCGAGGGAGCTGATGGCGGAGATGGTGGGGACGGGGAGGGCGGCGAGGGTGGTGAAGGTCGCACGGAGGGTGATGAGGAAGGCGTCGGTTCTGGAGGGAAGAGAGAGCGGGGAAAAGTGTCAGCGAGGTTGTCTTGGGGCTTTTGTACAAGAAGTCTTTGTACGAGAGAGAAAGAGGGAAAGCCAAAAAAAAAAAAAAAAGAACACAGAACTTACTCTTCCTGCGTGAACCCTCTCCTCTCCTTCAAATCCGCCCCAGCACAGAAACAGCTATCGACCGCACTGGCAATAATCACGGCGCGCGTAGGGCCTTTCGAGTTCTCCCCAGCCGCGCCGCCAAACCGCTTGTTCCAGCTCTGAACTGGAAGCTCGTCCCCCGTTTCCGCGTCGTACTGGGCGTGCACGTCGTCGATCTCTCTGCGCAGACCCTGCAGGAGCGCACGCGAGATGGCGTTCCGTGCAGAGGGCCGGTTCAGCTCGAGGATACGGATGTGGCCTGTATTCGGGGCAGGAAGATCGGTGACGCGGATCAGTGGTTCTTGTTCTGATGCGGCGGCGGCTGCTGGTTTTACTGAGTAGCAGCGACGGCCGGCATTGGGAAGGAGGACTTGGAGGGATTGCCTTGGGAGGCGGACGAGGAGGGTGCGCGGAGGCATGGTGGGCTTCAGTGACCCTGGAGATCGAGAGGTGGTGGGGGTTTGTGAGGGGATCACAACGGCATGAGAAGGGCGAAGGAAGAGATGGAGGCTTGTTTACAACATGAAGCTATACCACTGCGCAACAGCCAAGCCGAGGGACACTTCTGGCTGGTGGTGGTGGTGACGTCGAGTCCGCCAAACGGGAATCATCGGTTAGCGGCGGCATATCGGCTGGGGTACTCCATGCTTTGTCAAAACCCTAACCCCGAGTTTCCTTTCAGGGGCTGTTTCACTTCAAGTATTTTTATCTTATTTTTATGTTTTCATCCCCTCGCTGTCCGTCTTTTGAGACAGAAAGAGGAGAGCGGGGGAGGAAGAGAGGGGCCACAGCAGACGAGAACTGCCGTGATGAGGGTCCCCTCTGCAAAGCCTTGGCCACAACTTCGCTTGAGAAACCCGTTCATTCGACCCCCCCGCAATCGATGGAAGAGATTAAACGAGGAAACAAGCATATCTCGGTTTCCCTCCATTACGAACCCAGAAGCCAATCTGTCATTGCACGTCCCTTCAGACGAAGACGAGTGCGCCCACCTACGTCTTTACAGCAATCCAGCAACAAAGGCGGTGGCTTCTGGAGGGTGTGGAGCGCAAGAGAGAGAGAGAAAGCGAGAGCGCATATCCCCCCAATCGTTTCTCCACAAGCCGTGTTTCATGTTGATGGGCACTGGTCCCAGAACTGTTGGTCGACGACGAACAACTGAATGACTGATTGACATGAACCCAGACAGATAGACGGTCACGCGGAGGGGCCCAGCGAGGGTAAGATCATCGCCTTTCGAAACGACTCCATCCGGCCTCGACCACCTATCATAGTATCAACGTACTGCTTCTACGAGGATTCAGGCTGCTGCATGCATGCTGAAGGTGAGTCGTCATAAACTTATCATAGTACATACATTTACTTAGCACAGTCAATGAAGTATGGGGACCCCAGTTCAAAATTTGAAAAAGGGGAAAAAAAGAAGTGAATAGAAAAAAAGAAGAGAAAAGAGAGACGCGAAGGAAGAGAAGCAACACGAAAGACCTCATTAGCGACTGCCGCTCCTCGAGGACTGCCCAACCTGCCTAGAGAGATGGTTCCTGGTGATTGGGTGGGCCAGACACGAAGACCAAATTTCCGGGTCCCCCGCGAAAAGAGATGCCACTTCCGGGGAACCCGTTCTGCCAACCCGCCCAGGAAAGGAGGGAAACGAGAAAGATATCTACCGTGTACGGTAGGTTAATCTGGTATAGAACAAAACTAGTGACCAACGGGCAGACCTGTCGTGTCAGATTCGTGGCCGGGGGACGCCATCTCGGCCGGCCTTGCCCCCCCCCTCCCCTCCCAAGACAAGAAGGAATACGTAGCAATAGTGGCTTCCCGAGGGCCGGTGCGGAGGATGGCCACCCAGGAAACATGTCTGGAATCTGTCTATTTGCTGACACAGCACTTACGGGTTGCATACCCATGAATTCCTTGGACTGTGCTATGGATGCTGGTGCTCACTGCATGCCCTTTTTCGTCGTCGTCTGTCGATATTTGGCTACTCGAAATGGTAAGGATAGATTGTGGACGGCTTAATTTTTTTGTTCTTGTTTTCTTCCTTTTCTTCTATATTATGTCTCGCGTATGCTTGTGCTGAACGACCGTGCTCGTCTGAAGGTGGATCAGGATATAAAAAGCTCTCGCTTAGCAAGATCCAGGCCGTTTCTCCGCGTGTTGAATGGACGGCCACGGCGGAAGCTGGTTCAGGAGGGAACGGCGCGCATACTGTAAACACAACATCATGCCGTGTAGGGCTGCGAGATGACGAGATACGGCGCGGGATACGGGCTCGTGTATCCACTGGACTCGAGACTATTGACGGGTAAGTCGCCGTGCGGCGGCAAGGAATCGATGGACCGATCGAATAGATGGGGGGAGAAAAGATCAAGGGAAAAAATTAAAAAAACAAGTCGACGTACGCGTCTACTGTCTCGAGGGTCTCACACCAGACATCGATATCATCACGAGCCAGGTCTAGACCGGCCAGGCCTGCTGGCTGATGCGTCCGGATTGGGTCGTGGGATCTTGCAATCAAGATTCAGTATCCCTGCGACATATCCGTTGACAAGCACCATACCGCCGGTTGTGGCTCCAGAGATCTGACCACCAAGGGATCTTTCTCCTTCGCCAGGTCGGCCCAACCGGCAGGCCGACCGCACCCTGTGGTTTTGAATGCACCTACACGTGTCGTAAATGCTGACGAGAACTAGTACTTGGTGACAAGTCAGAGGTCATGTCGGAGGTCATCTGGTTCTACCTAGGTTCATCGTGAGCTACCGGAACAGCGTCCTAGGAACCACAATCCCTCGCAACGATGCATTGGCTGCGGTGTTTGTTGGCTCACCAGCCAGGCAAGACACCTCTTATCTGCTGCTGGTGTCTTGGGGACTGGAGAGACGTGTCGCGGCGGTGGCTGCATGCGCTTTCCGGCATTTGGATGCCAGGTACATAGTGAAAAAAAAAACTTGTTGGTGTGACGTGGGCCGCCGAAACAATTTTCCCAGTCCGTGAGGCTGTGCAGGCGTGAAGCGATATTGCGTTCATGCCCGTCGGCGGGCATGGATGAGTGTCCTCCCTCAACAAGGACAACCAGCCTCCGTTGTAAATGGTTCGGAAACAGAGGGTCACATTCCATAGATCAACAACTTCAAGAGCTCTTGTCGCCTGCATCTTACAGGAAGCTTCCGATGGACAGCCCAGGTCGTACGAGAAGATGGTCAGGCTCGTATTATCAAGCATGTGCCGCTCGGCCTCTTGCTGCAGATGTACTACGGTACATGGCCGCCAACCGGACTAAACGGCCATGGCTGCGTGGCTGGAAACCTACTGCAAGCCGTGACAAGGTAGAGCCTGCAGCAGTGCACCAATTGTCTGGGCCAGCGTGGTGCTATAGATTTCACCAAGAGAGACCAAGAAGTCTTGTGTGCCTCGTATCGGTGAGACTTGGGGGTGACCGACTTTTGTAAGATGCGTTGTGCTGTTCAAGTCCGTCCAGAACCAGTCACAGCCAAGAAAGTTAACGCTGGAAACAAAAACGGACATGATGAAATACGTCGTGCATCTCTCAGTATCGCTCGACAGCCAGGGAAGCGAACAATGCATGCTTCAATTCATGGTATGATGCGGAGAGAGGAAAAGAAGACGCTACTTGTTTTGAGTTTAAGCCATGTGGTCGTGTAGTGATCTCTGGGATCGGTGGGCCATCAAAGTCGATCACAAGGAGAGGCCACAGCGACAGTTGAAACGCGATAAGGGTCATGCTGCCGGCAGTGAGAGGGAGGCCTGCCCGGTCTGGCGTCCCTCTGGACCAAACCGCACCCGACGAGACACAAAACACAAGAGTCGTGACCCTGTCGCACCTCATAGAATACGTCCCAAGCCGTCCACCGACGACAAATGAGCTGGCGTGTATCGTATATACGAGCATGATCGTCGAGAAACTCTTCTAGACTTGCGTCTGGCACACACATCGCCCGCCGTTCGAGACGTCGGTCCGTCTTCGGTAGGCTGCGTGCCACAATTGCAACCGTCTAGAGCCAGCGCCCGTTGGTAACGACACAAGCCTAAATCAGCTTGCGCCAGCACCACGGCTGCATCACAGCACCCTTGGTTAGAGGCCGTCTGGGGATCTTCAGGGCAAGGTGCCCATACGCGTTAGTGATCGTCCCAAGCTCGAAATGTAGACCAACGCTGTGCGGCATAGACTGGTACTGTCGAGAAATCTTCAAGAACAAGAACAAAAAGAAAAAGACGCAGTAAGGAACAGTTAGTAGCATCTCGCAGCGAAGCTCTCCGTCCAACCTGCAAGCGGAATGGTGGGCATTAGGAGTCGTGGCAGTCTAGGCTTGGGCCGCGTGTCGTTATCACCGACAAGAGACTGAATGGTACCACGACTCATCTCATGGGCATAAGCTGTAATAGTGCATAGGCTGTCGGAGGCGCGCGTCTGCTATCAGGACCCCCCATCACGATGAACTCAGGGGAACAACCGTCATAACATTTCCTGTTAGATTAGGCCAAATGCAGGTAAAATGGCAAGGGGCATTTCGTCATCGCATTTCTTTTGGAGGAGGGAAGTTGCCTTTAGGGGGGGGGGGATGGTTGGTATGTTTCGCCGTTTCAGAAACTCGACGGTAGACGGTGCTTGAGGAGGAGATGCCCCAGAGGCTGGCTGGCTTGGATGATGATTGGGTTCGAGAGCGAGAAGTGGGGTGCCATCAAATCAACGATCCAAACTCAGATTTTGATGGCGAAACGTTTTGGGAGCAGTTGTGCAGTTCTTAGTGCAGGGAAATTGATTGCACTGTGTGAGCGGGTAATTAGGTGGGGCACTACACCCATGCCAAGTCAGGAACCGATCTCAGTCCCATCCACTCAGAAGCGCCAGACCGAGGGTACGTACTGTCGATCGCAGAAAGGGGGTTCCGTAAGTAATTTCCCCATCCGCCAGGTGAGTGGTGCGTTTGGATGTGCCTGGTGGCATTTCTTGTGTAATAAACAAGCGCAAGGGGGAAGACAAAAACAAAAGCAGGAAGGAAGGAAGGAAAAAGAAAGGAAAACCAGCTACTTGCTATGCAACACGAACCATGATTCCCAGGGGGAGAAAGCAAGACAACAGAGGAAGGGACAGCTGTACTACTGCTGCTACTTCGACTGCACTATGCACAATGGCAATGGCAATGGCAATGACATTCCCTCGATTGTGACTGCGACTGTGACTGTGATTGAAATAACGTGAGGTGATGATCTAACTGAGGACCCATCATCTCATGCCCCAGCCAGCGTTGGGCACCTGGCGCTTGGTGGATTGACTGACCGTGCACTGTACCGTGTGCAAACTTCCTCCCTGGCAGGCGCGTGGGTGAGTGGGTGGGGACCTGCTCTCTCTCCCAACTCCAACTGAGGGAAAAGAGCAGGTATGCCCTGTCTGGCGCATGAGCTGGCGTGGCAGGAAAGAGGAGCAGGCCCCCAGCGGGGATCAGCAGGGAGCACTCAAGGGACTGATGACTGAGACAGGAAGTCACTCCCCGAGTCCCCAGTTCTCTCTCCCTCTCTTGCCCTTTCTGTTTGTTCCCTTCTCTTCCCTCACACACGCACCCCCTCACCCCCCCCTTCTCCCGTCCCGTCCCCTACCAACCACCCCCCTCCCAAAAAAGGGCCCTTGTCTGACCTGAGCTGGCCTGACTTGACCTGACCTGGACGAGGCCCCAAGCCCGACCAGACCACTCTTTTCAAAACCTGCACACTGCAACACTGCACTGACCTGCCACTCGTTTCTCCAGCCAGACCCAACAACAGAGTGTCCACCGTTCATTCCCTCTTTCTCATTTTCATTTTTTGTCACATTGGGCAAACACCACAGTCATTTCTTGTCCTCCGATCGTTTTTCGTCTCATTGTTTCCTTCTCCTCGCGCTCTCTTACACACATACAAACACGCATATCGAGCTTGTTCTAAATCCGTCGAGACGAGAGCGACAGAGAGAGAAAGAACTTTGGTAGAGAGGCTCTGAGACACCCCGAAACAACGCACACGCACCCAGTCGTTCGTTTCGTTTCCATCTCGACGCTGTCCAATCCGGCACAGCCCAATCCAGTCCTGTCACCAGTGTGCATCGAATAACCAGGTGGCCCCCCCCTTTGCTCGCCGTCTCGTCTTGTTGACCTGGACCTGGACGCGTGTGGCTGGAGATAGACACAAGACCGACCGATCCCACGGCCACCCCCTATTCATAGACGAACCGCCCGCGACCACGTTTCGAGACCGCAACTCCCAATCCGGGCTGACATCCCTTGGCTTGTTGATTTTTTTCCCCCTCTTCCGCTCTCCCCTTACTTGGATCTTGGACCATCTAGTCAATTCCCCAAATTCCACGGCTTCCCTTCCCCAGACCAAAGGACAAGCCACCATTATCTATCCGTCTGTCCACCCTCTCGACCGGGTCTATCAAGCAACAGCCTCTTTCACTCTTACCAACGACCGGCGGGAAAGAGAAGAAAAAGGATTGAGCCTCCAGTCAGGCACAGGTCGATGCCATCTCAGCCGTGAGGACCAAAAGGGAAGAAACACGGGACCATCGCGGCCCAAGGCAGGGAAACGGCATACGGTGGGAAGGCCGACGACAAAGAGGTCGTTCTTCGCTCAACAGTCGACCACGCGAGCTCTTTGTGTGGCCGTGTCTATTCTTGCTCGCACTAGGCCGCCGACGAACATCCGGTGACTACCCTCGTGGCTTGTTGACTCATCCGAGAAACAAAGGAAGTCTCGCCAACAACGCACGACACGACCTGGACGCCGACGATCCTCACGATCTTCTGGCGACCGTCGTCGACTCTCTATTTACCTCGACACAATACCCTTGTAATATTCGCTTGCTAAGCGACGACGCCTTCGTTCTCAAGTCAAGAGACCGAATCGTTGATCCGATTCCGTCTCTCCGACTCGACACTCGTTACGCACCTATACTTTAGCACCCTTCGGTCGACCGACGAAGACTCACATATACAAAATGAGATTAGCAACAATCTTGACGGCAGTGGTTGCCGCTGCCTACCCGGCATACGCAGTCACCACCACCAGCGAGACGACTTCCACTGCAGCTGCAACTGCGACCGGTGTCGCGTCGCCATCGGCCCAACCTACCCTCGGCGTAGCCATCTCGCAGGGCTGCTTTTCGTCATGGGGCGATCTGATCCTGACAAACACCTCGGTGTTCAACTCACGGGGCTCTTGTGCGACCGTGAACTGCACAGACGCCGGCTATCTGGTGGCCGCGATGACGGACGGTGACGAGTGCTGGTGCGGCAATGAGTACCCACCGGAAGATACGAGGGCAGCCGACTCCAAATGCTCCATTGGCTGCTCTGGCTATCCTCAGGAGGCCTGTGAGTCCCGCCCAATAACAGCAGCAACATTTGCCAGATAATTTCTTTCTTACTAACGTGATTCAGGTGGTGGCTTCTCGGGTAACACAAAATATTTCTCGGTATTCAACACCGGCATCTCGCTAGACGTATCCTACGCCAAGGACAATGCAAGTTCGACGAGCAGCACAGGCGACGTAGTTGCTTCGTCCACAGTCGTATCCGGTGGCCAAAGTAAGCTCTCACAAGCGGTGCCCTGCAGCATGATCAATGGCACTTTCCGCTAACTTCAGTCACAGCCAGCGTCGTATACGTCACTTCGAGTGCCACTGCGGTACCCCAGAATGGCTCGAGCAAGGTCGGTGTTGTGGCCGGCGTCGTAGTCGGCGTCGTCGTGTTGCTTGCTATAGCTGGAGGTATATTCTTCTTCATGCGGCGCAGAAAGAACCGCGAGATTGAAGAGGAGCACCGCCGTAACGCCGCAGTCAACGCCTTCATGAAGCCTCCCGGAAGCAGTGGTGGCTACTCCCTCGATACGGACGCCCGGATGGATCCTGTCATGGCCCAGAGGAGGTTGAGCAGTGGTAGTATCGCCGACAACCAGGACTACTCACGCCGGATACTTCGCGTACGTTCCACCACGCACTCGTGCGGATCGTCCTTTTTGCTTCTTGTTGCTGACAAATTCCCTCCAGGTGACCAACGCGTGAGGAAGATCGCAAGATCGGACATAGTTACGAACGAACGACTCCTTGCCTGTACTCTACTCCTTTCATCATCGGCATCTTCGGCGTTTCGGAATTTGGCTTAGGTGACCGGTGTATCGATCCTCGCGACGAATCTCCGGCGGCGTGTTATTTTCGTGTGTGGGAGGGGGTCATTTGCATATGTGCTGCGGCATAGGCTTGGCTACGGCCTAAATGCCCGCCCTCTCATGGCACTGTCCTCCCACGCCGTCCTCTCCTTTTCTTGTTCACGGTGCGCCTACGCAAGACACCAGCCTCGAGTTGCCCAGCGACACGATCGTCCTGTCGAACAGCGTACCGGTCATCTCATCACGACGAATGGTTTTGCGATACCACATTTTCCTAGAAGGGCAGGGGAGTTGCACACACACATGGCGTATCGATTACCACACCCAATCGGACTGCCACAATATGGGGACGCCCGGCGACAAGACATCATTTGTACATTATCGGTTCTCGTCGACGCCGGGCAGGATTTCTTTCGAATATCAAAGGGCCTAGAAGGGGTAGAAGGATGACTTGAGCCTCAGCAGGCGCACAGTCTGCCATTCGAACAGGGAGTACAACGACCAAAAGGAAAAGTCAGATGGCGACCGGGCGGAGAAATTGCCCCATTTGTCAGTCTGTGGACTTGAGCCACTAAAAAGAAAAAAAGAAAAAAAAAGAGCGCAACATTCACCATCTGGACCAATATATGGCAGAGGGCGGGCGGGTTGGATATTGGATATCTTTCCATGCTATCCTATGCATCTTGGTCAGTCTCACTTATTACCTGGATCGAATGTACTACCTTCTGCGATGTTCGACACAGATATTTTGAGGATAGACATACTTCTATTTTTTTTTAAACAATTCATTCTTCTTCACCACCTGACCCAAGCCTGGACGATCGACTTCTTGTTCTGCCTTGCACTATGGTACTGGTGACTGACTAAGTAGCAACGACTCGCTTGCCCGTCTTTCAGGGGTTATGTTGTACTTGTGCTTCGCTGGTCCCCAGAACGTTATCGGCGTAGCCTGAGTGTGTGTGTGTCTGCGTTCGTGCTGCGACAGTCCCAGTTGAGCTCCCCATATGCCTACCTAAGTATTTACATGTCATCCTACTGCAACTCGTTCAAATCGGTCATGAATCAATGCTGCTGTGTCTAAGGGCTATCTCGCAGCGGGGCAGTCGTTACACGATCTGATCTCTGCCAGTTTGTCCGACCAAGCTTGCCATACGTGATTGATGTCTTTGTGTCCCTCCTAGCCATCTTCTCTTCCCTCTGTCCCTCTTGACATCGCCCCCCTCCCCTCCTCTTCTGTCTGGCTACGCCTTTGTAACCCTTTCAAGATCACTAAGAGCTTTCCATCGTGGCCGTGGCGATTGTAAAGGGGTTTCCTACCTGATTTAAAAGGGAGCCGTCAATTTGTACCATCTCAGAGGACGACTGGTTGAATAAGGCCTGGGCTAGGTGATCCTATTTCTCACTCGTCCCCCTGCCTGCCTACTTTTTGACGGAGAAAAAAGGTCGATCGACCGGCCAGCCTTCATCTCCCACCCGCCCTTTGTTCTTATTTACCTCCCCATCGCCTGTGTAACGAGACAACAACCACTACGGGTATTGTTCTATTAGGCTCGCTAGGTAATCATCTCGCTCGCGCAAGCGGGCGGGCGGGCGGGCGGGCGGAAGAGGTGACCTCGCTCGGCAACCCGAGCCCGCCTTGTGAACCCCTTTCTTGGCGACGGTGAGGGAAAAAGAGACTCGATCTCGCCTCGAGATTCCCAGATTGGTGGGAAGTGATTATGAGAAGGGTGGCAATCCAGAAGGTTCTCCAATGCTGGCCGTGTCTGGGTCGGCATCTGGAGCCGTGTTTTCCTGCAACGTGTCTCTACCACGAGCATCTCTTCGTCTTCATTCGGATGCGGTAGACGAGGAAGCCTACAGGCGAGGGAAACAATACGCGAGGAAGGAGGAAGAGGGAAGAGAGGGAGATAGCGGGTGTTTGTGGCTCTTGAAGTGAGTACGGTTCGTTGGGATAATTGAATCATTTGACTGCCCAGGTGTGTCTCGGAGGGTGCAGGTGGGGAGGAGAGAGTCCTCAAGTCAAAACACTACCACTAAGCGATACCATGTCGTACGTATCCTCGAAGAGGAAGCCTACCTACTTAGGCAAGCAGGCAGCCCAAAAGGCAAAGTACTAGTCTCGGGGAGGCAACGGCCCTCGGAGACTCGATCCTGCTGGTGGTTGGTAGCAATCTTGTGCTGCTTGGCTGTTGTGTCCACAGACAGCCTGGCCCGGCTGCCGATCGGCCCTGTGATATGGTCGCACTGACTCTTTGACAGCTGCAGGGTCCCGGATCTGGCAGGCGAGGTCTGAGGAACTCGCAGGGCGTTCGTGATTGTGGCTTTCTTCTTTGCCGTCATCGTTCGCCGGGACCTATCCAGGCGGGCTCTGACTAGAACATTCTAACTATGTAGAGAGAAAGAGAGAGAGAGAGAGAGTTTATTGTGATGAGGTTCATCTTCTGATGAAGGCAAGGCTTTGGTAGACTGGGCGTGCCTCCGGTCCCGCGTGTTTCTGAACGCTTGTGCAGCCTCTGCCATAGCACATGTATGCATACACCTTGCACCTTCATCATGTTAACCAACTGTGAACTAATCCCTTGGAAGGATTGGGTAATTACAAGAGAGATCGCGGACGATGATGTTGACGCTGCTCACCAAACTTTCAATGTTCACCAAGACCGTGTTCCAGGATAGTCGTTCACGATGAGCCTTTTCTCCTGAGAGATAATCAGTAAAAGACAGACGTTGGGCGACGTAAAAAAACAAAGAAAAAGAAGGTTAAAAAATCATAATTATACAATTCGGCTGTATTAGCCGGCGGATGACAAAATGACGAGGCGAGACAAACGAAAGGCGTACCAGAGAGAGAAACACAACAGCACCGGGGGAAGACCCGTAGGTCACCAAGGCCATCAACCGATTGGACACATGCGGCTCTGACAGGACAAAGAAACGCCGGTCTGGCAGTCTCGGGAGGCTGCATCTGCTTTCGCCAAACGTCTCGCTTGGCCCATGACTTTTCTTCTGGCAAAAAGGAAAAAAAAGGTTTGTTGCCTTCGCGGCAGTTGTGTTCAGGGTGTGCCTGCCTAGGGGGAGAGCAAAAGAGTTTTCTGAGAGGGGGGTGGGTTCGGATGAGCACGGTGAAGTCTTGTTGCTGGTGTACTTAGCCGAAAGCCTGGGCTTCTTCAGATGACTGTCCACAGGTATAAAGACTTTGGTCATGCCTTCCACATGTTCGTTCTGTCTGGTGAAGCAGATCAGCCTCACCATTCTCATTAAAGCTGATTGCCACCTGGTTTTCCACAAACATAGATCCAAGGTCACGTATCCTTTCAGCAAACCGTAACAAGCAAGCCCTGTATCCAACACAAGAAACGACTCTACTGTTCCTACACTTCTCTCTCTCTCTTTCAAAAGAAAAAAAAAATGCAATCCGTCTCCACCATCGCCTTGGCCCTCGCCGCCATCATCAGCAGCGCCTTCCTCCCCACTGGTATGGCTGCCCCTGCACCCTACAAAGACGGCCTCACTCTCGGCCTTGAGGAAGCTCCTGCCTCCATGCAGGTTAGACAGTGCCTTCCTATCGGTTCAGGTGGAGGAAAGGAAGGCGAGGAGGGAGGAGAGTATGGGGAGCGAGGGCTCGAGACGGAGGACTGCCTGATGGTGGTGCGCAGACAGTCCCTTCACGGAGCTGCGAACGAGGGGATGGATACCGAGAGTCGACAGGTTAGCGGCTTTGACATGGTGACGACAACGGATGAATAGGAGATGCCAAGGCGGTCGAAGAGGAGAAGATCCTTTCTCTTCTTTGCTTGGTTAGTTCATGATCACTTTTGTTATGCCCTTATGTTGAGGTTTTCTAGAGAGACCTTCGTGGCTGAACTGGGGACTTCTCTTTGACTGATAGATCTAACTCCAGGAAGCAAAAGCCTTCGCTCGCATGGGCTCAGACTAGATGGGCGGTCTCGGGCTAGGTGATCTGGTAGATGATTATCTGGGGGCTAAAATGGAGGATAGACAGTCAGGGTTCGTTTCGATCGGCTGCAAGATTGTACGAATTACATTCGATGTCAGCTTTGCGTCCTGTTCAATGTAGACACCGAGGTTTGCAAGTATCGTTTGTGGGCAGCCTATGGGCTTTCTTGAAATGTGTTACTAAAGAGTCCTAGTCAATCATTGGTTGATGATTTTGCTCCATCCATGACTATGTGCTGCATTAGGCGTTTTGAAGAGTATTGAGAATACTTTTGAGTTACTCGCCTAGGTACTACAACTCTGAAAGTACATTCAAAGGTCTTCCTAAAGTAATAATTGGGTTACTGTTCAACTAGAGAAGTGCCCTTGAGATTTCATAATTAGTCCTCGGCCTGACCTAGCATTGGCAGATCCAGCATTTGAGCTAAGCGGCATTTTGCATGTCCATAGAATAAATCTGTATACATTGCCATGGCAGCAAGGAAGATTTACTTTCGATGAATTAGTTGTCATCTGAGATGAAGGACAACAGAGAACTCAGCTATCGCCTCCCCACTGGCAAGCCTTTGCACTCGCTCACCCACGAGTCACTTCACCGTGTAACTGTAATCAATGAAAAAGAGACACTGGCAAATTGCACGGCATCATTTTTCTTTTCCTTTCTACTGATGTGGAATCGTGTCGGAAAGGAATATCAAAATCAAATGAATACTACTTTGGGATCTTCAAATGCCATCCTCTCCTGTTATTGCGAGAGGACATCAGCAGGTCGCAATGACGCAATGTCCAGCGCGCTCAGTGATTTTATAATACACACTTGAATGCAGTACAGAGGAAGAAAGCTCTTCTCTCTGGAGGTCGGGGCTGATTATTCATGGAGGCAAGGGGGTCCTCCAACTCCCGCCTCGGACACCGGAAACCTTGACCAACTCCACTACGGGCTTGGTCGAAATGCTCTCTCAAATCAGATTGACTTGATACGTGAGCTTGGGTTGAAAGATATATACAATTCGGTAGAGAATGGGTTCTCCACTGTCCTTTTCCCTTCCCTTTCTGAAAATTTCCATGTTATCCTTTTTCCATTTCTCACCTCCGCATAGAAGCTTTTTCGCCGAGGTGTGAAAACCAAGAAAGAGGGGGTGGTCCGGAATACCGCGGCAAAGCTTGTCCCTGCCGTTCTGCAGGGCCATCAGTCAGTCCTCCACACGTGGCAAAGGTCGAGAGATCAGCGTGGGTCCCAAGCGTAAATGGACCACTGAAGACGGGAGCCGAGGATGCCCGTGACATGCGAACACACGGAAGTCGGAGAAGAGAGAAGGTATTGTACTATTGTGCGTAGTGCAGAGAATGAAGCGCGGGCCCCCTCTCTTTAGAGCTGCTGAGCGAAGAAGGGGGGAAAAAAACAACATTTAGGCACATGCAACCGAGTCAATAGCTGCATGCTGATCACGGCGGCTGCACATGAGGGGTCGTCGCATTGCAGGGACATACAGAGAAAGGGCAGAGCCGGGGCTGAGGTAGAAATGGGTGTGGGTGCCACAGAGTCGGATTCGGGGCTCGGGTAGCATCGATTTCCCCCTCCTTTCCTCAAGCCAGAACTGGCTGGCGGCAAGGCTTGCTCCGCCCTCCCTTGTTCCCTTCTCGTTGTCTCGTCGAAAAAGCCCCTACTATGTAGTTAGGGTCTACCATACATAGTAGGTAGGAATTGGAGAACGAAGAGGCGGCCGAGAGATGCAGATCGGTCAGCCCGGCCGGAGCAAATGAACGTATACGGCCTTACCTACCGAATCGAGGTCAGGGTTGGGTAAGCTGGCTGCCCTGAATGGTCGACTGCCGCGGGGAGAAACGCCAATGACTGCCCAGTTGGGGAAAGTCGTATGGTGAGGTGAGTGCTGCAGTTGTGCAAACCATGGCAGGCTAAGGATGAGGGGGTGGTCGAGGATATTTCCCGGCTCGTCGATCTGGTTGTATTTTCTCTCTTCTTGGGGTTGCATTGCGCTTGAGCAGTAGGGCGGTGAGATCATACCGAGCTGTTGAGCCAACATGCATGTGAAAGTCTTCTCCAGTAGGCAGAAGTCGGATTTTGGATTCGTCTTCTTAGAATGTCTCTCCCTTGGCCCGCCAGGTTGGCCATTGACCAAAGAACAACCAACAACCCTCCACCCCAGGCCGGGGCTTGCCAAGGTTCTTGATCACTTGGGCAACTAAGGTTTGCGGGGTAAGCAAGGGTCGACTACCTCTTTTTAAGTACTATGCAGTCATGTCATAGTAGTGCCGTGGTGCCGTTGTGGTCGTAGTTCTTCGTATCCGCTCTGCGTGGTGGTGTAAGTTCAACCACATCGTCGGTGACTCGCCCGTGCGGGGCCCGAAGGGACGTTCCTGGAAGGTGAGCCACATACGCGATTTCTTCTTTTGCCCTTCTCACTCAGGTTCTTGGATTTTTACCCGCTCTGCCAGTGCAACCAGGCGGCCAAGGCTTACATCAGTCTCTCCTCCTCCATCCAGCTTCCTGAGCGAGGGGGACCCATGGCCCCATGGCCCCTCCACATCATCGCAACCCGAAGAAGCTCGTGATACCCACTCTCATAGTGTAGTAGTAGTAGCAACAGTAGTAGTAGTCCTCGCCTCTCCTCTGCCTCCTCCTCGGTTCCCCTCCATTCGATCTGACTGGCCCTCCCCCGTCCCACCCCATGTGATTATTCCATCCTATCCTACTCTACCCTCTCTACCACCCACCTAAGAGATCGTGAAACGAATTCCCCTTTCCCCTGCGTCAACAGATAGGATCTAAGGCTATTCATCCCTTTATATTCTATCACAGACCACAGAAAAGAAGAAAAAAGAAAAGATGAAGCTACCATCTTCATTATTATCGACGTCTCTTGTCGCCATCCTCTTCCATGGCCACCTCGCCCTCGCCCAGAACTGCGTGGCCACCGCGCTGTCCGTGATCCCTAGCTGCGCCCAAAACTGCATCCTCAACGGCGCCACCTCAGTCGGCTGCGGCGGCACCGACTTTGACTGCCAGTGCCAAAAGACCGCCGCTCTGTTTGCTGCTGTGGACGGGTGTGTGGCTTCAGCATGTCCTTCTGCCAGTTTCCAGGCCGTCATTGACGGTGCCTCCACCGGTATGCTTCTCTCCTCTCTCTCTCTCTCTCTCTCTCTCCTGCTTCTACGTTCAGCTTTCTGCCCTCTTCCTTTTGTCGCTGGACCAACAGAACAAACAAGACCCAGGCTGACTTTTTCTCTCTCGCTCTCTCTCCCAGTGTGTGACTGTGCATCACCTGCCGTTCTAGCAGGCGCCTCAGGAACAGCGTCCGTGTCAGGTGGCTTTGTATCCGGCACCGTACCCGCCAGCAACAGCGCCACCGCTACCGGGGCGACGACGGCGACGGCGACGGCGACGACGCTGACGGCCGCCTCTTCCTCGTCTGGGATTGGGACTGTGCCTACGAGCGGGTCGGGAGCGACGGCCACGACGGGTAGCAGCGCTGGTCAGGGCAACGGTGCGACCTGGACTGGGTACACCAGCGTGAGCAGTGTGGCGACGGCATCTGTTGTCGGTGCTGCGGCGCGGCCCACGGCACCGGCGGCTTTGGATGTTGCTTGGTATGTGGTGCCGGTTATGATCGCTGGTGCTGCTGTGCTATGAGAGGCGGGTTGGAACGGAAGAAAGGCCTCTTGTGATGGGCTTTTTGGTATTACTATTATTCTTCACGACCTGGCAACAAAATTATGGGCGTGTTGGGAAAGGGGAAAAAGAATTTGAGGAGTGATGGGGGCATCACGATCATTAACCTTAAGGAAAGAAGGGTGAAGGGCGAGAAGAGCCCGTGTTGCATCGTGGAGACGAGGACAACCACCTCGATAAACAGGGGAGAGGCACCGAGAAACAACAAATGCCGGAGGAGATACCACGATAGAAGGGTTGGAAGGTGGAGGGAGGGAGAGGTGCATTTCTAGACGAGTTCGAACGTGGTCCCCGACGACTGCGCGGCTCCCACATATCCGACTACCCTGCCGACACCACGCGCATCACTGTGGTCCTCTCGTCGCTCCGATCACGCGACAACCCTCGACAAAACGAGACTGAAGAGCGGCTGCTGGGACCCGACCGGGAGGAAGAGGGAAGAAACAGGAACGGGAGACAGGCAGCCTGCTCATGTCTCGTTGAGCGGAGGAACTTTCTGGAACAGAGCCCAGCTCTTTCCCAAAAGTGTCGGCATCGAGAAGGACGACGAGGCGATAGATGATTGTGCGGTGTTGCGCAAGATCTCTCCTTGCATGGGAGGTTTACCTAGGAGCTCTTGAAGCTCGAATACCAGCAGTTGCTATAATAATTATAATCATTTCAGATAACGCCAATACTTTGTCCCTTTAAATTTTTTGTTAGCTATTCATTACTTGCCCATTGATACAAAACCCACCAGGCTAGCTTTCTTGAGTTTTTATCCAGGCGTTTATCTGCAAATATATGACGAAGCTGGGTATTCTTACGATCCCTGGTCAGCTCGTCATTCTAGAGGGGTTTATACAAATAGAATTTGAAGAAAGAAAAAATATATAGGAAATGTTGCGGTCATTGTGTCCCGCGGATGGTCTCGCGACGATGAGCTGTCTTGGGCAGTTTCAGCTCACTCCGTATTCCTTTCAAAACTTGAAATACAGTATGAACCTAGATTTGGGCCATGCCAATCTCTTGCATTGTGTCGTTGTAGTTCTCGTTCGCCATCAGGTTTGCACTGGCGGTGCCGATATTACTCGTTATTATGCCGCTTATTGTTTTGATCCTTTCGGGTCTCGTCAGACTTTGAACTTTGCAGTTTATGGGGGTGACGCTTTGAAACTGCTAAATAACGACAAGGCGTCACAACCGACCTGGAGCGTGATACAGGGTAGGTCGGTGGTTGATGGTTGTGGATGCGTGGTCAGACTTGCTTGTCGCTTCAACGTACAGACGCGCTTCAAGCTGCAGTTCAAATGTGGTAGACTATCGATAGTTCATGAGGTACTACATTGGTAGTTATGCGTCGTAAGAGCGTATTGTACATGTATTATGCGTCATGAAAATGGCGACAGATGGCAGGTCGTCATGTATGATCCTGCATCGCCAGCTTTCCCGTGGTTATCTATACGATATATTAGGATCCTTGAACAATTTCGAGTCCCATAATTATATTAAAGGCCGCTATAAAGCTACTCGGATGTATTGCTTCTTTATCGGTCATGAAATTAACTCTGCATCGAATTCTCAAGCACAATACTTTTCTCTACCAATAGGGAGTGTCGTCGGGATTGGGATCTCAAAGATAGTGCTTAGCCTGCGAAGGCCATCTGAGGTCCCACCAGAAGCGCTCGATAACAGTATTCATTTGACGCAGACAACTATAGAAGCGAGACTTCCACGTTTGCTGCTGTGTGAGAGCAAGAGCTCGCTCACCCTAATCGACGAAAGACAGATCTTGTCTCATCAATGCACAAGGTCTGCCTTGCCATACCGGAGATAAGGCCCCTTACCTTGTGGGAAATCAAGCTCGGCGCGATTCAGTGCCAGGTGGGAACGCGCCCATGTTAATACGGTGTGTAGATAGATAAGTGGCTTGGGCGACTTGGTCGTGGAATAAGTCGGACTTAATCTCCCCAGGAGGCGTCTTTAGGTCAATCTTCGGAAGACAATCACTAGACGGCCAGGAATTGAGAATAGGATCATCGCTGAAAAGGAAACGGGATTCGAGGAAACATGGTCCAGTGCTTGACAAGGCATGAATACTATATCCTTGAGTGAAGATCAGATACGCAAGAGTCTGGAAAGAGTTGCCCGTCCAGCTTCGTCGTTATCGTGTCAAGATAAAAGTATCAGAACAAGACAAGACAAACGCTAGATGCGAAAAGTGGGTAGTGGTCGCAGATAGTGCATTAGAAGATCAGAAGATCGTCACTGCGTTTATCTTGCACTTTCTCAAGCTTTCTCTCTTGGATGAGTGTGATTGGTGGATACTTTGAGCCCAGATTTAGATTGCAATCTGTGTGAGAAAATACTCTGGTAAATTACAGACCGCCAAACTATCCAAAGGCGAGACCTCAAAAACAACCCGAGCAACGCTGAAAACAAAATAGACTTGCTCAATCTGGTCCAAAGAGAACTAGAAGATGAAATGGTCGTGTAGATCGTGAAAATCCCAACCTCCTCTTTCCCACCCACAGCACGTATCGGTCTTTCTCGCTCAAAGTGATAGTCAATCTCGATAGTCCTGTTCTCCCTCGTGAATCTCATCATCACCAAGCCCCCTTGCCGCGCAGCAGCCCTTCTTCCTATTTCTCTATTGCCTGCATAGAGACCTGGATATGAAATGTATATCCAGTTGTATTTAAACAATCCCAACAGCAACTTTATCCTCGTCCACCATCTCGCAGTTCATGTGCTCCAGGAAGCGCTGCTGCTCCTCGAGGAACGCCTTGAGCTTCTTTGTCGACACGCCACGGCCCGCGGCGCGAGACTCACGAATCTCCTTGAGCTCGGCGCGGATGCGCTCCTCCAGGATCTCGAGACGGTACTCACTGAACTGGGAGTAGAGCTCCTTGAGATCTGAGATGCCGCGGACTGTAGTGAGGCAGGTGTCGTCTTTGATGAGAGGGTTCTTGGGGCGGAAGGATGTGACCACTAGAAAGAAGGGTGAAAAGTGAATGTTGTTAGTGGCATTGTCTTTGTTTCTTTTTTCTTCTTTGGTTCCTTGTACGGCTTTTGTTCTCAGGTTCATGCACTTACTGCTGATGCGCTCGAGGCCACCGAGCGCTCGGAGGGCTTGGTGTTCGATGTATCTGCCTTGGAGGACAACGGCGCAACCCTGTGCGAACGAAGAAAGAAGAGGCTTGCCGTCAGCATACTGCCGCTCCTATAAGGACGCAAGTGTTGTGTGTATGTGTGTGGTATCATCGAGACTGTTTTGTAGTTTCAAATGATATAAAAAATGGGACATGACGTTGTTTGCATGTTGATGTTGATGTGTCCATAAAAGAAGCTTTCACGTATGCATCCAATCATACCATCTGAGGTCCTCGGACCTTCATGATCTCGCCGGTGCCCGTGCGGAGGGCCGTCTCGCCGCCGATCATTTGCGTGCAGTCGGAGAGCATGGTGACGCAGACAAAAGGGTAGCTGTCGGTGTGCCAGCCAACGATGGGGTCCTTGTCGTCATCGTTCTTGTCGACCTCCTCCTGGTAGGCTCGGAGCTCCTCGTCCATCTGCTCGGGCGACTGCACCGAGAGGTTGACGTGGGCGATCTCGAAGTCCATAGCAGGGGTCAGCTCGACACCCGCGATGTTTGAAACGATGCGCAGGACCTCAGGGTTCTTCCATGCGTCATAGACGAACGGGGCATATCTGTTTTGTGCGAAAATTGATATGGTCAGTTTTGTTTGATTACTTGCAAGCCCTTTTGATGAGACTGTATATATGTGTGTGTGTAGGTATGGATGTATATGTATCTCTTCTTGAGAAAAGACAGTGCAAGTTGTGACTGTATTCAAGTGAGATTGGAAGGAAGGGATGGGTTGTATAACATACTTGCTTGCGTAGCCCCGAAGCTGGCAGTGTGAGATGTTGCTAGAGACGCTGCAGTTGTCTATGACCTCCTTCTTCAGAATCTCCTCACGAAACCTCATAACAGCCTCCTGGGTGAAGAGAGGGAATGGCTCAGAGACGGCAACGGGCGACACGCCGTGGTTGTCAGCGAAGCCGAGCTCCTCCATGGAGTGGATCTTGGAAGGGGGGGAGTACTGAAGGTGCTTCTCGGGGTTGAAGCTCTCCTTGGCCAGCACGGGCTGGGTAGGCTGGACCATGGGCTCGACGATAAGGGGCGTCGCGGTCCAGCCCATACTAGGCTTTCTGCCAAAGTTGGGAGCAAACACCTCTGCGGCAGCCATGATGTTATGATGATGATATAAGGAGGAAGGGAATGAGGAGGATGATGAAATATAGATGGATGTTGGTTTTAAGATGACTTGTGATAAGAGTCAAAGTGTGGTGTTTCCAAAAAGAGATATATTATAGTAGTAATGAGTTTCTATCTGGGTTCCAAGAGGGAGGGGGATGGATGATGGGATGGATGTTGTAGATTGATCTCGAGATGATGAAGAATAAAAGAATCAAGAGACCTGATGTGTCCAGGATCGATGAGGCGTCGTGGGAAGGGGGAGTGTAGCCATCTTTATACCTATGACGGATCATAACGGAGGGACCTTATCATCGTCGGTATACAGTGCACTGGACCGTTCCCCATGAAGCCCATAGGGTACGTATCGTGCATGTATCAGAGGGTGAGGCAAGACCTCATTGGGTGGCGCAGTGATAAGCGGGCGCCGTCACCATCGCGATCCGGACCCCAGACGCCCTTTCGCTGGCTGGTGTGTGAAGCACGGTAGCTCATACCCGCGTCTGCCTGCCCTTCCCTTGCCTGCCCTTGGAGAGGTAAGAGGAGGGAGGAGGAGGGGAAACGGGAGGAGAGACCAAAAGATAGCCAGGTGGTCCACAACCGGGTGGACAAACAGCCCCGTGAGTAGTATCCAGCCCGCTCTGGGGGGCGTCGTTGGTTCCAGATAAGTAAGTACTACAGAGCTGTTCTTGCTGGGCAGACCTCCTTGGCCACAGACGGGAGTAGTCTAGCCTGAAACCATCCTCATTGATTACCTTTTTCCACGGTCTGGAAAGTACCTGAGAGGTGTTAGCCTGATGGGAGAGAAGGAGGAGGAGGAAGAGGAGGAGGATGAACACATGGAATTGGCTTCAGACGTAGACCTCATCATGAATCTGGTCACAAAAGAATGATGGCAACTCAAAAATGTCGTCACAATGCAAACGAATATTCCAGGGCAGCGTCTCGTCATCGCTCGTCCATGCGAAACACCCTAATCGACCACCTCTGACAACCCCAGAGTAGGAGGAGGAGGAGTGGGAATAGCTTGGCGCCCCGGGCGGCTGAATCGAGATAGCACAAACCTAGAAACTCTCCGTTCCCAGAAAAAAGAGAGGCGATGCGCAGGGACCCCGGATCGTTGTTGATAGATAGATAGACAATCAATCAATCAAGCAAATCTCCCAAGAGTCGAGTGGACGATAGGTAAAGAGAGGGTAGCGGGCGAGTGCGTGGTTGGGCTCAAATGAACCAACGATAAGCACTGTTCCCGTCCCTTCTTGCGCGAGCCCAATACTGTATAGGCCATGTGGGGAGAGAGCTAGTATCACCGAGAACGGACGCACCAAGATTTGGAGTGATCAGCTCCATGACGACGATCGAGAGCCGAATGGACACCTAGAGTTTGCCCTCCTCCTCCTCCCTCCTCCTCCTCGCTTCCTCCTCTTTTCAAAAAATTGTTTTGTTGGAATGGGAAGTCATACGAAGAGCCGGCAAATTCATGTACGCAGATAGGGAAAAGAAACGAAGAAAAGAATGGGAAAGAAGAAGGAGAAAATTGTGTGGGTAGTCTAATATATAATTCGAGGATGAGGTTGTATTGAGACAAAAATAAGAAATTCCAAAAATACAAAGGATGACGATATGTGCCTGCTTGAACAATCTCGGCGATGACTCGGGAGTTGTGCTTGTGTGGTGTGTGTGTGTGTGTGTGTGTGTGTGCAGTGTATAATAAAACCCCAGGGTGGGCCAACCGGCAACTAGAGAGCAAGACCTGAGACGGGACGGTGATAAAGTCTAGCGTTGTGTGCAAGCCAGCTGTGTCTGGGGCGAGCCTCGTGGCAAAGGGGACGTTGGAATCGTGCACGTGATAAGGGATAGAACAGAGAGAAAGTATAGGAGAGGGCGGAAAGGGATGAGAGCCTTCTCTGTCGGCCGACGTTGTTGGAGGGAGATCCCTCAGCGGATCGGTCCAGAACGCCCTCCTTCGCATCATTCCTGCGTCCCTGGCTTCTCACCTCTCTTCTCCTTCTTTCGTCTTCCTGTCCCCCCTCCATGCATGCATGCATGCCTAGTGTGCGTCCGTTCCCCTTCCACTCCTTGGTCCCTCTTTGGTCAACTCAGCAACATGTCAGTGCATTAGCTGCATGCACTACCACGTCGTGACAACTCATGATAAGCCAGCACGGATAAGTATATCTCCGTTAACGGAGGGTCGTCCCGAAGGTCCTGTGGCACTCTTTCTCGGTAGATCCCCCTGGATTACTCTCTGCTCCATTGGTTTCTCCTCGGATCAGTTGCTGTGCTCGGGAACCAGCACCTGATTCGTGACTGGTCTCTTGCATGTGGTGGTGGCAGTACCATAGTTATGCTGTCACCATCACACCGTTCCGCTCCCCTTCCCCACAGATCCTTTGCCTAGAGTGGGAAACCCTTGTCCTCATCCGTTGTAGCCAGCAGGCTTCCCCTCCTAGTGAGGAGTAGTAAGGGGCAAAAGAGGAAAAGAAGAAGAAAAGAAAGGAAGAGAAAGAAGAAAAAAAAGGGAAAACCAATATTCGTCTCTGCCGCGCAGTCTGGTCTGTGTGTGTGTGTGTGTGTGTGTGGCCACTATCATCCTGTCGCTTCAGCTTTCCCTCCCCGGACGAGACGACGCCTCTTTCTCTTGGGATCCACTTCAAGGGTATCTCAACCCAGCTCTCCAGCCCAACCATGCTTGAACACGACATTCCCCTCACACCCTGTTTGCTGCCGTGCATGCCGGTGAGGGCGCTTCTTCCCTTCATCAATTCTATGTGGAGACCGTTCTGGATGCAGATGTTCCTTTTCCTCTTGGTGTCTTTCCATTTCAGCAGCAACCATGGACGGAAGCGAGCCGGATCCCGTCCTTGGAGCATCACCACATCCTACCACAGCCATAACCCATGCAACCCAGCCCAGGCCAGCCAACTAGCCAGTTGCCCCGACCACGAGCTTGGCATTCTTGTTTCTTTTTCTGTTTTCGTCTGGGCCTCCAGATTCGTTGGCATGTAGAAAGGTCCCGGAGCCGCCTCAACCCTGGCTGTCGTGGCATCATGCTTGGCCGCTTGGGTTCTCTTTTATCTTTCCTCCTTTCTTCCTTTGTTTTTATTTTATTTTATTTTTTATTTCATTCTATTTGTGACCTGTCTCACATCACATTGAGTCACGCGCAGCACTATCTCCTCCCTCCTTCGCTTCCTACATGGCTCCATCCTTCTATCGAGACCAAGAACCACCTCTCCATTTATCCTGTCACCTGCCGCACAAAAGTCACCTGTCACCTTAACATAATAATAAGGATCCCCGTATCCATAAAGCTACACTAGGACCCCTGACTCACCGGGACCCCTTTCTTTGTCCAGACCAGTCCAAAAGGTCGAAGCACAAGAACGGTGAGCCTAGTTTTGCGATCCTGTAGAGTGAACCGTGACACAAGCTCCGACCAACCGCCCAATTTGTTTGACGTAATATGTACGCCCTATATGGGGGGACTTCCGACTGACTATGGAAAGAAGGGGGAAATGACATGGAGCAACAAAGCCAACCTTACCTGCATGAAGCTGGTATAAGTAGACGGTGCAACAAACACACAAGAAAAGAGGGAGGGGGGCGGGGGGCGAAAGAAGGACCAGGTCGTCCGGTGTAGTATAAGTGCTATGCCAACTGCAGTCTGGCCCTTCCACCAAGTGCTAACTGGATATTCTCACCACTGTATACTCAAGCTGGGGAAAGAGAGAGAAGTGGATCCACATGCCAGACCAAGCTAAGAGACGCTGGTACATGGTACGACTCCAGCCAATCATGACACTGGGGTATCAATTCCTTTGTGGTTGGACCATACGCACAGCCCCAAGACGGAGGCAGGAGACTCCGGTCCGTCCGGGTAATGCACGATAAGTATCGTGAGTTCGGCTGAGAAGGAAGAGGACGAGGAGGAAGAGCAGGAGAAAGAGGGGAGCCCAGCCTGGCCCCAAGCCTATGCGGGCGTCTGTCCACCTACTGTCACCTCGTGTGGAAGGGTCCAATCCTCCTCGCGGTCCCTATTCCATCTCCACCCTGTACAGGTGAGGAGACAAGATCAGGTCAAGTGTTTGTGAAACTTTGCAGCAGACATTAGCCTTGGAATTCCAGGTATGTCGTATGTACACATTGTTAGTGTCAGGTTCCCACAGGGGAGGAAGATTGGTTCCACTGATTCTCTGGGCGGTATAATTCTTACAATCCAAAATGGGGAGATATACAGAATTGAGTATCTCGTTCACTTGTTTCATAGTTTGTATCGTCTTTATGCTTGCACAATATTCGAGTATAATCAAACTGAGCATCAACACAACTTCGAGAACTAGACTCTCAACCAAGCATGCTTGTTCACTCAATTATCTCTCTTCTACTCATATCATACACTAATTACTATCCTATGCAAGATCTGCATCTCTATCAAGGCCTTAGTCTCAAGAACACAGATGACTTTTCTAGAACCCGTCTGGGAGACAGTGTGCGCGGTTTATTGTAGTCTCCCGATGTCCCGGGATACTTACCCATCTTTAGGGCGGGAGTCGACTCTTCGAATCCAAGTTTTTACGGAAAGTTGGGCCGAGGAAACAAATAATTAAACTTGCAAAAGCCGGAGCATGATTAGAAGTGGATAAATCTTACCTCGGTCTCTCTCTCTCTCTCTCTGTAGAGTTGCAAGACTGAGAAGTAGGGCAGGTCCCGAGGTCTATTCAGCTAACATCCTCAATGATTGACATCTACGTTAGTAATCCAGTGGAAGATTCGAGATCACGAGGTGAGTTGGTAGCCTCCTTTTGGTTTCCCTTTTCTCCTGATGGCCCGGTGGATCCTGGCCAGCATCAACATATCCGCAGCAAGCATCTCCTAACGCCCACCGCATGAAACTATCGTGAGTCGTGGACGGCAAGGTTCTCTGTCCCGTTCCCCATTCCCCGCAAGCGAGACTCATTGCTGACGGCCCCTCCTCCCCCCTCCCCCACCCCGTAGCAAATAGTGTTCAAGGTCAAACGGCAGGGGAGCGGCACACTTCCTCAGATGACCGCAGTTATCGCTTTGCCTGGCTAGCCGACGAAATTTGTTGCTGCCGATGCTGCAGCTAGAGGAGATAACGGGGTCCCCGCCTCGAAGCGAAAACTTACAACGTGGGTCGTAAAGATAATTAGGTTGGTAGGTTGGAAGAGCCTGGTGGAACAAAGACGACGTGAATGAAGTAAACGTCAGAGAGACACGTGCACCTTGTTGTTGTGGGAAAGGAAACTGAAATCTGCTTGGGGACTGAGTTGCGATGGAAAACACGGCACTCAGTAATTAATTACAGAAATACCACGGCTTGAGATCGTGTGTTGAAGAGACTGCCAGGTCATGTTTGAATTTTATATTGACTTTCCGTTTCTCTTTTTGTTTCTCTTTTTTCTTCTTTCACTTGTTCCCCTGCCCTTTCTCCATTTACTACTCTTTTCACCTTTGTGTTTTGTTCTACCTTTGTTCCCATCCATAAATATTTTCTGAGAGCCCACAGGCCCCGCCAAAAACGAAACCAAAATAACAGGATCACCAGCCGACCAGTCCCGTCAACCCCAGCAATTGAACGACAACGACTTGATAAGCTCTACTTTATAAACAACCAAACCCAACACCTTGAATAAGACTGTTTTGTCATCTGAAGGTGGCATGTCACTATATGCCTGTACAAACTGGAGGAAGGGAAAAGAGAGGGGAAGATATGTAGATGGAGGTTGCTTGAGAGTGGTTGCAGCCATAACAAAGGCAAGACGCCATGAAAGACGCAGACCAGAACCCATAGTAGATCTCAGTAACAAGAAATCGCAAGAAGAGGCCCCTCAAGCAAGAAAGACTAGTGAGGGCTCATTACGAAAGAGGTCACCTAAGCACAATAATACGTTGAGCCTTGACGAAAGTAGGATAGCCACCGAGCACCAGCGGTCCAGCTATTTTTATTTGTTTTTTCTTTCTTGATTTTTGGTCTAATCTGTGTTCCTCTTCCTTCAAGCATGGCTCTATCCCCATCGAGGGAGGGCGTCTTTGCTTCCGTAAATCTATCGGTATCTATAAATCTAAGCATGTTATGAAGAAGTGCGATGAACAGAGCGGCATCTCGGATGTCTTTATCGCGACGAAGAGAAGTACAGACGTGGACTCAGTGGTGCACATCTTACACAAACACACACCATGTACGCCTCCTTGTAGACTTAAGTAGTGTCGCCTCTCAGAACGAAAACAGGGCGTTGTTCTTCCTACCCAGCGGATACACCACCAGCGCCGACATGAAGATGCCCACAGCGAGACCGATGGCCACTGTGATCATCTGGGCGCCCACGCTGAAACTCTGATATATGTTCTTCTCGTAGATTGACTCGGCACTCGTGGTCGAGTTGTCGAATAACGGCGTCTCAAGGCCAGTGATCAAGCCGCCTTGCGCAGAGAGGCCCGAGGGTACAAGCACCATTCTATATCGTGCAGTTGTTAGCCAGTGATTTCCCTTAAACCAGTAGAGCAAGAAGGAGAGAAATACGTACATGCCAGCAACCACGGCCGCAAACGCAAAGGCTCGCTGCGACCTCGCCCAAAGATGACCCAGCACTCCCAACGTGAGCGCCGAAGCTGTGTCTGCCACCTGGGCTGTGGCGTACTGCGATACAAAGTAGTTGACGGTGTACGCTGCCGAGCCGATGATAACTTGCACGGGGACCTGGCGCGGGCGGGAGCGGATGAGGACGGCCTGGACAACCAGGTAGCTCGGGACGAGCAGGATCTTCCAGCGCGGGTCCACAGTCCGCGGACATGTCGCAGTGGCGGGCGCGTCGGGGTAGATGGCGCCCCACAGCTGCGAGCCGACGGCCATGCCATAACCCAGAAGCAGCGAGTAGATGATGGCGTAAAAGAGACGGGTAGACCCTGCTGTAATGGACTTGGACTGCAGCTCGAGACTACCGCACAGCACAATGTATCCCGGCAGGATCGTGGTGATGGAGGACTCAGCTATGGAGCCGAAGCAGAAGTATTCCTGGGCGGAACCGATGGAGGCGAAGGCGCGTGCGCTAAACGAGGTGATGAGCGCTGCGGTGACCTCGAGGACATTGGCATACAGGGGATTCTTGGCGGCGAGGATAACCTGGAGCGTGCCTACAATGCAGCCGAGCAGGAAGGCGATAGGCATATCCAGCCAATACCCACTGTACGCCCAGATACAGGCCAGCGCCGACGCACAACCGTAGAAGGGCACTATCCACCATGGCTTGTAGAACGGCGGGGAGGCGATCAGCGTAGCAAGGGACTGTGTCGCATCTTCGATGGAGACCTCTCCGTGCACGACGTCCTTGTAGAGGTGGAAGACAACCTCGCAGGCACCGATATCGAGTCCTTGGGCCTTGACGATGGTGGTGTAGGCGGATCTTGTGAAGGGGTCGGCGGGGTCGATAGGATTAATAAAGGAAATCTCCGTACAGCCCACAGTGTAGTTGACCCGGCCTTCCATCTCCAGTGCCTTGAATAGTTGGAGGGTGTACTCCTCGATACGGTGTGTGGGAGCGCCATATGCCATGAATGCGTAGACCTGGAGAGGTAAGAGAAAGGTCAGCACGTCCAGTCCCTCATCGACACGAAGACCATGCGTCGACATACCATCAAGAGCACCAGGTTCCTCCTGTGGGCCAGCTCGGCCTTGGCCTGCACATACTTGGCCTGCTTGCTGTCGCCCTTGGCAGCCTTGACTTTCAGCTTCTTCAGCGCACTCGACAGCTCATGAGCGTCGACGCCGGGCCCAAAGATCTTCCTCAAGGTGCCAGGGGTCGTAGTCCCAGATCCCACGGCTGTGGTGCTGCCGGATTGGGATGTTTGGACGGAGGCAGTAGACTCGCTCCTGGTGCCCAGGCCTGGCCGTGCCAGCATCACAGATGGGGCGATGAGGCTCGAGACGTGGGTTTGAGACGTCTTCCTTCCCTTCTTGGGCCGCCCTGTGACCTTGCGGATCGTCTGCAGATCAATGCCTATATCGCCGATGAGGTCCTGGATATCCTGGTCCCTGTCTGGGATGCCAAAGTCGTCTCTCACCGCCTTCATCCAATTCCTGAACGAGTCCCACCAGCCGTGTCTGTGGCGGAAAGGCTCCTGGTCCTTCTCACCGTCGTATATCGGGCCTGCAGCTGCATCTGCAGAGGTCATGTCGGTTCTCGCCCGACGAGGTGCCGAGTAGGATCTTGCGAGCTGCGCCGGCTCTGAGGGAAAGCGTGCGCGGCGCGGTGTATCGGTGGTGCCAGGCGTGACGAGAGGCGAACTATTGTGTGGTATGGGCGATGTTGGGCGTGCGGGGGAGAGCATAGGAGAGGCTGCTAGGTGGGAGTGGGAATCCAGCGAGTCCGTCTCGTCGCCCGTGTCATCGTGACTATGCTGGCGCGCATGCCATTGACTGTGGCTCCTACTGCGCTGTCGTAGCTCCTCTGGGGCCTGTACTGTGGAGCCAGGACTTGCCAGGTCGACTGCATCTGACTGGGAGCCGAAGTTGACGCCCTGGACTGGAGGAGGCTGGTGGGTGAAGAAGGAGGCGTTCTCGTCGGTGCCAGAAATCTGGGGGGCACCTGGAATGGCCCCTTCCGCCATGTTGATAATGGCGATCCTATCGCAAAGGTGGGTTATGATGGAGGGGATAGCAACGTTTTATAGAGGTTGTTCGAAGTGAATGGGTTGAATGTTGAGGTGGAGGCTGAAGCTTAACGAGGAGAGAGAGTGTGTGTGCTAGTCAAGGTCGTGTCTGATATTGTTGTCTGTTGTGGGAACAAGTAAAAAGATGATGGCGCGGCCCTGCTTGTGGATGAGCTCCGAGATTGTCTTGTTATAAAACGAATGAACAAAAGACAAAAGTCTCATGATTGGTGGTTCCCTGTCGTCGACCAGGCTGGCAATAAAATGCCATGTCATCCACTGTGGACGATCACCTAGATGGACAAGGAGAAGGAGGAAGACGATAAAGAAAAAAGTGTGCCCACTTTTGAGAAGAGCAGGGGCTCACGATTTCATCATGTGTGGTCCATGCACGACCTCGCTTAGATTTGTCGGATGTGAGAGAAAGATTGAGACAAAGATTGAGTTGATGAAAAGGAGCTGTGGAGAGGCAATCAAGGGACAAGAGACAGAGACCATCAGGAAAAAATTGGAGTTCCATTCCACAATTTTTGAACCCGTCTGCTCGGACTGAATTGCCTCTCGAGAACTGTGGACTGTTCTTCCACATTGGTTGGCGAATGTCTTCTCGTCTGAAAATATCCATGCTGTTCAGCCTCCGATCGTTTCAAGGAAGTTCCCTGGAAGGTGTCGTCATAAAATCGGGCCTGTGTATGCGCAAGGGTCCTCCTCGTCTTTCTCGAATGAGAGTGCCTCTGCTACGCTCCTGCCCCCGGATCGCACGGCAGCCTAGATGAACCCCCCACAATATAACACATCATCTCGACTTTGTTTGTGGAAATATGGATCGTCATGATGGTGTGGAGGGGGGGGGGGGCTCAGACAAAACAAACGCCAGTGAACTGCACACTTTGCTTGAAGTGAGCCGTTTCGTTGTGGGTGTGTGGGAGCACGACGTCCAAGAGCTTGACACGGTCAGATTCTCCTGGGAGACGGCGTATACAGTGGTACCTACCATTGTGCCTGCCTCTAAATACCTCGTAAGCGCTTGATCTATGCAGAAGTTAACGTTGCTGTGCTGGCGTGGCAAACGTGGTTGCGTGGCTGGTGGCTAGCTGCGATTGCGTGCTGAGTAAAGCGCCAAGCGTGCCAAGATGCGGGAGTACCTGTTTGCTGCCAGGATGGGTTTAGTGTAACCTGTCAATGGGCATCGACGGCTTGCTTAATACGGCACCAGCCGGAATACCGTTGCGGGAGTAAGTCCTCGGCTCCTTGTCAGGTTTGCTATGTGCTCTGCTCTTTGCGTTGTGATATTTGAGTTACTCAAGAGCCTTGAAAACTTGGGTCGAATGAGACAATCAGTGGGAAAATCCTGATATGCTGGTTCAGAGCAAAGACATACATACAGGACACGATTCCCCTCAAGATGTCTCTGGGGAAACCTTGGAAGTCATCATAAACTCGCTGTAGACCTTCGATCTGCAGTAGGTCCCTTACCCCACCTACTATACCACCTACCACCAACTACTCAAGATCTTCGATGATTTACATCTGCCAATTTAAGTGTTGTTAGTGCAGAATGAAATGGGAGCATGATCACACTCTCACAGACCGAGTTTAGAGGCTTGATGCATGTGAAGACGGAGGTCGATGGCCGGGCGCCTCTCAACATATAGCAAGTATCCCTTCTCCTTCTTTATAACCTGCATCGTTTTCCCATTCTCAATAGAGACTGCTACCAATGAGTTATTACCAGTACCAATCGGTGCAGGTATAATGTTTCCGAATGTCTTGTGAAGAGTGGTAAGAGCCTAGACCATCCGCCATTTGCAGGTGCTCTCTCAACTGAGCCTCTACATACCTAGGTAGGGCATCCCTGTCACTTCTCACTATCATATGTGCATTTCTTTGCTTCTTTATGCGGTGTCAATTAGTATCCAGAACTTCCAGTTGATCTTTCGAGAGTGCAAGTCATCATGAGTCTGCTGACTCACCCTTAAAATTCCCGGACGCTCGCCGTTTGAAGCACAAGAGTCACTTCGTATCTGAGGACCAAATGCTGCCTAAGCTTGATGATACCTTTGCCAAGCGACAATAAAACATAGAACTTCGACCAGTGACGTATGATGATTTGCACCCCAGATGGTCCCGACGACCGGGCCAACTGTCAGACGGCTATGAGGTCGGAAGGACGGCCTCGCTTGGGTGCAGCAGATGTATTTTTAGAATATTCTAGGTGCTTAGATCGCGCTGTGCACAGACAATTGCAAACATCAAGGTGGATGATAGTGATCGCCATGCAGAATGGTCTCTCAGAGGGGGAGCGTCCTGGACAGCAGCCATATTGCAGGCCAGCGGCTCCCTAATCGCAACATGATCTGTTGACAGAGTCGCACTAACAATGGCAGTCCAGAATAGACCATGGCCGATGATACTGTCCGAATGTACAGAAGAAGCTTAGCCATCGATTCATTCAAATTGTGGCGGGCGACCTCTACCACGTATGCCGGAGCGTCTGGCGGGGCGCCGTATTGTGTCGTATATTTTCATCATAATCACCCTGAGAAGTCCTTTTGCATTCTGATTGATGCATTAGAAGCACTATCGAGAGCGTGGGCTGTGATCTATCGACCTTGATTCCAGCACCTCCATCATAGCAAGCATTGCGCAAGGTTTATTTCGTTATTGGAGCATTAGAGTGAAAAAGACCCGGAGCGGAGCGTTCGAAATACTGTCCCAAAACAAATAATTATTGGGAAGAATTGGGTAGTTGCCACGTATCAAAGTACTTGCAGGGGGTTCTTAGGCTCCTTCTCTGAAAAGATGAAGAAGTTGAGGACGAGAAGGTACGCTGTCATGCCTTCCCGATGAGCGAATGTCAGCAGCCTTGAGCGGAAAGAGCTACTTCTGACCTGTCCTCCTTCTTGTTGATACTTCAACCATGTAGATTCTCATCTTCTCTTTTAGACAGCAAAAACACATTGACTTTCTACCAAAATCTCGCCGCGTCCGTCCATTGACAGGAGCATCGTCTGCATCTGCATGGCAAGTATCGAGATGCTGACAAGCCAATCGATGATCCGATTCAATCATCATAAGCAGGTTCGAGGTCAGCGTCCAAGAAGAAGTGGAGAAGAAGGCGAAGAAGATCAAATTCATGTCTCTGTTTACAGTACAGAGTCTGTGTCGACGACGCTAACTCTGGACCATGATACAAGATGATGGCCTTGCTTCTAAGAATAGACACCCTTCTCAACGTCGTCATTACCACCGGCAGTGGAGGAGTTTCGAGCCGTTTGGGGGGCCAAGCCCGGGTCCACGGGTCTGCTTATGGTCGGCGCCGCCAGGTGTGCCCCAACTAACAACCCTGCGCCCAGATCCCATACGAAGAGTGTTAGTGCAGGTGCTGGCCATCACAGTCAGCCCCAGCTGAAGTAAGCTGCTGCTCGCCCATCTCGAAACTTCTGTCCTTCTCTACACGCCTCGACCCTCGACGACCACCGCTGGAGCCGGGCAGTTTGGCCGCGTCGAAACAAAACCGCAGCCAGACGACCTCAGCCAATCGTTCTCAGACCCCTGGGCCTTTTCCTCTGCGGACATGATGGCCTCTTCTTCCGGGCTTGGAGCCGGAGCCGACCCCCAGCGCATGATGGTTACTCTGGCCTGGCTTTTGGCTTTCTAGCAACAGCGACAGACAGGAGAGGCATGATCTTGCAGTCTCCATCTTGTACAGTCAGCATGGCCATTCCCGCGGCTCTTGGGTTCCAGCATGACAATACACCGTTGCCTTGCTGGGCTGCGGCCGTAGACGCGGTCCCAGGTCGTGTCCTGAGCCTGCCCTCCGCCTTCTTCACCAAGTGTCGCTGGCGCTCTACTGTGTCAAACACGCAGCGACGATCGTCTCAGTGATGCTTAGTGGCCTTGTCTGTTGGTCTCTCTCACCAGGTCTCTCTGGAACACAACAAAACAATGCCCCAGCATCTCACCTGTTTCATCTGGCTGGTGCAGTCGAGAGGTCAGCCTCTCTCTCCCTTCCAGAAGACTATAACATCCCGAGGGGGTAACAATTTCTTTGAGGACTTCTCATTGCCAATCGCTAAGATCTCTGCGTCGGCCCCCCCAAAGATCTCGCTTCGTGAAGACGGCCCCACGACCTGCAGCAGCAGCAGCACATTCACCAGCTGTTCACTCTACCATTGGCCCTGGGACGTCCACTTCCCATTCTCCTAAATTTTTTGGCCTCTAACCTTTGGCTTCTTGACAACGACGACAGATTTCGAAGATTCAGGAATACAAATCAACAACATCATCGTCTACAATAAAAGAAGAAGAAGATGTGTAAATTCACCTACCTCGGGTATGCAGGCTGTGAAGAGCCCGAGAGGCATTACTTCATCCGTCGGGAGAAGTGTGTTGGCAAGGCTCACCTCAAGCACTGGTGTGACCCTCATGAGCAGGAAGAGGTGGCCCTGGATGAGGACGAGTTCGTCTCTGACCTGACCTGTCCCATGTGCGCCGACATTCCTATCATCTATGACCAGCCTCTGCTTGAGATCGCGCACTCTCGACGGTCTGTCCTGCCTGCGCCTCACTACGATGGCGTGACGGGCCAGTACTCTAGATTTCCCCGACACCACGGGCACAACAACAACAGGATGAACCGCCCTGCGATCCCGCCCAAGAACTCGTCCGAAGCTCTTGTCCCGAGGCCCTTGAACATGGCTCGCAGGCAGATGCACCAGAGGTCGGCGAGCGAGACGGCCGTCAACCGCATCAGGCAGAAGGAGGTCGGCCCGAACTACCAGCTCCCCTCTGCTAAGTACGAGGAGGACAAGGAGCAGGAAGTGTTGATGCTCCCCTCAGCCACGTACATGCCGGGGGAGGAGCAAATTCCGATGCTGCCGGCGACAGCCTACATGCCTCCTCCCGAGGGCGCAAAGCAGCTGCCCAAGCCGCTTCCCATGCCACAGCCGCTGGAGCTCACTCCGCCCTCGAGCAGGGACGCGAGCATGTCGCCGCCCCAGAACCGCATGGGCATGATGATGATGCGGACCATTCCTCCCGGCGAGAGCAGCAGGCGAGAGCTCGAGTCCATCCGCGAGAGGGCCAAGATCGCTGCCGCTAAAGAGTCAAGGCCAGCCACACCGCAGAGCCGCCCTGGCACTGACCGCTCGCGATCAGGTTCCGAGTCGTCTACATCGTCTTTTGGCAATCCCAACCCGCCGCCACCACCCCCTCCTCCTCGTCGCAAGGCCTCTGTCGCCTCCTCGGAAGGCTCCTCCTCGTCATCATCATCTATCGGTGCATCGTCCAAGAGCGGTAGTGTGACGTCCAGGACAGCCCGACGCCCAGAGCACCATAGGAAAGAATCCTCGGCGTCCTCGACGTCCGCATCGAGCACCTCCCGCACCCCACCGCAAGAAGAAAACAAGTTCACCACGGCCGCCCTCCGCACCATCGGCATCGGCATCGACCGCACCGCATCGCCTGAACGCGGTCGTGGGCGCCAGCGCCGGGAGCGGGGCGGCTCAAGCAGCGAGAGGTCGGACTCGCCCTCGGTCTGGCGGCCGACCATCAGCCCACCACAGCTGCAGCAGGACAGTCTGGGAATGGGCTCCAACACCAACATTGTCGAGCCGCTGAAGCAGCGTCTGGTGCCATTCCGGCCAACCAAGAGCGGGGCGACGACGTCCAACTCGGTGGCCTCGACACCTCGGCGCGAGGCATCGGTGGAGGACAGGCAGCGGCCCAAGACGCCGCACCCCAGCGCCGCGACTAATGGTAGCAACAACAACAGCAACAGGCAACCCGCGGTGGCGCTGCGGCTGTACCCCAACAAGAAGGACGACGAGAAGATCGCCACGGCAGCCTTCAATGCGATGTTTCACGAGGAGCAGAAGGCGCTGTACGCGGCACAGAAGGGAGGGCAGAAGCAGGTCAAATTTCAGGGCCAGTCTGGCCAGGGTCGTAGCGACGAGGACGACGTCGAGAGCGCCATCGAGATGCAGCTTCCCACCGTGTCCATGCAGTTTACTAGCGGCGGCGACCCCTACGGCACTGCTGGTGTCGGCAGAAACAAGAATCTCCCCGCTGCGGCGAGGACGGGCCTGCGACGCATCCAAACGGGCCAGGTCAAGACCGTAACCATTGCCTCTCCGCGGCCTCTCAAGAGAGCGAACACATCCGACGATGTCACACCGTCGTCTGCTACCATGAGGATTAAGGGCGGCCCTTTGTTTAGCATTGCTGGTGTTGGCGGCAAGACGCAGGAGTTTGAGATCGTCTCGAAAAATGGAGATGCTTCGCTTGGACAGGCGTTCTAGGTCTGCTTTTTTCTCTGTTTTGTTTTCAACTTCCTCACTGGATGAGGGATGTCTGCACTCACCAATCATTCCAACAATCTTTTTTTCCCTCTATTTTCTTTTGTATCACTGGTTTCAATTGTTTCATGTCAAGGATCGGGGTCTAGGCCTGTCTGGTGTTTTACTTATTTTGTTTGGGTCAACGGTTCATCTGGTTATTGGTGTAGATGGTTTGATGCAAAGGTTGGCGGTTCGTCTTTTTTGTCGAAGGGGGCTCGAGATACCATGTTGTTGAATGAATGTCTTTCAAATTTCATCGCCCGCTCGTTACTTCCAGTACCAGCTTTCTTGTGCTACTCATGATCTCCTGAAACTGTTCCATGGCTTTGGAACACTACTTTGCTGCTCACACTGCTGTCTATAAGTACTTGTTTGATACGTTCGTTCCATTTATGAGCATCGTCTATGATAACCTGTCACGCTAGACTTCATTATAACGCCAAGACGGTGATTGGCTCACAAGCCCAAAGACGACGATCTGGACCCGAGATCCATCCTCCGATCCGCAACCAACAGGGCCAAGAAATGAACTATGGCGGGCCAACATCCGACCAACAGGCGCTACCACCGGCTATACTAAATAACATAGCCAGATACAGGGAGCGGTCTGGGGGCAATGCGTTGGTCATTTTGCGGGGAAATGCTGGCCCGTCTCAACTCCTCCCAAACGAAAAGGTAACTAACGAAGCATTAAGTACTCTGAAGCTCAAATGCCGAGCATGGCCAAGTTCTCTCTGTGCTGTGTCGGAATAATGATTCTTCTTAGTGGAAAGCGAGCCGTTGTCTAGCATTCTGCATCTTATTGGGGTCTTAAAATCCAACCCTGCTTCGCCCTTGTCTTCACTTTACTTTCTTGAAGGACACTCCAGTAACGACAAGCAGGACCAAGTCGAAAGTCGAGGAATAAAGTAATGGTGGTGAGAGAAGACTGGTCTCGCATAACTCTTCTGTAACACACACGCACACAGAAGTTTACAGGAGCAAACCGGAGAACAAAAACAATGGCAGGCCTCTCTCTTCTTCTTCACCCATCTACATGGCCCCTCTACATCTGGCTCTCCCTCGTCATCGCCCTCCCAGCAGTAACAGCCCTTTACGACGCAGTCACATGGATGCGCATGCCCCCAGGTCCCCCACCGCTCCCCTTCATCGGCAACAAGCTCCAGCTCCCCAAGTCCAAGCCATGGGTCCAGTTCCAGGCCTGGTCGCGGCGCTACGGGCCCATCTTCACCATCTGGATCGGCCGGCGCCCGACGGTGATCATCTCGGATCCGATCGTCGCCTCAGAGCTGATGGAGGGCCGCAGCAGCAAGTACTCGTCGCGGCCCCGCATGGTCGCCATGGGCGAGCTGCTCTGGGACGGGGCGAGCATCCTCGTCCAGCCGTACGGGAAAGAATGGAGCGTGCGCAGGCGGCTGCTGCACATGGCCATGACACCCAAGGCCCTGCGGCTGTACAAGCCCGCGCAGGAGGCCGAGGCAAGCCGGCTTGTCTTTCGCATGCTGGACAGGCCCGAGGAATACGTCGGCCTGATCGAGACCTTCACGTCGAGCGTGGTGTTCTGCGTCGCGTATGGGCACCGCATCGACTCGTTGGGCGCCCAAGTCATTGCGCAGCGGTTCGAGTTCATGCAGTACTCGGCCTCGCTCAACGTGCCGGGGCGGTACCTCGTTGAGACCATTCCGGCGCTCAAATACGTTCCCGACGTCATCGCGCCGTGGAAGGCCGAGATCAAGACGCAGGGACGACGAGAGGCCGCTGCCAACATGGCGCTCATGGACATTGTGCGAGGCGACATATGGCGCGCCCGGGCCGAGGGCGCAGAGGAGAAGCTCCCGGACTCGCTGTGCAAGATCCTGCTGGAGATGCGCGAGAGGTCTACCGCAGACGGAGGAAAAGGAGAAGAGCCCATTCCGCTGTCTGACCGCGACCTGGCCTTTGTTCCTGCGTCGCTGTTCGGTGCTGGGTCCGACACCACGGCGTCGACGCTGTGCTCGGCGTTCCTGGCTCTGGTCACGCACCAGGAGACCCTGGAGGCTGCGCACGAGGAGCTGGACCGCGTCGTGGGCGGGGACCGCAGCCCTGCCTTTGAGGACGAGGCGGCGCTGCCGTATATTCGGGCATTCTGTAAAGAGGTGCTGCGGTGGCGGCCGGTTGCGGTGCTGGGCGGCACGCCCCACGCGTCGACAGAGGATGATGTCTACGAGGGGTATTACATCCCTGCGGGCACGACGGTGCTGGGCAACTCGTGGGCGATCAACCTGAACGAGACGTACTACCCCAACCCGCACCACTTCAACCCTCTGCGTTTCTTGGACGACAACATTGCCAAGAGGGCCAAGGGCGTAAGTGCCGCGGCAGCAGGAGGAGTGCAGGAGAAGGGAGACGTCGAGGTCGGCGGGAGGGCACACCCTTCCAAGAGCGGGCACTCGTCCTTTGGCTGGGGCCGCAGGATCTGCCCCGGCGCGAACCTGGCCGCCAACTCCCTCTTCATCGCGCTGGCCAAGCTGCTGTGGGCATATGATGTCCGGCCTGTGCCTGGGACAACGTATGATACGTTTGATTATACCGAGGGGTTCAATATCCGGCCGAAGCCGTTTGCGTGTGTTCTTCGGGTGCGGAGTGAGCAGCATAGGAGGGTTCTGGAGAGGGAGAATGAGGATGCTATGGTGTTTCTGGACAAGTTTACGCCGTTTGGAGAGTGAAAATGAGAGGCTTGATTTGATGTTGCCGTGGTTGGTAGCTGTTTGAAGTGCTCTGTGTATTCGAGCCGATGCCATCTACAATTTCTAGATAAGATGAATATTGGAAAGAAAATATATAATAAAAAATCAATATAAAATTTAAAATCAAGAGACCTACGTCTCCGCCCGCACCTTCGCTATATCTCTATCTTCATGCCCAAGACCAACTCATGTAAAGCAGCTGAAGGAGATACCGCCTTATTCGAACACATAGCAGTTGCGCGCTTGATAGGCAATCGTACTATGCATCAAGTCGTTCGACATGATGTATTGTTCAGCAGGCGCTGAACTCACTATTACCGCCGAGGTTGTGGTGGGGTTCTATGATCTAGAACCCTCTTCTCCTAGATGCGGGGTTATTTACAAGGCGATGTCGACGTCTTTTAGCGCTTGCTAGAACCATCTGGGGCAGCGAGAGCAGGGCAAAGCCGAGCTGAAGAGAGACTTATCCCACAATAAGCGGCTGTACATGCTAGAAGAGGAGATGGCGGCGGGGGATTAACATGGATCAAGCCTTAGGGAACAGGGGAATACGTACGGAGGAATACAAGCCTTGTTAGAATGGATCGGGATTGCTTGAATAAATTCCCTGTTTGAAATGTCCCCTCAAATAATCGATATATCGATATATATGTAGAAGAAAGCAAAAGATACAGCTTCGAAGCATACTGACTTTTACATAGCATAAACTACCAGTAAACATAAAGCTCCAGGTAAAGTAAAGTACAGCACAAACGATCAATCGTTGGTTAGGATCTACGCCTATGATCCTTGGAATGTAACGTTCGACAGCAACCAACGAGCGTCGAGACCCTGATCGACTTACCATTCCCCTTCAGAGAGCCTCTGGTACTCCCAGGTCACAATGTTGGCTTATAGATTTTCAGTGACACATCCCAGTGACCACTTGACCCTGTCCATGCTGATATCGCCTCTAGCTGCAGCACGTTATCGACCGGCTGGTCGGCCTGTCAACAGGATGTTGTTCCTCCCCACGTGCTCCCCTACAGCTGCATGCTTAGTATACTGTGGTCTAAAACCGCTCATTGGTAGGTAGATGATGCACAGTCCAATGGAATTTGCCCCCTTCCTTATCTCTCGAGCGCCTCTTGTCTCTCACTCAGCTGGGGCCCGTCAATAAAATCAGGGCCCACAACCCTTGCAAGTAAAGAGGATTCACTATTACTGTGCATGGGACGTACACCTGCATTTTTTGCTTTCTTTCTTTTTTGAGCAATCGCGCCTGGTTTTTTTTTATATAGTTCTTATGTGCGCTTGCTATCACATATCATGATCAGCAGTCATCTGCTCAAGAGACAAACAACACTGCATAGTTACCTGAGCTTCTCGGCCTCAGGTTGACAACAGCCAAAGCGCGGCGGCACAAGAGAGGTCATCATGGCCAGCCTGAAGGAGATGGGCGGCGAAGTCAACGCCACATCGAACAACGAAAAGGGGCGCCCCAGCAGCTACGACGAGACAGAGGGCAGCGTCGAGGTCAGAGGCAATGCAGACGCCCTCCAGCGACATCTCGGCAACCGCCAGATCCAGATGATCGCCATCGGAGGGTCCATCGGCACCGCCCTCTTTGTCAGTATCGGCAACGGCCTGCTCGACGGCGGGCCAGGGTCGCTGCTGATCGCCTATGCCCTCTACTGTGGCCTGTTGGCCCTGGTGAACAACTGCATGGCAGAGATGGCCGTGTTCATGCCCATCTCTGGTAAACAATCCTCTTTACACTCTCTCTCTGTCTTTCTCTGGGTAATGCTCTCGGCTTGCTGATTCACGGTCATGTGTAATTTTTATTCACTTCAGGCTCCTTCATCCGCTTCGCTGGCAAGTGGGTGGACGAGGCCTTTGGTTTCATGAGCGGCTGGAACTTCTACCTCTACGAGGCGGCCATGATCCCCTTCGAGATCTCTGCCATCAACCTGATCCTGACCTTTTGGCGCGATGACATTCCTGTTGCCGCCGTCTGTGCAGCCTGTGTTGTGCTCTACGCTGCCATCAATGTCTTTGCCGTCAAGTACTATGGAGAGGCCGAGTTCTGGCTGTCGACTGGGAAATTCCTCCTCATTGTGATTGTTTTCTGTAAGTCCAACAAGCCTCACATAGTGATTCTTTTCTTCTTACTGATGAAAAATTCCCTAGGCTTCACTTTTATCACCATGGTGGGAGGCAACCCGCACCACGACGCATATGGCTTTACCTACTGGCAGAACCCAGGCTCCTTTGCCGAGTACATCCACACAGGAACGCTGGGCCGATTCCAAGGGTTCCTGGGCGCACTGTGGTCGGCAGCCTTCACCATCGTCGGGCCCGAGTACCTGGCCATAGTGGCCGGCGAGGCAGAGCGGCCCCGGATCTATCTCAAGCAGGCCTTCAAGACGGTCTACTGGCGCTTCGGCTTCTTCTTCATCGGCGGCGCCCTGTGCGTGGGCATCATCCTCCCCTACAACAACCCGACCCTCATCGCCAACAACAGCTCGGGCACCGCGGCGGGCAGCCCTTATGTGATCGCCATGCAGAACCTGGGCATCGGCGTGCTGCCGCACATCACCAACGCCCTCATGGTCACCAGCATTTTCTCGGCGGGCAACGCCTACACGTACTGCGCCACGCGCTCGCTGTACGGCCTCGCCCTCGAGGGCCAGGCTCCCAAGGTGTTTGCCAAGTGCACCCGCTCCGGCATCCCCGTCTACGCCTTTGCCGTCACCATGCTGTTCCCGCTGCTGTCGTTCCTGGACGTCTCGAGCGGCACCAGCCAGGCCCTCACGTGGTTCGCCAACCTGACCGAGGCCGCGCAGCTGATCGACTACATGATCATGTGCCTTACGTACATCTTCTTCTACCGCGCCCTGAAGGCACAGGGCATCGACCGCGCCACCCTGCCGTACAAGGGCTGGTTCCAGCCCTACAGCGCCTGGATCGGGCTTGTCGGCGAGACGGTTGTCTTGGGCTGTTATGGGTACGAGACGTTCCTCCCTGGGGAGTGGGACCTGGGCACCTTCTTCAGCTACTACACCATGGTCTTTGTGGCCGTTGTGACGTATACTGTGTGGAAGATCCTGAAGCGGACCAAGGTGGTGAAGCCAGAGGAGGCGGATCTGGTGTGGGATAGGCCTGTTATTGATGCGTATGAGGAGAGTCTGACGACGGAGCCGGTTGGGTTCTGGACGGATGTGGCGATGATGTTTAGGTGGAGGAAGTGGAAGAGGCATGAGGATGAGGGGTTGACATCGGATTGAGAGGTTTTGTATAGGAGATAGTAAAGTAATTGATGAAAGAATTGACTGCTTACAATTATATTGAGGGGTGGGGAGGTGTTAAGAATCCCTATTTGAACCACTTCGTTGTAGCTGTAATACACGACTATCGGCAAGATTCCAAAGTACAAAGATTCACAGGCACTCTCTTCCTGGTCCAAAATCATTTGTGAATTTCCTTACTTATCCTCCTCCTCATCCCTTGCAGGGGCCCTCATATTAGCATCCAACTGCGGCAAAGCCATCGTCTGAAGCGGAACAAGCAACAACTCCCTCCAGGTCTTCCTCTTGCTCTCTCCCGAACGCGCTGAATAAACCAAGTGACCCACCCAGAACACAGCGACAACAATAAACCCTAATACCCCTCTCAGGAGGAAGATGAAGTACGGAGTGCCGTCATGATTCAGGACAGGAGGTAGAGCGGCGCTGGCGACCTGTGCGATCATGATGCAGACGATCATGACGGCGGCGAGGTAGCTGCCCCAGACGCCGCAGCAGGCCTGCCATCCCACTTCCTGGTCGGCACTACGGCCTTGAAGCTTGAGGGCCTTGCGGAAGCGGATGTGGCAGAAGTTGATGCTTGCCCACTGTTTGAAGAAAAGAAGACATCAGTACTCCATCAAGAGTCTAGCCAAGAGGAAGAGGAGGGGGAACAAAGAGATTACGAACCGTGAAAAGGTTGCTCACGCTGGCCAACGCAAGAAGCCACTCAAAGACCTCCGTCCCGTTGCGCACCGCGGCAAGCCACGCCAACATAGCAACGCCAAAGACAACAAGCAGCGCCGCCCAAGGCACGCCGCGGTCTGAAAACCGAGAAAAGACCCGCGGGCCCATGCCACGCTCACATATCGCCGCCAGCGCGCGCGAGGACGCAAACACGGCCGCATTGCCCATGCTGAACACGCTGGCGATGAGCAGGCCGTTGATGATGTCCGGCAGGCGCGGGATATTTGCAACGCGCACGGCGATGACAAACGGAGAGGCGGTCAGGCTGGCGATCTCGGGGCTGTCGAGGGCCGAAGGGCGCAGGACCAGGCCCAGCGCGAAGAGGGCTGTGCAGTAGCATAGGAGGATGCGGCCTGCCACGAGTTTGGCGCCGAGAGGCATGACTTTGCGTGGTCGGGCGCAGGCGGCGGCGGTGAGGCCGAGCATCTCGGTGCCTCCGTAGGCCAGTCCTGCGGCGGCGAGGACCGAGATAGAGCCTTGGAACCCGTTTCGGAACGCCTGGCCGCTGATGAGAGAGAGAGACAGAGATGAGTAGTTTTGTATGTCAGTCGGTTGTACATCCTTTTTTCATGCAAAGTGGAAAGGTGAGGTCGAGCAAACGAAAAGGAAAAAGAGGAAATCATACTGGAGATAATTCTCAAAACCTCTCCCACTAGCCTCCGGTGTTCCTCCTGACGCAATCACAACAGCCGTGCCAACAAACGTCGTCAAGATGAACACTTTCAAAATCCCAAAGAAGTGCTCTGCCTCTCCATACCACTTGGACCCGAAACACTGGAGCACAGCCAGCAGAACATGACAGGCCGGCACAGCAGCGATGACCCCCGAAGACATCACAGACGCATCTGCGCCGACCCAGTACCTCGCCAGCCGAACAATCACCGTGATCTCGAACCCCACGATGAGCATAAAATTGACCACATAATTCCACCCCATCGCAAACCCCCACGACTCGGACACAAACCGCACCGAGTAGTCGTAGAAGGACCCCCGCGCCGGGATCGTCGAGGCCAGCTCGCCCAGTGCACACATGGTCAGCCAGACGGCAAGGCCCACGATGAGGAACGCGAGGACGAGGGAGCCGGGACCGCCTTTCTGCAGGGCTTCTCCCGAGGCGATGAAGAGACCTGCGCCGATGCTGCCGCTTATGGCCATCAGGATGAACTGGCGGGTCGTGATTGGGTTCTTGGGTGTGTCCTTGGAGGAGGAGAGGACGAGGGAAGTGTTTCGTGAGATACCGTTCTTGTCCAGCTCTTGGGTGGCCGTTCCGGCAGAGGTACAAGGGGTTATGTGCTTAGATTCAGTCATCGTAACGGATTAATGATGAGGAGTAATCAAGCATGTAAACAAGGTTATGTAGACACTTGGCTTCTCGTATCGAGTCAAGGCCAAGAACGGAGAAGCAAGTCTCTAGGAGAGTAGTCGACTTCAGATAAATCAAAGAGAGATACCAGGACGTGCCTTTGTCGGATGCTGCTAAAACTTGAATGAAGATGATCGAGAGAGCGGGGGCTGTTCTGGTAGGTAAAGAGATGGACAGAGAATCCCTTCTAGAACGGAAAAAACGACCTAAGTTGAAGCTTGATGTCACAATACTACTTTTATATAAGCCCAACAGCTAGGGAGAAGCTGCCTGTAGAAACTAGACATCTACTAGGCATGCGTCTATTCTTCTATTAGTCGGTGAATGACTTGTACATAATACTTCTCCCAGGTTTCCATAGACCATCCGCCCTCTGCATACCCAGCAGACGTCGCTGGTCACAGCCAGAGGAGAGACCTCACAACAATCTGACCTTGTACATGCATCAAGCAATTCATCGTAAACCAAACGACGTAAGTACCGATACCCAAATCATCCAAGCTGTCAAGACTATTCTAGCACAGAAACCGTCCTGCACAAGCGGTGAACTACTGAACCAATAGGGCAAAGTATGGGACCAGCACGGCCAGATTGACGTGTCCTTGAGCCTTTATAGCTTAGATCGTAAACGTCAAGGTACTGTCAGCTCAACAGGTATCGAAAGCATTACACCTAGATACATTCAAGTGGCATGGCATGGCATGGATGGTGTCCTGGTTGGTGCAGCTATAGCAGGTGATTGGTTAGTTCGAAAGTACCAGGCAAGTCGCAGCTGGCGTTTCAAGTAGTTTTTCAGTGTTCAGAAAAGGCTGTGTGCTCGGGGCTCATGGCACTGCATCAAGAATGGATCAGCTGGTTTAAGACCTAAGGACATCCATAAGGCTTGCGAGGCCAGTCTCGGAGGCTGAAATACTTTCTTCTAGATACGCCCGCACTGTAAGGCTTGACCTCTCTTATAGAGTATCAGATAAATCGAAAATTGACGCAGAGAGATAGGTACTTCCGCCATAAAATTGTCTGTCTAAAGAGGAAGGATGAATAGACTCCTGATAACGCCTCGCCATGCATGATGAAAAAAAAAAAAGGTTCAACAAGATGCTCGGTGATGTCTTTGCGAGCGTACTTGAGTGCGTACGGTCGTGAGATGTCGTCGTCGTGGTGTTTCATGCCAGATGATGAGGCTCAGCGTGAAAACCCCCGTCCGCCTCTGACCATCCAGGCTTGACTTACTGTTTATTCTAATCCAAAGATTCAGCATTTGATCCCTTCCCATGCTCTCTCCAGTGTTTTGCCCCCAAACCCAGCTACACTCCTCAGCTGCTCGACCGACACAATCGCGCCTCCCTCGTATGCCTCGAGCCGTTCCACAACGTCCCTCGCCTTCTTCGCCCCGAACCCATGCAGACCCTTGATCAATTCAGCGTCACGCGAGTTGACAATGTCGAGCAGTCTTCGAGTTCGTGGGGTGGGCGGGTCTGCTGCAACAGGCCTGTTCTCGAAGCTACTTTCTGGCGTCGGGAGGTAAGGCCGGGGTCCCGCAGTGCGAGCCTTGGATGCCTTGGAGCCGCTGGGCTTGCTTTTGGTTTCCACGTAGCTCTCGTCTGCGTCAGCTTCGGAAGCGTTGTAGTCAGCATCCTCGGCATCTTCGTCGCTCTCTGCCTTGTACTGTTTCTTGATCTTTTTGCTGTGGACTGATTCTGGCTTCACATTCTCACTGCTGTACTCCGGAACACCAGCCGCTGCGTTCTTGCCCGCTATCTTAGCCCTCAGATTTTCAATCTTGCCCATCAGTTTCGCTTGCCCAGGGAAATACGCCAGGGCAGACTCGTAGCACCTGAGAGCTCCCTCGTTATCGCCCTTCTCTTTGAGCTTGCGCGCCTGTAAGAGAAGTCGCATGCCTTCGGATCTGCCCGTGTTCCCACTGTCGTTGTCCTCAATACGTCGCTCAAGAGCCTCCAGACGCCGTTGTACGGCCTCGCTGATCTCGGCTGATGCAGGCTGTGGAGGTGGAGGAGCTTGCTCTTCCTTCTTCTGTTGTGAGTCTTTCGCTGCTCGGGATGCGAGTATCTCCTGGACCTTGCGCTCGACCATCTCCTCAATTTGAACAGCCGACATTGTTATAGAGGGCTGCGCGACAGCGGCCAGTGGGGGACGAGAAGTGGTGGAATTCGGCCGCAGGATCTTAGTGGGTCGGCTCTGAACGTCGTTGTTATCGGACTTGCGCTTGCTTATGTTGGACATGCGTGCTTGCGATAAGATATTCGTTGTGGATGGACGTGCTGGTGCGGGCTTCGACTTATCCGAATACACACTGAATAGTTTCGCTGGCTTGTCTTTGTCCTTTTCAGCAGCCTTTTCCTTGTTTGCAGCAGTCGTCCCTGTATGAACATTGTGTGCGTTGTTGAGAGGCCGCAGGGGTTGTCTCTGAATACTCGTTCCGCTCAAGGTCATGGCACGGGGAGCCTGTTTGAACACGATTTCGTTCTCGATCTCGCGCACCTCGATCCTCTTGGCGCGAGAGCTGACATTCAGGCTGCTTAATGTGTCGAGGTGGTAGCTGCGCATAGGCGCAAGATTCAGGATCATGACTGTGATGCCATTGTTCTGTCCCAAGGAAAGGATACGGGTCATCTTGGACTCTCGGTAGGGGATGCGCTTGTCACCCCGGGAGATGGCCTCGACACATTGTGACAGGACAAACAGGGACTTGTTGATCGCAGCGGACTCGACGAGTCGCTCGCGATTATTCTCTGTCCTTCGATTGTCTTCCGACCCGGCCAGGTCGATGGCGGATGCGGTGCTCTCCAGGACCCGGTCGCCGGTCGTCTGTATCACCTTGACACGCATGATGGCATGGCTGCGACTGCTGTGAGCATTGAGCTTGGTGGCGGCCGTCACGCGGTTGTTGTTCGCCTCGATATAGAGTGCCTCAAAATCTTTCAAGTCGCGGCATGCTCGCTCCGACAGTCCCACGACATTCGTCTTCCCGTTCGCCTCTCGCAGGGGAAGACCAGATGGGGTTCGTTTCTCGGGGGGTTCCATGAGGTCGAACACCTTGTCATTGTAGATCTCGTAGTATGACAGGGCAACGTCCACAGTTGTTGCCCCATCTGAGTCTTTTGCGATCTTCTTGCCTCGTCGGAACACGTTGCTCAGCAGGCGCGGAATGACGCCTCGGTCAGCCAGCTTAAGGCCTCCGCGCATCGTATGGGTTTTGCCCGTTCCGGTGACGCCGTATGCGAAGATGGTTACGTCGAGACCTTGGAAGAGGGCTTTGAGGTGCGGCAAGACTGTGACGTAGGGTTAGCATGGTCGATTTCTTGGGCTGCACAGCTGTTGTCTCTGCCCATTGTCCATTGGAAGGGAGGCACACACCCTCTGCAGTGAACAGGTCCTCCTGTGTGGTTTCCTGGTCATACACGCCATTGAAAGCGAAGGAGAACTCCTCGGCTTCGTTCTTTGGGTTGGGGATCTTGACGATATTTGCCTTCTGGCTGCCCTCCTTGCGGTCTGCGTAGACAATTACATCTCGTTCGAGCTCTTCGCTTAGCAGAGGCCGTATCCTCGCGACGACCCGGACAGACATGCTGATTAGAAAAGAACAACTGACTCAAACATGGAAAATGAAGAAAGAGGATTCGAGAGTTAATACAAGGATGAGAAGGGACTATAGGGTGAACAGCCACCAGCACACCACCAGAAGCAAGGGGAAAGGCAGAAAGAGTTGAGCTTGCGTCCGTCGGTTGAGACTCCAAGCTCTATGTTGCAGATGTGAGTGCAGGCGTCGAAATGCTGGGTTGGAAGCCCCCCTAGTCAATATTTCCAGCGGGTTTTGGTTGCGAGGGCAACGAAGCTACACCCCTGCCCGTCCAGGCCATCCAGGCGTGGCGTCAAGCAGTGTTTGGTGGCTTGTGCGCTGTAAGCAGCCCCTGCAACTGTGTAAGTGGGGCCTGCCATGCTCTGTCAGTGAACTCCCCATAAGTGGTCTGTGCACTGTGGACCAGGGCTGCAGGTCTTCCGTCATATTCTTGAGTTCCGAATTTTGGCGATGCAAGCTCGACAGTCTTCAAACTCGACCACTACTTCTCTCCTTCACCACCCTCGCTCAGCATCATGCGGGGCCAATTGCCACTATCACGAGTGGCACAACGTCCTTTAAGCAGGATAAGACCATCTCACGTCTGCCTGCAATGCCGTGCGATCCAAATCAGCGCCGCGCCGACGACGGAGTCGCCCAAGGTGGGAGGTGATGCGTTTGGCGCGTCTTCGCAAGGCTTCAGGGACACAGCAGGTACTTGGCCCTTGAGGAACGAGGAGGCATGTTTTCGTTCCAGTGAAGGTGACACTAACTTCGATGTGATGCTAGACGCTCGTTTTGAAGTGCTTGGATCGCCCTACTCGCTCCTCTCCGTCACCCTCTCCGCTTCACAAAAGCTATACACCAGGCGAGGGACGCTCGTGACAGTCGCAGGAAAAGCACAAAATGTGAGAACTCTACCGGGGAAGAAGAAGAAAAAGCAGGAGAAAGCAATCTGTTCAAATGAGTTCTCTGGCTGACTTACTGTACGCTTCCAGGCCCAATCCACCCTCAGCCTCCTCAGCCCCTTCCGACACGCCCTCCTCGGCATGCCCTTCCTCTACCAGCGCATCTCCTCCACCTCTCCAATAACAGCCCTGATCGCGACCAAGTCCCCTAATACCACGTTCTCGATCTTGCACCTCGACGGCACCACCGACTGGCAAATCGCACAGCGAAATGCGCTCCTCGCATGGACCGGCCATACGCTTTCCATCACACCCAGAGTCCAACGCGGGCTGACGCCTGCACACTGGGGCAACCATCACCTGACGGGCCGTGGCATGGCTGCTCTTGCCGCACCAGGCCAGATATACGAGGTCACGCTGTCAGAAGGCGAGGAGTTGGTTGTGCACCCAAGCCATGTTGTGGCATACAGCGTGGACAGGAACCCTCCGGTGCCATTCCGCTTCAGAAGTGCCGGGATCAGAGTGACTATCCCTAGCCTACCGGACAGCCTGGTGCCACAGGGTCTGGCAAAGTTTTGGAAGGAGATGAAAGAGACGGCCGTCTACAAGTTCCTAGCAAAGGTGCTGTTCAGCCTGCGAACACAGACGAGGAGGTCAATTTTTGGGGATAGGCTGTTCTTGCAGTTTAAGGGCCCCATGGCGATCTTGATGTCCAGCCGTGGCGCCAGGATCAGTGACGTGTTGACAAAGGACGATGTGAATGAGATTGCGGATGCTGAGGCCGGCGTCGTGCCCAAGGCCGTGGAGCAGGCTGCGAAGCCCAAGGGGGAAGCGGATGCGACCACACCAGGATCTGGCGCATCAGCACCGGCGAGTGCTGCTGAACAGCCGGTTGCCATACATGTGGCCAGTGTGGGAAAGGACGGAAAGGTCCATTTTGAAGACACCAAGGACCTGAAGGATTTCGTCGGGCGGTGATGGAGCTCCCCCAAATCGACGTCACTCTCGACAGAGACTCGGACTGCAAGTCATAGTAGCAGCAAATGCCATTGCTCAACGTGCTTTCCAATATGTACAACAAGATTCCTCAGATAGAATCCGTATACATCCGCTCGGCTTTGGCAATCTGGGCCATGTCCAGCACAGCAAGACCAACTTCTTGTTCCCTAGTGAACTGATCGCCAGGAACCCATGCACTCTGCCGCAAATTCATCTCTGTGTTAATAAATCAAATGGACACAGACGGACGGACATAGTATTCCGAGCCGCTCGTTGCTATCGGTCTGACGCACTCAACAAACCCACATGTACAAAGACGGGCCGCTGCATCGAACAGACCGCCGTACCGGGGTATTGGGGCGGCGACGGGCGGCGATTTGCGCTCATGGAGCCGGATCATCCGCGGACCTTTGCCTCGCCTATCCCCTAACCAGCCCACTCAGCTCCAGCGGAATGTACAGTACTGATTCAGAGGTGGATTTCCTTACGCAGCCCAGCCAGGTCCTCCGCCAGGGTTGCCCTTCAATGCCCGAGCTGATACAGAAGAGGCGCTGCCATATCGAGTAGTGGACAAGTCGAAACGCACCAGAAGTGGCCTTTGCGCCCAAGGGCTGGACGATAGTGGCACTAATGAAGGATCCGTGTCTCCTTTTCTCCGGGGCTGGACCTGGGCTCGCGTCTTTCGCGCTCTGCATATTCCCGGTGCTTAGGAAGCCAGTATCGAGCTGGGCTTGTCGAATCCCTCTGACGCAAAGCACGCGAGAATGAGGCTGACTGGCACACTCCTGCAGGCTAGATGTTATGCAGGATCCAATAGACCTGCTGTACGGTTGGAGGAAAGATGGGTGTGGATGACAGTCATGTGATAAAGGTTGCATGCTCTTCATTTTTTGGGTGAGACGAGAGAAAATTGATACCAGAAGCAGTGTCTCTCATTCCCGGTTCATCACATACTTAAGTATATATCCATCACACGAGAACGGTCTTTGCTCGTGGTTCTCGGCCTATTGAACGGAGGACCAATCACCCTCTGCAAGTCGCATGGCAGTCATTGGTATTTGTATGCATTTCCAACCAAGAACCCCTTGTACCAACGCGCCTCAACGCCGTCTTACTCCCCAATCGCGGCGCCGGTTTTCTTCTCCTCTCTCCCGGTTTCTCGTTGTTTTCTTCGGGGTACTTGAGCTGTTTTTGTGGAATAATCCGTCTCGCATCTCCGAAGATCACTCTCACCGTCCTGCTGCTTTCATCTTTTTATGACCCTCATATTAAACTTTGTCATTGCAAGGGCGTCATATTGGAACAAGTACTAATACCGTTTCTCTTCCTTTTCGCGGATGCTCCAGGATAATCAACCTCCTTCTTCCCAGTCAATTTTTCCTTCTTACATATCCTCCCGCGCCCTAAACAGAGCTTCGACTACGAGCCCTGCTTGTACTGTGTTTTAAGGTGTACTTGTGCGAGGTGTGCTTTTGATATAACTGATCAAAGTCATCACCTTGCCACCAAAGACGCTTTCGCACAACTACTGTCTTCTCTCTCTTTACTCTCTTCCCCCTCTCCTCCTCTGGGGAGGCATTTTCAACAATCGCCTCTCACCAGCAGCTTCATTATATAAGACTACTACTGTCTCATACCGCCTACGCCAACCTGTACAACAACATTTGTCCTGGCTCATACTCTCAAAATGCCAAAGTCAACCAGCGCATACTCGGACTCGTCCGACGATCCAACACAGAAGACAGCAGCTCATCACAGCAACGATGCTGCTACTGCTATTACTACTCCTATAAAGACAACAAGATCAGCCGCAACGTCAGAGCGTGACCTCGAAAAAGCTGACCAGGCGCCCTACAAGTCCAACCGACCCTCGCTCGAGCGCATCCCATCGCAAAATACAGAAACGCTGGCCAACATCATTGCGGAACCAGAGGAGGTCGCCGAGGCTGACATCGACGAGAAGAAAGCTGGCGAGGGTGGTGCAGCACCAGGAGCAGGAGGGCCCCCGCCCGGCTCAGGCTGGCACCCGTCTGACTTCCCCGATGGCGGCATGCAGGCCTGGCTCGTGGTGCTCGGCGGGTTCTGCGGGCTCTTTTGCACGTTTGGGTTTGTCAGCTGCATTGGCGTGTTCCAGGAGTACTACGAGACCGGCCCCCTCGCAGCCTACTCAACCTCCTCCGTGTCCTGGATCACCGCCACCGAGGTCTGGGCCATGATCTTCTTCGGCATCGTCTTTGGGCGCGTCTTTGACGTCTATGGGCCGCGGTGGATGCTTATCATCGGCACGGTGGTCTACATCTTCGGCCTGATGATGACCTCCCTGGCGACCCAGTACTACCAGTTTTTCCTCGCCCAGTCTGTCTGTGCCGCCATCGCCTCCTCGGCCGTCTTCAACGCCTGCATGACCAGCGTTGTCTCGTGGTTCTTCAAGAAGCGCGCCGTCGCCTTCGGCATCGTGGTCGCGGGCTCCTCCCTCAGCGGCTTCGTCATGCCCATCATGATCGAGAAGCTCATCCCCCAGATCGGCTTTGCCTGGACCATGCGCGCCGTCGCCTTCATCTTCCTGGGCCTGCTGAGCGTCACCTGTGCCACCGTCAGGTCCAGGCTGCCGCCCCGGCCCAAGCCCTTGTTGCTAAAGGACTACACTGCCGGCTTCACCGAGCCGGCGCTTGCTCTGACGTTGGCCGCCAATTTCTTGTTCTACTGGGGCATGTTTGTCCCATACAACTATATCCTGCTGCAGGCTAGGGAGGCCGGCATGGATGAAAACTTGATTGACTATCTCATTCCTATCTTGAACGCTGTGAGGTAAGCTTGTACTTGTTTTCTTTATCTTCTCTCCCCTTTTTTAAAGAGACAAAAAAAAGAAAAACAAGGAAAGACAGCAAAACAGAAATTACCAAAAGGCCAGGAAAGATTAGTGCTAACTGCTTTACGTCCACAGCATCTTCGGCCGTATCCTCCCAGGTTTCGCCGCCGATAAGTTCGGCCGTTTCAACGTCATGATCGCCATCACCTCCCTTTCCGCCATCATCACCCTCGCCGTCTGGATCCCCGCCGCCAACTCCTCCGCGGCCATCGTCGTCTTCATCGCCTTCTTTGGCTTCGCCTCCGGTGGCTTCGTCTCCCTCATGCCCACCTTGATCGCCCAGCTCAGCGATATCCGCCAGATCGGCGTCCGCACGGGCATGGGCATGGCCGTCATGAGCTTTGGCGGGCTCACGGGGAGCCCTATTGCCGGGGCCATCTTACAGGCGCAGGGGTCTGGCTACCTGGGCTTGCAGCTGTTCTGTGGGCTCAGCATGGCGGCCAGTGTGTTTGTTTATCTGGTGGCCAGGGGCAAGCAGGTTGGGTTTACAAAATTGGCTGTCAAGATCTAGACAGGACCGAAGAGAACGGGGCTTGATGATGATTAATCATGTCTAAATCGCCCCTATTGTGTGAGTGAGTTGGTCGTTGTGGGTTTCGAATAGAAAACAAAAGCATTCATGATACCCTCTGTTTAGAACTATAGACTGTACAAATAATAGCATCTACACTCTGGTCGAAAATAAGGACAATGATTACATCAAGTTGAAAATACTCTGTTGCCTCGGCCCCGCTTCTAACCGTATGAAGGATCTTGCATGATTGTCTGGCGAGTCCAAATCGCGACTCCTTACAAGCCTTCTATTCACAAGAGCTGGTGCTTCAACTTGAACGTCATCTGGGTTATAGCTTGTTCATTTCAGGCTGGGATTCTGCTCTGCATTCTGTCTCAGTCTGAGAGTGAGGATTGTTCTGTGTCTGCATTGCAACTTGGCCATGATATCCTGATTATGTGTCTGATGTTGCCTGTCGGGGCGATCAAATGTGAGACTGTGTGTGTATCAACAGTCCAGTCTCTAGGCAAAAGCCTCGTCATCGTGCATAGTGTCACAAAACTACTGTACAGTGGAGTTAATGGAAAAGATTGTCTGACGCCAGTAATATCGAAGTGTCTAGAGCGGAGGGTGTCCGTCCACCGCGGGGTCTGAGCCCAAGTAATACGAGCGCAGCCTTGGAAAAAGAGCATTCAACCCGTCTTATCAAAGTCCGTATCCTGATGGATCCTCCTCCCACAGAGCCACGTTGAACTGCAACGACACAAAGCACCGTGAGAGCACAGCATGTATATAATTTAAGTACCTAACCTTGTTCCAGTCCAGTCCCACCATGCAAGTCAGCCAATGAGCAGCAGACACAGGCCTGCGACATGTCGAAATGGGTACTTGTGCCTGTGTAATTAGACCTCGTGCGTAACTAGTATCCTCACGGCAGTTGTGTGTATACATACATTTGAGCTTTGTTGAGGAAAGGCGACGGAACGGCAAGTCGCAGTTGTGCGTTCGTTTGCGTTGGCTGGCCGGCTTTTGAGGCCTGCTGGCTTTGGCCTTTTTGGCCGCGCGCGTGGCTGTGGTCGCTGCGTCTTGCCAGAACTTTTTATTGAGTGGCTGTGCTGTCGCAGGCCGCCCCCGAGTTTTCGCATTGTGGTCCTGTCGTAATACATTTAAGAAGGACTGGGTATTTATGTGGTGCGCGCACGGCGCATGGGGGCTAATAATTCATCCCTAGAACTGCACTTGATGCAACATGTGTACTTGTTGCGATACTCGAGGTCCGGCAACTGTATCCCTGGATGGGGTGAAGTAAGGAAGTTTATAATTAATATCGATTGCCGTATCTAGTTTCTTGTCTCCTTCTCTCCCTCGTCTGTTTGGGCTATTTCTCCCCATCGATTGCTTGAACACTTTGCACGCGGACCAGCAAATTCAGATCCAGACTAGCCTTTCTTGTTAACAATTGTTCTGAAGCAAATGGGGATGATATGCTGATCACATTCCGAATCATGGAAGCCCCCACGAAAGAAGCTGCTTACCTTCCCAGCAACCCAGCCACTCTGAGGCAATCACCCGCCGCCGCCTTGTTTCCACTGCCACTTTCGAGTGCAAAACATGCTCCAGGTCAGCTAGCAGCGGAGCACTCATCCAGGCCCACTACCGCACGTTCCTCTTGGCTTCAAAAATCTAACTCAGGATCAGGAGGCCGCCCACAAGTTCGAATCGACGACCAGCCAGTCCGTAGCACACTCGATGACGTCGAGCTGGGAGAGACCGCAGAAGGCTCGGGGAAGCGGAGGATCGTCTGTGGCTGTTCTAAACCGACATTTATTATCTTCTTGTTCTTTGCCATTGTCATTATTGCTGCTGCGATTGGGGGTGGTGTCGGAGGTAGCGTCTTTGCCGCCAGCAGGTGAGTGTTCTCTATCCGCCTCATACAAGCCAAGACGACAATACCTTTGCAGAATTACTTATACTTGTTTAGTAGTAGACATGTTTCTGCGAAAAACGCAAGTTAAACACTAGCGAAAAGCTTCATTTTCGATGAGCTTCGAAGATGTCGACGATTCTTAACGAAGAGGGTCTACATGACATTCATGCAGCGTTGTTTGCAAGTTTCACCAACGAGGTTGACTGGATGTGTTTTTTGTACGCTATTTGACGATATGTGGATTCTTATTGTGAGACAGAGCTTATGATACTGGCGTTTTATTCTTCTGTATGTCGACTTATCTTTTGCCTTTTCGTTTCTTCCTGCTACATCGAGTCTGCAGAGGGAGTCTTCTATTCGTTTACAGTGTATTCAAACAGGTATTGATAATGCTGGAAGAAAGGAGATAGGGAATAAGTTTATTAATCATTACCGTATCTGTACGATCGATGAATGAATGATACAATGTAACAGATTACGCAGCATCAGAACGTGCTTATATATTGTCTTACCAGACATCATTTCTTTGTTCTCAGTCACTGTATCTTTCCCTGAAATGAAAACATTCTCCAAATTGCCTTCTCACTCTGGTCATTATGCGCCAAAGACTTATTACTGGTCCAGTTTGTGCTTCTCCTCGATACCCATAGATCACATGCTCCAAGTGGTATTATACCACTCAGAATAAGTCAAGTCGGGGTTCAAACGAAGCGGCAGGTCAAACGCTTCCTCTGGATCCGCTTTCTCATCCTCTTCCGTTCCATCCCAGCAGAATCGCGTCCAACACTGGCTGCAAACCTCGGGCAATTCCAAGCCAACCCTTGCAACGCTCTTCTTGACTGCAGCGCAAGCTAGGCAGGTTGACCAGCCCTCGCCCGCAGGGACCGTTCCATTGCCGTAGGTCGCCAGGTTGAAGGCATTTTCAAGCGTTACGTTCAACTGGGTGTCGGTGAACGCCGCCATCATGTAAGAGTAGTTGGAGTAGGACGACCAGGGGGAATTGGGCAGCCACAACAGCAATGGCGTCTCGACACTGTCGTTGCACCCAAAGAAGGTCGGTTGCCGAGTATAATTACGAAGTACAAGAGTGTCCACGGTAGGAATCTTGGGGAAGGGGATACCTCCCTGTTGAGCGGCTTGAGCTGAGTTGATGAGATTGGTGCCGTTGCTCCCTGAGCAGATCCTATCAATCAGAGATCCCGCGAGGAAAGTGTAGATAGCGAGTTGGACGAGAGAGAGCAAGAGGTGCTCAGGGTTAACTCACAATTGTAAGCAGCATCGAGTGTAGCTTCATACACAATGATAAAATCCAATCCCCTGTACGGGATAATAAGTGGCCGCAAGGGATCCGTCTCGCCCGCCTCACTCCCATCGACCAGAAGCAGATCAGTAACGTTGTCCATTGCATCGTTATAGTCCTGAAAGGGGTTTGGCACCCAGGCCCAGAGGGTATCGTTGAAATCCTGGCCAAAGGTCTCAGCTGTCTGGTTCACCAAGCCCACGAGCATATTACTATCCCATTCTGATGGTATGACCACGTCGTCAGGCGCACCGACGTCTTGTCGGGCTACGAGGGTTTGCAGGCTGGACAGGGCGCGCTTGGCGAAGAGTGGGATGTTGAAGAAATCAGCAATAAAGTAAAAGTTGTACGCGTTTGCAGTGGCGCCTTGAAAGAAGGTGAATCTATCGAATCCGGTAACACAGGTGACGCCTGAAGGCTCTCCAGCTGACATCGCAGAACCAAGGTACTGCGTTGGCATGAAGCCCTGCACACGGCCGCCTAGCCAGCTTCCAAACTCGAACGGGGTGACTTCGTACTCGGTCAGGTTGAATCCGTTTGTGGAGTTGCGGCCTGGGTACAGGATGTTTCCCATACTCGGTGATTGGCCTGGAATCACCTCTGCGAGGCTGAGGATCGGCATTGGCCCTGTACCATTAGAAAAGGAGGTGTTTTGTGTGGCGAGGTCTGAAAACAAGCTGTTTTGCCACGACTCCGGAAGGTACATCTGCCAGAACTGGCCAAAGATATCCGCGATGGAGACTGGGAAGCCTGCTTCTTGTTTTGCAAGGCTGTTTTCGAAGAGGTCGGTAAAATACTCCGAGATGTTGTCATTCGGGCCTGTCACGTAGTTTTCAGAGAAATTGACCACCTGTCGGATATCGTCCACTGTGGTGTACTGATTGCTGGCTCTGTGATGATGAAACAATTAATATGAGTTTGGTCGGAACGACCCTTACAACGCAGCCTTGTGCACACAGGAACGTACAGAGTTGAGACGGCAATACAACCACCGCCACTGAGTCCAGTGAGATAGGTGAGACACTGGGTGATGCCACCAGTGCCGGCCTTGACAGCAGGCTCGTAACGCTCATCAAATGCCTGCCAAATGCCCAGACCGCCCATTCCAGAGGTACTTCCACCCCCAGAGATAGCAAGGCCGAGAATGGGAGCATTAGTGGTGTTGAGCTTACTTAGATATGTTTCGGTGTCGAAACCTGAGATATTGGCTGTTGTCAGGTAAGACTTCATAGACCTTATGACCTCGGTCAATCTCGTCTCTCTCCATGCTTCCTCTTCTGAAGACAGATTCTGCAGTCCTGGTCAACACAAGGTCGTAACCTTGGACAGTTTCTGATATTCCTAGGCTGTGAATGACTTACCCCAGCTGGGCGGACCTGGACATTGTCTGGACATGCCATCCGCTGAGGAATGAACGAGTCAATGGCAGCAGATGATTGACACTTGACACCCGGCGTAAGTGCCAACCCCGTGATAAAAAGCACAGCCGCGACTGGGTGCATCTTGCCAGCCGTCTGATAAACTAATATACTACTTGGGATGGGTGAATAATACAAAACTGGTAATATGATTCGTGATTTCTTGACGTCCAGCAGGCATTGCCTCGTTCCTCAGGACCAACGCTACCTTGATCAGCCCCAAAAGCGCAACAGAGCGAAACATTTTAAATAATACGGTACGGGAACTTAATTGTTGAAGAAATATGCGCTTTCATTGCTCCCGCGTGGCCCGGATGACGTTATGTAGGAGGCGGCCGTGCCATCAAAGCACATCTGTTGATGTGAGCCGCAACCAGCAAGTTACTACTGCAGAATTCCCCGTGAGGACGGGAGATTGTATCATGTTTGAAGCCGCTCTCAAGGAGATCGCCGATGGATGCAGTCTATACTACCACAGGATTAGTGGTTGAGTGCAAACCTATTTTAGTCACTAAGGCTGAACCTATACAAGCTAATACTTTACTAATAAACCTTCCAAACCTGAATTCGCTCAGTCTTTGTTCGATATAGTTTTCGCGCTGATGGTAGATGAGCGTTTTAGGTCAGAACTACCTAATATGGATGCTGGCCGCTGAGTCCAATGAAAGAATGATGAGACTGGGCCCTGGCATGAATACACTATATGTTTTGCGAGGTCAAGTCCATGTAAAGTACTGATATGTGTTGTGTGCAAATAACCCAGATTATAGCTCAACGTGGATGGAATTTGCGCACTCAAGCTATCTAGGAGCTAGTGTATGTCCTTTCATTAACAGTCGAGAGTATTGTTCCTATTGAAGCACTTTTAATCTCTGCTGTTACGTTGCTCGACATGAAGAGAACCACTTGATGTTAACCAGATGTTTGCAAGGCCTAAAATCTAGAAAAACGTAAGTCACTTGCGACCAGTATAGATTATTTGCTACATATCATCGTATCACCAAGGTTTGACCTATAACCAGAGCGGAAGTCGGTCCATCAGATGCTCATCATGTTGTATAGTAAATTGTATGATCATGGTTTTGTAGTATTGGAGTATCTACGCAGTCCGTGTACTTGGGTATCTGTGATTATCTAGGACGCCCAAGATGTACTAAGACCAACAAGTCTCTCTTCTTCACTTTGGTCCCCAGACGACGAGTGGTCACCTACTATCGCCACAGGATTCTGAGACAATACAGCTTTGTAGGTCCTCTCCGACAGCCGAACACAATATGGATCCTCGGTCTTAAACCTCTTGTAGTCCCACTGGACCGGGACGACATCACTGACGATGGTCCACTGCAAGTCCTGGCCGCTATAACAGCCCGACTTGAGCCCACCCACACCTGGCCCATCAAACCAGATCCGGCCGCTGCGCATGCAAGATGGGTAGGTGCCGGCATGAATAACATCGTAATACTTGGAGCCCGTCGGCCGTGACCATTTCCAGGGCTCATGACGCTGCCTCCTTAATTCGGCCAGTTTTACCACGCTGTCTCCATACAGCTCAGCTGCGTGCTTGAACAGATGGTGTTCTTTGCGCCAGCGCGCGAGGTTGATCAGCGCCGCACTGACGTCGAGTGTCCCGTGCCCGGGCCGCATTGGCTGGGACATCTCTATGGGTGTCTTCTCCGAGTAGCGGGCGCACCGCCGGTCCCACGTCAAGTCTTCTTCGCTCTGCTCCTGCACTGCCATTGTCTCGAGGGAGATGAAATGGAGGCCAATGATGTCTGTGCGTTTCTTTGAAGCAATATCAAAGGTATGCGGCTCATATGTCGTCGAGGCGTTGGTGACCAGCATGTACGTGGCCTTGCCACAAGACGGGCTGAGGTTGTCCATGTTGGCAATGACCCAGTCGGTCACGTCGTCAGATGTATTCCTGTGTTTGTTATGGCGAAGATCCTTTGGTATATCCGAGTACACAATCCTCGGGTCGTAGGTGTCCAGCACCTGCGTCTCGATGCCCTGCATGCCCACTTCTTCGCCGACCGGGACAACAACAGCCCGCCATCTGCGATTGTGTTGTGCTTGCAGCGACCATAGCGTGTGGGACAGCTGCCAGGCTTCGGTCCACGGAAGAGAACCTGAGAAGTCTCGAATGATGACGCAGACGTCGACCTGGCTGTTTGGGTTCAGAACTTCAGGCTCCAGCTCCTCACCCTGCCGGATCCGATCCTCCACCCAGGGCAGAGAAACGTCAGCGTAGTCCCTGGCGGAGCGGAAGGCTTTGGAAAAAGCAGAATCCCATTGAGCAGACGGCTCGAGAACATTGCCCTCTCCCCATTCATTCAGCGCGTTGATAAAGAGAAAGTTTTCTTGGCCTCGGGGGTTTGGGTCCAGTTTGATACGACGCATCATGCTGACAAGACTCTCTGCCAGGTTCTTGTTAGTAAAATTGTGTGCTTGAACCACATGTATTCATATCATCCAGTGATGTATTAATCACTCACCTCTCCAGAGTGTGGGATGCACCCAAATTGTACTTGTCGACAGGCCATCCTTGATGTGTCTCGGTGTGTTGTCCCAGCTTACCATCACACTGCGATGATGCACCGTGGCCAGCCGCGGATTCCTGTCCCACGAGTTCATATCAAACATGCCTCCTGAGTGAGGAGCAAACTCGTTTGTTGCATCAGTCGGCCCACGCTCAGGCGGATAATCCCACTCCCAAGCCGTCTCGATGACATCCAACCCGCCAATCGTCGGGTCCTCCGCCGCCCACCGGCGCCATCTGGCAAACATTCGCTTTCCCACGTCACCCATAAGGCCAGGCGAGTAGACGACCAGCTGGACCTTGCCAGCCGAGCGTATATACTTGGGGTGCCTGAAGAAGGTGGCCATCCAGTCGAAGTGGCGGCGCCACTCTGTACTGTTGCCGTAGACTTGTGACAGCAGCGTGCCGTCCTCGTCGTTGAGTTCGTCTATGCCATCCCACCGGACAGTCCAGGGTTCGTTGGCCCAGGATAGCATGAAAGGGACGTCGGGCTGGCCGTCTTGGAGCATGGCTTGGAGGGGCTTGTCCATTACGGGGTATCCGAACCAGTAATGGTGATAAGCGATGCCATGGATTCTAGGAGGATAAGTAAAGAAAAGAAAATTATTCGGTTCAGCGGATCAACTCACCCTGAGTCTCTAATAAGGTTTGCATAACGCTTCCGAACATCGAAGTCGAGCAGGTTGTAGTACCCTACCTCCTTCGAGGGCTGTAATGTCTCGAGCCCGAACCGATTCAGCTTGGCCTTCTTTACATTCACCCACTCTGTAAAGTTTGTACCCCAAAACCTGTCGTTCTCGGCGATGGGATGGTATTGCGGGAAGACGTAGACTATAGACTTGATCGAGTAGCCTGTCCATTTAGCTGTGTGCGCATGGTTATGCTGCTGGGACTGTTGCGAGGTCGAAAGTAGCCAATAATACGTCGAGGCAGAGTACCCGAACTCTCCTACCAGGTCGATGATTTGCGTAAAGGCGAGGATGAGTAGGATGCCAAATACCAGGCTTGGACTGCGCCGGCGCATCAACGCACGACGTGTATACACAGACTTCATCGTCAATGTGCCAGAGCAGCCTCCATGGTTTGGGCCAAGTGAGGGCCAAGGCTAGGGGTGAGAGAAAGAAAGAAAGAAAGCCAGCCCTGTCATGCATACAGACCGAACAGAACGGAAGAAGTCTAGTAAGATATTGTCATTTTGACTGCTATTGAAATTCACGATAAAGGGAGAGGTTTGCTTAAATATTGGGATAATACGCCTTCGCGTGCAAGTGGCCAAGCATCCATTTCCCACCTGAGACAGTCACCGAATTCTGGAATGCGCAGGGGGAAACTGCATTGATCGTGACACTTTTGGAGACTGTACTGAGAATGCTATCTCATGCGGTAAGCATTCCCGTCTTTTCTATCCCTTAAATCGACGAAGTAGCATGTTCATGCCGTCCACATTCTCCCTAGCTGCACACCAGTCCTGAATCCAAGTCTACTTAAGTCACTCACAAGAGACACATTTCCAAGACTTTAGCAACACTCACATGCTGCTGAGAAAGTGCTTCTTCTGCGTAGCGTAGAGCCTAGCTAGAAACGGTGGTTCTGAGCGCTGAAAAAGGCCCTGCATCGCACAATAGGCCTTTGTCCAGTTGTCATAAAGAACTACAAGAACATCGATAATTTCTGCCTCCATTGATGGACCCGACTTCGTAAGAATTGTGAGCCTGGTAAATAGACTGTAGTATGATGAAACAAACCCTTCTTCTTCACACCAAAAAAGAAAAAAACCATTACAGCCAGTCGCATAATCCGGAAAAACCAAGTATGATTACTATCGAGAATAATAGCAAGACAAGGGCTTTCTGAATCCCTTCGAAGACCTCTGGTTTGATTGCACACCAGCAATCATCGCAATCCATGAGCTCCCGGCTTGGAGGCTCAGTTCCTCCTCCTTCGTCATCTCTCACTCCTCCGCCTCCTTCTTTCTCCTCTCTCAGCCCTCCCCCTCCCTCTTCCCATTCAGCTTCCTCATCGCTTGGTCCTATTCCTCATTCCATTCCCTCTGCTGTTCCTCCTCCTCCTCCTTCTTCGTCTCTCAGTCCTCCTCCTTCCTCCTCTTTGAGTCCCCCTCCTCACTCTCCGTCTTTGAGGACCCCTGCTGCTCCTCCTCGTCCGGAAAATAGCACTAATGAACCAAAATCTCGAGCTCCCAGTGAAAATACCAAAATAGTTTCAGCAGCACTCGAGAATGCCCCTACAGGAAGAGATGGAGTCTCAAGAGCGCGGGACTCAGTTCCTCAGAATGTTACCGAGGTGCCAGCACCTCCGCCACCACCACCACCACCACCACCACCACCAGCACCAGTGCGAGTATCAGCAGCAGAGAACACCAGGCCAGCGACCTTTGCTACCCTTTCGGAGCTGGACAAGAACCAGATACGGGTAACATTTGATATCTTCGACCACTATTGGCAAGGCTTCAACAGTTACCTTGTATGGAAGAGGGCCTTTGCCCAGGGCCTGCGACGAGGAATCTATGAAAGAATCGCTGTCCCGAGAGCTCGGCAGACACCAACAGGGGTCCTTGGAGACCGGCCTGACGGCCCAGATCTGACTGCTCATAAAGCCGTCAAGATGAGAAGATGGGCACCCCCAAATCAGTTTCGCGAAATTGAAGCCGCAATACAGCGGGGCAAGTCTGGTATCATGCCGGCGTTCAATATGATCGGCTTTCGGCTCAAGAAGGTGCTTGGCCGAGGCGCGTATGGCTGTGCTGTGCTTCTGCAGATGGACGATGTTAATGGCCAGTCTCGCAAAGTGGTCGTGAAAGCTGCTCTTGGACCTAAGTCTTTGGGTTCTGAGATTCACAATATGCGGGTGAGTTGATATTTATCGAGGCTATATGGCTAAGCCTGGCCAGGCCTGGGAGTGCATGAGAATATAGTGCTGAACCTCTTGACTTTGCAGCGACTTGCAGGAGCAAGGCATATTTTACAACGCCATTACATGAGGGATCTCCCCGAGCCAGCCATGGGGAAGCATTTGAAGAAGATCCCGCTTGCCAAGAGAGACGCACTCATCGACAAGTTCAATACACTTCCGACTCATCTTGCAATGGAGGTCAGTGCATGGCGAATCTTGACGTCACGGCAACGCCTACTGACTCAAAGTTTTGTCACTGTATTTCTAGTACGCACCATACGGCGATCTGAAAGGTGTGGCATATGAAGCAAGAGAAAGAAGGACACGTCTTAGGAGCCAGGATCTATGGATGATATTCCATTGTTGTAAGTTGGATAGTCACTTCTGCAAGAGCTTGAGAGGCCAAGAATACTAAATCCATGCTGTGTGGTAGTATTCAAAGGATGCATAGCCATGGCATATCCTGACAAGTGGACTGGAGGGCGCGATCCTGAGAAGGAGGATGTTCCGGTGCAGGACGAGACTATACCGCGAGGGGAAGATGGTAGAGAACTTCTCTCTGAGGATGCGATGGTCCATTTTGACCTTGACCTTTCGAACGGCAAGTTTATTCTGTTTGCGGATGGGAACCAACCCTCATACTTTAGGAAGTGCTGACTGGATGAAAGTGATGATTGGAAGTTTCGACGTTCGCACTTCTCCGGATGCCCTTCATCCCCATACGGCCGTTCCCATTATCAAGGTGAGGAACCAGATGTTCGAGATGATATTGGAAGTCGTGATAACAAATACATATCATCTGACTTGGGTGTAGATTGGGGATCTCGGCCTCTCAAAGACCTTTACAGTAGCAGACCGCATGGACTGGTAAGCATGGATCATCAGTATTCTAATGCGAAATTCTGAGACAGCTAAGTTCAATTCATTGATTCATAATTAGGGTGGGCCTGTCTAAAGACCGGACACGAGGCAAAGTTACACATTTCGTCCCAGTCAGTAGTTCACCCCCGTCCAAGTGCAACTCTTAGAAGCAGCGAGACCGAATGCAAATCACTCATACACACCTGCAGGAACAATTTACCAAAGACTGGAACTACCTGGACCGTTCACCTTACCCTCTCGAGCCCGTTGCTGGAAACTATGACTGGTGGTCCAACCTCTACAACGCCGGCCTTGTGAGTACAACTCGCAGAGTACCCTACAATTATAATGATTACAAGCCATTTGTGACAGACTAATTACTTGAACAGTGCATGTGGCAGCTTATAACCTCGGAGTACCCACCTGTACCACCCGAATGCTCAAAAGAGACCTTTACTCGACCGGATGGTACAGAGTTCGAGGCATGGACGTACGGAGGCTACTTGTTGATCAGTGAATTCGATTACCAAGACCTCGAACTTCGCAAAACAATCGCACAGTGCATGGGTAAGGTCTCCTTGTTTCAAGGCGCAGTGTTTATCTTCCGTAAAGGATTGCTGGCTCCTGGCGATGTGACGGTCATTAAACTGCCATGGAAGATACGAAGCTGATAATAACATTTACGTACACACACAGCAAATCAGCCATCAGATAGACCGACACTGGCAGAACTCGAGGAAGTGATCTTGCGGAATCTTGCCCTAGATTGGGACCAAGGAGAGATTGATCCATTGTCCAAAACCGACCTCAAGACTATCCTGCTCAATCCACCAGAACCGTGAGTTACGAAAAACAAAAGCTGTTCCTTTTCATTTGTCTCCCTCCTTTTCTCCTACCTCTCCATCCTTTTTTCTTCTTCTTCTTTTTCTATATATATATGTATATATATTACAATCTTCAATTTGGTCTCTAGCTAACTCTAATCATTAGACTCTCCCGCAGATTCCATCGACATCGAGCGCCTGTACTCCCACCAGGACTAGCAGCACACCCTGCCCTCAACATCGCCCCAAATCCTTTGAACCCGCCACCCTACGAAGCAGGTCAGGCTGCTGGACCTGTCCCCGGACAGGGTGGCGGCGGCGTCCAGCCTGCAGGAACATATGCCCGTCGGTTCGCAGCAGGTGGTTTGTTCGTACCTGGCATAAATTATGGAAAACAAGCAGCAACCGGTGGTGCGACTGTGCACGGGCAAGCGCCTGTGAAGCCAGTAGACGCAGCTGGTATGACTAGACCTACAAAGGGTCACGCACAGCGATCTACAGCAGATGTAGGGGGAGACAGACCCGCTCACAGAGCTCAGCCGGCGGCTGGGACTAGTGCAGGTGGTATAGGTCCACGACCAATTCCTGCAGGGCAGATGCCACCTCCTGCTGTCCCTGCTGCAAGTCAAGGAGGACATCGTGGCAACAGAGGCCGGGGAGGGTTCGTACGAGGACAGCGCGGGCGAGCAGGGGATCATCAATATCGAGGTCGTGGACGAGGAGTCGCGGGTTCTGGGACGCCAAGCCGTGCACGACCAGGGGCTCTTGGGAAGCAACGAGCCGGACGAGGAGGAAGAGGAGGGGGGGATGTGAGAAGCCAGAGTCGTGGACGAGGTGGTATGGGTCCTGGATATCAACGCGGGGGACGAGGGCGAGGCTCAGGAGTTTCTGGTCGTAGCAGAGGTCTGCACCCACCCAGAGGGGTTTAAGCCTGCTAAAAGCATAAACTTGTTCGTATTTATGGAAAATTGAAGAAAAGAGTAGACTGGCGGCGACCGTCTTGTCCTTGCTGGATCAGCCTTGTCTGAATATCAAAACCTCTTGTCGGAGGAACAGATGCTGCTTGGATGGATGTGCTCAAAAGTACATAAAAAGGCATGATGGTACGTAATGAGGAATCAACAGTGTGAATTTTGTATTGGCAGTACCAGTTTCAGCGGCGAGATGCCCTACTCCCCTCGGCTCTGAACCGCTTCATCAAAATCTTTAAAAATCTTCTCCAAATGATCCATCCTGATCTGAGCGTCCGACAACCGCGGGAAGCGCTCAGCCTCGGGCAACACTTTCTCAACAGACTGACCGCCCTCCCACCACGCGGCATAGCGTTCATAAATCGCCCCTACATTTCTACCCCGGATGAAAAGGTCTTTCTGCCAGTCCAGCCACTCCCACTCGACGTCGACCACTTCGCCCGTCTTGAGATCATGAATCTTAATCTCGGGCTGGACGTCGTACGAGTCGCCAGAGGATATATAAGGTCCTGCAGGACTCGTGAACAGTATATCTCCTTTCTCACCGTGGATGGTCCACTCGAATGCGGGCTGGCCCTTGAACGGCTTGCCAGACAGCATCGTCACGGCCAGCGGCGCACCGGGTACCACTCTGCCTGTGCGCCTGACATCCTGCAAGTGCCCGCTAACCGCCACATAGTCTGGGACGTCGGACTTGACCGTCCTGATCACTGCTCCGTCGCCTCCCAAGATGTTGACCTCGGGGAACAGCATAGCTGGGGTAGTCTTGACCGTCGAGGGCTGCAAATCCCCGAGCACGTCCTGAATGTAGTCGATAGTATGTCCGTAGGTGATCGTAAGTACACTGCCCCCGATCTTGCGTTCGGTGAAATAGGCAAGGCGCTCGGGTTGCGCGTCTCGACCGAGCAGGTGTGCGTATACCTTGGCGTCGCTGCTGATTACCCTCCCAATGCGCCCAGAGTCGAGGACCTCTCTCAGCTTGGTGAGAATGGGCGCCACTTGCCCCTGCAGACCAACAATACTCCTCTGCAGTGCGGCCTTGTGCTTCTCGTTCGTGCCTGGGTCGAGTAGCGCGCGGGAGGCTGCTGCTGACGATGCCACAGGCCACTCCACAAAGACTGGCTTCCCTGCCTCGAGCTGGGGCCGTGCAACAGCCGCGTGGGTGTCGACGCGCGTGCTGACGATGACGAGATCAACGTCTGGATCCGCAGCGAGGGAAGTTGGATCGCCGTAGGCCTTTACTGAGCTGGGCAGGCTGAAGTGTTCTCTTGCGGCTTCGGCCGCTTTGATTGACGAGTTGAGCAGGGCGACAACTTCATAATGAGTCTTGCCTCGAGGAGAGAGTAAGTAGGGAAGATGGCCATGGGCTGCCCAGGAGGTCGGGGCGCTGGAGGAGAGGCCGACAAGGCCGACACGGATCGGGGCCATTTCGGGCAGGAGAATTGAGTGAAGATAGGGAGTCAATGTCTTCTGAGTTGAGCTCGCCTTTGCCTTCAAACAGTACTTTAAATATAAACAGGTTGTCTCAATTTGTATCGCCATAAAAAGGTGGCATGCATTCCGAGTGAGGAGATGACAAATTCAACCCTATTAATCAGCAAGGTCGTGAGGGGATGCGAATCCCGTGCCACCCGACTTTGGCAAATTACCTCCCTGCATAGGCGGGGCTGTTCTCGTGATTGGAAATCAAACACTGTGAAGCGGTTCAGGTTCGAGATAGGGCAATAAATGTGGTCTGTAGGATGGACGGACAAACAGCAAGAAATGCTGCTCCATCCTCGTTTCGACTGTGCCACCAGTAAAGAGGCGAGTCTTACACGACGGAGACAGGGCACTCAACGCTGTCAAGCACCGAGGTATTCGACCTGTCATATCACATCAAATATTGACGGTCCTCGTTTTAATTCCCATGATGCATGCATGAAGCTCCATGTGTTCGTGGCGATCTCATACTGGAGAGGATGAATCCATTGGGAGTCAGACCCACAGACGAGACTGTCATTGCCTCTGGTCTACCGACCCCTTCACCTTTTCCTGAATGACTCTCCGCAAGACAATCTGCGCAGTCTTGGGGTCAATCCTCTCTGAAGGTCCTTCCCTCATCATCTTGCCAACAAAGCGCTGTAGCTGACCTTCCGGGTACTTTTTCACTTTGCCCGAAAAATAAGGCTCGAACTTGCTCGTGAGCGCGTTCTCCTCGCCCTCCAGCACCTGGTCAGCCAGTTCGTCATACTCTTGCGGCATGAGTCTGCTGAACCAAAGGCCTTCTCTGTCGACTGCCTCCTCAATGCTGGCATAGCTCTCGGGTGATGCACTGTCGAGAGCACCACGGAACACAGCGAAGAGCAGGTCCTTGGCCACGCCTGCGGAAATGCGGCCTTCATGAAGAAAATACAAGATGTCTGCAAGATGCACGGCCGGGATGCGAGAGCACTCCCCCTTAGGCGTCATGCCTAAAGACTCGACCACACCTTCAGCGGTGGCGTTACGCTCAGAAGTGAGTCGACCAAGTTCATGGAGGACCCAATTACCTGCCAGAGCCGCACAATGCTCGGTCCACTTGTCACCCAGACGGCCCTGCAGGTGTTGCACAACGTTGTAGAAGTACTCGAGCCTGCCACCATCGTCCAGATGCATCAGAGCCATGGCGTCCCTGGCCTTGATGCCCCACTGGCGGCTCAACTCGTCCACCTCGCAGTCGGGGAGCATACCCATATTGTCTCGAAGATGCGAAACTAGAGTGTTCCCAATACATAATGGTGCCAGATCTGGGTCTGGCATGTATCGGTAGTCCACCTCGCCCTCCTTTCCGCGCAGCCGTGTCGTCTCCGTGCCGCCGATGGACCAACCACGGGTCTCGCCGAGGATGACACCGCCCTGTTCGAGGACGTGGATCTGCCTGTCCCTCTCGGCAATGATGGCGTCCTCCACAGCCTTGAAAGAGCTCAGGTTCTTGATCTCCGTCCTCTGGCCCAGTGGAAGGGCCTGCCACGACGGCTGGCCTTTCCTCCTGACACTGACATTAACATCGGCCCGCAGGCCGCCGGCTTCCATCCCGCTGACACAGGCATCCACGGAATTAAGGTAATGCTGGATCTTCCGCACCAGCGCGGCAGCTGTCCTTGGGTGATGGATTTCAGGTCTGGTAATGATCTCAATCAACGGCACGCCGACCCGGTTGAAATCCACCCATTGCACACCATCAGGTCTCGCAACGGTCTTGGCGGTATCTTGCTCCATCTGCACTTGCTGTATGCCAACCGTAATGGCCTCGCCGTCCTCGTCGGCGATCCCATCCCTCTGATATAGCTGAATGTGACCATCCCTCGCAAAGGGTTCGTAGAACTGTGTAATCTGATACCCGCCCGGCTGATCCCACCAAAAGTAGTGCTTGCGATCCCACCTGCTTGTCGTCTGTATGCTACAGTTCAAGGCCAAGGCGGCACGCACGGCGGGGATGAGGGCTTCCTGCTGGAAGAGGGGCTGGGAGCCCGGGGTGGCGAGGTCGAAGAGCGCAACGCGCGTGTTGGGGGCGTCGACTGGCAGGGGTGTTGAGGCAGGGGAGAACAGCTTGTGAGGCGTGTTGAGCTGGGCGTGGATCTCGATGCCGACGGTGAGTTCCCATCCGTCAACAGTCTGCTTGCGGGCGGCGGGTGCCTTCTTCTGGGCCTTGAGAGAAGCTTTGAGAAGCTTTCGCAGGGGCACCTGGCCAGATGGTGATGAGAGAGGAGGGCCCTCTTGGCTCAGTAATATGGACTCGGTTTTTGTCTCAATCTCAGATGGAGTGTGGTGCTTTCTGGAGGAGGAGGAGGAGGAGGAGAGAGAAAGGTGACGAGTGCTGGACTGCCTGTAAGAGAAGGTGGAGGGGCATAGTCTGTTTCGAGCAAGGTGAAGGCAGCCCCGCTGGGAGAATTGACCGGTGAAGAGGTATCTGCTCAGCTCTGGGATAGGTATAGGAGGCATCACGACAGGAGGGTGTGAGGCTGTAGGGGTTTCCAGCCTGTTCACCTCTTCACATTCCAGCAAGCTGTGCAGAGGGTTTACCTTCTAACAATGAAAGTCCAGGGACCAGGTAAGCTCTAAGCTTGAAGCTCCAAGTTCATGTTGCACACGCGCATGGGTCCTGATAGGTTTAGGTAAGCAGGCACCAAGTCTCCGGGAGGCCCATGCAAATGGCATGGCTACCCCTGTTCAAAGCTTACGGGATGACGTAGACCCACCAATCCCACCTGACCCACCAGCCACCAGATGCTATCATTCAGTAATCCAAAGTGTGGGTGCGAGTATCGAGAAAATCAGGCCATTTTGGAATTAAAGTCAACTCTAACTTATCGCCACTGCAGATCAGGGTCCAGGGACTTTTTGGCCAAAGTATGGGATTTTTGCAAATCTGATCAGAATTCTCCAAGGACAAGATCCATCCTGGCAGTCAGTGGCTGCCTGTGAAGAACATCACACACACACACACACACACACGCTCTCGTCCCCATTTTTCTTCGTCCTTCTCTTGCACACCGAGAGTCTCTTTCCGCTACAGGCCAGTCAAGCCCAAGACGATAGATGGTCTACGTCAACAACGGAACCATACAAACACAAACACACACACCCACACACACACACACACACATATACACAGCAAGCAAATACAGTTGCGATGAGCAAGAGCGCCAAATCCAAAGCGTCAGGGTCCGACCAAACCCCAGCGAACTGGACCGCCCAGCGACCCCACAAGTACTGTGGCAAGATGGATGCCGCCAGCCCGCGCAAGAAGAAGGCCAACAAGACACACCACTGCGAGGCCTGCGCTGCCATCAAGGCGCACTCACAAATTCTCGACTCCAAGGCCACAGCCAGCCGCCGTGGGGAAAAGATGGGCTGGTTAGCTGGCGACGGGGACGGTGGCTGGGACTGAGCATGAGTGAGCGCCACGAGCAACGCAACAAAAAGCACAGGAACACCACCGTTCTATTGATCTGAGATTATTGCACCACGCGCTTGGAGGCTCACCGCCCATCGGACGGTCGTCCTTGGAGCTTCCAGGACCCCATTCCGCGCCTTCTGGTCCTGCGATGGTGGTGCCTACGGCAGCAGCTGCCCAATCACTCGCTCGCAAGAATTGTCGAGTCGATCTGCGAGATGGGCAGGTTCTGGGACAACCACCCGTCCAGTTTGGTCTTGAGCCATGTCGCAATGCGCGCCTCGGAATCGCCGCTTCGATGTCAGATCGTTCGTGCCGGCCACCGAGTCCTCTTCTCCCGATCGATCAATCACCACTCGGACGATCCGACAACCTCTGTATTATACGCATTTGTGGAGAGTGTTTCGAAGACTGCAAATATGAGGCACACGGATGCTAGGGAACTGTGTGTGGAAATGGCGAGTCGAGGTTTGTGTGGTCGGGGCTCCTTTCTTGGGCACATCTTCGAAGTCTCCAGCGGTCTGAAGACATTGGCATCGCGAGGAGTATCGGTCACCGTGTCCTTCAAATCAGGCAATCCTATGTCTGGATTCTGTTAGACGCATCTCTAGAATCATCCAAGACACATGAGTATCAAGAAGCAAGAAATAGAAATTATTGACATTGACACACCTATTGCTGAAGCCGGTAGTTGTAATGATGCTTGACGAGGGCCTTTGTGATGCTTGACAGGAGACTGGCCTGCCTAGATTGAGTGCAACGTCAAAAGAGTGATTCATTGCGAGGTGGGCGGGTTGGAGCAATATGAGAGAGGTGGATAATGCTACATGTCGGTGAGACGTTTGGACACCTATGTATGGATACGCGTGGGGTCTGTGATGTAGGTGATGCAGGTAGCATGTGCATTCTGGTGGCAGCGTGGGAGAGGGTTCGGCACCTGGGCAGTGCCCAGCTGAACTGCGTCGGAAATGGTTCCAGACATTTGAATGTCTAGCATGATTCTTGCGCATCAAAAGATATTATCAAGTTGACAACAAGAACATCGAATGGTATAGACCACTTATTTATGAAACGCACCAAAAAAAAGGTGGATAAGAATCATATTCAGTGGGGGAGAATGAACAACAAAGAGAGTATGAAGCTGACACCAGGATTGTGCACTGAGTCGAGAAGAAGTAGAGACGAGAAGCAACTTCCTCAGCCACGTAGACCTGCAGGGCGGAAGCCCCTTGCGAGGAAGCCTGATATTTAATGAGCTTGACGCAGATAGATGATATTAATGTGACCGGACTGTTGGAATTATTGACTGTCTTATTCCGAAAAGCCAGTTATTTAGGGAGCCTTACATTGCGAGTTGTTTGATCTTTCGAGGGCCCTGCCCGCCCTGAGATCTAGGCTATGTTGCTGTTGCCTTGTTCAGCCGTATGTGAACAAGGACATCTGCACGGCGTTTGACACCCGCAATGTAGTTTTCACGAAAAAAGGTGCTGCTAGTACTGTGGTAGAAGCTGTTGCGTGCCTTGGTAAGTAGGCGCACTGGTCGCTGCGTCACACCTTTCCAAACATACAATTACATCCACCTGGTTGAAGTCCAATAATTCCTTTTCTCATCGCGTCATGTAGTAGGATGCGATACATCTTTGACATGGTGCTGTTCACTTACGTACAGAGGGAGCTAGTTGTGGCGTCTCCGCCCCCTTCTGAAATCCAGCCATTGTTGTCGCAGCCTGGCGTCTCTGAACACCGGGGTTCTCGAAAGGAGACCGAAATTCGCCGACTCCCAAGTTAGGAATCGCTCCATGCCTGAAACAGGGCAATAAACACATCCTGAAGTACCCCGACTCTTCCAGGGCTCTTTGTCTTTTCGAACCATAGAGGTATAAAGGTACTGACTTGATTGCTCTATGCTTCGTCACCCCAGCAACGATTCGCTGTAATACCACATGCCTGGACAATAGTGGAGGGACTGCGAATAGGTGCAAAGAGCCGGCAGGTCCTGGAGAGTTCTACAGCGGTTTTGCGATCCTTCCCTACTGTGGACTTTGTGCCGTACTCACTGAAGGTGAGTCCCGGCTGTTATGCAACAGTCTGTATGATACTGCTGAGCAAGGCTTCGCGCCAGTGCCACGCCCGCCGCCACCGCATTCGCTTTCGCTTCAGTGGAACCTGATCGTATCGAAAAGATCTCTTCTACGCCGCTAGCCAAGATTCATCAAGTGTCACACACACAAAAGAACCTTTCTGGTTTTGTTAACACCAGGGGCGTGTGTACAGACTTCTTCTGGAGATGGAGTGAGGGGGGTGGGGAGGGGGAAGCGCTCTACGAAAAAGCAACCATCCCTTGGTGTCGGGAAGTATGGAGCACACCATTGGGGGCTGGAGCTGGAGGTAGCCATGGTGAGGCGTTCGCATGCCTGCCAGAAGAAAGCAAAGAAGAAAAAAAGATGACACTCAGAATAAAATCAAAAACTTAATCATCCTGAAAGTGAACACTACGTGTATCTATACGACTTATCATTCGGCCGGCTTGGGTTCCATGAAGTTCTTATACGCAGACTAGCAGAAGACGCTTGTTTGAGCTTTGATTCTTCTACGAGCTCAGACTCCCAAAAATCAGTTCTCAACAGACCACGAGAGTCAGGGACATCTACCAAACATGTTGTAAAAACTACTGCGACTCACGTGTGCTATGGATCTTCGACCCACCACAACTCCCACATGGCAAGTCATCGTCGAAGGATGCCTACGTACTTTGCCTGCCACCATGCGCACCTGGGCATGCCACAGCATGATGAAGAGTCATTGACGGCCAAGCAAGAGTCGGCGACGGGGCCGGCGGGTGAGCCTCTAGAATTTAGTGCCAGTGCGAGTGGGGTTCTTAGATTAGATCAGTTTCTCAGAACTTGCATGAGAAGCAGTGATCATCCCATGGACGATTTCCTCTCTTGTTTTTGTCTCAATCATATTCTTTGCAAACGGGGGAATAGAAGGCGGGAACTTGACTGAGGTGATCTGTTGTTGTTTAGGCTGCTTTGCCCCTTCTGGGCTGTCGTGCCAGGGTGGGTTTGTTGTCGTGGTTCGCGTGGCCTCTCCAATTTGTTTATTGGTTTGTTTTTCCTGTCTCCCCCGTCCCTCCCTTTTCTCTCCCATCTCCTCTCCTCCTTCGCACTCCTTTTGTCTATTTCTTTCCCCTTGGGAAGACTGGTCCTTCCTCTGAAACAATATCTAGTGTTGATATTATAGCTAAGCAAATGGTAGATAGAAATATAAAGAAAGGGTGAGGGTTGAAGGCGAGGCAAAAGAGAACGAAACACGAAAAAGACCGCAGTCCATGGCCTTGCACCTGATCCCCGCGATCACGATCCTGCCAACGGCCCCATGGCCAATCAGAACATTGTTGCTTGTGGAGAGCCTTCTGTGACAGGTGATTGACGAGCGCGTTCTCCATAAGTATAGAGTACTTGGCTGATGTAGAAGAGGAAACAGTGGAATCCGGAAATATCCCGGTGACGTGCCGCATCCTCGTTTGCAAATCGGTGCAGTTTTGTTTACACAGCCGTGGTCAAGAAGTCTCTGCTACTTCTGCCCCTCCCCCTCCTTTTTCTTCTTTCGAACGGGGTATTCTCTCTCAAACAGCGTTGGCCTCCTTCAGCGTACGCGTGGAGATGCTATTACGGGGCGAGATCATGCTGGATTCTGAAAAATAATTTGAAACCTCCTTCCCAGTTCATCTTTTCAGTATGACATGTCATGTTTTCTACAGCATGCCGAGATGGCCAAATGACTAGTAGGCGCCTGATTTCCGAGGTCTTCATTGCCAGGCCTCCACTCTTGCTCAGACCGTTCGATCCACCAAGGCTACTGGACCGATGCTCTCTCTCTCTCTCTGTGTGTAGGTGTGTGTGTATAAAGGTGGTGTGCAGATGTGCTCTCCAACCCGGTTGCGTGATGACCCTAAAGGAACTCTTCTTGGGTGTGTTGCGTTCTCCTCGATCGCCGTGGGTCCCCTCAGAGATCGCCTTTTGAGACGTATTATCACGACACCCTCCCTTTGATCAGCTCCAAACAGAGAGATCTTCGCAGTCTAAATCTGAATGTCCTCTTTGACACTGATGTCAAACGCCCATTTTTTCTCTCCAGCCCCCCCCCCCCCCTCGTCTCTTTTTTTCGTGCTGATTTTTCTTCTTTCTTGTTCCCCCCCCCCCTCCTTCTTCTATTTGGTACATTGCGGAGCTGCCATCTGTATTTTCCTCTCGTTCTCTCTGCCTCTGAGGTCATTGAGTGCCTGCTCAAATTTGGTATGGAACAAGAGATAAACGTAAATGATAGGTTCTCGAACGGAGAGCAATGAACCCTCGATAATATTTGGTAGTGCAGGCATCACTTAGCCCTCTCCTAAGTTGTCCAGGGAGCTAACGCATGGACGTGTTGGCCTCGACGAGGCCCTCTGTTTCGGACAGGCTGCAAGCACTCGCGGAGTTTTCCACCCCCCCCCCCCCATTTTCCCCTCTTCCCAACCAATAGGACCCTGGCTTTCCTGCTCACGGCACCGGCCCAAAATGCTTTGTCCCTGCTTGTGCTGCATTGCAATGCTTTTGAAAACACGGGAGCCACCCCCGGCGTTCGTAAGCCATCTCACTGCTCCCTTCGGGCGTTCCTCAGCTCTTCGTCCTGAAGACCTTGGGATTTTGTTTGCGAGCCTGGCGAGGGTTTGCTGGTGTGTCTGAAATCCAGGAGTAAAAGGAAAAAGAGAGAATCGCCCATGAAGCTCCCAGTTTCGTATCACCCCTTACTCTGTCAAACTTTCCTTGGGGCATCGACCACGCGTCGTGAGACCCCTTTTGGAATTTTGCAGCCTTCTTGTTGATCCTTCCTGACATACTCGTTGAAGTGTCTGTCGGGGCACACTACGATATCAGTTCACAGGAAGAGGGGATAATAGGTGTGCTGTCGAGCAGCCCTATTCCCTGCTGGCTAACAGACTCGAAAGAAAGCTCAGGGAAACACACAGGTACCATGAGCGACACTCGTGCCAGCCAGGGCACTGCCTCCTTTCCAGTGTCCTTACGACCATCGCCACCACGTCAGGACATCCTCTCTGGCCAAGTATCTGTTGAGCTGGCTGAGTTCCAGGCACGCCGTAGCAGGTACATAGACGGCCAGTTCGTACAGCTCACCTCTCCTGACGACCTCAATATTCTCGTGGGAACGACCAATGAACACTCCGTTGCCGAAACAGCCTCCCAGTACCAGTTCGCCTCAGACGACGACAGCATCCTTTCAAACTGCCCGGCTACCGAACATGTCGAGTTCCTACCAATGAGCCAGCATATGTCGCCATGTTCGATGCCAGACTTTCCTCCCAGCGATGATCGTTCTTACGACACCGGTCTGTTCGAAGCTGGTTCTAACTTCGCCTCCTTTGCAGCACCGCCTGCCACCCACACTACCAATCGAACTCATCGTGTCCAAGCCACGACAGCATGTGGGAACGGGATAGCTAATGCTGTGCCACATGCTGGGAGCGTCAACATGGGGTCTAACGTTCTCAATTTCGACCCAGGGCCCTTCACATATCGGCCAGACAGGACTGCCTCTGTTGAGGCAACGCAGTCGACCTTGGGCCAGCGATCCTTCGAGATGGGCATGGTCACAACTCCCTACAGTTCCGAATTCTCTGAGAAGCACGATGCGACTTTGCCTAAGACGTCGCTGTCGAACCCAAGCGTCGACCCGGCGCAGCTGAACATCCTCCCATCAGCAGAAGACGCAGCGCCAACATCGACACGCAGCACCAGAAAAAAGAACAAGACCCCAAAATCTGCGGATGGACAGGTTGCGCGGTTTCAGGGCAAGAAGAAGAAGAAAAGTGCCGAGACTCAGGACACTGCCCATGATATCCCCGACACCGGTCCTGGGCCTCGTGGGGGCGAGCATTCCATCGCACCAGACTCTGAAAATCAGCAGGTTTCAAGCAGCGGATCACCGAGCAATCGACCTGCACCGCGTCGAAGCCGTACAGCCCCTAGTGCCATGACACCCATAGCACATGACCTAATAGCGCAGGATCGAATCGCACAGGATCGGGAGTCGAAGCTCCTCCGCAGGCGCAAGACGGCGAACAACATCCGGGCTCGGTCCAAGGCCGCAAAAGAGGAGCTCGAGGCCAAGTTCGAGGTGGCGAGGGGCGAGAACCAAAACCTTGAGGCCACGGCCACGGAGCTCAAAGAGGAGGTCTTGCAGCTCAAGAACGAAATCCTGCGGCACGGGCGGTGCGGCCACAAGGAGATTCAGCAGTACCTGGAGCACACGGCGAAACAGATTGCCTCACGTCCCAGCGCCCGAGCGTACTCGTACTTGACAACTTCGTCATCGACGGCGCGTGCTGGACATGATTCCATTGACGACAGACACAACGAACAAGGTCCAGGGTGATAACAGCTTCAGAGAAAGAAAGGAGAGGGAAGAGCTCGGAAGTTGTCGGTTGGGAAAGGACAATGACTCGTCTATATGGATACACTATGCATTACAGAGCTCGCACAAGATGTAAACGGGATAGGGAGAAAGCGGTATGGGAACATTGGATCATATAATATCCTTGATACCCTTTGACAAGAAGAAAGAGAAATGCTATCATGAAGGAGTATGAGTGAGGAACAAGTATAGGAACATGACCAGGTCCTGAGAATGTTGGGCTATGCGCCAAACCAACAAGTCGGAGTTGAACAGATATGTCGCTGAAAAGAATTGCGAGAAGGGATGAAAAGTGCCTCAAAGTCTTGGAGGGGGGAGGCTCATATCTTTGGTCAGGGGAAATAAAAGTGTGTTTGTTACTTTGTCTTTCGGTGCTTTTCTTCTTTGTCTTGGGTCAAGGTTGACTTGTTTGTTTTGATACTTGAGAAATTGCATAGTAGTCATGGATTGTAGTCAACATTAACAAGCTAGTTGGAAATTTGAAATCGAAATCATACGATGCACTTGATAAATATTTGCTTGTCTTTAGAAGAATGGGGGGGGGGGGGGGAACTCTCGGCAGGCTCTTCTCAGATGCTACTCAAGTGTTTATGATTGTAGTTGCAATCGTGATGTTCTAACTGGTTCGATTAAACAGCTGTCCACCCACGGTACATGCCTGAATAGACTCTGACGACACAAATTGGTAACTTTCATGATCTGGGCCTTTTTGCTTCTTCTTTTGTTGGCCACATGACAATGACGGTGCTACAAGGGCTTAGACGCATTACGGGCGTACTGTAGGATAGCCCAGTGTATGGGCACATCGCCAGGAAGGTGAAGAGATCGATCTAGCCTGGATGGCGAAGGGGCAAAGAGATCGTGTGTTCAGCCCTGGTCGGTGCAGCCCATAGTACAATGACGTAACGAACCAAGGGATAGAGGAGGCGAGGGAGGGAGGATGGAGGGAGGCGGGGACGGAAACAGGATTGTGCCCAAATTTAATTAAAACTCCCATGTTACACGTCTTTTTTCTTTTTTTCCTTGTTTTTTTTTCTTCGCCTCCTAACATCTGTACTAGTACTCACTTACTGTACTGACTTACTGTATCCAGCAGATGGACCCTACCCTCTTTCCCTCCCTCCAAAGGACCAACAAGTCACAAGAGAGTTCTTCATATTTGATACCTTTTGTTATTACACGGTATTACCCATCTACCAGTTCTTCTCAACCATTAGCAGGAAGGCCAAATCGAAACGAACCAGAGGATGCGTCCTACTGGCGGCGGAAGCCACAAAGGCTTTGTGCCTATCCTACCTGCACTTGGAGAAAACAACTCTGTCGAGCCAAGCAACGAGGACCAAGGCCTCAAGGGAACAGCCTCTGATCCTGCCGCAAAAAAAAAGAGGAAAGCTGGAGGAGGGCATTTTGCATGTGATGCGTGCCGAATTCGGAAAACAGCAGTACGCTTCCCCTCTCGTCCTTCGTCTCGCTCTCGGGGGTCTCATATATCTAGTTCCCGTTTCGTGGGATCCGATATTTTTGTTTGATACCCTATCCTTGCCATATTTTTATAAGTCGGCCCAGGGACCCACTGTATTTCGTTGACTACCGCGGAGAATGCAACACACGCAGACATTCAGTGACCTAGCGGTGGTCAAAACCTCTTTAAGGTTTGGGGTACCGTCACTCCTCACATCCTCAGTAGGGTCGAAAGTGAGGCTCAGGTTGGCCGGTCTATTCTCTCTCCCAAGCATACTACAGGGAGCACTCAAGAAGGAGGAGGTCCAAGGAACAACCACCAGTTCCTACCATCATCTTTGGTTATAGACAGAATCACTCTTCATTCACCGATATCCGTCGACATTGGGCTCCAGAATGCTATCATCACACTTCACACTTGCTTCGGAGCCGTTCTCCCGCCAGGCTTCACACACTTGCACCCATAAGGCTGATCTATATTGGGTAAGTACCTATCTATATCCGCGCGAGGGATTTTGTACACAATGTTTACATGCAACCGAACTTAGGCCTCCACACCTTGGTTTTCCTATTGGATCATACATCACTTAGCCTCATGATCTGTCAGTTTTGTCCAGCAAAAGACCTTCTAGCAGCAGTATTTACAGGCATATCCCTTTGACCATTCCATATTATCCTATCATAGGCGAGCTTCAGAAAAAAGCAAGGCTGGCGCTGGTGGCAAATATTCAAACAGCTCAGGCATCCTCACGGCCACAACTTGCCCTATCCCCTCTCTCCTCAGCGGTTGGTTTTGGAGGAGCACGATGAACCCTGACTCAAGGGCTTCGAAACTCTAACCATTAGCCATTTGCATGTTTTATTTCATGGCAGCTTACTGTATTGCTAATGAACGATTACTACACAGTGCAATGGCGAAGCTCCATGCCCGTCCTGTGTCAGACGCAAGACAGAATGTGTCTTTACTCAACGGGAAACTGGGATTGTGGAGAAGCAGAGAGCCGATCTCGATCGTTTGCGCAAGGAGAACAACGACTTGCGCATGCAGCTCACAAGCGGGAACTTGAAAAGTGTCGACAGCCTCGGGTCATCTTCAAATGAACAGGTCCCCACCCCCTCCCATCAGATCGAAGCTACGAAGCCTGGCGAGGCTGCAGTGAGTGCTCCATACCTTTTACCCTTTAGGAAACCGACAAATCCCACCACGTTCATTACTGATGACCTGAAGATGTTCCCGCTACAGATGGTAATCACCACGGGGGACATTGATGTGCCGTCGAGGCAAAGTCTGGAGTTTGAGCTCAGGACCCGTTACTCCTTTGCGTACTTGACACCAACCCCTGACAACCAGATGCATATGATGACTTTCCGCCAAGCGAGTACCTCTGCGATATACACGCCCAGTCGCGACAGCCGAACCGGGTCACTGTGAGTATACTGTCCACCACAGGCGAATAGCCAACCGACAATATAATATGGAGAAGTCTCTCGACTCCTGCAAACCATATTCAGTGTCTTGACTTCTCGAGATTCTTCTAATTCCTCATCCCAGAGCTGGCACTAAAGAAACTAAAAACAAATACTGAAAATCGTTAGACTGAGCAACGACCAGTCTCCAATCGCCCCAACCGAGCGTTCCGGGCCTCACACCGCGCTGTCGCCCAACGATTCCACTGGAGAATCCTACACAGTCTGCGACGAACGCTTGAGGCACTTCGAGGTGCAAAATTGGCTTCAGACTGAAGTTTCGACTGCATTCGCAGCTCAGGCCATCTCGCATTATCTCGTTACAGATCATCCGACGCTGGGCCTGTTTGATGCTGACCTCTTTCTCGGAGATCTCGTCTCTCGCAAAACCGAATTCTGCTCACCTCTAATCCTCAGTGCTCTGCTCTCCTTGGCATGTGTATGTCTTTCTCTCCCGGTGTACAGAGCATGCTGGCACTGATCCGCCTCTTCTAAAGGCTTGAATACCTGGATTGACTTCTCTCAGCAAGGATATACCGAAATCGAGCCCCAGGCTGCAGCTTTAAGCCATGAGTTCTTCGCCGAGGCAGAGCGCTTGTACAATGAAGAGAAGACGGTTGCGCCGCAATATGATACTGCCGTCATGACAGTGGCCGCTCTTCAACTCATGAGTGCGGCTGCGACGTGCCACGGCCGCCAGGCAGTCGCACATCAATATCTAGAGTACGGGATCCAACTTGCACGCGACAATGGCCTGCTGGCCGTCAACGAAGGGCAATCTGCTAGAAGTTGGCTGGACGATCACATACTCTGTGTCCGAGCTGCCTCGCACACAGCTTGGGGAACTTTCTGCATGGCAACGTGAGTTTGAATAGAAGTCGACTGATTCTTCCTTTGATTGCTTCCTCTGCCTCTGAACACCCCTGTTTATGGTCGGACGATGCTATTTCATATCTTCTGCTCCGTACGAACACCAAGAACCCTTGGGCTGACATTGGTGGGGACCCCGCTTGGTAGACTTCGCGGGATGAATTATCACAGATCTTACATCGACATACAGCCATGGCTCCCTATTCCAGGCACTGTCATCGAGCGTACGGCTGCTGAGTCTATTCCATTCCATCTACCAGACTATATGGGCCAAAGCTTCACCCAACTGTGCAGACTTGCGCCTATAATCTGCGAGATACTGGGACAGTACTACGACAGTGGAGATCGCATAGCGCCCACTGTCCGCAGCTCCGCAGGCTTCGCCGAAGGAATATATAACAGGCTGCTGGCATGGTCAGACTCGTTGCCTCTGTCCATGTCTTGGGTACATAATATGCCGCATCATGCTGCAGTCCTCCAGTAATAAACCACATACCATTCACTGATCCACATTGCTAAGAGGCAAGCTAACGCCATCTTCTTGCAGCGTTTCCCTGCATACGGCCATCGCAGACCTCTTCCGACCACTTCTCTACCGCACTCTACCCCGGCCGCTGAATGTCGGTCGATGCGTTGCGGACAAACGGACGCCAGAAGACGTATACCTGGCCTCAATCAACCAGCTCAAGCACCTCGTCCTGATCTTCCGAACGCAATACGACTGCTCCACCAGAACGCATACCTGGCAAAACGCGCTGTTGTACGTCGCCAATGCCTGCGTTCCCTTGCACGCCAACCCATCCCGCACGGTAGAACTGCAAGATCCGGGGCTGGACGTGGAGACGAGCAGGAAAATCGAGGACGAAGCTCGCCGGAACTGGTTCTTGGCGTGCATCGACGGCTACAGGACTCTGGCCCCGAACTTTGTCTTCATCCAGGACATCTTATCGGGCCTGCTCAGCATGGCCGTCATGAGGGGCATAGCGTCCGCCGCTGAGGTGCAAACCATCTTGGAGATGGTAAGGATTGACGCGCCGCGCTTGCCTCACGTTCACCTGCAGTTACTTCAGCAGCAGCAGCAGCAGCAGCAGCAGCACACTCATCAGGCCTCTGTAGTAGGTGTCACAGAAGGCCCGCTGTTCGAGAGATTTGGGGAAGGAAACTCGTTCATTGTTGACCTCAATCTGGCGGTGATGCATCCAGATGGGGCGTCTGTCACGGCTACGACGCAGAGTCTTAGCAATCTGAATCTGACTATGACGCAGGGATCGGTAGAGGAAGAATGACAGCTCTTGTCTGCGGACGGAAGTGGAGGGCCTGAAGGCTATACAACGGTGGACCAAAGAGGATCTGGACTTTCCTTAAGGGGGACACACGCAGGTCATTCTTTTCATTTCAAGTTGCGAATTCACGCTGGGTTATGACAAGGAAACAGGGCACGGCAAGCAAAGCGGGGACCGGGAGAATGGAACATTATGCGAATATAAATTAGTTAGACTGATATTCTTGATGATTCTTATAATACGATAGCCTTCGCAATGTTCAGGCTAGGAAAGGAGCTATCAAGCATGAAATTTATGTTCCTTGCTCAAAAGACAATATAGCTGGTTTATCAGGTCCAAGTAATCATACTAAGAGCACATGAATAGTGACAAGGATCAGGTTGGCGATGATGTGACAGAAGTGAGATTGGACTTTGGCGTTGGTCGCTTGAGTATCGGTTTCAGTGTAAGACATATCAGGATGGATGGTCTGCCTCATGATCTAATCAGACCTGTAGAGCCACTGTATCTGTTGGATTGAATTACAGGGCTGGACTTTAGACATGACAGTTCATAAGTTGCGAGAGGATGGAGATAATCCATTCAAAGCGCCAGACTATACTTGACAGGTCAAATAATATTCCGAATCCAAACGCGTTGGCCGCCGTAACCTGCTGCAAAGTAGTCTCGTCTCGTATGTCTAGTGCACATGTAATATTGTCCCGAGGCCCTCTTTCCTCTGTGGCACGTTTCGAGCCAAATCAATGCGAAAATGAGCCAGGCTTCAGGTTGATGAAGGCGGGTGCTACTGTAATTACAGCCTCACCCGCCGAGAAAAAACAAACTCAGCCCTTGTCCGAAAGGGCCATGAGCCTGTAACGCTGTCATACTCGGGAGCTCACAGAAGTATTCCTTGATTTTCTAGAACAATTCCCGAGGACAGATCATCAAGACCAAATCGTTCCAGAAACACAGCCATGCTTCCTTTCGGTACCTGCGTGGCGCGGAGAAGTATTTGTGGGACGTTGTGCAGTCGCACTATGAGTGACGTACAACAAAGGTCACGGATCCGGGATGGAGGAAGAATATCAGTCTCCTCAGCCACTGCTTGTATACAGTCAGGATGCGACAGGTGAGCGGTACGAAGCGTTATCCCCGTCCTTGGAAGTGTTTTGACCGGAGAAACAGTAGATTAATTTCATTCAATAATCACGGTAGAGTGTAACCCAACCAGGCTTTTAGCAAAAGGTAATTACGCAGTCATCACTCACGCGCTCATGACTGACTCCCGAGACGAAGTCTCACAGTCTCACATCAAGCTAATTTCTGCCAGAGAACTTCTTATGATTCGTTATCTCGGTCAACTAGCCAAAGCAACGCTGAGAGGATACTCCATTCGGTCAAAAGGTTCCAAGGTTGCAATGTTGGCATGTGCCATCAGCTGACGAACGCCACATACAACTCCCTTTTTTTATTATTAATTAACCTCGGTGTTCCATTGATATCCTCAAGCTAGCACCCGTTTCAGCAGCAGAATGTACACAGGAACAGCGGCCGAATACGAAAGTTCCGAGTTGCTGCATCCAATGGCGAGGGCGGAACACGCCGACGCGCCAGGTATAGTATAACTTTGATAACACCGTGTAAAAACGTGGCGTCGAGGAGGGCGCCGTCAAGACAGGAGCATAATTCAAGGAATAATGATGCTGATCGATCTTTTATACACACTCCTGCATACAACCTCCAAACCCCCACACGTTTCCAGCTCTTGATGTTGTACGAGAGCTGTCCTGTGATGCACGGTAGGGTTGCGCTTCTACCCGAGGGCGCTCAGAAAGGCGCACGTGTATACAGTATTTGTCGAGACGAGCTCTTCCAATCGTCCTCCAAGCCACGTCGGAGAAGATAGACTGATTAATTAAGTACACACCAATCCTTGGGCCTGTGCTGAGATCGGCGACCACCACCCTCCTGGTCTGCCTGATGCATTATGGTTTAATTTCTGAACACATCTCGCTTTCTATACATCGACTGAGATTGAAGATATTTCTGTAGTATATTTATTACCCCTTCCATGACTCCTGCCTATCGTTTCAACCGTTTGACAATTTCATCTATGCAAAGTGCGTAGCTCAAAATGCATCAAGACGCCGCCCTGCCAGAAACTAAGAAACTACCCACGGACGACCATCATGCTGAGAACAATAACAGCCTGAGTCTCTCCGAACACTCCACGAGAACAGACATCGAAGCTAGCTTGCATCCAGCCGGCCCGCTAATATGCAGCGACCCACTGCAATGGTCGAACCACAAGAAAATTTCCATCGTCCTCAACATCGCCCTCCTCTCCGCCGCCGGCCAGATGGCCTCATCGATGGTCGCGCCCTCTGTCGGCCAGATCAGCGCCGAGTTCAAGAACGACGACCTCATCCTTGCCGTTCTCATCGTCTCCGTGTTTCTGGTCGGCATGGCGGCAGGCCTTCTCCTCACGTCCGGGATCTCAGAGGTCTACGGACGTGTCGTCGTCATTCACAGCACGAACGTCTTGTTTGTGGCATGTGCCTGTGCAGTCGCAGCATCGCGGTCCCTCGGGCAAGTGATTGGGTTCCGCTTTTTTCAAGGAGTGGCTGCAGCTGCTCCGCCGGCTGTCGGGGGTGGTGTTATTGGCGACATGTTCCTCCCAAAGGACAGAGGCAGGGCAACGAGTATCTACGGGCTGGGTTTGCTACTCGGACCCATGATTGGGCCTGTGGCAGGTGCTTATATCACACAGGGAGCCGGATGGAGATGGAATTGCTGGGTCATCGCGATTGTGGGCGCTGTTATGTCGCTGGTGACTACGCTGGTTCTAAGAGAGACTTATGGGCCTCTTGTCAGGCAGCGCAATGAGAAGAGCTTGCAGGTTAAGCCTGGGAAATCCGGTCAAGTCGCAGCAACACCGCACAGCAGAAGAAGAATGGGGCTGAAAACGCTGGCAGGTTCCGTGTTTCGACCCATAGAGTTACTGCTGACGTCTCCGCTTGTTTTTCTCCCCGCTCTGGGACTCTCAGTAATTTTTGGGATTACGTTCTTGGTTCTCTCAACGATGGCGACAGTATACCAGCAGGTCTATGGGTGGTCGACGGGCGATTCTGGGCTACCGTACTTGGGCTTAGGCGTGGGGCTTCTTCTAGGGCTTGGCATCTACTCTGTCACAGCCGACAGAGCCTACAGAAAGTTGACAAAGACTATCATGGCCCCAGCACCCGAGATCAGGTTGGCTCCCATCACATTAGGCTCACCCTTGGCAGCTTTCGGTTTGATCATCTACGGCTGGGCGCTGGAGAAGCAACTGCACTGGATCGTGCCCATCTTTGGGTGTCTTCTCCTTTGTCAGGGGCTGGTGTTCTTTATCATGCCCGTCACCACATACCTCATCGATGTCTTTCATGCAGAGGCTGCGGGTCCGGTTGGGGCTGCTTCGGTCCTGAGATGTTTAGCGGGGGGCTTGCTGCCTCTGTGTGCCGATAGGTTGTATACGACTTTGGGCTACGGGTGGGGTAACACCACTTTGGCTTTCATTGCTGTGTTGTTCACGCCGTTTCCATATCTCTTCTATAAGAATGGGAAGAGGCTTAGAGTGGGGTTGGCTGTTCAACAGTAAGAAACAACGCGACGAACAATTCAAACGAACTAGTTAGACTTTGTCATTGATTCGTTCTCAATTTTATTGAGATGAAAATATGACACAAACCCTCGTGGTTTCGAAACAAATGGCCTGACAACTCGGCGTTGATTGATATTTAAAGCCTTACGCTTTTTGTTGCTGTTGCTATACAAATGGCTTCCTAGGTATCAGCCAAGTTCCAGTCCCGATACCTAAATGCCAAACAGCAAGCCCTCGATGGAAGATACAACCTACAAATGATGCAAGGATCACGGTTGTGCTTCATCGTTTCAAGACCTATCAAGTTTATGCTGTGGGTGGCTGATCCGATTCCCCAGATGAAACCCCTTTGCTTCCTGCAACTAGAATTTGACCTGCCCTGGAACACCTATTCTACAGCGGATTTGAATGATCCTATCATCCGGTGTATCTTCCCGCATCATCAGTTGATTAGTATATGAGACAACACTAATCGATTCGCCTAATCTCACTTTCTCTTTAGACCGGTCTTGTTTCCCGTTATTCGGGTGGAAAGCGACAGTAGAGGCTTGAACATTCTTGCTTAACAGCTAGTTTCCGGTGCTGCGTTCCAAGTCGTGGCATGGTCCAGGATTGTTATAGCCTTTGTTCCTTGTCAAGAGCTTGGGTCTGGACCTGGTGAAAAGGGCTGCGAACGACGAGGTGAGTCGTGACAAGTCTAGCTTCATGAGGCTACGCAGCGTCGGGATGTACCCCATTATAATGACCATGTCTCCCTCCAGAAAAGCCAGCACTACGGTAGAAGCCTCATCGGAAGTAACCGGAGTAGAGGCGGAGCTGGACGGCGAGCTGGACGCCATAATAATAGTCCTCATTATCGACATGACCATGGTAAGCAAAGACATTGCCATGAAAATGATGAGGCCTATCTTCAGACGTAATGGCATATTTCTAAAGTCACGGGAGTGAGCATGAAATTCCTTCTCCAATTTTGAAAAGACTCTGGTACTCCTTTCGTCCCCTGTTGCGCTCTTGACACCAATGAAGTAAGCATTCTTAGTACTTACAGCCTCCAGATAATCATGGTGGACAACATGACAAAGGCCAGATCCGAGTAAGTACGAACAGCTGTGCTAATGGATCAGTGATGCTCCGCGTTTTCAACAACCCCAAGACAACAAAGACAGGGATCGTACAGACATTGAGTAACACACGCCCAGTAAAACCAAATATTCTGGTTCCACTGCTTGGTAACAGCCAGAGAGTGATCCCAGAGCGCCTGGGCTGGAGTTATTTGGCAGAAGGTTAATGGAAGGAGAACAATGTTGAGTAGAGACAAGACAGTGAATAGGGTGATTAAGGACCGCTTAAACCACAGGTAAACAGAGAATAAGCGGATCAACGAGATCACAATCGAGAGTCGTGCAATTACGGAGACCGTGACTTGGAATGGCAGAGAGATATAGCTGTACTTCAATGCCAACACCTCATCTTTAGCCGTCTGAGGAACTTGGAGATCATATGCTGTCGCTAATGTGGTGAAGATTCGGACGACGATTTCAATCAACTAAGACGTAAGTAATTGTCAGCAGAATTCGGGCGCCTGGTAGTTAGTGTATCGCATTGCGTACAACAGCCAGGAACATAGCCCAGTCATCCCAACCCAGGACATTTTTGTTTCTTGTGCGAACATAAAAGCGAAGGCCGACAGCAAGTGCACCGAGAATGGTGAACGCCACTGGCACACCCAAAGTCATATGTTGACCTGAGCAGTATAAACCGCATGAATTACGCTGCTTCACAGCATGAGCCCAGTCTGGATTGGCGGTGTGGCTGCATGCACGTTGGATATTGATGTTACAACGAAGAGATGTTGTTTTTGGACTCTCCCTGCAGCTTTGAAGATCGGGCTCACTCGGAGCAGCTCAGCTGATGCGGAGTCACACGGTGGCTTCTTGCGTAGCAATGTGGTTGGCTACATGATTAAAATTCCACTTACATACATGTAATTACATATTCACCTGCAGCAACTTGCATATGGTGATGTTGATCGAATACTCCCCCGCTTTGAAACAGTACGATTTTATTGAAGCCAAAGAAGCAAGTAAGACCTAAGCGCTCCTCCAGACCCCAAAATCCCGTCCCTATGAGAAGCGAATTGCTCAACTACAAGAGTCGGGGAGAATCTAGCCTCTGTCGATCAATTTGCGAGACATAGCTAGCCGGGATCACTCAGCTCTCACATGTCAAGTAATTGACGATAGCCAGTGGCTATCACAGCACCTCCGTTCTCAACGTGGCGGCTGAAGGATTTGGCCCATTCTCTGCCTGCTGCGCCAAATGTTCTTTTCCCCTTGGGGGTGCAAGATATCGTTCTTGGCCACCAGTTCTTATCTTAAAGTCTTCTGTTTCGGGGGATCGATACTGTCTTTAGATTGAGACCTGTTTGTTGTGTTTGGACACTTCCCGCCACGAAACCCCCCCCCCCCCAAAAGTTTGATCCTTAGGACATTGAGCACGATATCTGAGACCGTCATGGCATCTTTGAACATCCTTCTACCCTGGTGAAACGCCACCACAACAATCTTCATATACCTTGCTAGTCTTTTCATCAATCACCTGTTTCTGCATCCTCTGGCCCGGTTTCCTGGCCCAAACTTGGCAGCCGTGACGCGGTGGTACGAAGCCTGCTATGATGTCGTTCAGAATGGCTAGTACACATTCAAGATTAAGGAACTAACAGAAACATTATGGTAAAACCTCTTTCCCTTAAAATGTGAGTCTCTGTAAGCTTCGTTCGTTGCTCTTTGTCTGATACAACGTTGTTTACGCCAGTCTAAGTCCGATCATACGAATCAGCCCTTACGAGCTCCATGTCAGCGACTCGGCCTTTTTCAACACTCTATATCGTCAAGAGGGGCGCTGGGACAAGTATGCCTTTGCGAAGGATGCTTAGGGAGCCGAAGGTCCAACGATCCACACGGTAGACCATGGCCACCACAGGGCTCACCACCAGCCCCTTGGCTATTTTCTTTACAAAGGCCAAGATAGCTGATCGGAAAGATATGATTCGAGGACACGTAACAAGCTTTTGTGATCGTCTGTCCGAAGTTGCCGAGTCAGGAAAAACAGTCAATTTGGGAGCCGCTGCCACCGCGCTGGCCCGCGATATAGCCTTCGACTTTATTCTGGCTAAAAGCTATAATAGCCCCGATCATGATGACTTTGATCTCGCCGTTCTCCAAAGGCACGAGAATGTGCATCGGAATGCAGTGCGTCTTTGCCGTTACGAGGCTAATTAACTTATTGCTCTAAACTCGCACAGTTTCGTATTGCACAGCCCTCTCGCTGCCCTTGTGCAACGCTTCAACTTTCGATTTATGGGAACAACCGCAGAAGACTTCGAATGCGACAGTGACCAATTTGTCATTGGTACCAAAGGAAAGGGTTTCTTGGAGGCCCACGTTAGCATTTGTGAGGTCTAGAAGCCGGCTGGTTCGTCTGCTCCGCGGTTCGGACTGCTTTGAGTAGCGTTCTTGTGCGCGCTGAAACTTTCGCGCCCTCGTCATTCCGAGAAGAGATCGTCGGCGACATCCCCCAGCTTGTAACCATCGAGTACTAATCTGAAGATGATATCATCTCGACAGACAATGAGAAAATGTTGGATTCGGGCAAGCTGGCTCTGGTTCATCCTTCCAGCAGGGGGAAAATTGGTTTTCGTCGTGGCACAAAGAAGGGGAGCGTGATGCTGTTTTCTTTTACGGCCGCTGCGGACTCTTGGTCATGCCGTGGAACAACAATATTTTATACTGGCGCAATGATGGTCAATAGTCAAGTTAATAGTCCCTTACCAGTGATTTGATGACATACTCTTGGGAAGAAGGTGGGGAAAATGAAAGGCTGTACTTTTCCGAGGTTATTTGTTAGTGAATTGAAACAGGTTTCTTTCGTGCCTTGCGGGCGGGCAGGTGCACATTGACTATCGACGTCACCATCGTCGCAGCTCGCGCTTATGCAAGAGACAACGAATACGCGAACCTAACCCTTGTTCGACCTCGATACTTCATAAAAATCGAAACAGAAGCTCTGAGACCTTGATCACCTAGGCTTTTCCATCGCTGGTCAAGGCATGAGAAGCCACAGTATACGCCGCAGCAATCGCATCTTGTTCTCCATTACCATTCATCATGGCCCCCAACAGTCGTAGTCCGGACCCTGTCTCGTACGAAAACGCCGTCTTCCAAGCAGGTCTGCACTCGGCCAAGCCCCCCTTCAGCTTCCACTACTCGGACTGGGAGGACCAGGCGAAGAGCATCCTCTCGGCCAACTCCTGGGGCTACATCCACGGCAACGCAGGCGAAGGCTCAACCTACCGCAAAAACCGCGCCGCCTTCGAGAGGTGGTCCATCCTGCCGCGCCGCCTGCGTCCCTCGCGCAAAGACGAAAATGGCAACGAGGTCTTTGCCGACACGCACAGCACGGTGCTGGGGTCCACGACGCAGCTGCCTTTTCCCGTGGCCATCGCCCCGATCGGCGTGCAGCGCATCTTCCATGCAGATGGCGAGGTGGCTGCTGCCCGCGCCGCTGCTGCATTGGGCGTGCCTTACACGCTGAGTACAGCGTCGAGCACAAGCATCGAGGATGTGGCCGAGGCTATGGACAGCGTCGAGGGCCTACAGGGAGAAGACCAGAAACCGGTGCGGTGGTTCCAGCTGTACTGGCCGTCGCGAGAGCACAACGACATTACGGCGTCGCTGCTCAGTCGTGCGAAGAAGGCGGGCTACAGTGCGCTGTTTGTGACGCTGGACACGTACGTTCTGGGCTGGCGGCCTGCGGATATGAATCATGGGTACAATCCCTTCATCCATGCAGACCGCATTGGCGTCGAGATTGGCCTGACAGACCCGGTGTTTCGGTCGCATTTCGAGAAGGAGCACGGGCATGGCGTCGAGGGGCGTGATGGCGGCAATGGTCGCAGGCATGAGAGTGAGTTGACAGGGCATCGCCTCGGCGAGGCGGCGGCGGAGTGGGCCAAGATTGCCTTTCCGGGCCACTCGCACGCCTGGGAGGATGTGGCGTTCCTGCAGCAGCACTGGGACGGGCCGATTGTGCTGAAGGGGATCCAGACGGTAGAGGATGCAAGGAAGGCGGTGGAGGTGGGTGTTCAGGGGATTGTGGTGTCCAACCACGGCGGGAGGCAGCAGGACGGCGGAGTGAGCAGCCTGGGGATGCTGCCGCGGATCGCGGATGCCGTGGGGGATCAGATCGAAGTGTATTTTGACAGCGGTGTGCGGTGTGGTGCCGACATTATCAAGGCGTATGCTCTTGGGGCCAAGTGTGTGTTTATTGGAAGGCCGTATGCGTATGGTCTGGCGATTGGAGGGGAGGAGGGGGTGAAGCATGTGCTGCGGTCCATCTGTGGCGATCTGCTGATGAACATGCACCTTGCTGGACTACGAGGCCTCGACGAGGTTACGAGGGATATTCTAGTCAAGGAGGATGAGCTTTTCTAAAGTTGCTTCTGGGACCGGATGAGAAATCACCAAGAGGTTTGTGCTGAAGACTGCTTTCACGTCTGCCGTCCTCCGTTAGTTATCGTGGGAGTTTGGGGTGTGAGTGGACCACCCTTCCCCTCCAGATTTCAGTAGAGTCAAATAAATAGAATAGACGGGAATGACTGAAGACATCTGCACATTATTCTCGACCCAGTCGACAGAGATTTGCTCCCATGTATTTCTATGGATCATTGTTGGTAAGACTTCAGCGCGGCGAGAATATCTACTGCAGGCGCAAGCCAGTGTTCCTTTTATGCTGGACTGGTGCACGAGCCACTGCCTCATCGGCGTGGGAAGTGGGTCAGGCCTCGTGGACGATTGGATGTTGATTGGCAGAGCGGATGGCCAGCGCACGGATCATCCTTACCACACCGGTGTGGTAAGTGGGTCAGCTTCACCCATGACATAATGCTCTGATAGGTCCAATATCACGACAAGGCAGGCAGATCGAGCAGCTCTTTCTCCTTCCTTCCATTCATTGATCCTGCTGATAGCTACCACAGGAGCGAGCTGTGTGGTCTCAAGGAAGCCCCTATACACGATTGAATCTGCACCGTCTGCAGACCATGATCTTGCATTGACGGCAGACGTTGAGCCAGATGGGCATCTCGTGACCACATTCTTCGCACTCGCGCGGGCCGCCGATCCTCCGCCAGGACTCGTGCGCGCATTCGTGGTCATCGATAAGCTGTTGTCGAACCTGCGCAACCATGTTCATCCTTACAGGTGCAGGCAGAGCCCGGTTCTCGACGTTCCGATCCAACACAACATGCGCCCTGTCCACTAATCGATCCTCGTCCCACTGTTCACAGGTGCATGTCTTCCAGCGGGCAGCACAGATGTAGCAGAACTCGGCTCTGCAACGACAAGCTGTTCGCTCAAGTCTTGATCAGGTTTCTATGAATCACAAGCAAAGGAGGGAAAGGCACTGGAGGTTTTCCAGGTGTGCATGAAATCAGCTTACTGATATGGTTGCATCCATGACTTAGTTCGACGAGCCGGTGACAAGAGTAGCAAGACTGCCATCCATTCTCCCTCGCCATCTGAAGAATCTCTTGCGTTGCAGGATCCTCGGGGCAATCTCCTTCATGCGAAGCCTTCTTGCACACCGCACAAGTTGTTGCTTCGCACGTCATGCATGTTCCAACACCGCTGGACACGAACTGAGGCGGGATGAAAGCGCCACAGGAAGGGCGATGGCAGTAGGTTGCGTTGGTTGTCTCTCTCTCCAGCTTCTTCGCCTCGTAACGCCCTATCAGCTGCGCGGAGAGGAACATGCGGTTGCTTTGAGGCGGAATCGGCCGGCCACAGCATCGTGGCGGGAAGAGGGACTCGTCCGTCAGGCTTCGCGTGAAGTGTTCCACGAGACAGCCTCGGCAGTAGTGGTGGGAACAGGGTGCTCTGGTAATGTCGTAAATCGGGAACCGGTCGAGGCAGTTGTTGCAAGCCAGTAGCCTCGGCTTGGTTGTGGAAATTTTCCGAGAGGCTGCCCATGAAGACGATTCGGGCTGCTCGTGGTCTCTGTCCAAAACGGCCTGAGGTCCAGAGATGTACATCTCGTCAAGCTTCTTCAGAAACTCGTCATCGACGACATCTGGGTCCAGGTTTGTGTCTGCTGCTCCCTCAGCAACTGCCCCACATGCCGCATTGGCGTTCGCTGCTCTGCAGGTCAATCCCAGGTCTCCAGCGGCTTGGGCGTCTTGAGCTACCAGGTCACTGATGAGTCCACTATCCTCGTGAACAGCCCTGGCCAGGCTCAAGGTCATCTGGTGGTCGGAAACAAAGGTGAGATGGGACTGGATCTCAGTCTTATGAAACTCCAGCGCGATGCCGAAGTCGTCGATGTGGTCATGGCGCTCTTTGCCTTTGGCGTTGGCAGTCCGATGACGAGCGAACTCCTCGAGATCTTCTGCCTGCAGGCGCAAGATCAAAAGGGCTGTCTCGTCGTCCATGTCCATTTTGCTGGTGGCTGCAAGGATTGACTATCCGACAGTCCTGTGTTGATGGGACAGAAGATTGCCTTTGTCGTCAGGTCGGCGGGAGGGCAGCTCGGGCCAAGTCAGACAAATGCTGTTGAGAGGGTCGAGCGAGGCTGCTTGAGGATGGAGACTGGGAGCCAATGTGTTTTTCGTTTTTCCTCCCTTTCTTCTTCCAAGGGATGAATACTTTTGAGACTTAACAATGACTGTGACTTGCCTTCTAGTACCTGCAGGGAGGAAAATTTGACCTTGCTAAAGACAAACCAGTCGGGGAAGACTGTCAGTGACAAGTGCTGGCCCAGGGTAGGACTTGTCTGTGCTTATGGGAGAGAATGTTTTGTTGAGACGCGTTGCAGCAAGAAAGAATGGAATGGACAAGAAAGCTAGGAAGGCCAGACTGAAGTGATTCAAATGTCTAGAAATAATGGTTAGGGCTGATCCTCTTTGAGAACACAAAATGAGCACACTGCACGCCACCACTTGGCACGTATGCAGCAATGACAGGGATTTCAATAACCGCTTTCATTAACAGAACGTGCAGAGGAATTTTCAATGGCTAAGAACTGGAAAAGCAATGCGAGATGATGGTCTCAAACCATCATTCCAGTGGCAGACTACAAGACTGTAGTAATGCACTTGGGATGATTAAAGTATCTTCGACAATGTGATTGTTCCAACTTCAGCTGTTCCAAATTCAGCCTCCCTGTCTGTTCTGGCTAATTATATACATGATGGCAGTCTGAATTTATTCGGCTTTGCATTCTCATCTTTTTTTTCACTGTCGCAATTGGAAGGCCACAATTATAGGATGAAAGCCGAAAACACTGAGAACACTGAAAACGACCTGGTCCTCCGTTGGAAGACAATGTATTTGTATGAAGCAATTCGCAACCTATCAATCATCAGGTGCCCATCAATTTGGTCGGTCAGTCGACAGGGCTTGATAGCGAATTAACTCCTGGGACTGGGGTAGGGTTACTCATAGAAGCTGTACGGAAGTATCTGTCGCTGGACAGAAGCATTTACAATTATCCTTCATTCTACGTTCTATCAGTGCCGTTTCTTCACTTGTTGCTGTCCCGGCTTTGTGTTTCTTGTCTACTTAACCATTTCAATGCGTACCTGTGATGGCCGGTAATTGTCACTTGAAGACGAAATGCACATTTTGCTTAGGTACTTTATGCTCGCTGCGTGGGATGTCGTCCTGAGACTTATTAATACAATTAATTACTGCCTCATACTGACCAAGCATATTCTCGTGTCAATTACTCAGCTTCGAGACAATTAGTCAACCAACAGTGTTGGCAGCCTGGCACGGACAGCGATTGCGGAGCTCAGGTCCACAAAGACGGGGGGAAACCAACCCTTCTCTCTCGTCTCACTCTCTCGTATCCTTTTCGTCAACAGCCGTGGACAGTATAGACTGAATGATAGCATGCATGGCAAGACAAAGTACCTAGAAAATCTTGTAGTTTTTAACTTCGGGAAACTCTGTATTTATCAACAAGTCTCCATGGAGTGTAATACCAGCGCGGGACGTAAACCTACTGATTAGCATATCTTGGTGGACAAACTCCTTATCAGTGTCGTCCTATCTGGGCAAATAACGAGAGATCTACGGCGACAACTTTATCTGGTATTTATCGTGCCCGTGTCCTGCACCTCATTAGTAATTCATCATGTATTTCACTCATTTGTGCTACTTCAGTTGTGTTCCACCACCCCGCAGTTGTGCATACTGGTGGTGATTAAGGTTGACCAGGTTCTCCCAAGGTTGCTGGAGGTATTTTCATTGTATTTATATCGAGCCAGGTATAGTTGTTGATTGATAACTTAAGGTTCGCTCTCAAACAAATCTCCGAGTTTCAACCAAGATAATTATCACTCACGCAAACCACAGTGAGCACCCCATCTTGGACCACCCCCCTCCTACAGAAATGTCGTCCAAGGTCTTCCCCATCGTTCAGACGGTGCCGGTGGCCAAAGGCACACCCGAGTATGAGTCCCTCGTCGACAGCATCGTCCTTGAGCAGTTCACCAACAAGGTGCCCAAGGACCTCCTCCTCCCCTCTTCCATCATCGACAACCCGCCCAAGGACGTGACCTCGATCCCGCGCGGCTGCGGCCTCCTCACCGCCGACGAGCTCGCCATCACAGAAACCCACGACGCCACCTCGCTCGCCCAGGCAATCCGCGCGCGCCAGCTCACCTCCGTCGCCGTGACCACCGCCTTCGCCAAGCGCGCCATCATCGCGCACCAGCTGACATGTTGCCTGACGGAGTGGTTCCTAGACGAAGCCCTGGCCCAGGCGCGCGCCCTGGACGAGCACCTCGCGCGCACAGGAACCGTGGTGGGGCCCCTGCACGGCGTGCCGGTGAGCATCAAGGAGCACCTCCAGATGGCAGGCCACTGGTCTGCCGACGGCTACCTGGCCTCGCGCACCCTCGACACAAGAGACAGCCACATCGTCTCCCTCCTGCGCGGGCTCGGCGCCGTCTTCTACTGCAAGACGAACCAGCCGCAGGCCATCATGCACCTCGAGACCGTCAGCCCGTACGGCCGCACCCTGAACCCGCACAACGTGCACCTGTCGTCAGGAGGGTCGTCAGGAGGCGAGGCTGCGCTGCTTGCGCTGCGTGGCTCGGTGCTGGGCGTGGGCACGGATATTGGCGGCAGTATTCGAGGTCCTGCTGGCTTCTGCGGGGTGTACGGGTTCAAACCTACGAGCAGGCTGCTGCCGATGCGCGGGACGAACCACTCGGGCGGCATCCCTGCGGAGCTGACGATTGTGGCGACGTGTGGGCCCATGGCGGTGTCGGCAAGGGATTTGGACTTGTGGATGGGCGCTGTGCTCGGTGAGAAGCCCTTTCTCAAGGACCCGAGCCTTGTGCCGTTGCCCTGGAAGGGGTTGAGTGCAGATGGAGGAGCTGTAGCATCAAGCCGACAGCGACCTCTGAAGATTGGGTTCATGATGAATGACGGCGTGATTCAGCCCCAGCCGCCTGTGGTGCGGGCCCTCGAGTGGGCGAGGTCCAAACTCTCTGGTTCCTCCGACGGGTTCGAGTTGAAGCCATTTGCCCCTTATCGCGTCGCTGATGCTATCAAGAACATTCGTCGCGCATACTGGCCTGATGGCGGAGAGGGCATAAAGGCTGCACTGGCCAAGGCGGGAGAGCCCATGGAGAAGTTGAGTAAGTTGATTCCCTTCTTAGGAAGTTTGGATAGTATCCTTTTCTACCAAGACAGGGTGAGGACAACACATGCTAATGAAGCAATTACTTTTTTCAAATAAAACAGCCCAGTGGATCATCCAGGATGCCGAGGGCCCAGGCTATTCATGGGAAGACATGTTCAAGATGCGTCTCGAGCGCGACGACCTTCGTGCTCAGTTCGCAGAGCACTGGACCGAGCAGGATGTTGACGTGGTGGTGTGTCCCGTGTTCGTCGGCCCGGCCTCTGCGCACGACACGGCGCTGTACTGGAACTACACCGCCTTCTGGAACTATGTGGACTGCCCTGGGTTCGTATTCCCGACGCCTATTAAGGCGCTGGCCAAGGGGGAGGAGGAGCCGTACGGGGCTTCCTCCTCTTCTGACAAGGTGCTCAGCGAGGAGGACGCACACGTGCGGAAGCTCTGGGAAGAGGGGGACTTTGAGGGGGCGCCTGTCTGTCTGCAGATCGTGGCGAGGAAGTATCATGACAATGAGCTCTTTTCTGCCATTGCGGCCATGAAGGATGCTCTAGGTATCTCGTAGAGTATCGATCATGGTTGGTCCGTTCATAATCAGCAAGTGACGGATCTGGCTGGGGCTGGCTGAGTTTTGGATGTCGGGTCTAGACAGGATATCATGAAGTGCATCATGACTTCAATCTAGATTAGAGTTGATATCCTTCGCCTCTTGAGCCAATATTGGTCCACTGGGCCTATCCGTCACTCTAAACTCCGCGTCCTTGTCACAATTCATTGAAGCCTTTCCTTGAAATTCTTCACATCATTACAAGATTTTCCATTCCAGTCCCAAGACACTGTTGCCGTAGGGTTAGGGTTCAGGAATTTTCGACATGAACAAGCAGGCCAGAAAGGAAGCTTTTGAACAACTTGGTATGAATACTCGCAAATCTCTCATATACACAACAAAAGCCTACAGAACCACCTCGAGACCCTGCCTTTCGTATCATAGCCTCCTCCTTAATTACACATTCCTCACTCCATCATGCCAGAAAACCCCACCCCAAAAGTCCACGGCCTCGACGTCACCGACCGCACCCAGTGCGCCCATTGGAATTCCGACCTCGACATCATCGCCATCAGGCACAAGTGCTGCGGCGAGTACTACGCCTGTATCAGCTGTCACGAGGCAGTGGCAGGCCACCGCGCCCAGGTGTGGGCCCGAGACGAGCGCGATACGCACGCGGTGCTTTGCGGAAACTGCAGGCGGGAGCTGACGGTGGCGGAGTACCTGGCCTGTGGGAATACGTGCCCTGGCTGCGGAGCGGGGTTCAATCCTGGGTGTGCTAGGCATTATGAATTATACTTTGAGGTCTGACAAAAAGATGTGGTGAAAAGGGAATGGGAATGGGAAGATCTGTAAGCAGAGGTGGACATGGAGAGGGGATGGGAGCGAGGGGCGTGCATGAGAAGGAAGAGCGGAGGCGATCAGCCAAGACGTCAAATCCCGGATCGTAGTGTGTGAGCTCTCACTTGTTTTTAAGGTTAATTAATGAACTTTGGCACACAGCATGCTGACAACAGGTATGCATCCTCCACCGACAGGCATCGATGGAAAGGTAGCGGCCAAGGCAGAACTGATGGACGTCGCATTCACCACCACATCCTACTTACAGCTAGGTCAGAAGTGAAGATGCTTGTCGGTGATTACTCAGGGATATCGGATTCTCTTTCGGATCCTTTCTGTCTGCAGATCCTCCTCTTCGTGTCACTATCGGATACCGTCCACCACTCCGTCGCAGTAAGCCGGTTCTTGTGGAAAGTTACAGTCAAAAGTCGTGTGTTGCTCTATCTACGAGCACGCCGTTGGTACTCAGCGAGCAACCTCCCCTGCGCCACAATCTCCGCGTCCGTGACGTCGACTGGAAGAGGCGACAAGGACGCAGCCACTCCCTGCTCGTGCTCAATCCGACGACGGCTACTTGGACCTGCGCGCCCAAAAGTCCTGTGCTGGCTGGGAGTGATCGGCACTGGGTCTTCCTCCCAGTAGTGCTCACGCGTGATCGTCTCTCGGACGACCAGGTTGCCCTCTCCAAGGGGGTCGGTTGTCTCACCGGTGGTAGTTGATGCAGGAGGTGGCTCTGCTGCGGTGCGGCCAGGGTCTGCTAGGTCTGGGGCGGTGTTATTGTTGCCGTGTTGAGTGGACTCGGGCTGAGGTGCATATTCTGGCTGGGTTGGACGGTGGTATCTGCATCTCGAGTTGTGGCAGTGATATTGATCGCGATGTCCAGCGAGGCAGGTCTCGTTGCAGGCAATCCTGTGGCAGTGTCCGCACTCGAAGGTTAGGCTGGCACCTGTGGTCGGCATAACAACGGCTTGAGGGAACCAAAGATTCATTGTCAAGAAAAGAGAATGATGAAACTAAGGGGAGAGCTTCTCTGGTGCTGACGAAGTCGGTGCAAGGAACCAAGGAGACGCCACTTGATCCTTTGTAATTGGTTAAAAGAGTGGTACACGAGACTTGTCAATCCCAAGAAATAAATGATGGACAAGAAATAGTGACTCGGCATCAGCATTTTCTTGTCTCTGAAGGGAGGTGTTATGATTCGAGATGATCTGTAGAAAGGCTCTGATGGCTTGCCTCCCTTGTCAGCAATTGATGATGTCCTTTGCTTAGAACAATGACGCATCTTATTTGTTGACTTGCAATTGTAGTGATTCTATGTGTTGAAACAGGTTACTTTGAGATCTGCATTTGGCATTTGTGGCTTCGACTATACATGCTCAAATCTACAACAATTACAATCAGTTGCCGCCTTTCAACACACTTGCAGTATTCACATCATTAGGCCTTGATCTTGAGTGTTCTTCCTAGTCCTCATGAACAAGGCGGTCTTTGTATCTGGTTGTTCAACCCTTGAGCAAGCATTGAATCAAAGTTTTGACGTTTTAGCAGGTCTGTCACTCAATTTTCAACAACTCTCCAAGCGTTCCCTCTCAATCTCCTGCTCAAGAATTCTTGCCTGGGGAGATATTTGCTATCGAAATAAATTCTGCCTGTTTGATGATTACCAGTGCTTCCTTCTCAACAGTCAAGCTATTCCGCAAATTCTCATCCAAGCCACTCTACTCAGCACAACACTACAAGATATTGTTGACCATTGCCAAGAAGAGAGAGAAGAGAAGCTTTGGCAAAAGTTGGGTAAGACTCCATAGCGTACTACAATACAATACCACTTCATACCTTGTGCTATGATATTACAAATGCCGCGTCCCAAGCCATGAACCTTACTTGCGCAATGATTCTTTTGGAGTCCAATAATACATTAACGTTACCACATAATAATTAGTACGTGACGGGAAGAAATGCACCTGAATGCAATGTCACCTTCCAGCTGCACCCCGCTAGTGTTATCTAGAACAACGCCACCTCTGCACTGCGACCCGGCGCAATCACCCCTGGATCCGTTGATCATGTTCCCTGGTTATCAGACGGGACCCACGCATTGGCCCTCCTCATCCATCCAAAGGAACATATCATCCCCACACAGGCTGACAGGCTAGACAGGGCGTGACAGGGCAAGTCAAGTCCCCCCCCCCCCTTTCAAAAACGGACCCACGTGACTACCGCGGGGAGAACCTTAAAAAAAAGTGTCACGATCAGACCTCTCTTATTGCTCCTTCATCAGATTTAACCCCCTTCATTTTAGAACATCCTGGCCAGGTACAAGGTAGTACGACCCTATCAAAAGCACGAGTCACAGTGCAACCGTCAATTTCCAAAGATTCTTTGTGCGACGTGAGACGCACGCCTCGATAAGCAACTTCTCCCCTGCTCCGTAACCTTCTAGGATGTCCGTCGATCAACTCGTCGTATTCCTGGGGTGGGACCAACAGGGCCCGTTTAGGAAGGTCGTCGGCCACCCTGGCCGAACGTCTCCGGCACAACTCCGCCAAACAAGGAATTGAGCGCGACATTTTACTTGACCACAAGATTGATATCTCTGTGTTATGCCGCCTATCACCTGTGCTGGAAATTAATTATGGGTTCTGCGTAGAAGAAAAGAAGAAAAAGAAATAGTGCAGACGAGTATCTATTGAAGGCGTTGTGGCATCTTCCATGCATGTCTTCGGCACGCTTTCCCGTCTCCTGCAGCGATAACTTAAAAAAAAAAAAAAAGACAATAGAAATATGCAGTAGTACTGTCGGTCTAGCCGCTACGCAAGACCTCAACGGCCCGGCACATGCACATGCGTTTTCTCGCTCGAGCACAATTGTGGGCCGTGCAGATGAATCACACATAGTACGCCTTGTTGTTCATGGCGTAGTCCGAGGGCCCGGAGGAGGAGGAGGGGGCTCAGCTCAGAGGGGTCAGACAAAGACGACGGTCCGCTGCAGAGACGATCATCTGCCTGCAGTATGCGAGAGAAGCGTGCTAGAAGGCCTCCTTCCTTTGGTTCTAGCTTTTTGGTTTCCACCCCACGAGGCAAACGAGCCACGGCTTGCACCGCCAGCACGTACCACCATCGCAGATTCGCCTGCTGTTATGGGTCCTCCTAGCGCGTCGACTGCGTTCTTGACCCACACCTGAATGGGAAGGCAATGCAAGTATATCCTAAAAAGTTGTTTCCGTCTAGGGTAGTATCAGAAATACCATAGTACTGCTGGTAGGGTTCATGTTCGTGCGAGTGGGGGGCCCTCAAGGTCAATGAGCTTGGCAATGAAGATGCAGACGCGATTGTATTGTTTATAAATTCACCCTCGGCCCTCTGGGTCTTGCCCTCCCTCTCCCTCTCCGTTTTCCCCTTCTTCTTGTTGTTGTTGTTGTTGTTGTTGTCTTGTCATTCCTTGTCAACCTCACTTGACTTCTCCTTCCAACGGCGTTGACGATAGCAGCACGACGAGAGGCCTTGTCAAGATGAAGTCCCTCCTCCTCAGCCCGCTGCTCCTGGCCGGCAGCACACTGGCCGCCCTGAACAGAGCCCCAGGACCGCCCAAGCCTCTGCCCCCAAAGCTGGTTGACGAGCGATTCAGTTCGGGCAGTCTCAAGAAGCGGGACAACACCACCACCACCGGCCAGGGCACCTTTGAGCAGCTGCTCGACCACAATGACCCCAGCAAGGGCACCTTCAGCCAGCGCTTCTGGTGGAGCTCTGAGTACTGGACGGGTCCCGGCGCGCCTGTCGTCTTCTTCACGCCTGGCGAGATCGAGGCTGATGAGTACACTGGATATCTCACCAACAGGACTATCACAGGCGTGTTCGCCCAGGAAATTGGCGGCGCCGTCGTCATGATGGAGCATCGCTACTGGGGCGAGTCGAGCCCGTACACCTGGCTCACGACCGAGAACTTCACCTACCTGACGCTGGAGCAGTCCATCAAGGACACCACGTACCTGGCCAACAACATTGATCTGCCTTTTGATCCCACGGGCTCCAGTCTGGCCTCGAATGCTCCTTGGGTCATGGCTGGTGGCAGTTACTCGGGTGCTCTGACCGGCTGGGTCGAGTCTGTCGATCCCGGCACGTACTGGGCATACTATGCGACCAGCGCTGTCGTTGAGACCATCTGGGACTTTGTAAGTTTCTGAACATTGCAGCACTTATCCAGTGAGGAAGAATCAGGTCGCTAATGCTTATATCAACAGTATGAGTACTTCAAGCCTGTGCAGGCCGGTATGCCAGCCAACTGCAGCGCAGACGTGCAGAGCGTCATTGCCTATGTCGACTCTGTTCTTACGGGCAACGACACGGCCGCCATCCAGAGCCTGAAGGCCAAGTTCGCCCTGGAGGATCTCGAGCACAACGACGACTTTGCCGCCGTCCTCGAGTACGGCCCTTGGGAGTGGCAGGAGATCCAGTTCTACTCCGGCTACAGCGCCTTCTACCTCTTCTGCGACTCTGTCGAGAACGTTGGGTACTACTTCCCGAACTCGACCACTGTTCCTGGTGCCGAGGGCGTTGGTCTTGAGAAGGCGCTTGACGGCTATGCTGCGTACATCAAGAACTACATTGTGGATGGTGGTAAGATATACTTCCCAGCCCTGACTCGCTTAATTCTGTCTCCAAGTATGGCACAAGCTCACCAGAGAACTACCAAATAACAGCCTGTGCCTCTTATGGCTATGATGTCTGGACCGACGAGTGGGACGTTGGCTGCTTCGACACGTACAACGCCAGCAGCCCGTTCTACACTGACAGGAGCGTGGAAAACATCTACAACCTGCAATGGAACTGGTTCCTCTGCAACCAGCCGTAAGCTCAACTAACTCAACCCCCGTTTTCAGACTTGGTTTGCATGTTTCTGACCAATAATCCTTTTAGCTTTGCCTACTGGCAAGACGGTGCTCCAGAGGGCGTCTCAACCATCGTCTCCCGCCTCGTCACTGGAGAATACTGGCAGCGCCAATGCTCGCTCCTGTTTCCCCCGCCAGGAACCTTTGACCCCGACAACAAGACCGTCGCCGACACCAACGCCTACACTGGTGGCTGGGACATTGCCGCCAACACCACTAGGCTCATCTGGACCAATGGTCAGTACGATCCTTGGAAGGACTCGACCGTCTCGAGCGACTACAAGCCCGGCGGCCCGTTCCAAGGAACTGCCACGGCGCCTCTCCAGGTCATTCCTTCTGGCATTCACTGCAGCGACATGTTGATCGAGAACGGCCAGGTCAATGCTGGTGTGCAGGAAGTGATCGACAACGAGGTGGCGCAGATTGCGACCTGGGTCGATGAGTACTACACGGAGCAGAATAAGCCCAAGGCTGTGAGGCGGCACTAGCTTGTTAGCAACGTGTTATAGTTTGATAGTTTTATATAAAATTGAGAATATCAGTATAATATTGGACGCATCGTCAAGAACTGACGCCTGTCCCCCTTCTGCTAAGCTGTGAGAAGAAGACAAGAAAGGAAGTTTCGTTTCAGATCATGATCTGCTTCTAATCATCTAATCATCTCAACTCTCCCCCTCTCTATGCATTTGATTCTGTCTTGTAGTACTTGCTAGCAATGGGCTGCTGTAACTGCGCCGAACCCTCAGGTAGCAGCTTCCGTGACTTAGCTCTGAAGACTTCCAGTGCTTTATACCAATCCTCATCGACCCCTCTCATCCTATCCAAGCCCCTCTCCTCCACGCCTTGGTTCACCCACTCCAAAACCTCATCCATATACGGCACCTGATTCTGCAGTAAACTGTGGAAGGCTTTGCCTTTGTCTCCCTTAGCCTTCCTGGCCGCATGCTCCTTCTTCATGTCCTCTCTGCTCGGCAGCTCTGCCATCCCAGCGTACACCCGCGCCACCACCTCGGCCTGGAAGTCAAACATGGAGAAGGTCGAGGTGTAGTAAGGTACACCCACAAAGGACAGGGTCGGGTCTGGGATGTAAAAGATGTCCTTGTGGAGATTGTGCGTCACACACTTATCCGCCGTAATCAAGATCGTCTCGTCAGCCTCGTCAACAGGAATCGTGTCCGACTCGAGGCCCTTGAGGAAGGGGTATGTGGTTTGGTAGCCAGACGCGATGATGACCTGGTGGATGTCGCTGAGGATCCGCCCATCCGTCAGGCGCACCGTTCCCGGTATCGGCAGGCCAGGCTCGTCCTCGAGGCTTTTCCCCTCGTCCAGCTCGAAGGACTGGAGGCCCGCTACCCTTTCCGAGTTGGACGGGAGGAAGGATGCGTCGAGGTCGAATGGACCGCCGCGGGCTGACTGGTAGGTCTTGTTGGCCACGTTCTCGAGCTCCTTTGCGATGTCAAGCGACGACACGCCGGCACCGACGAGGAGGAGGTTCTGGTCTTTAAACGCCGTCGGGTAGCGGTAGCTCTTGGAATGCATAACCCTTTCTGGGAACTTCTGCTTCCACTCGGCCAGCCCTGCGACATTTGGGATCAGAGGGACATGGTAGTGCCCTGAGGCCACGACCACGGCGTCAAATACCCAGTCCTTCTCCTCGAATGAAATTGCTCCGTCCTCACCCCTGAGGAGGGTTTTGCTTCGTAGATCCCATGTACCTGTCTTGACGTTCTTGACAGCCTCCTCCACGCGCGTGTTGTACAACGTCACACCTTGCGCACCAGTCTCGAGGGCCAGCGTCTGCACGTAGGTCTCAATCTCATGGTGTGTGACATGCTCTGGTGTTCCCTCTGGCCACTGTAGGAGAGTGCTCCTCATCATTGTGGTGGGGACATTGTTCATAAGCCCCTCGTAGCACGGTCCCGGTGGTGCATGAGCAATAGCAATGTCTTCTGGCGTCTTGCCATCCTCCTCGCCGTTCGTCCCATTGACATTGAGACCGTTGCTTGCACTTGAGGGGCTACTACTTCCAGCTGATTCTGATTTGGTGCGTGGGTACTCCGGGTCCTTATCTCTTCGGGGGTCGAAATGCCAGACGCCACCGGCCACGTCGGACCGCTCAAACACGGTCACTTTGAAGTCATGTCGGAGGAGATGGGCAGCAGCAGACACGCCGCTGATGCCAGCTCCTATGACGGCGACAGACTTGATAGCTGATGGCATGGCTCTCGACACTTTTTGAGGAGTAGACAGATACGCTTGAGCGTATGAGATGGTGCTGGGCAAAAGAGGGCCCGTAATTAATGAAGCAACGAAGACTATCTAGTCAGGCCGTGGTTCAGCTAATAGTGCTACTTCCCAGGGCGACATTGAAAAACTAGGTATAATAAACGGTACAAATAGCCTAGTGTAAGTGTTCCCTTCTGGCTTATACTCCAGTTCAAAATTCCTTACGAATGTATTACAAACCGCGGCCCCGTCTTCGGTGCTTTTGGGGTCGTGGCTGAGATGGCGCAATACTCACCCACGAATTACGCTATGGGAGGGGAAAAGCAAAACGCAACATGTCAATCCCTTATCATTCTTGACTCGCTTCGATAAATCGTGGGTCCTTTTGTCGTACGACTCCGTCAGCATAGAGTAGGAATACCGTGGGCAAGTCTATATCCCGAGGGGGTGTACGACTTTGCAGGCCGAGGCTGCCGAAGGAATTAACAACGTTACGGATCAAGTGTACCATTTCGTCTTGACAGCAAACCTTCAGCACGAAAAGAGAAGGCTGGGGGTTATTGTTGGTATGCAGACAGGAACCAAGTAGTTATATGAAATTCTGCACTATCTTGCGGACAAACAGCCTCTAATATTAGTACAGCCTCCCCAGTCTCTTGATTTTCTGGCTTGTAATTGTGTATTACCAAGTATATTTGCCATTTGTAGAGAAATATAGTACTTTTAAATCCTTCACAAAGTCTGCCTAGTACACATCTGCGGCCCTGAGCTTCATAGCCGTCTCCCTGTGGTGCAAGTGTCGCACCACAAAAGCCGTGGCTACCAACCCTACAGCAAAGAAGATCATCGTCATGAAGCCCTTGTGAAATTCTGGTGCACTCGTCTCCAGCCAGATGATATTCGGCAGCCAGGCCTGGAAGACATAGGCCATCTCGTTCATGGTGCCGACCACCAGAGCCCGCTCCTCATTGTCGTCGCTGCAGATCTCGTGCGCCCAGGCCATGATCAAGCCACTGATACCGCCACCAAACCCTTGCAGGATAAAACAAGCCCACTTCCAACCCACAGGAATATTCCAAATGGCCATGGATATGTTGATGACAAAGTTGTTGACGCCTGAATACACAATGGGCGGCCACCTTGCTCCTCCGCAGAGCGTGTCGGAGGTCCAGGCGTAGATGAAGGTCGTGATGACCTGGACGGCCTGCGTGATGGTGGGGTACGTGTTGACCTGGACGGTGCTGTAGCCTTGCAGCTTGAGCCAGTCGGCAAATACAGGCTGGCTTCCGTAGCCGTTTCCGTTGTTGAAGAGCACGTACAGCAGCGTCAGGAGGTAGATGTGCCAGCTGGAGAAGATCTTCTTGACCTTGACCTTGGTGTACTTGCCGCGGTTGGCACGGCCTTCCAGCTCCATGCGCTTCTGCGCCAGCGCGATCTCCTCTTTGGAGAGATAGAAGGCACGGCAGATCTCGGGAACGTCAGGGAACAGGAAGAAGCCTGCGATGGCGATGGGCAGCGAGATGATCGTGTTGACGATGAACAGCCACTGCCACCCTGTGAAGCCATCTACGCCACCCAGATGGTATACGGCGGCCATGAGATAGCCTGAGAACATGGCTCCGATGGCAGATGAGGCGTGGAAGATGCACGACCGACGGGCGAGCTCGTCTTTCCGGTACCAGGAGCCGATGATGTATTGCATGCCCGGGTAGAAGCCAGACTCGGCCAGGCCGATGAAGAAGCGCAGCACGTACATCTGCTGGGCAGTGGTGCATTTTGTCATGAGGATGGTCAAGACAGCCCAGATGGTCTCGCAGGCGGGGATCACATAGGACGGCCGGACCTTGGTGAGGAGCATGTTGCTAGATGAATTGGTCAGCATGAATGGGATTATATTGGTTTTGAGAATGACAACATTCAAGAGGTCATGTCAAACAAACTTACATTGGCACTTCCCCTATCACATATCCAACCGTCCATGTGGTGGTCATGATGTTGAGCTGATTGCCGTAGAGGCCCATGTCCTCTTTCATGCCACTGACATAGGCATTGCTGATGTTCACCTGCAACCAAAAAGAATTGTTAATCACCAATCGCTTTGCTGATTATCCTCAAAATGAGTATTCGAGGCGCCCCACCTGGTCAAGGTACTTGATAAAGTAACCAAGAGAAGCAAATGTCAAGATGACTGCATCCAGCTTGAAGAGAAACTTTCGCTCCTCCGGCGACTTGTCGAACGTATCCCACAAGTACGATCGCCATGTCCTCTTCGGAACAGCTTGTACTATAATCGACGAGTGCGAGGTCGAGTCGTCCGACTCGGGCGCAATATGGCCATGCTTCTCATCCGACTGAGAGATCGAGACGCGTGCCGTCTTCTCGGCATCGCTGCCGACCGGGCCGCTGACTGGGCTTGCCATCGCTTCAGAATCGATTGGTGCTAATGTCCGGTCGAATTATCCTCCCCTCCGAAAAAAGGCTTGCTACAGCTTGGCGGGTAACAGAAACAAAGACAAAAGTGCCAGTATCTTTTCGTCGTCGGCGCGTCGGCGTGTCAGCCAATCTGATTTCCCAAAAAGCCTGGCGAAACGCAGCACGCCATACAGCTTCATTATATGGTATTCATCCAGAACGAACCGTGTGACATGCCAGCTTATAGATGGATCAAACCTTGAATGATTAGACAGAGGTACCAAAGGTATCACCACACGCCCTGCGCGCCCCACGTTGCGGGCTCTCGCCATCGTGGATATCGGGATGGCGTGCTGACAGCCATGGCGGTGCGTCATCCGCCCAACACCTTTTCGCGGTACCAATTATACCATAGCATGCATACTTTTGCCAGCAGAGTCAATAACTACTATGGCAGAATATAGGATAACCAGCCCCCCTGGCGATGTCGTGCTGAGCCAACAATGGCCACCGCCCGAGAGCACGATAATTCTCTTGCATCCGTTTGGGCGCAACTGTGGATAATTCTATGAAACAATGCGCCCGAGGATCTCCCGTGGCCTTTTGAAGGATGAACGTCTTCCCTAAATTTGACAGACTAATGTCTACTTGGTTTCTAGTGACAATTCTCTGCCCACTGTGCCACTGCAGAAGCATCATTCGTGTCTTTGTGCTCGGATCCGATGGGAGTTTTGAACAGAGAAAATAAACAAAAATAGAGAACCCCGCCTGCGTACCAGAGTAATCGTCGCCTCTCCCCCTCTCCCCTCTCTCTCTCTCTCTCTACCCGAGCCCCAAATGTGTCTCTGCGCAAGCCGTCATGACACCAGACGCGCTCATGAGCACGCAATATGATCCCCCCACCACTGCCATCCTCAAAACCTGGTGCGACTTGGGCGAGAGAGAAGAAACCCCGCAGATAGCGAGGCCTGGATCTACATACTCTTGGGTGGTACCCTCAATCCCTCTTGGGGAATTGGACGGCGAGGTAAGCATACTAGCTTTTCATTTGATGATCTCAAGCCCCGCGGCAGCGATGGCGTGCCATTGCATGCTCTGCTGTAATAATTATGGGCTTGCTCCTCGTGTCGCGCGTCGTGGAGGGCCGACGACTGTCCTGATTTGTACGAAGGGGGGCTTGCACCATCAACCACTTGCATGCAGGAAAGACCGTGAATGGCCTCAGACACACTTTCTCTGGTGATGCACCATCTTCTCCGCATTTGATTAACAATTACAAGCTGGTGATTTGGAGATTTGGAGGCAGATGGAGGGGCGGGCTTGCGATGCATATGATGCTTAGAAATACGTGCTTACCTTCGTGGCATTTGTGGGCCGTGTGTGTCTCTGGTCGGGGTAATTGATTCAATAGCAGATTAGGAAGTCGATGAGATGCTCAGGATATATAACGTCATGTGGACAGGACATGAACAGGAGTGGTTCTTGGAGAGAGGGACACACAGAGAGACAGAGAGGAGGAGAGAGACAAGACAAGACGATCTGATCTATCACCACCAGAAAAACTATTATTCCTTCGTATTTACTTGCTATATACCATCCTACGTGCTTTACTTGGAGAAAACAAGCCACACATATCCATCATGGCTCCAGCTCCCATTGTCCCCGACATTGTTGATTATGTCGAGCCCAAGAAGGACAACCTGGGCCTCCCAGAGCCAACAGCCCTCCGTCTCAAGAAGGCAGGCATTGACCTGAGCAACGGCTACCCATACAGACCCTCGAGGCCTCTCTTCCTCGACGACGTCTACAAGATCCGCAATGTCGAGCGGCCCTACGTCGACCCGGGCTCGAGGGCCGACAAGGAGAAGAAGGCCCTGCTCTCGGCAGCCACCAAGGTGACTGACCTCACGACGCACATCGGCACCGAGATCGAGGGCCTGCAGCTCAAGGACCTCACGGACCAGCAGAAGGACGAGCTGGCCCTGCTTGTTGCTGAGCGCAGTGTTGTCTTTTTCCGCAACCAAGATCTGTCTCCTCAGCAGCAGAAGTCGGCAAGTCATCACCGGGAAACAATATGCCTTCTTTTGGAGGTGAATGTGTGAAGCTAACCTTTTTGGCAGCTGGGAGAATGGTTTGGCGAGGTCGAGGTTCATGTGAGTTTCCCTTGCTTTACACCCCATCCTCTATTCCATTTCAACTACAACACGGACGAGAACAATGATGGATTATTTTCTGATACCTTTGCTTTCTTCCATCTAGCCCCAAGTTCCTCAGGTTCCAGGACTTCCCGGCGTCAGTATTATCTGGCCCGACCTGATGGCAACTGAGCGCCAAGCAGGCTTCCGCAAGCCTGGCGGTGCGTCCCGCTGGCACAGTGATCTTGTTCATGAGCTGCACCCGGCCGGATACACCCACCTGCACAACGACACAATCCCTCCCACGGGCGGTGATACCCTCTGGGCGAGCGGCTACTCTGCTTACGAGAAGCTGTCTCCGGACTTCCGCAAGATCATTGACGGCAAGCTGGGTGTGTTCCGTTCAGGTCAGTAGTTTCCATTTCTAATTATCCTCGGCGCCCCTCAGTGATTGTTGATTCTTCTGTCTCACCTCAACGCTTACTAACATTCGTGCTCTCTTTTCTTCCTTTTTTCCCAATACAGCTCACCCCTACCTCGACCGTGATCACCCCGAGGAGGGACCAAAGTACATTGAGAGAATCCACCCCATCGTTCGCACCCATCCCGCCACGGGCTGGAAGTCCCTCTTTGTCAACCGGGCCATGTGCCACCGGATTGTAGGCCTTGACAAGCCAGAGAGCGATGTCATCCTCAGCTACCTGTGCGATGTCTACGAGTCGAACCCCGACATCCAGGTCCGCTTCAAGTGGTCGCAGGGCACGAGCGCCATCTGGGACAACAGGTCAGTAGTCAATCCTCTGGAAGAGGGCCAAGACAAAAAGCAGAGGCTAATTTTACGATCTCTCTCTTTGCAGAATTACCAACCACAACGCCAGCTGGGACTATGGTGGCCGACACCCTCGCCACGGTACTCGGGTCACTTCTCTCTGTGAGAAGCCCTACTTCGACCCGAGCTCGCCCACTCGGCGTCAGGCCCTGGGGCTGCTGGGTGAGGATGAGAAGGAGGTGGATGGCCCTGCTTAGATGGGCTGGAAGGGAAATCGTGTCTCCTTGGGAGCGTCAAGATGTTGGAAAGATGGTTTCCCCTTTTCTGTCGTTGATTTTTCATGTCCACCAGATTGCTCTAGAATATTGGAATGAATAACAGCATTTGATCATTACTCGTGCCTTTATCAACGTGTCAAGCCCGAGTCGATGAGCCGATTTTTACAGTTGCAATGCGTACAGTCAGTCATTGGAAGTACACACGTAGTTTTCGGTTTGAGAAACAGAATAGCGTGAAAACGGGAGAAAGAACAAGGCGAAGAGCAAGAACAAGAAGAGACTCTATGCATACTAAATAAGGACTTGAGTAAGCACAGCAGCATCTGAATCATCTCAACAATGAGCAACAACTTTTAGAATTGGGCGCAGCATTTTGAGATTTGGCCGCCATACAGTCATAGCAATAATCAATCCTGTGTTTCACTCCCTTCCCTCCTCTCTTCTTGATTTTATCCCCAAAAATTGTCTGTTTGCTGTTGTTTTTTGACTCTTGAGCATCTACTTCAATTCCTATCTTCTTTTCCGGTATTTGCCTATGCTCCAGCATCTTTCTTCAGCCTTCCCCTCTTTCGATTGCTCAAATTAATCCAGTTACAATTGTCCTTCCTCATATTGACATCTATTCAACTTTGCTTCCCATATTAATATGTATTAATTTGATTTTGATTATTACTTCCTTTACTCTCCTTCTCCTTCCTCTTCTTCCCTATTTGTGGCTAAGCCTGTGGCGTGGCTTTCAACTGTGGCTGATTTCTGGTTCTACCAAACGAGGCAAGAGCTTATCCATCCCACCCCACCTTCCTCGGCCCGTTCTGAGGTCCTTACGACATAACAACAACGACCGCACCAAGTCGACGACGATCCCACGACGCATCCCATGAGAGTCCTCCAAGATGCCCACCGGCGCATACGCCCGCCGACATGAAACCCAAGACGACGACAGTCAACCTCCTCCCCCTTCGAGCCGAAACTCCTCCACGACAGAAGACGAAGAGCATCGTCTCGTCCAATTGCAAAATGCCGTGCAGCAACGAGATGTTACGCCTGCAAATAATGCAGACAACACTCGAGCTGACCACGCGGACGATGGGACCAGAAGACATGCCGTGAGCACAACAACGGACGGTGCACGAAATCCCGTAACGCCAGGCACAGACTATGCCTCGCTCCGACTCATCACGCGCAGACAACCCCAAGACCCAGCTGCTGTGCTGACCGGCATGGACACGAGCAGCGCAGACCTGAGCTGGGCAGCGGGTCTGGAGACGCCTGGGGGCCTTGACCCGAAAGGGCAGCCATGGGTGTATCCAAAGACGAGAGGCAAACTGGGCTCGAACCTGGACGACTTCAAGGATGAGATCGAGACTCGCACGAAGAAGGGCGAGGGCTGCAAGGCTATCGCAGATGCTCTCATCGCGATGGGCGTCGAGACGAGCAATCGGGCTGTTGCGAGGCAGAGGATGAAATGGGGTCTCCGACAGAGGGTCAGTCAGTTTGTTTACTCTGTCAGTCTTTGAATGCTCTTGCAAGAGCCTGGTTGGTCTAACACAGAAAGAACTCCATGATTGGAGAAATTAGGCACAGAGACGAATGACCGAGCAAGGCCTCGCCAACATCCGCAAGGCCCACCTCGAACACGCCCAGCGGTTGTCCAACAGCGACCCCGTCCCTGTCAAGCGAGTACGCATCCGCGTCTTGCGCAAGGCCGAGATCACGCGCATGACAAAAGAGGGCCTGTCGGCAGCCCAGATCGCAGAAAATCTCAGCGCCCGCGGTGTCAGGCTCAAGAGGGGCGCCGCCACCGTCGAACGGCTGCGTACTGTCTGGGGCCTGACTGAGGACACGCAGCGCAGCGTCGAGAACATCCGCGGCACGGCTCGGAACCGGGCAGCCAAGGCGCAGAAGGAGCAGTTTGAGAGCATCGCGAAGGAGCTAGGCGTCGTGGATGTGGATGGCTGGGTGAGGAGCAAGATGAGCGAGGAGGTTGCGCGGGATGCTAGGCGGGAGTATGGGTATAGGCTGATGGGTGATGCGCGGCCCAAGCCGACAAATGACCCTGCTCTCCTGAGACGCAATGCCCAGCAGCAGCAGCAGCAGCAGCACTTGAGGACGCTGTCTTCAGAAAGGAGAAAGGCCGCAAGCTTGGATGCCAATGTTCTCAACAAGTTACCCGGCGTGGACTTTTTGCCTCACACGTTCGACTCAATCTTCACTCCTCCTGCTCAAGCCAGCATGCCTTCAAGGGGGTCAGCACAGGGCCCTTCGACGATGACCCTTACTGAAACAGACGCACTGCAGGAGGCGATAGAGGTATCGAGTGACGAAGCCGAGAGCGACCAAGAGATCTTAGATGATGGCCAAGGGGCAGATGCCGACGAGGCTCGTGAGGACGAGCAGGACAGCCAGGCTGCGGTAGAGAGCCAGGTCGCGTCATCTTTGGACTTGAATGTGGATTCGTCCACGTCGCTGCAACCGCAATTGTCAGCACTGCAAGTCACCACCAGCATGACATCCGACCCTAGCTTCAACGACAACGACTTTGATAAGCCGTGGGAAGATGCCGACCAGGGATGCCTTCCTCCACGAAACATGACGGATGACCTCGATTCAGCAGACGTGACGACGCGAGCGCCTCCATCTAGCTTCCCTGGCCGACGTCTCGTCAACATCGCACCGCGCCCTCCTTCTCTGCGGCCGATCGCGCCTCGACCACTCGCTCCCCTGCCGATTCTTGCTCAGCCGCAAAAGCCAGAGGCCGAGTACATGGCACAGTTTGGTCTCTTCCCCTACCCAACCCACGGCAAACCACCCCAAAAGTACTTGACACCGACGGGCCTCATCACGACAGAAGGATACGAGTATCTTGCTTCTCCCTCGGCGCTATCCACCCATCCTCTATCCGACGTGATCAACATCATGCCATCAGCTCCTCATCCTCCTCCTCCGCCTCCTCCTCCTCCTCCACCACCGCCAATGCCTTCACTGCCTACCAAGGTCAGCCAGATCCCGGCCCCTCCGCTGGTCATGTTACCAGAGGAAGTAGAGAAGCACAAAGAGGACCTGAAGACCATCGAGAGATGCCACATGCTGACGCAGGAATGTATGGACCTGTTGGCTGCGCGAGCTGACAGCAGACCGCTGGAGCACAGCCTGACGGGTATGCCACCCAGTCTGAGACAGATTCAGGATGTTAAGGAGAGGCTTAGGGAGGCCGCGAGTGCTCTCCTTGCAAAGCTGTGACCTCTTCATAGCTGAAATGTATAATTCTAGTCTTGAGTTGATGTTCCTCTATGCCGGTTCCTCTAGTTCTGGAATCTGCCGACCCGCTTCTAGTTCTTTGTACAAGTCAGGTGTTCACGCCTGCTTGATCACTTTGCCCATAGAGAGTTGCACCAAGGTTCTCCAGTAATACCCGTACCTGCCTGTCTGCCCGCCGGCTGTCAATTACTTTTTGCTCTTGAGGGCATCGTCCAAAACCTTTGTGGCAGCAAGAACATCCTCGTCCCTAAACCTCTTGCCGACAAGCTGCAGAGCAATGGGGAAGCCGTGGAACAACTCCGGGTCATCTGCAAGTTACCACTGTGTCAGTTTTCAACCAGCCAAAACCACCAGGGGTAAAAGACCTCCCCCCCCCCCCCGGTCGTCCGCCATACGGAATGTGAATGAACAGCGAAGCAGGGGACAAGATCAGTCAGCCAGAGAGTCAATCAACTTACAAGCCTTCTGCTCCTCCTCGTCGTTCTCATTCATCGCCTTGAACCCTTCGTCCTTCCCATCCAACTCCCGATCACACGCCAGCCCACTCGGCAAGACAGCCGCCGGAAGATCCAGGATATTCCAGATACTCGTGTACCCCCAGTACCGAGGCTGGCCCTGCAGGACACCCGCGCCGGGGTACACAGGACACAAGACGAAGTCCACACCGCGGGTCTTCATGAGCAGGTGGTGCTCGCGTCGGTAGGTCTCGCGGGCGACGTTGAGGTCCCAGTTGTCCGGGATGGTCAGCGGGGTCTTGCCGGTTTTGATGGAGAAGTCTAGGGCGTGTTGGGTCAGGGGGAGGATGGGTTCGCCCGTGGTGGACATGGCGGTGAGCCAGCGCTGGCCTCCGTCGGGAAAGTATAAGGGGGCCTTGTGGGGGAGAAGAATGAGGAGGAGAGTGGTTAGCAGGAGTGAAGAAATCGAAGAAGAAAAAGAAGAAAAAGAAGCGAAAAGGATAAGGTGAAGAGGAGAAAGGCGTACGAGAATATCCCAGCCGCGCTGGTGGTCATAAGGTTCCCAGTCTACTACCTTGACACCGGCATCCTTGAGCCTCGAGACTGCGTGTTTCAATGCTCGTAGTACTGGAGGGTGAGGCTTGACGATGCTGTCCCAAGTATCAAAATCGTCAGTAAAGTTGCAGACTTGGAAAAGAAAGAAGAAGAAACATGCAGCAATGAAAAGAGAACTGAGGAGAATTGACTAACCCGTCATCCCACATGACACCCACAACAAACTCCTCCTTCCCGAGCTTCACATCCTTCCTCCAAGGCACAGGCACCAGACTCGTCTCATATTCCCAAGGCTCCTGCTCCAGCACACTCCTCATCCAGATCTCCAGCCCATCCACACTATGCGCCAGCGGGCCCGCCACGCCGCGAATACTCTCCTGGCCCAGCGAGACGCCCGTCTGCCCCAGCACAGGAACCCGCAGCGCGGTAGGCCGCAGGCCATAACAAGCATTAAACGCAGCCGGAATACGCACGCTGCCGCCGATATCCGTGCCGATGCCCAGGGCGGCACAGCGGGCGCCGATGCTCACGCCCTCGCCGCCCGAGGAGCCGCCCGGCGACAGCAGCAGGTGGCGCGGGTTCAGGGTGCGGCCGAGGATGTTGTTCTCGCAGTCCAGGTGCATCAGGCTCTGGGGGATGTTGGTGCGGGTGATGAGGACGGCGCCGGCCTGGCGGAAGAGGCGGGCGAGGTGGGCGTCCTGGGCGGGCGGCGGGTTGGCGATGAGAGCGACGAAGCCGCCGTGGTTGATGTGCTTGGCCAGCGAGAGCTGTTCCTTGACCGAGACGGGGATGCCGTGGAGGGCGCCGGAGAGGGTTCCTTGGGTGGCTAGGTGGGTGTCCAGCTCGTCTGCGCGCTGGAGGGCCTCGTCGGCGAGGAACTCGGTGACAAAGTTGGTCTGGCGATAGGAAGTCTTAGAGAGGGAGACAGAGATCTGGGGGTAAGGGTAGGGAAGCAATGGATGAATTTACCAGCTGGTGAATAATGACAGACTTCTTGAGAAAGGCCGTCACAACCTGTCTCACTGTCCACTTCTTGGTGCGATATGCTTCCAGCAGCTGAGGCACGTCCTGCTCCGTGATCTCGACCTCTTCCTCTGTCAACGCCCCTGAAATCCTAGGCACATCCACGACGTTTTGCTGCGTCTTTGGGGGCAGCTTGTCCTCTGGCAGTAGCCACTGCTTTGGGATTGACTTCTCCCGGGCCTCGAGGGCAACCTTTACCTGCTCTTGCCACGGTGCCATGTCTGATGATGAATGATTGGGTTCTTGGCTTGTGGCTTGAAAGGTAAACCTGTAGTGCCTGGTCTTTCTTATAAAGGTAGAGTGTTTTTTCTCTCTCTCTCTCTCTCTTTTTAGAACAGACGTCGTTTACAGAATGAGTGTGTGCTTTCTCTTGAGAAGGTGACTCGGTTGAGAAGATGCGGTGGTGATGCAAGATAAGCAAGCGGTACCGCAGTGTTAGTCCTAAAGTGCCGGAGCCGACTTGGGCTGGCCCGACTTAAACCGCGGCTGTTGATAGTAGCGAGGCCCGCTCAGGAAAGCAAGCTCCGGTGCTATCCGTCTGCAGTGTTGGCATCCGAGGTATTGGATTGATTCATATATATATATATATATATATATCTTTTGTTGTCGGTGTTGGTTCTTCTTTTCTCATTGTTTGTATTCCGTAATAATCATTTTAACTTTCAAGAATCTCCTAGTATTTCAACTTGGTATTTATCATACATTGTCTGGCAAATCATTTGGGTCTGTTCTTTACCTGACAAGCTCAATGAGTTATATAACCCCAAGTCCTTAATATCTGCTGTTTTGCGTCGGTATAATGACCAAGTAATTACTCAAGTTCTTTATCCTCTCACTTGGGCAACTATGCCCTCAATTCCAGAGACCCTACTTGCTCTTGGCTGCCCTCAATTGGTTCCAATCTTTGCTTCTATCAATGTGTCTAGGCAGCCTACATGAGCACTTGGTATATATCAGGTCCTTAAGTGGATAAATATGTAATTGATACCACTTTCAATTGCTTCCCAATGGCTACCTATTTCGAGTATCCGCCATCTTCTAGACTCGATACAAGCTCATACCCCCTCGAAGTTATTCCTTCCCCACAAAGAATGAACAACCTTACACAGGACCAGCAGTAACTCCTAATTCCGGTAACTGTTTCCATTGCCAAGCCCAAGTGGTATCACTCCACGCCTAGTAAAGTATCGATCTGCCAGAGGCTGCTGAATAATAATTCACCCAGGCTGCATGACTTTCTATTTCCCGATTTGTCATGAGCTCTTCACTTTGCCTAAGATCAGAGACTGGTCAGCGTGGTTCATATTCAACTTGACAAGTCTCTAATTCAGCTAAACTTTTCTTACCTTTCTCCCTTTCTTTCATCCCTTCATTTCTCCCTTACATTTCACAACAATGTCTCGATAATCAATAAATAACAAGCCCTGTAAAGTATACGAGGTCATCGCAACTCATGGGCAGACTGGCCATTATCTTTAGCTCCTATTCGTGTTCAAATCACCTCAACATTTAGATTTACTAGTATCTTCGCCCACCCCAACACGAAATGTCCACCCCTCTCTCCATCCTCATCGTAGGCGCCGGCGAGCTGGGCGAGGCCATCCTGTCCGCCCTGGCCCAGCACCCCGCCCGCCCCTCCGAGACCTCGCTGCACATGCTCCTCAGGCCCGAGTCCATCAGCGCCCCGTCCCCAGCCAAGCAGGCCTCCAACGCCAGGATCCAGTCATTAGGCGCACATCTTGTTCCTGGCAACTTTGTCGAAGATGGCGTCTCTGTTCTCGCGGCTACTTTTGGGAAGTACGATGTTGTGATTCAGGCTGGCGGGTACGGGTTGCCCAGTGGAACGCAGCTCAAGTCGGCGGCGGCGGCGTTGCAGGTTGGTGTGAAACGTTACTTGTAGGCTTCCAGGTCTTTTACTTTTTCTTCTTCATCATCATCTTCATAATTACTCATCAAGGCCTCGCTGACAAAACTCGTCTAATTACTGTTCAAGCCCATGGCAGTTTGGCGTAGACTACGAGGCCATTGGCCAAGGCAGCGCCCATGAGCTCTTTGACGAGATGCTCCAGGTGCGCCACTTGCTACGATCCCAGCAGACCACGCACTGGACCATTATCTCGACGGGTCTGTTCATGAGCTACCTCTTCCTGCCAGACTTTGGCGTCGTGGACCTCGAGGCCAGCACCCCGACGGTGCGAGCCCTGGGCAGCTGGGAGAACAAGGTGACGGTGACGACGCCTGTTGATATCGGGCGCATGACGGCGGAGATGGTGTGGCGCCCTGAGGGTACGCTAGACCGGGTGGTTTATATCGCAGGGGAGACGGTGTCGTATGGACAGCTGGCGGATCTGCTGGAGCAGACGCTGGAGCTGAACCTAGCGAGGGAGGAGTGGAGTATGCATTTTCTCAGAGCAAGGCTGAGGGAGGAGCCGGATACTTTGTGGTATAAGTATCAGTGCATCTTTGGGGATGGCAAGGGCGTGTCGTGGGATCTGGACGTGACACTCAATGGCCAGAGGGGAATTCAGATGACGACGGTCAAGGAGTATATTCTGGCTACGCTCAGTAGTAGACCATAGATTCAGCATGTGATATTCTGTATCGAAAGGATATACGAAAGCTGGTAATTCCGATCATTCAATGTTAGCTGCTATGTACTTGTACATAATTAACGTGACTTTGTAGTTCGGCGTCGGTTTTAAAGAAGTCCGACGCTTCCGGACCACCTTTACATTAGTATAATATACAGCATCTTACAAGAACTCCAAGTAGTAGTATTCACTCCTTCACCTCATCAAACGTTCAAGCATACCAAGTCCTTTTTTCCAACAACTCCATCTCATACTCACATAGGTCAATCATCTGCTGCTTAACCACACTATCCCAACATCACGGTTCACCCACCGTGGCTCCCATCCCCAAGACAATGCGCGCCATAGTCTGCGCAACCCCAGGCCCTCCCTCCGTCCTCCAAATCAGACACATTCCGATCCCCACCCCTCAGCCAGGCCAAGTCCTCATCCGCATCCTCGCCTTCGGCATCAACCGTGCCGAAATGTACACTCGCCAAGGCCACTCCCCAGGTCTCCAATTCCCCTTGATCATGGGCATCGAGTGCGTCGGCGTCGTTGCCTCCCTGAATACTTCTTCTTCTTCTTCATCGTCTGCTTCCAAGTTCACTCTTGGCCAGCGTGTCGCCACATGCATGGGCGGGCTGGGGCGGCAGATCCCGGGCAGCTATGAAGAGTACTGCTGCGTGCCCGAGGAGAACCTGCGGCGTGTACCTGACACGACGACGACAACGAAGAGCAAGGTCAGCGTGGCGCAGATCGCTGCGCTTCCCGAGATGATGCAGACGGCGTGGGGCTCGTTGGCAGGGGAAGGGCTGGACGTGCAGCCTGGCGAGAGCGTCCTTGTGCGCGGGGCGACGAGCTCGGTGGGGATCTGTGCGCTGCAGCTCCTGCGGGCCAGGCTTGGAGCGGGTCGGGTGGGTGCGACGACGAGGAAAGCGGATCGCGAAGAGATGCTGCGAGAGGCTGGGGCGGACGAGGTGTTCATCGATGACGGATCGATCGCTGAGAAGGTCTTGGGGCGTGGGAGTGGAGGAGGAGTGGAGACAAGGTTTGACAAGTGTCTGGAGCTCGTGGGCACAACAACACTCTTGGACAGCGCGGCGTGTCTGAGGCCCAAGGGGACGCTGTGTATGACGGGGATCCAAGGTGGACAGTGGGAGATGGAGAGGTTCAGTCCCATGGCGGTGCCGAACCGGGTGAGGCTCTGTGCGTATGGAGGAGGGCCGGAGGATTTTCATCGGATGCCGTGGGAGGACCTGGTGAGGGATGTTGAGGAGGGGCGCATCAAGATCCCTTACAGGGAGTTCAAGATGGAGGATATACAGCAGGTGCACGAGATTATGGAGTCTGGAGGAGGCGGTGCCAAAATGGTAGTTGTCATAAGCAACGAATAAACGTACATGGAGCTTCTTTTAATGGAAAGAAAGAAATAACATAATTCTGTCTAGTAAATTAGTATTATTGGTATCAACATGCCACCAACACCTTTCCTTTTCTTCCTTGAGGTCCAATCATCGTCCTTTTTAACCTCCCTTCCTAATGATCATACGCTGGGCTGTCATAACGCGTCTGCACCTGGCTCAGCCTTCCATACTCCTCCGTCGACTCAGGCGCAAGAGGAATCTTGGCTTCATCGGCTGCCGGAATGTCCCCGTCCACACCGGTGATGGGCATAGATCTCGCCTTTCTGACCATCATCCTCCTCCAGATAAACACTCCGCTTCCGAGAACAACTACTCCGGCTGCTGCTGCACCCACGCCCACGCCAATGCTCACAGACTCCGAGCCAGTTTTTTTGTTGCTGCTGCTGTTGTTGGAGGAGGAGGACGAGGAGGACGAGGAGGACGACGACGAGCCTGAGTTTTTGCTCGAAGAGTCCTTAAGGGCCGCAGCCGCCGACGCAGTGGCATTTGCCAGACTGACATAAGTCGGCGGCTTAGCATGACAATTCCCAGTCGTAGGAATGGCATTCGAGCCCGAACCATTCGTAAAGGCGACCACATCGGTTCCGCAGTCATCCGCCTGGCCCAGATACATCTGAGGCACCTCCCAGTCAAACACGGCATAGGCATCCCGCAGCAGGGGCGCACCCAGGATGAAGGATGCCGGGTCGTCCGACCCGAGCGTATTGAGGTAGCAGATAGTAGGTATCGACCCACCGCTCTGGTCGGCACTGATGACATCGTCGTCCACGTCATCGAGGCCGTTGAACTTGTTGAGGTTTTCCAGGTCCTCGGCCGACAGGATGCCGGTGAGGTTCACGTTGTCGGCCAGATCGGCGACGGTGGTGTCGAGCATGAGGGCAAAGTCGACAATGTTGGTCTCATAGATGATATTGCGGTAGTTGTTGCGAAGGATGAACCCCGAGGTGCCGTCGAATCCATACTCGACCGCACCCAGGCTCGCGTTCCTCGTGGCGCAAGGAACTACACAGACACCATCTGCGCTGTCGTACTGGGCGCCAAAGGCTTCGCAGATGGGCTGGATGTACTTGGTGGGGATGATGTTGTTGGGCGTGCCCGAGTCCACCAGGGCGAAGAAGTTGGACGTAGAGCCGCTGAGCGTCTTGCTCCCGGCCGAGGTCGCGAAGCCTACGCTGGTGACGGAGACGTTGTACGTGTAGATGGGCCACGTGTAGTCACCGGTGCTCTGGGGGAATGTAAAGATGCGTAGATCTCCTAGCATGTCTGAGAATTTCCCCTTGTCAATGCCGCCGAAGATGAGGGACCCGGTGGTTTCGTTGTCATCGCGGAGATCCTGTTGCACCAGATTCATGTCAGCTTGAGAAAGAGAAAAGAAGGGAGACAAAGACAAGTTATTTATACTGTAACTAAGTGAAGAAGAAAAGACAATACACACCAGACTGAAGGCTGCACGGTTGATGAGACCCTGCGAGGCCATGCTGGCCAGCGGCAGTTCGTAGCTGGCATTGGTGAACTGTGCGAGGAGCTCGAAGTCGTCCGTGGGCGGCGTGTTGTTGTATCCGTACCAGCTGTTGGGAGCCAGGCCAAGGATTCCAATGCCAACACCACTCGAGGATGAAGTCACACCGCTAAGAGCAAGAGATAGATAATTGTAAGCAACTCATCATCCTTCCTCGTGGGCGAGCCGAGTCTGGATAGTATTGAGGAGAACTCACAACTGCTGCTTGTCAATAGCCAGACCAGCCACCTCGACCGTGTCCGTATAATAGTCAATCACAGTCTGACTCGAGTCGCCATAACCGATCGTGTTCATAATTCCCAGGCTCTTGGACGTCTTTGATGATGTTGGGTCATATCGGCTGACGCTCCGACAATACTCGTCCGACAAGAAGTCACTGCCCAGTGACACTGACTCCTGGGCCGTGGAACAGTTGGGGTTGACCCAGAGCTCAAAGCTTCCGGTGTCGATCATGAGCATGGTGTCCTGTCCTCCGACTGTGATGTTGATGGTGTATCTCCGCTGCCTGTTTATTGTTTGAATCTGCATTAACATTGTAATTCCATCTGGGACGAGAAAGAAGTGCGTCGAGTAAATCAACCAACATACAGATTCCCGGCGGGTGCAGATCCCATCTTTGAGCTCGAGGATGCTCTGCCTATCACGGACGATCTTCTCTCGACATCTGCAGGGACGTCTGTCCGCTTGAGCGGCGCGTGAACGAAGCCGGGTCCAGTGATGGAGGAAGAACCCTGTGCTGCGCGGGTGTCCAAGGCGACAATAGCCCTCGGCAGCGCAAGAAGCGCAGCAAATTGTGTGAGTTGCATCATGGCCTGACGATCGTGAGTGTCTTTCTTTTCTGTCAGCTCAGAAGATCGTGTCAAAAGAGTAAGGACTCAGAGCAGCGATAGCAGCCACTAGCAAGACCAAGCCATAGAACTTAGGACCAGAAGGGAGAGAAGCGAGATATATATATATATATATATATATACTTCATTGCCTTGGTTATGTATTCACCATTCATTTTTCCCCAGCTCTCAAACAAACAGGAGTGTTGGCTTCCTGAAAGCGCCAGGATTCGATTCCGCTGCCCGACCAACTGCTGTGCCACCACAGTCAGAAATCCACACGCGCAGGCATCACCGCGCCGCCAGACACGTCAGAAGACGGGGTACCCAGCGTGGGCATGCCTCCATGCATTGGGTGAGCCCAGCCCCAGATTCTCTTCTGTCCAGAAAAGGTCGGGCACAACGGCCGGACCTGTCTCTTTCTTCTGTCTCTCTTGCAGGCAGCCAGAAGTAACCACTCTCACTGGAGCCTGGCTGTCCTGTTCATGTTTGATCTCCAGGACGAATGTAAATGAATTCACCAATCAACGTGCTGCTGCTGTACAGGCTCCAAACCCCACTGAAGCAAGTGGCCAGACCCGGCCGAACGGCCCCCTCCACCCGGCGTTCAGCTGCAGAGTCGGGCTGAACAGATGAACGATGCAAGATGACCAACTGCAGCGGCCAGGGGGTCCACACAGGGTTACTCCGCCCCTTGTGCTGGCATAAAAAGGTCAACCGTTGCACGGCGGCCGCCGCCACCTTTCTTTTTCGTGGCTCAGGTGGCTCTCGACTGTTTCCTTCAGATCCTGCGGGAATTCGGCTGCGACGTACAGGGTTCTTCTGTACTCAACCTAGACTTGCACTACGTCGGGTATAAATGGGAATATGTTCACAGAATATGTACGTGAAAGTGCAGAGTAAACCGCCCAGGGCTGCAGACCCGCCTCATCTGAAGGAGTTGACTTTACAGAATTTGGTCCCCTGTGGTTGCGTTCCAACAGCCAACAGCTCACCGTGCCACAACGCAGGTGACCAAAACAAGCATACCACCTCTCAACATATGCTATTCGAAATCTTACAGTAATTACCTTCGCTACTCTTTATACGGGTCACGGAGTCATATACGATTTGTGATGATGGAAGGGGTTTGGTCCGATTTGATGTACATTCAATGCATTTATTGTGTCTGTGCGAGTGCCAATGGGAATACTCAACTTAGCATTGTTGGCAACGCCTGCCAACTCACTGCTCAGCTCCTTCGTCCATATGACCTGGCATATCCAGCAGCACTGCACTCTGCACCATGTGCTATGACCACCAAGCTGCACAGCCGGGGTGCCTTGTGCAAGGATTTGACCAACCACTCGAGTTTCAACAAGACGATCGCCAACAGAAGAGAGCACGGTACCATTCAGCCAGCGGACGGATCAATTGTACAGCACCAACAGCCAACGGAAACCCTTTCTATAGGTCGACTGACCAATTATCCCTTCCATCAAGCTGTCAAGCTGAGAGGACACCATGTAGGCTCAGCCCCCAGGGTCATAGCATGCATGCATGCATGCATGTCTCTCTGGTAGTATTCAACTAGAGATATGCATGTGTGTTATTTTTGTCCAGGTATCGATGCTAAACCATATTACCCACGTGGCGGCGCGCGGGCAACGCGAGAGATGAAGTCTGTGGATGACCAACGTTGGTGGCTGCGCACTGCCAGCTGAATGGCATGGCGAATCTTTGCAACGGTTGGCTGCTCCACCTCGACACCAGGCATTACCTCAAGGTGCTGGCTGTACTTTACCAGTTTTCAAAGCAACGAGAGGAAGCCAGACTTTTTTCTTTGCCTACGTCGAATATGATAAGAAGCGGAAACTCAAGAATGTCACACTCCAAAGTGAGGGTATATATGTATATATATTTACTGTCCCTGACAAAGAGTATATTGTGTACGAGACAGTTCTCCCAAATCCCCCCCCCCCCCGGACGCCGTGAAAATGCCATGTCTTGTTCCCACACCTCAGTAGATCAGCTGGTCGTCATACGCCCGCACGCTCTCCAGGTACGACTTGACCTGATCATAATCCTTGCACACGTGCGTGGCGTCCCAGCCGTCGCTGCCCGAGTTGTCGTCCGGAAAGGTGGTGGCTTTGCCCTCGAGGGCGGTGTCGGCGGCGCACAGCACGGCCTGGCGCATGTAGGCAATGCAGTGGATCATGTGCCAGTGGTGGTCCTCTGGGATGGGGTGGCCCGAGGAGAGGCCTGAGTAGGTCTGGGCGATGGTGAACTGGAGAGGGTTTCATTGTTGATTAGCCAGCAGTACTTGTGAACTGTTATCATGTCAAGTGGACAAGAGGCAAGAGAAACGTACTAGGCAGTGGATCTGGTGCGTCACGGAGGTCGTGAAGACGGTCATGCCCTCGTACCACTGGATGGGGTGGGGGAGGTTGTTGTACTTGTAGGTGTCGTTGACCCATTGGAAGCCCATGCCAACTGACACACAGGGGGAAAAGTCGTTAGTCATTGATTATTTGCTAAAGGAGGAAAGGCAAAAAGGGGGTTTTGGTCATCCATACTAGGCATGAGGTCGTTCCACTTGTGTAGAACCTCATCGGTGAAGAACTCGGATGTGTTCATCGGAGCATACGATGTGTCGTATTCAAACCGTGTCAACTTCTGGTTAACTAGAGTAAATGAAAACAACATTAGCAAGCCTTCAAGAGTCCGAATGCGTATATGTAAACATCAAGAGTGACTAACAGTTTGGTCCGACGCCCGTCATATCGCCGACGACCTGCCACTGGTCTATAGGCGGTTCCCTCATCTGGTTCCGGACCAACAAGACGAGGATAATGACGAGCAACGTCGTGTCCAGCATCCACCGCGACGAGCTGAGGATGCTGCGCAGCGACTGCCTCCTGGACCTCCTCTGCATCTGGTGTGCCTGCCATGACGACTTCTCCTCCTCGCCCATCAGCGACTCGACCTCGGTGCTGGACCTGGAGCTGTGGTCGTGGTCGTGCTCTTCCGTCTTGAGCTGCACGGTCTCATACTTGTGGGAGGCCATTATGTCGGTAGAGATGTAAAATTAAATAGTACGGCAAAAACCAGTTGCTGTATTCACAAAGAAACGGAAAAAGAAGAGAGAGAGAGAAGAAAAAAAAAGAAGCGGAAAAGAAGCCGTCCAGCGTGAAAGTTTATCGTGTTGATCGAGGTGAGCTCCGGAGCTGCCTTCCTGAGTCCAAGAAGGGGAAGAAGAAGAAAGAGAAAAAGAGGGAGAGAAAGAAGACGTCTTTTGCTTCTTGACCATCCTCTCTGGGTGGACTACGATCATTGGCGCATCTGAGACGACGGGGCGGGATGAGGCTCAAACAGACTCGAGACGAGACGATGGCGGTTAAAGACCCAAAAGGGAAAGGTGGTTGATCCCAGGCGAGTCGCGCGTTTCAAGGGCGACAAAATGCTTGTCTCCTGCCAGGGCTGCCATACGAACTGGGGGCGTGCGTGTGTGGGCCATAGTGGCGTAATAAGAGTATCTGGCCGAGAGACTCTATAATACATTGTACAAACCTCTATAATATCAAGGCAGTATTGAATATTGGTACACAACCGAACCTTTTTCGCGCTTCCGGTTATGAAGGATTCCTTGTGGTGATCCACGATCAGGTCAACTGGTTCGAACTCCCAGGGAGAAGGACAGGGGTTGTAAGAGTTATGCTTCTCTGCTTGGCCTACCCATCCTGGGAACGAGCCTACTGAGTGCTTCGTAGTATGTAGTATGTATATGCACGACTGACAAGACTTGGACGACGACAACAACAGCTTTGATGCATATAATTCACACAAATCCTCGGTGTTCTGTAAGTGAAAGGACCTTGAAGACGACAAACGGCGATTCTGCTAGCCCTGCACGAAACGGCAGCGCCCCGCACGCCGCTGGAGCTCAGTTTCAAAGCCTAAGGGGAGAGGGAGGCATGCAGAATGCTACCATAGTACAGATCAATACATCCATCCCCTACCTCTATCAGGGGCCCCAATCCACTTCTTTTTGCCTTTCCCCACGTTTAAGAGACAAGCTTATTAGTGCCGCTACAGACAAGCAGACCAAGCGTGTTGACGTCTGGTGCGAAGGCTTGTTGGGAATTTCTGGCATACCATGGATGCTTGTCGTTCATGCCCCAAGTCTGCAGAGCAGCACTCCGCTGTTCCAAACACACAGCTACGAGAAGGACCTTTCCCCTCCTGCTTTGCATTCACGTTATGTCTTCTGGACCACGACTTTTGCATGGCACACCTCGCGTGCATGTTGCCCTCTGATGGAGTGGCAGAGTCTCGCCCTTCTTGGCATGCAGTAGCCTCGACAAGATGGTTCTGGGGCCCGGTGCAAAGGGGCCGGTATGGGCCGAGAGGGGGTGGGGATCCCCCAACATTCCCCGTCTCTAGCTGCCTCCTCCTTGGTGCGATCCCGCCTGTTTGGACATACTATGATCATTGCTGCAGCAAACCCCGTGTATAATTGACCTTTTTCAATGCTGAAGGAAGATTGGCGGCATCGTCTTTCGGAAGCGTGCATTTTGCCAAGACCTTCCAGCCTCCTCCACCGCTGTCTTACGCGCCATTAGACAACCATGGACCAACTGACTTGCATACCACACCGGCTGCATGCCATTCGAAGGTACCGTCGGTAGACAAAGCCCCGTGTTGTGGGCGCTGGAGACGGCAAAGGAGAGGAGGGACGTGACTGTCGACCGGCTGAACTTGGATGAACGTGATGCTTGGCATCGATCGTGTCGTTCGGGGTTACAAAATCTTCTCTGGATCCCCTTCCTTTGGTGGTGACAGAAGGACCGACGATGGAAGCCTCTCTTTTTCTCTCTTTCTCACAAACACACATACACACATACACACTTTCTCTTTCTTATGCATATAGCAATATAGGGCTGAGTACGTTGGATGATCAGCCCTCAGCCCGACGATACCTGCCCAAGTAACACACGTACACTCTCTCCATCGTCTGGTCAGAACCACCCCCTCATACTGGGTGTGCACTGAGACCACCTCGCCGGGAAAGTCCTAAACACACGCCATGACGATAATGACGAGGCCATCAAGTCGAAACAAACTCGTAGGGAAGAGAATAGCCGTCATAGGGGGCACGTCCGGGTACATAGAGATTTCCCCTCCTGTTTCTTTCGGACACCAACAAGGCTAACTTGAGAAAACCCTACTTTTCCCCTACAAGCATCGGGTTTGGCACAGCCCGCGTCCTCCTCGAACACGGCGCCCAGATTACTATCATCTCAAGCCAACAAGACCATGTCACCGACGCCGTCGACCGCCTCAACGCTTCCCGCCATTCATCGACCGACCTCTCCACCCCTGCCCCTCCTTCCGTCAGAGGCCACGCAGGCGATGTACGCGACGAGGCCACCTTCACGACGCTGCTGCGCGGCGCCGCCCCCTTCGACCACATCATCTTCACATCCGTCGACGGGACCATCCGCGGTCCTCTTGCGGCAGCAGACCTCACTGACGCGAGAAATCTCTTCGGCGTGAAATTCTGGGGCAGCGTCGTGGTGGCCAAGGCCATAGCCGTGCACGATGACATCATCGTGCCAGGAGGTTCGTTGACGCTGACGGCCGGCGTCGTGGGCCTGCGCGCCAGTAAAGGCACAGCGGTCGGAGGTGCGTTGAATGGCGGGCTCCTCTCGCTGACGCAGGGGCTGGCGCTCGAGCTGGTCGGCAGCAGGGTTCGCGTCAACACAGTGGTGCCAGGCCTGTGCCGGACGGAGCTGTGGGACAAGCAGGGCCACTCGCACGAGGTGCAGGAGGAGGTGTGGGCGAGGGGGGCGCGAGAACTCAGTGTTGGGTTTGTAGGGTGGCCGGAGGACGTGGCAGAGGCGTATTTATTTCTTGTGAGGGCGGATTATGCGAACGGTTCGACGGTGGTTATTGGTGAGACAAGCTTCTGTTTTCCCTGAGTGGTCCTCGTGCCTGCGTCGCCTGAGAGTCGGATTTTGCTAACACTTGTTGTCTCTGTTTTTGAAGACGGAGGTCAGCATATATGAAAGTCTCGATCGGATCGCCTCGTTTACCTGAACGACAGAGCAGTGTCTGCCCCTTTGCCTCGTAAGGCAATTCTCCTTGAGAGGAAGGCAACAATACACAAAAAGGTATGTGCTGTTGTCTTTCATCGACCAGGTCAACGATAAGGGAGCATCTCCAGGGCTGGTAGCACGAAAAGGGTCTCACTAGACGAACATATGTTCTCGTGGCCTCGGGAAGCTGTCTGACAACCAGTTTGAGGCTAAGAGTCAATGAGCTGTGCAGAGGAGCCAGAGATATCAGTATCGGCAGGTAGCTTGTCCAGCCTGTCTTGACGTTGATGTGGAGGCTAGAAGTCAGCAGAAGCCACAACAGGCTCTGCAATAATCCGTTCATCTCTCTGTGGCATCCTTCAATCGTAGAAGATCCTGTGCTTAGTGAAGGATGAAGGAAAAGAAGAGCTCAAAGTCTGTCTTTTACTTCAGAGGAACTAACCCTAGCCAGTGCGAGCATATACAGCATGACCCCTACTAAGTAGAGGGACCAAACTAGTGTCAGGCATTTGGATGCAGCACTAAGACCAGGTTCTTTCCTTTCCCTCATGGCAGTTTGCTACTTGGGCAGGTGCTACCTAGTAATACGACCCATTCCTATCACAAAGTCTGTCCCGGACGCTTCGGTATGGATGTATGGCTGGCTGCACATTGATGAGAAAAGAAGAAAAGAAAAGAATTTCAGATGATCAGAGACCAACAGCCCCAAAAGCACTTCTTCTTTCTGGGATGGACGCATCGTGGTGGCTTAAAACGACCTATCCAAATGCACGGATGACTGATGATGGTCGGCCCAATGGGGCTAAAACAAGCACCCCTCTGGGAGAGAAAGTTGCTTTTGGCTGTTGGTTGTTGTTGCAGGCGTGGCTTCCCTCCTTGATGCCTTATTACCACAGTAGGGGCCCTTGATTAGGTAAGAGCACGAGGTACGGCACTACGGAAGTACAAGAGTACCTCGAGGCACTTCCTCGCCCTGGGCCAGAGTCTCTCTTGCACCCCTCCTTTCTCATCTGTTTTCTCTCCTTTCTCATCCTGCACCCGTCTGTTTCCCTCTGAAATCCTCACAAACCCTCTTTCTCGCCTTGTTGTCGTTTTGTTGCTGCTCATACCTTCCCTCAGCCGGTACTCTGGACCTGACGCGACCGCTCCGCACCACCAGGAAAACACGCCTACTTCCAAGATGGGTTGAAGAGAGCGATTCCACTGCGATGGCCTGAAAAGAAAAGAAGAGCGTAGCTCTCCCAGAGCCCACGGCTCAGACAGAAGAGGGACTCCAACGAAATTAAAAAGAAAAAGAATTGAAGAAGAAAAGAACACCACACAACAATGTCCCAGGTTTCTTATCACCACCAGCACACAAGCCCACGCAGCCCCGGCCAAAGTGACTGGGCTGGATGGGGTGGGGATGTGACCACTGACCAGGGGCACACCACCCTCTGCCAATGCCATCTGCCGCCTGCCACACAGCACAGCACAGCACAGCACAGCACGGTACAGCGGGGACCCCATCCATCCATCAAAGCATGGTACGCTGCTACAGCAGCAGCAGCAGCAGCAGCAGGCAGCCTGGCAGCTTCCCAAGTGATCGCCACCACCATCGGGAGTTTTCTATGCACTCAGCGCAACATCAGAACGGAGCCAGGGAGTTGGCTGGCCTGCCAAGGAAGAAGACTCAAACAAAACCCGGCTGATCTGATCTGGTTTTGGTTGGTCTGGCTCTGGTCATCTGGCTCCTGGGAGAGACAGGCTCAAACGCTTGTGGCGTGTCGCCGAACCTACAGAGCATGCGAGCGGTAGGCTGCCTGGAATTTGTGCGCCTTGGCCCTTGAAGCTGAACGAACCACAAGAGGTATTGTTCTTTTGCTGGTTCGGCGGGCTCCGCTAAAGCCTATTACCAACTCCTCGCTGAGCTGTGAAGGGTCAGGCTATCCGTCCATTTGGCTCCCGTCTCACACTCAACACTGGGTTTACACTCGTCGACCATCTCTGGAACGCACTACATCCTCGAACCAGCGGGTGACAATGATACCGTGCTTCTTCCTCTCCCTCTCCTCCATCCCCCTCTCCTTGTTAGGACCGGAAATGTCATATGTTGTCATGGCCCGTTCAGGAGCGCCAGTCGGTCGACAAACCCATATTCGGCATCAGGCTCATCGTGCTGCACGCAGTACTACGTACCGAAAGAGAGAAAGAAGAGAGACAAGGCCGGGCGGATCAAAGCTAGGCGGCTGTCAACGGGATTAAGGCAGATGGATGGATTACCTCGGCTCACGCCTGGGGGTGTCAGCCTCTGTCCTCCCACGCCTCTCCCGTTCTGGTCTAGCTTGTTTGGCCGGGCGGACAAAGACAAAGACCAGGGCGAGCGGTGCGTGTCCGCGGGGAGCAAGTGGGAAGATTCTCCTCTCGATTTTCCCCCATGGAACTCAAGTCGGTTCGGTCACGAATCAATCGCTGCTCCGGTACGTATGACCCTTTCTTGCTCTGCCACATGCCCCTGTTTCCGCCCTTTACCTGCTGTAATCATGTTCCTGAGCTTCCATTTCGATGTTCTGCCCTTCTGATTCGATGGCCTCTGTCCGGCGCGACTGCTGAACGTCGCCTCAAGTCGTCGACCTCCTGCGGCCTGTTTGGCTGGGTATTTTTTTCTTCTTCTTTGGTCACTGCAGCTGTTGTCACAGCGGGCAGCCACAGCACAGCACACTTGCTACTGCACAGCCATACCACTATCACATATCAGCACCCGCCATAACGAACCCCCTCCCCCTTCTCATTCTCCCTCCAAGCTGAGAGTCAGCCTCTGTGACAAAATTGGACTCTCAACCTGCCCTCACCATCTACCTCGAGCACACCGAACCATACATACTGCACACCACGCGCTCTACTGGTGCACACATGTAATAACAATCTCTCTTCTCTCTTTCTGATTTTATTCGTTTATTTATTTATTTATTTTTCTTTTTTTTTTTGGTCCTATACTTGTGTTGCACTTTTTTCTTCAGATTCAATAGTACTGCGTTGTGTACTGTATTGTTGTTGTTGTATTTGTTTTTTGGTTGTTTATTTTACTTGATTTCAATTTTTTTCTTCTTCCCTCTTCGACTGACCCCCTTTGCACCCGAACCTTGGAAAAGACGACAACTGTTTTTTTATTTGTTGTGTTCTGGTTGGTCTATTCCACTGTTGTTCCCTCCCCCTGTCGGCCTAATTCTCAATAGGCTGCCTGCCCGCTGTGGTTTCTGAACCTTCACAGTTGATTGTAACCACAGACCAGACCAGACCACTCACTGAAGGGGTTTTTAGCAGTGCTCCACCCCAACACACAGACCATCTTTGCCCTCTCCCCCCTAAGTGACCCCCCCTACCCGCACAATCGCTCACTGTCCAGCCACACCCTCCCGCTGTGGGCAAGCGCTGCAACAAGTCCCTGGCAGCCTGGACCGGATCAGATCACTGTTCTGTGTCCCATATCCGCGCCGCCCCCGCCCCCAAACACAGCCCCCTAGCGAGGACAACTGAACCTGCCCACTCACTGCAAGCTTGCTGCGGCAATCAGTTCCCATCGCATCGCATCGCATCGCATCGCGACCTGGACTGACGCGACTGACCTCCTTCCACACCCCGTCGCGTATCACCTGCGGTTCCTCTCGCGCTAATTTTCATCTTGATGCCTCGTACCTGTTCTGTTTTGATGATTGGCTGTGTCTAACTCTCGTCTACACTCCCCCCATAGACCTTAATTGACGACACACCATTCGAGACCATCTCCAGCCAGATGGGTTCAGCCACCGTCGACGTCTCCTCTTTCTCAGCCTCGACCACTATCGTCATCTCCACCAGAGTACTAGCTGTCGCTCCCCAACGCCGAGTCCTATCCCCCTCCTCCTCCTCTGCCGCCGCCGTCGTTTTCTTCGCATCGCGCGAATAGTCGCCCGCCTCCAGCCATGTCAGCCTGGGGCATGAACGAGGCTGCTGTCCCCACCCACAATGGCAACGGCTTCCCCAATATGAACGACCCAAATGCCGCCCAAGCCTCGGGAATGATGGACCCCTCCGCCTTTATGGCGAACTCCGGCGCTGGCCAATTCAACCAGGCGCAATATGCCCAGGCGCAGATGATGGCCATGCAGAATGGCCAAATGCGCAACGCGTCGCCGTCCTTCCCCAACCAGATGTATCAGACAAATCCTGTCATCCCCTCTAAGCGACCGCGCCCAAGAGAGGACAGCATCGCAAGCTCGCCGCGACAGAACCCTGGCATGCTGCCGACATCACGCGCCGACACACCCCAGCAGCCCAACTTCCCCAACTATCAGCAAGCCGGCGCCATGCAGCAGCCTGGCTCAGGCCAGCCGTCACCATACCCGCACCTGCAGGCCAACGGGTCCGCAAACGCGACACCCTCGCCCATTATGGGCAACAACCCAATGCGACCAGGCAGCGTGCCGCAGCGCGTGTCCACGACATCGCCCCACCCCTTCTCCCCCGCCGCCCAGCAGCAGCAGTTTGCTCCTCAAGCATCACCGGTCCCCTCCGAGCAGAGCAGCACACCTCAGCCGCATGCATACATGCCCCAGGGCATGCAGCAAGGCGGCTACCCACAGGGTTACAACCCGAACTTCAACGCTCCGAGCCCTTCCCCCGCTCGACCTCCCTCCACCCCGAACGCGATGGGCGGGCAGATGATGCCGCAACAAATGGGTCAGATGCAGCCGGGCATGATGCAACAGCCAGGCCAGATGGGCATGGCGCAGATGGGCCAGATGGCGCAGATGCAACAGATGGGCAAGATGGGCCCGATGGGTCAGATGCCCAACCAGATGTTCGCTCCGGGCATGGCCCAGGCTCGCAACCCCATGGAACAGCAGAAGATGATGTATCAGATGCAGCAGCAGATGCAACGACAAGGACAGATGGGAAGTATGCAGATGCCCTCTCAGATGCAGGGTCAGGTGCCCGGTCAGAACATAGCGCAGCAGCAGCAGCAGCAGCAGCAGCAGCAACAGCAGCAACAACAACAGCAGCAACAGCAGCAGCAGCACCAACAGCAGCAGCAGCAGCAGAGAAATTTCATGGCACGGCAGCAGATGCCCAATGGACAAATGCCGCCAAATGTCAACCCTGCGATGCGCGGACAACAGCCTGGGATGACGCCACAGCAGGGCATGCGAGCTCAGACTGGGGCAGACAACTTCATGAAGCAAGTCGCCACGTTCATGCAACAGAAGCAGCTGCCATTCGACCCAAACCCCTCGCTCGGCGATCGTCCTATCAACCTCATGAACCTGTTCCAGATCGTCTTCAAGCATGGCGGGTTTAATTCCGTCACGCAGCGCAACGGCTGGGCGCAGATCTCGCTTGCGCTCGGATTCCACCCCAATCAGATGCCCATGGCGCCCCAGCAGTTCAAAATGATCTACGAGCGCTCTCTCAGGGCATTTGAAGATCACTATCGGTCACTTAGGAGCCAGCAACAACAGCAGCAGCAGCAGCATCAACAGCAGCAGCAGCAGCAGCAACAACAACAACACCAACAACAGCATCAGCAACAACATCAGCAACAACATCAGCAGCCGCCACAGCAGCCGCCCCCGCCGCACCAGCCACAACACCAACAGCAACAAAGCGCCGCCAATATACCCGTCGGGCAGAAACCCATGTTGCCAGGGCAGATGCAACAGGGCATGATGCAAGCAGGACAGCACATGGGCATGCAGCAGGGGCAGATGCAGTCGCCTTCGAAACCAATACCTCCCGGAGGCATGCAGGCAAGTGTCAATGGCTACTCAACATCACAACCACCTGGGGGTCACGTACAAGTACATCCCCGCAATAGCGTGTCCAAGAGCCAAACGCCCAGCCACGACGAGATCGCCATGCCCTCACCTGCCAGCAAGCACGGGAGCATGTCGTTACCGGTACCTGGCAGCGCACATGCTGAAGCTCAGGGCGTGCCTGCAGACGAGCGGAAGCTGCTGCCGTTCACGGCGCCGTTCGCGAGGGACCCGACGGAGTATCAGCCCTGCTCTCGCTACGTGGCTGATAGCTTCACGCACGGTGGGCTCAATGTGCAGGCAGCCGGCAAGATCGGACAGGAGTATGAGGTTTGGAAACCCGACATACCACCGGTCGTCGCACTTGGGAACATCGACGTACATGCCCTCATCATGGGACTGCAGAGTGGTATCCACGCCGAGGTTCGTCTTGCCCTGGACACGCTAGCCACCCTGACAGGGCCTGCCGGCATGGTTGATCTGGACTTGCATAGGTGTGAAGAGCTGGTGGAGACCTTGGTAGAGTGTGCTGAGGACCAGGTTGAGCTGCTGGCGGAGCATACCGAGGAGCTGTCGGACGAGATCGTCATCAACCCGTACGAGGACGTGTGCAGAGCCGGTCGCCTGGAGAGACTCGCTATCAAGGAGGTCCACGCAATGGGCACCCTGGAATACGAACTTGACCATGCTACCGACCGGCTGCTCTGCATCACCACCATCCTCCGCAATATGTCGTTCAACTTCCACTGCCACCAGCTTCTGGCAGACGAGATGCTGATCAAGTTCTTCTGTGTGGTGATCCGGTACCTGGGCACCCGGAACATGCTGTTAAGGACGCACGCCGACACGCTGGACTTTATGAAGGATGTTGTCATCTTCCTGTCGAACATCTCCTCGTTCATCGAGATTCCTGACCGCGAGCAGGCCTATTACCTCCTTCAGTTTATCCTTGCTTTCGCACCGACACCACACCCCCTTCTCTCCGACGGCGGCAAGATATATCTGGCCCCGTTTGACCCGGCACTGCATCCCTACCTCCCTCATGCTATTGATGCGCTGGCCAAGCTCTTTGCCCGCGACGAGCCCAACAGGACTCATTACAAGAACATCTTTGCTCTTGATGCAGCAACGTCTCCTCCTTCCGAGCTGATTACCCGAACCTTCGCCCTCGCAATGTCACCGATCCCCGACCAGACGCGTGAGCCCCGGTCCCCTGACATGCCATCCCTGGTTGAGGCTCGCAAGGCCTTCCTCATGCAGGGGTTGCTTGCAGGCGAGATTCTCTCCTCTCTTGTCCCCGACACCGACCCCAGCATCACTTGCACCTGGCTCTCATCCGCCAACGGCTTTGCGCAGAATCTCTTCCTCCTCGTCCGAGATCTCTACTTGGAATTCGAAAGGCCAACGATCCGTGCTCCCGGCGCCCACCCACGCAGCCATCCCAAGAAGGATCCCGACCTGCTCTACATTGCTGTAACGGCGACTTCTATGCTGCGGAAGCTCTCGGAGAAGGCTCGCGATCCAGCCAATTCGGCGGGCACGATACCAGCTGGTGTCATTCCCAAGAGTGAGAAGGTACTGCGTGCGCTAGAAATGACCAGCCAGGAACTCACAAGGGACGGGCTGTTGAAGGATATTGTTGCCTTTGGAGCGCTGGAAAGATGAAGAAAGGCTTGCGCAGAGGAAAGCTTGTACATGGATTCGTCAAAGCGAGATTGTGGAGCTTGTGACAACACCTTTTGGCACAAAAAGACAGAAAGGATCGAGGAACTTTATGTGTTGCAGCATTCCCACTGGTGTTGCAAATGGGAACGGCATGAAAGTCGATTTTGACTCAAGACATTTCTAGAGTTGAGCAGGTCGCTTTGGGGCACAAAAGAAAACCAAAAAAAAATCTGAGCAGCTGGGCATATGCAGTGCACCTTTATATTTAGCAATGGACATCAGCATGTCATTGCCGGTGTTTTGGTTGGAGATGGAGCGACTCGATTAGACGAATCAAATTTGTGTGTTTGTGTTACTTTAGACATGGGAAGGTGCTTTGGTTTCATGCGTGAAGATGGATGGCGGAGCCAATGCCCTGTGTGTTTTCTCGATGTCTCATGGATTATACTGTTGCTGTTTTCGGGGGTATCGACATGTTGACAATAGATTCCGACGCTCTTTGTGATCATGCGAGTGAGGGAAGCTATACATATATGTCCTCTGAAGACCAAACATGTCTGGTATGACCTAGACCATATTTCTCCCACATGAGCCGGCATAGCTGCTGCGTAGTAACGGACTGGCCACGAGCCTTCTCTCTGAACCTGCCCTTCAATTCCCCGACTTGAACCAACTGTCTGCTGGAACGGGGAAACCTCTCTTAAACCTCCTCACCTCAGCCTGGGTATATCCCCTTGTATGATGCATGTATGCGTATGATATGGTATTTGTGCAGCGTCTAGCCCTTGTGGCGCTGATCTCTTGCTTCACCCAAGTTCTTCCTCCGCCAACTAGAAACCTCGAGCCTCAAGCCAGTTCTTGACCTTCTGATGATGGAAGCCCTACATGTAAATAACGAATCAGTATAGAATCCCAAGTAGTCATTTCAAGCTATGCCAGGCAGCATCATCGTGCGACCGACAGACGCAGCCGGTCCCCTCGCCACGAACCTACCTTTATCACGATCTGTCCCGTCACAGGGTTGACCTTGACATCCTCCTTCTTCAATTTCAGGTCCTCTATGATGTCGCTCTTCAGGTCCTGCGTGTTGCCGACAATCTTTTTAATCAGGGTCTGTTTCCTCGTCCCGCCTGACCTGACGTCGTCGTAGACGGGGAGGTTCTTGGAGGCCGTGCGCTCGACGAGGTAGGTGAGCCGCTTTGGTGTCTGGGAGGATGATGCTGGGGCTGTTGAGGGGTCTGATGAGGGGTGCAACGAGGGAGAGCTCGAGGCTTGTGGTGTGGATGCTGCTTCGGCGGTGAGATGTCGCGTCGTAGTGATGGTGGTGGTGAAGGATGGGGAGAGCGAGGCCCGGAAGGCATGGGTTGAGACCAGTCGGCTGGGCGCCGCCGCGGTGGCTGCCCGAATTGGTATTTGGTGTATCATGTTGTCCTGTGTTCCAATCTGCTTGTACAAGGACAAGATTGGACCGAGGTAGGCAGTGCTCGTGGAGAGATTCCTGGGCGCGAGGTGTTGGTCTGATTCCAGGCACGCGGAGCGCTCACCAGAAAGAAAATCGAAAGCTCGCAGAGGCGTGCATGCATGGATGTTGCCGAGACCGCTGCCGGCAAGGCCCTCTACATACCGGTACGTAACCTTTCTCGGGGCAAGATCGGGACCACGGCTGAACTAAAGTGCGGCTGACCAATGGCAAAGAGGCCAGGGTGGGACCACACGAAAACGGCAGGGACAGAAGTTTGAAGCGCGCAGAGGGAGGAGAACAATGCTGGATTTTTGAGCGAGCCCCGCCAAAACCTCCCATTCAACCTTTAGCCCTGCCCTGCCTGCAGTCCTGTTGTGTCTCACACCCACCAACAAGCCCCAACCTCAACACCGACGACTTGGCGACACGAACCTGCACTAGGTAGTCAGTCAGTCATAACTCTCCTCCCTCTTTCTCTCTCTTCCTCTGTGGGCTCGACCGATCTGAACTTCGACCTCAACCTCGACCTCGAGCCTTCTCCACCATCCCCCATCTCTCGACGTCGGTTTACCTCTCAGACTAGTATCCACACCTCGTCCATAGCCTACCTACCTATCTTTCACAATACTACCGATCGATACCCACGATGGCAGACCTCGCAACGTCGGAGTTCGACCTCCTGCCCAAGCTTGTCACCAAGCTGGACCGCCACCTCATCTTCCCCCTCCTCGAGTTTGGCAGCAGTGTGGTGGAGAACGAGGATGGCAACGACGACAAGACGCGCGAGCTGCTCAAGGCCAAGTACGAGCTGCTCAAGAAGACCAACATGACCGACTACGTCGCCACCCTGTACTGCGACCTCGAGGGCCTGCAGGACCCGCCAAAGGAGTTCGCCGACAAGAGGCAAAAGGTCATCGAGACCTTGGAGAACTTTGAGGATAGCACCAACAAGCTCACCGAGCTGCTGCAGACCGAGGAGGTCGTCTCCAACCTGAGGAGCGACAAGGTTGCCAACTTGGAATTCCTGAAGAAGGAGCATGATGTACGTCTATTTCCACGGTCGATAGAGAGAGATCTTGCCGCACCTCTACTGTCCGCTGCCGCCGTGTGAGGGCGTGTGGTATGGCGCAGTGGCACAAAGAAGGGGGTTTCGAAGAGGTTGGAGCAACGCAATGCTAATGCTAGTAATGATGTGATAGGTTACGATTGAGATGGTCAACGCGCTCTACGACTTTGGCAACTTCCAGTACAGCTGTGGAAACTACGGTGCCGCGGCGGACCTGCTGTTCCAGTTCCGTCTCCTGTCCACGGACAATGATAAGGTTCAGGCGGCGACCTGGGGTAAGCTCGCGTCCGAGATTCTGAGCACCAGCTGGGAGGCAGCTCTTGATGAGCTGAAGAAGGTGAGGGAGGGCATCGACGAGAGACTCTACAACAACCCCCTCGCACAGCTGCAGCACCGCACCTGGCTCATCCACTGGGCCCTCTTCCCCCTCTTCAACAACGACGCCGCACGCGACCAGCTCCTCGAGATGTTCTTCCGGCCCGAATATATCAACACCATCCAGACCTCGTGTCCCTGGATCCTTCGATACCTCACCGCTTCCGTTATCACCGGCCGCGGCCGCGCGCGGAACTCGGGTGTGCAGCAGAAGCAACTCAAGGACATTGTGCGCATCGTGCGACAGGAGGCCTACGAGTACACCGACCCCCTGACCGACTTTGTGCGCGCCCTGTTCATCGACTTTGACTTTGAGGAGGCGCAGCGCCAGCTCAGCCGTGCCGAGGAGGTGATCCGCGGCGACTTCTTCCTGTCGACAGCGGGTGGCGATGTCTTTGTCGACAATGCAAGGCACTTGATCTTTGAGAGCTACTGCAAGATCCACGCGCGCATCGACATCAAGGGCCTGAGCGCCAGCCTGGGCCTCAACAACGAGGACGGCGAGAAGTGGATCGTCAACCTGATCCGGGACACACGCCTGGACGCCAAGATCGATTCCAAGGAGGGCACCGTCATCATGAACCACCCGCCCAGCAGTGTTTACCAGCAGGTCATTGAGCGGACAAAGGGAGGATTCTTCAGGACGCAGGTGCTGAACTCGGCGGTGGCACGGTAAAAAGAAGATGAAGAAGGGAACGCAAAACAAAAAACAAAGCTTGTGACGAGATGTCCCATCGGGGGGGGGGGGGGAGCATAGGTGGGGGCGGGGAGGGGGAGTGACTGCTGCTGGTGCGGACGACACTAAGGGATAATGGGAAAAGCAAACGGAAGCGGTGGTGGATTTGATGACACTTTCAACCAAGCTTCTTATGTTTACTACCGGCAGAAATTTGGCGTTTAGAGGGAGGGATCGGTCTTCCCGGGTGATTCTGAAAGAAGGGGCACCCTTTGACGTCGTCGAATGAATAGACAAAAAGAAAATACCCCTCAAAAACCGAGACTTGACTGTGTTTGTGTCTGGCTGGGCTGTCCTGGATTGTGTGAGTGAGTGAGTGAGTGAGTGCGTGCGTGCCTCTGGCCTGGCTGGAGTTGATCGTGTCTATCAAGCTTCCTCTTGCAATTGTGCCAGCCGGTAATCCCAATTAGGAAACATGAGGAGTTTGGCGACAGGACAGGCTTGGCGACAGATGGCAGGATCCAAGATCAAGATCTGCTTATCCGAGACAGCAAGTATCCTACAGCGCACTGATGATGTCAAACGCAAGCCTGCAAAACAGCCCAAAGCCATGTGGACTGACGAGTGCGCGGGCGGCGGCTGCACCCGGGCCAGCCTTACGTTTTGCCCTGAGGGGGGGGGAAATAAACCCGACAATCTGGTGATGGGCGAACAAAACCCGGGGTACAATTTTCTGGGGCCAGAAGAAAGATTAGCCAGATGATGATGTTGTCCAGATATCCTTTCTTATTCTCTCCTTTCCTATATTTCCCGGCGCAAGAGGATTCAGGTGCGGGACGAGGCTGGCGGGGGCTGACGGGGTTGCGAGAGGGAGGAATCGATCGATCACGCCACGGTGGGATGCTTGGCCGGGAATAAGCTGGGCTGGTCACACCACGGCCTGTCCATGAGGAACGATTTGTCGCATGACGGACGAGTTTGTCTTTGGGGCGGCGGGGAGTATAAAGACATCATTTGAGTTCCCGTGTTTCACTGCAGAAGTGTCTCGTGTGTTCAATCAATATCGCCATCGAATCATCACACGGTTTCTTGGGTGTTTTTTTTGGTTTTCTGAACGATCAAGAAAAGGCTGGGACATACGGCCTAATTCTCTTGCCAACCAATCAATTGATACTACAAGTTCAAGTCTTCCCTACCCTCCTACTATTACAGCCTTCTCCCTATTCGTCAACAGGCGTGGACAATTCAGACACACACGCACACACACACACGACATCGAACGACTACTGTCCATCTTCATATTCATCATGCGTCCCACACCAAGACTCTTCCACCAGGTCGCAAGGGCCCCCAGCATGCTGGCCCGACTGTCTGCACATCCCATGAGCCCGCCTGTAGAGGCATATCCGCTGTTTGTCCTGATTACCGGCATGGTACGTGATGCAAAAAAAGAAGCCTAGCCCATTCTTTCCCACGTCTCTCCTTTTTTTGGTGTACTCACTTGCTGACATACGGTTTTTTTTTGTCCTCTTTTTCAGCTGTCGTTTGGTGCATACTCGGCGTATCGGGAGTTTAGATATGACCGGAACCTTAGGCTGCAGAGACTCAATGCCGCGAGGTTTCATCTGGAGTGAGAGGGAGACTTCGTATTTGTTTCCTTCTTTTTTCTCTCTGTTGGAGTTCTTGTGGGATGGTTGGATGGCTTATCACCATTGCCTTTGGACCGTAAATGATTAACTGGACGAGTCCAAAGTGGCAGATGTTGTGGAGGATCCATGGATGCACATAGCGTGGTTGGTGCCTTTGTACATAAAACCAAGTTCTATATTAATGGCATATAATACCAAGAATATTCAAGGCATTCATCATAGCCCTCTGCTTGCAGGTGGAAATGGGACTCGGAACCAGTAAGCGCATTGACTATTATTGCAATCATCCAGTGGACAGTCATTGCTAACATGTAACTTAACTGATAGACAAAGTGCAGAATATGAATGATCAATTGGGTTACTAGGAAACAACTCTCTTCTGGTTGAATCTAAATCAAACCAAACCAAACCATTCATATGCCAATTATCATCCTCGCAGCCTTGCCTCTCACCATAGAAACACACCTACAGAATCACGCAACACCCCCCATCTCCTCCACTTCCACCAGACGACCCCCGACGCCGATGATGCCCACGGTGATGCCGACCAGAATGACCAGAAGAGCACTCATACGGAAGCCGCCGGCTCACCACCTCATCCTGCCTCGCCCCCTCCGCCCCGGGGACATCCCACCCCATCATCTCCAGAACCTCCCTCTCGAGCTGCGAAGACGACGTCGTCACCCGCGTCCTCCCACCCGAGCCCGAAGTCCCCCAGTCCGCATGCCGCCCCAGCCCCTCCAGGTGCTCCGCCAGCCTCTCCGGGCCGGGGCTCGGCGCAAACCACACCCGCTCGTCCGGCGGCCGCAGCCGGCCCGACGACGAGTTGCTTTCCCGGTGATACTCGTAGCTGGACGGCGCCGAAGCCGGCTCGCCCGGGTCGTGCTGCTCCGACGGCCCTGCCAGCGCGGTCGCCCAGTCCGTGGCTTTTTTCTTGGCTTTGCGGTCCAGCGCCTCCTGGGCCGCCCGGTATTTGAACTCGAGTTTCTTGGTTTCTTTGTGGGTCTTGGCTTCTGCGTCGGACTGGGCATCGGTGGTGGCGCGTCGTTTTCCGTGGTCGGCCAAGGGGTCTTGGCGGTTGCTTTGGGTGCTCTCAGCTTGCTATGCGTATTGGATGGGGAGGAGGAGAGAGAGAGAGAGGAGAGGGGGGGGGGGGGGGGGGGGGGGACGAGGGAAGTCGAAGTCGTCATACAGTAAAGTGTCCGGCCGGGGAGAAGAGTGTTTTTGTAATAGATTGAGAGAAAGAGGTATTTAGTGTGGGGGAGGGCGTGTGGGTGGGGGGGGGGGG